>CP092884.1:23773329-24388310 GCA_030710605.1 Cordylochernes scorpioides | reverse complement strand
AAATTGGAGATGGCTACAAAAAGGATTATTGAGTTTGGTTTATTGTCAACTCTATCGTTTTTTTTCTATTGTTGTCTTATTCCATAAGTATTTGATGATAGTATTGAATTGCCTTGAGAAAGAAAAGATTAAATTTGAATAGAAAGACTGAGTTACATTATATAATAGATTGGTTGTATGAATGATAAAGTTGAGTCGTAATTTGATATTGTATTAATTTTTAAAATATTTTATCCGCTGTTGAAGTTATTTGAGCTCGAATTTTAAAAATTTTCATTTACTTAAAAAACATTTATTGCAGTTAATGAGATGAGAAAATATTGGAAGGTTCTGATATCTCGATTTCAAATCCTTCCTATATTTTACCATCGCAGTGAGAGGACATTAGAAAGTTGTTTAATTAAAAAAAAAAAATTGCTTTAATTAATTTAATTTTTTATCGATAGATGGCGCACTATATATTTATAATTATTATAGTGTATTTGCATGTTTTGAATATTTGTAGAAATGCAAATATCCTATTTGCATACTCAATTGTTGCTTTAGAAATGGTATATAAATAGCGGCACCATTTTTGCTAGTCAGGTAGTAGGATGTATCAATTGCGATGTTTATTTTTAATCTATATATATAAAAATGGATGTTTGTTGGTCCGTTGGTCCGTCCGTCCGTTCGTCAGTGATAATCTTCTACATCGCTCAACCAATCGTGATGAAACTTTGGGAAGAGGTTTAGTATACTACCGGGATGGTTTCTGGCCAATTACTCTTTAGAAATAACCTTTCGTTGCATTTTTATTTACAATAAAACGTAAATTCACTCGCAATCAGCGCCCCCTCGCGGTAGACGTATGGCCTTAAATATCCTCGCATGAGCTTATTTGTAACGTCAAGCTTAGCCTATAGGTTAGGTACACAGCTTCGTACCCCCGCAACCTAGGTTCGAGGCTCAGCGTGGGTGTTTTTTTTTTTTTTTCATTTCTTTTATATTATTGTAGCAAATTATTAAAAATATTGTTTTATTTAAAATGTAGGTTTTTAAAAAAAATTAACATAAACATTTTTTTAATAATATTTGTAACAAACCTAGGTTCGAGGCTCAGCGTGGGTGTCTTTTTTTATTTCCATTTCTTTTATATTATTGTAGCAAGGTCTGTTTTTACAGCATTATTATATTTTGGTTGGTTTATTTTAAATATGTTTGTTATGAAGGCTCTATTTATACTATTTAGAGTACATTTTACATTTTATACACCTAAGCCCCCCTCTTTTTAATATTGTAGCAAAGTATTAAAAGTATTGTAAAAAGATTATAAAAACGAAGAGAAAATTATTTATTTTTACTATACATGCGCTACGAGCTTTCGGGCAGCCTCGCCCTTCTACAGGTAGAAGGGCGAGGCTGCCCGAAAGCTCGTAGCGCATGTATAGTAAAAATAAATAATTTTCTCTTCGTTTTTATAATCTTTTTACAGTTCTATAAGAGAAATTTTCATGATTCAAGTTATTATTAAAAGTATTATTTTATTTTATTTTAGATGTTTGCCATGACACTTTGGGAAGTTGTTTAGTATACTATCAGGACGATTTCTGGCGAATTATTTTAGAATAATATTTATAACAATAATTATAGCGAAATTAAGCCATAGTGATTATATTCTGTGTTTGTGCATATATAAATATTTTACAGAAAATGTGAGAACGTTCTATTAGAATATATCGACAACAAAAAACAATACATATAAACGAGTTCACTGACTTTTATTAATGCAGTGATTATAATCAATGCTTACAATGAAGGGCTATATTATCTATATATATAAAAATCACTTTCAAATTTTAACGTAACGTTCCATTCTCAATCCCGTAGGGCTTTAGATCGGCTAAAACATTTTTATCTTTATAAGTGAATATTAACTTTACTGTACTGAATAGTTTAGTATAATGTTAATTTAACATATTACAATTTAGCCACAGCAACGCGTGGCCGGGTTCGCTAGTAAACTATAAAACCTAAGTCCGTGGCCTAATCTAAGCAACACCTCATCCTTGCTACCCTCATAATCTAGCGATTCAACAATTATTCTTTGAAATATCTATGTATCGAAACATCTTATTGGGTTGTGGGGGAAAAACAAATAGTACCAGATACTTTATATAATATTTACGAACGCAAAAATATGTCCAGGGTAGACTAGTGGACATGGTATCTGCCCGGTAAGCGGAACACTGTGGGTTTGATTCCCATCCCTGGACACTTTTATTTTTCCGTTTATCATTACTCTTCACAATCCATCTTTTCATTCATCATCCCTAAGGTTAGAAATAATCGTTATTTCTCCTTAAAATAAATTTAGATGTTTCGTTCAAAAGAAACACATGCGGGATAATTTTCAAATGTTCTACAATCATAAGCCGCATTATATTATAAAGTAGGAAAGTTAAACTATAACTATATGATGATCGTATTTTATTTATTTATTTGACACATCAGACGCGATATCCCAGCTTGGGATACTTGCGCCTAACTACATTTTAGCAGCTTTTATACAATTCATTTTATTTACAATTCAATAAACAATACTAAAAACAAAATTAAAACTGAAAGGTCGGTTTTCTCAAACAGAAATGAAAGTCTGAAATGAATTTACAAAAATTATTGAATTTTACATAGTTGTCTTTGTTATATACAAATTCACACATTTCTTCGATGGGATAAAAATAATTACTTCTGTAGCTGTAAAGAATGGACATTCTATTAATAATATGATCGAGAAAATGTACATTTCTGATGACAATTCTATCGATGCGAATAAACGCGTCTCAATGTTTTCATTTGCTATATATAGATGGCGCGTTATTGCTTTATATTAATTTATGCCTAACTGGCCTTGTACTTATTGTTTGTGGAAAAGCATTGCTCGATGCAAATATTTATATGTGATTATACTGTCATTAAAGCTTATGTTCATAGTTTGCTAAAATACAATTTTAAGAATACTCCCTTCAGTGCAGCATATAAAAGCAGAATGATCCAATACAGTATTAGATCTCTAAAGAAGTGGTCTGGTAGATTAAAAAAAAATTGGCGAAACCGCTGGGAGGGTTCACCACTGATGAGCCAAGAGCCCTCCCAATATATTTTTTTCTTCGCAGTATGGTCAGTAGAAGTTTTTTTTTATGTGTAAAAGAACCTTTCGCCTCTTAATGTTTTCATTTGCTGTATATAGATGGCACGTTATTTATTTGTATTAACTAAACCTTAATTTATGTTTATTCCAGAATATTGGCCTAGTAGATTTATTATTCATTTTTATTATTTTACCACCTAAAAATAGTTTTAAAAATTAAGATACACTTCGTCTGATATAAAACACACATCTTATAATTTTGATTTGATATAAACGTTCTTCTCACCTGACTCATAATTTAATAAAGCATCCAGGGCTAAGTTTCTCGTACAACCTTTTATTTCTCAAGCTTTCTGATTTATCAGCTCTTCAACGGGATTATCACACTTACCTACTTAACGCCGACGTGTAAGATATATGTATTGATACACACAAATGTTCATTATTATTTACATATTTTAAACTATACTCATGATGTTAAGATAAATTTACATATTTAAAGTTATATATTACAAAATAAAGACAATTTTGAAAAATATATACAAATTAGAAATATGCAGGTTGAAAGATATTATGAGACATAAAAAAAACAAATTAATAAAATTATGAACAATTGTGGTATATGTTATGTTGTTCGTTTACACAACTATATTCTTTATACTCTATGGAAATTTAATAAGACGCAGTAAACAAAACTTATTGTTTATTTCTCAAGTTACATGCAAATTCTGATTGCTATTAAGTGATGATGATAAATAATTGGCGTTGCCAAACTAAAGATTAATATATATTACATGTCCCTTCTTTAACCATCAAAGGTTCAATCTGAGTGGGGGTCGAACCACCCTACCAGATCTAGTGGTGATCAGGTTCTTTGGGGAACCATTGGTCCAGTTCTCTGGGGGTCCTGTAGTGGTCACGTTCTTTGGGGATCCAGGAGAAGAGAGTTGTCTAGAAGATGTAGGCTGTAAAGAATGCTGTGATGTGGATTCTTCCAGGTCTTGAAAATTAGCTTGTTCCTGGCTCAGTTTTAGAGGTTTCTCCCAATCTGTGTGGGTTGTTTCATTACGTCTATCCTCGCGGATGTGAATACTATTTCTTCTATATTCATTGCCTTCTTGATCTTTCATGTAGAAGATCGGGGTTCATGGGCTTGGTTTGTTATCTGGCCTGGGATCCATCTTTTATATTTTTGAAACCAACTCTATCCTTGATAGATAATGGGTCTGCCGGTCTAGTGTGTCTATCGTAATAGTTTTTCATTTTAACTTGATTATCTACTAGCTGCTTCTGGATCGCCTCATTGTTGATCATAGAGGGCACGAACTGGGATGTCTTCGAAGGTATTATAGACCTTAATTTCCTTGACATCAGAATTTGTGCAGGTGATGGCAAATTATTGAGTGGTGTGTTTCGTAAGTTGAGAAGAGCTAAATAGGGGTCTGTACTTTCTTCCCTACATCTCTTTATCAATTTCTTTAAAGTTTGAACTGTTCGTTCTACCATCCCGTAACTCTGTGCATGGTAAGGACTAGATGTTACATGGACTATATTCCAAGTTCTAGTAAAGTTCTGGAACTCCTTTGAAAATAATGGAGGCCCATTATCACTCACCAAAGTTTCAGGAATTCCAAAGTTCGAGAAAGTTCTCTTTAATCTCCTTATTATGGTGTCTGTTGTCATATCTTGGAGTTGATATATTTCTGGGTATTTGCTGAAGTAGTCCACTATTAAGAGATATTTTAAACTTTCTATTTGAAAAATGTCTATCCCTACCTTTTGCCATGGATAATCAGGTTCTTGGTGTGGAAGCATAGGTTCTTTAAGATTTGCTCTTGATGTTTGTTGACAAATTGAACAGTTAATGATTAATTCTTCAATTTCTTTATTCATACCAGGCCAGTAAATGAATCCTTTGGCTAATGCAATTGTATTGTTTCTACCTTGATGTGAAGCATGGAATATCTTTAAAATATCGCTTCTTTAGTTTTTTGGTATTAGAAGTTTATTACCTCTGCAAATCAAGTTTTGCTACTCATGAAGTTCTTCTTTGAATTCCCAATAAGGTTTGAGGTTGGAAGGCAAGTTCTTTTTGTGTAAGGGCCAACCTGTTAAAATATATTGCTTTAGCAAACAGCATTCTTTATCATTTTAAGTATCCTCCTGTAGTCTCGTTAATCTCTGGTCTTTGATCTCAACATTTAAAACAAACGTTTGAGTACATAAGTCTAATTATTTATCTTCCATTTGTTCCTGGGGCAAGAAATATCTGGAAAGGGTATCAGCAGGTATCATACTCTTTCCTGGGATGAACTTCAATTCAAATTGATAATTTAATAAATACAATGACAACCTTTGGAGTCTAGGTGACATTTGATCAAAGTTTTTCTTCAATAAAGAAACCAAGGGTTTATGATCTGTATATGCAGTAAAATTTCTACCATAAAGGGAGTAATGGAACCTTTTACATCCAAAATATAGACCCAATAATTCTTTTTCAATTTGGGAGTAATGTTTTTGCGGAGAAGTGAGAGATGCAGATGCATAAGATAAAGGTTTTTCTTTTTGCATTAGTATAGCACCCAACCCATCTTTGCTTGCATCAGCAAAAAGTTCTAGTGGTTCATTAGGATCAAAGTGTCTCAATACTGGTGGACTAGTTAGGAGAGTTTTGATATAATTCAGCTCTTGATCTGCTGCAATATTCCAATTCCAGATTATATCCTTTTTAAGCAGGTTTCTCATATTAGAAGTTTTTGGTGATAAGTCCGGTATGAATTTGGCTAGATAAGTTACGGTCCCAAGTATCCTTTGCAATTCTTGCTTATTTTTAGGTATTTGCATATTTTGAATGGCTCTAACTTTATCTTGATCAAGTAAAATTCCTTCCTGTGAGATGGTATGACCTAAAAATTTAACTACCCCTGTGGCCATTTGAAGTTTATTTAATGTAAGCTTCAGGCTACTTTCTCTGGCTAAATCCAAAACCTTTTTTAGAGTAGAGTTATGATCCTCACAATTGAATTACCCCATATTAGAAGATCATCTATATAGCAGACCACATTAGGGATATCACAAAAAATATTGTGCATAATTTTTTGAAAAATTTCAGGTGCACTGGAAATTCCAAATGGTAGCCTCAAGAATCGATAACGCCCAAATGGTGTACTCATCACTAAATATTTAGATGTATTTTCACTTAGCGGCACTTGCCAAAATGCAGATTTCGCATCTAATACAGAATAAAATTTAGCCTTAGGTATTTCTGCCAAAATGTTTTCAGGTGCAGGTAAGGTGTAATGCTCCCTCAAGACCTATTTATTCAGTTCCCTTGGGTCAATGCATATCCGATATTTGCCCGATGGTTTCTTTACCACTACCATTGGGTGCGCCCATACCGTCGGTTCTTCTATTTTTTTCGATAATCCCGTCTTCTTCCATTTTAAACAGTTCTTCCTTTACTGGTTGAAGCAATGCTCTGGGTAGTCTTCTGGCTGGACTTATTTTAGGCTCCGCCTTGTCCGATATTTTAATGTCATATATATAACTCAAATGGCCATTTCCTTTGAAAACATCTTTATATTCATCCAAGAGTCCTGTAAGAGTAACGCTGATTTCACTTATTGTTTCCACTCTTTTTACTAAATTTAAATTAACACACTCATCCAGACCTAGTATTGGAACTGCTGAGTTGTTAACAATTAAAAATGTAACTTTTCTGCAAGCGTATTTCGTCTTACAATCTAGCTGGCATTTTCCTACTACTGGGATTTGTTGCCCTGTATAAGTATATATTTTGCAATCTGCTGTTTCCAGCAATGGCATATTAGGCCATTCTTTTATTAGCCTTTCCGGCAGAATATTTACATCTGCTCCAGTATCAAGTTTAACATCAACAGGATGTCCTTGTATGTAAATTAGTTCCTTCCACGGTTTCCTTAACACTTGGCCGACCATGATTGAGTCTATAATCAGTAGGTTATCCTTTTCTTCCTCAATTTCTTGTATACACCTAACTGCTCTATTTTTGCAGCAATTTGAAAAGTGGTTTGGCTGTCTGCACTTGTAAAATTCTTTTCCATATGCAGGGCACTTTCCAAAGTCATGAGCCATGTTACATTTTGAGCACCTGATCAATTTATTAAAATTGGCTCTAACTGGATTACTTGTGTAGCTATTCTTCAAAGAGGTGGTAGGTTTATATTTTTCATTAAAGTTTTTCCTTATAGCATCAATTGAATCTTTTTCAATGTTTCTTAATTGTTTTTGCGATGCCTCAGCCGCCTGACCTTGATTAATAGCCAATGACAGTGTCAAATCGGGGTTCTGTAAATATTTTTCTCTAAGTGTTGTGTCCCTACAACCCAGAACAATTCTGTCTCTAATAAGAGAATCTTTAATATTTTCGAATTCACAGTCTTCAGCCTTAATTTAATTTCTGTGACAAAATCGTCAAAAGTTTGATTTAGCTTTTGTTCACAAGTAAATAAAATATATCTTCTATATATGGTGTTTTTAAATGGTCTAAGATATTGATCATATTTATCTAGAATATCTTTGATAGTAGGGCTTTGAGCATTTTCTTCAAAACCAAATGTATTATATATTTAAAGCGCTGAATGGCCAATAATGTGTAAGAGAATAGCCCTTTGTTGTTGTATAGTTTTTGAATCAAGATCACTTGCTATGATGTAGTTTTCGAATTTTTTACACCATTTTGGCCATTTATTAGGATCATTTTGATCTATTGTAAACGAAGAAGGCGGTGGTAAATTATTCATAATTATTTGTTATAATTTATGAGAAAGCAAAATATAAACAAAGTTAAAATAGTTATTATACATATATTTTTATATTTTAAAACGATAGACTTACCGCTGCCACCATGTTATGTTGTTCGTTTACACAACTATATCTATATATATAAAATTGAATGTCTGTCTGTCTGTTTGTCTGTATGTTTGTTTGTACTCTATAGATTCAAAAACCATACATCCAATCGCCGTGAAATTTTGGGATATTATTAGGTATATCACCGGGAAGGTTTTAGAAAAATAATTTCATGAATATCTTGAATATCCTTAGAGTTATTTGCAGATTTGTAGATTTAACTCGCAAGCAGCGCCCCCATTGTGACGATGATAACAAGTTTTCTTATCACTAAGTTTGTTATCTTAAATATTATTTATCAAAAGTAAGATTATCTCAGGATGACACGGCAATGTGACACGGGAAAAAATGTTCACTAGATAAAACTATGATTTTCTATATGATATAAAAAGCCAACAATGAAGAGTGAATGTAATATAAAAAGCCAACAATGAAGAATGAATGTAAGATAAAAAGCCAACAATGAAGAGTGAATGTAATATAAAAAGCCAACAATGAAGAATGAATGTAAGATAAAAAGCCAACAATGAAGAGTGAATGTAAGATAAAAAGCCAACAATGAATAGTAAATGTAATATAAAAAGCCAACAATGAAGAATGAATGTAAGATAAAAAGCCAACAATGAAGAGTAAATATAATATAAAAAGCCAACAATGAAGAATGAATGTAAGATAAAAAGCCAACAATGAAGAGTGAATATAATATAAAAAGCCAACAATGAAGAGTGAATGTAAGATAAAAAGCCAACAATGAAGAGTGAATGTAATATAAAAAGCCAACAATGAAAAATGAATGTAAGATAAAAAGCCAACAATGAAGAGTGAATGTAATATAAAAAGCCAACAATGAAGAATGAATGTAAGATAAAAAGCCAACAATGAAGAGTGAATGTAATATAAAAAGCCAACAATGAAGAATGAATGTAAGATAAAAAGCCAACAATGAAGAGTGAATGTAATATAAAAAGCCAACAATGAAGAATGAATGTAAGATAAAAAGCCAACAATGAAGAGTGAATGTAAGATAAAAAGCAAACAATGAAGAGTAAATGTAATATAAAAAGTCAACAATGAAGAATGAATGTAAGATAAAAAGCCAACAATGAAGAGTAGATATCTATATATATATAAAAGTCAATTTCTGTCTGTCTGTCTGTTTCGCGATAAACTCAAAAACTACTGAACCAATTGGTACCATATTTTGCATGTCGCTTTTTATAAACCTGAGGAAAATTTTCGGCTGCATTTTGATTAGTTTTTTGGCTATTTCTTTTTTTTTCATTTGAAGAACTTTTTTTACGCGGACTAATCCGGAATGGAATGAATACCTAAATATGGCCATTTTATTAAGCATCGATGGTTCAGTGGTAGAATGCTCACCTGCCACGCGGGCGGCCCGGGTTCGATTCCCGGCCGATGCATTTTTTTTTTTTTTTACAATTTTTAAAACTCTTTTATATTATCTTAAATATATATAATTGAATGTCTGTCTGTCTGTACTCTATAGATTCAAAAACCATACATCCAATCGCCGTGAAATTTTGGGATATTATTAGGTATATCACCGGGAAGGTTTTTGAAAAATAATTTCATGAATATCTTGAATATCCTTAGAGTTATTTGCAGATTTGTAGATTTAACTCGCAAGCAGCGCCCCCATTGTGACGATGTTAACAAGTTTTCTTATCACTAAGTTTGTTATCTTAAATATTATTTATCAAAAGTAAGATTATCTCAGGATGACACGGCAATTTATTTGCGACAAGAATAATGATACAATTCCAAGGCGAAGATATTATTCCTTTAACTTCCAATTACCGAGGGAACCAATTAATATTGATTTTATTCAACTTATCGAGTATTTCTCAAGGGACCGAGAAAAAATGTTCACTAGATAAAACTATGATTTTCTAATGTAGAAAATTAGGAAAGACAAAATTCAGGATGACAAGGCACACAGGGACCGGGAAAAAATGTTCACTTTATCGAGAGATTCAAATTTACGAGTTTCAAATTATCAAAATATATCTTTTTTATTTTTTAATAAGTTTTTAGAGAATTGTTTTAACAAATGTTCGCTAGACAAACCTTTACTCGGGTAAAACCCCGGGCGAAGCCGAGTACGTTTTATAAGTTTAAAGAGAATTGTTTTAACAAATGTTCGTTAGACAAACATTCACTCGGGTAAAACCCGGGCGAAGCCGGGCGGGTCCGCTGGTTCTTTATACTCTATGGAAATTTAATAAGACGCAGTAAACAAAACTTATTGTTTATTTCTCAAGTTACATGCAAATTCTGATTGCTATTAAATGATGATGATAAATAATTGGCGTTGCCAAACTAAAGATTAATATATATTACAGTATAGAAGAGTGCCTAACATCTATGGGATAGTATTCGTCTATATTGTTTGTATGTTTCTGATATTTCAATGCATCTGTTTATGCTTTCTTGCTATTTGGATATTATATATTCTATTTTAAGTATTTGGTATTTACTATGGATATTGTCATAATACATTATAGGTCAATATAAGTTAAATGTATGGCCTGTTTCTTTGTGTGTTAAACTATAAAATATCGTAGGTCGCTCTCTCTCTCTCTCTTGTTAAAATTCCTATTATGTTCTGCTGTTATAGAATAGATATATATATACAGTGGTACCTCGACATACGAGCGCCCCAACATACGAATTTTTCGAGATACGAGCCGACGAGCAAGTGATTTTTTGCTTTGAGTTACGAGCGAAATTCGAGATACGTGTTCGGTTCAGTAGTGTTGAAGATATTAACCTGTGATTTTAAATGGGAATTTTGTATGGGGAAATTTGCTTTGAGATACGAGTAATTCAAGATGCGAGCAAGGTTGCGGAACGAATTAAACTCGTATGTCGAGGTACGACTGTATTTAACTTATCTCAACCCATAGTGTATTATGACAATATATCCATAGTAAAAAAAATACCAAATACTTATAATATAATATAATCTTATTCAAACAGCAAAAGCAAAGACATGCATTGAACTACAAGAAACATACGAAAAAATATGGCCAAATACTATCCCATAGATGTAGGCAGTCTTCTATATACAGGGTGATCCAAAAGTCCCGCACAACTTTAAAAATTAATAACTTCGCGAATATTTACGCTAGAGCAATGCGGTAAACACCATTGTGTTCAGGATGCAATGGGACTTTTTATGGCAAATAATGAAAATTTCGAAATTGATTTTAGTTATAACTTTATTCGCTAGATGGCGCTCTACCAGAATCAGAGATTCAGCGGCCAAATTGTTTGATAAATTGAAAAATATAACTGAACGACACGTATTTTTCCTTTTTGAATACCAGGAAAGAACCCTAATAATATCAAATGATAAATTAATAAAACCCCATTTCGCCAAAAGTTAGAAGAATTGGTTGACAATTTTTAAATACAATCTGAGATATGTAAAATAGGTATATGCAAATTAAAATATGTAGCAAAAAATATTTATATTTTAGATGGAGTTTTTTTAAATAGATTGAATGTTTGAAAATAACTACTGATATCAATACACGAATTTTGAAATGTTAATATAGTACCAAAAATTATGATGGCACTACTAATAGGATTTCGTGCTATAAGGAATGTATAGTTTCTTGCCTAATTGGCGACACTTGACTATTTAACTGGATATTTTTCATGATCCAAAAATGAAATATAGAGGGGAGTGACAAAATATATTTGTCGTACTTTATTCCAAATATCCTATGGGTTTGTCGAACGTTATCATTGTTTATTATACTGTACATAATTTTGAAAATGTATCCCCTCAAAAAAAATCATTTTCAAATAAACCTTTTGCGTTGAAAAACGTGGTAGTAAAATCATTTTGTATTATTTTTTGCGCAAAATTTCTAAAGTTGGGGGGGGGGGGGGAGGGGGGGACACAGAGAATATTCCTTATGCTATTTCTTCTAATGAGCGAAAAGCGATAAACTAAACATAAGGGATAAAATTGTGTACACCAGTGTTATTCGAGAAGTTATAACACTTTGGCCTGCACGACATAATATAAGATGTGGGCAAATGACAAAGAAAAAATTACTGTTCACAGAAAAAAAAAAGAGTCAAGATGTGAGGACAGAATTTATTATTCCATAACCCAAAACAAAGAGCTGCAAAATATAACACATGAGGTAACTGCCTTCTCTCTTGTATTAGGTCACAATCCTTGCTCAATGTGGCGCCCTTCATTCTCAAACACCGCCTGCAGACGATAGATGACAGAATGGTCACAATTAAATAGTTGAAATTTAAAAAACGTGCCATCTGATAGAAGCCTTCAACATGGCCAATGTGGTATGCCGGCATCGATAAAAACGAGACTTAATGTAACCCCATAACCGACATTGTAAGGCGTCAAGTCTGGTGATATTGGAGGCCATTGGTATATAAAAGGCGACTTATCAACGAATTTCACCGAACGTATCCTTCAGCAATTGTTTGGCACCGCGGGAGATATGAGGAGGTCCTCCATCTTGCATGAATGTTATTTCGCTTAGTGCTTTTCTGTCCTGAAATATGGGAATACCCTTTTCTCTCAAAAGTTGAACATAACGTTCACCAGTTAGAAAAACGGTTTTTAAAATTCTTCCATTGATTTTTTCAAAGAAAAATGGCCCAATAATAAAAGAAGAAGTGAACCCACACAAAACTGTAACTCTGTGCTGATGAAGTCGTATTTCTGTAAAAATCCTAGGGTTTTCTGTTGCCAAAATGAGGCAGATTTGAATGTTAAATTCCTCCTTCAGATAAAAGTGAGCATCATCTGTTCTTAGAACATTTGACAGCCAGTTTTCATCAATATCAATTTGCCGGAAAACCCATGCAGCGAATTCTTGACGCTTCTCAAAATCGCACACTTTCAACTCGTGAAAACTTCGAATTTTGTTAGGGTATTTTTATAGAAAAATCCTAAATGTGTGTTCTCTCCAAACTGTTCCATACGAAATCCCTGTTTGTCGAGAAACTTGTCTAGCACTTACTTCTCCATACGTGGATAACGTTTCAATAGCTTCAGCATTCTGAAAAACCGTAACAGCGACTGACTTGCATGTCGATGGTCTTCCACTCCGAGGTTTTGCTTCCAGAGATCCAGTTTCCTAAAACTTTTTATCAATCGCTTTAGAGAGTAGCAACTCATGGGTCCTTTACCGCGTCGAATATCTTTAAAGGAACGAAACGCTCGTAAAGCTTCAGTGGCAGATTCTGAATCACAATTAAAAAATTTCACCAAGAGTGCTTTATCCTGTAGTGACGGCATTCCAGGGGGAAGGGGAGAAGTCCGACCACACCTCCTTGCGGTCCCCCCTAGACCCTTGGAATATTTGACCAAATTCTGGTTCGTTTCCAAGATGACTAACGTTGCAACGGCATCCATTTTCAAATGAAGAGCAAAACTGATATCTCCAGTAATGCTACCGCGTCCGGGGTAACCGCCGCGTCAGGAGCTGCAGCTCGAGCTCATGATGAGAAATCTACTACGAGGACACAATTCAATCTACTACAACTCAATATAAATGGTACCAGAGGAAAATAAAGAGCTGACTTGTCTTCTCTGTGACAAAAATGTACATATTTCTTGTACTCAGGAGACAAAATTGAATCAGAATCTGAGATTCAATATAAAAGATTATACAACACTACGAAAGGACAGACCGGGAAAATTCGGAGGAGGACTTGCCGTTTTGATTAAAACCTTAGAAATCAAATTTAAGGAAATCGCCTATAATCAGAGTAAGCCTAGAGAAATCACGACAGAAGCTCAGTCAATAGAAATCTATCTTACAGATAAAACAATTCCAATCATAAATGTTTATCACCACGATAATACTAGCATCAATACAGGCCTGATAGAGACATTAAGTGAAGCGTCTTCGGATATCGCAATCATACTTGGTGATTTTAACGCCGAAAGACCAACTTGGGGATCACCTGTCCAGGATAACAAAGGTCAGCAGGTTGAGGACATGCTAACCGACCTCGACCTTACACCGTTAAATAACGAAAAGAACACCTATCTATCCAAGTCCACAGGCACAGAATCCGCAATAGACATCACAGCGATAAATTACAACATCGCACCCACAATACAATGGAAAATTCTGAAAAGTGCAATCAGTGACCACAGACCAATTTTAGCAACCCTAAAATTCAAAATTGAGAATTTCCAACAGAATAAAAGAACACTGGAAAAAAATTCACAGAAAAGCTTGAAGAACTGTGCAACGAAGAATTAAATCACAGAACGATTGACAAAAAATTGGAAAAATTCTCTTCGAACATATCCAAAGCTGCAAAAGTATCGATACCTAGAGGTAGACGTAAAGACCTGTGAATACTTTACTGGAAGGACCACAATATCGAGGCAATGATTGCAGAGAGAGACAATATCAATGAACCTTTTAAAACAAATAAAACTGAAGAAATCATAAAGGAACTCATTGAAATTAGTCACAAAATAGAACAAGAAATTTGGATATTCAAACAAGAGAGAGAGAGAGAGAGAGAAATGGGCAGAATTCTGCGAAAAAAAAATGGATCCAAAAAAGGAAAGCCATCACTGGAATATAATTAGTGTTATAAAACAATCAAAACCAACACTGATCCTCCAATACTCTAACCGATATGAATAGCGAGAACAAACAAACAGATGGCTGAAA
This sequence comes from Cordylochernes scorpioides, assembly GCA_030710605.1. Lineage (NCBI taxonomy): Eukaryota > Metazoa > Arthropoda > Arachnida > Pseudoscorpiones > Chernetidae > Cordylochernes > Cordylochernes scorpioides. Next base: position 24,373,583 of record CP092884.1, on the reverse strand, counting down.
TAATTGCTGAATATTTTTCGAGCACTTCCAGACTCAGCTATGCAAATGAAGGCAGGACTCTAAAAAAGAATATAAACAGGTTAGTTAAACAAGCAAGAAATTACCATCAACAAGATATTTACTCGAGAGACTTCACACTGAATGAGCTAAACTCATCAATAGAAAAGTTAAATTCAAGAGGTCACCAGGAGATAATCTAATTTTTGGTTAAATGATTAAACACTTTGGAGACAAAGCTAAAAATCAACTCCTACAAATGCTGAACATTTCATGGCAAACTGGTAAACTACCAAAGAATTGGAGGATATCAATTATAGTGCCAATACTGAAACCAAACAAAGATGTCAAGGAATACAAGAACTATCGACCAATTGATCTCACCAGCATACTTTGTAAAATAACAGAATGAATTATCCAATCTAGGCTCATATTCTGGCTCACTAACAATAATAAAATAAACTTCTACCAAACTGCCTAAAGATCCAGACACTGTACAACTCTGATAAACTGTTCTACTTCTGTCAATCAATTATAGATTTCTAGGAAAAACCGCCAAAGAAGACAACGGCCGTATTCCTGGTTAAGACCTCAGCTTTTTATCGAGTGTAGAAATTATTTGAAAGGCTGTGTGCACAACATCGGAGTAAGAGGAAAAACCATAATCTGGATTACAGACTTCTTAAGGGGAAGAAGGATGAAGGCTCGGGTCAATGGAACATTTTCCAAGGACCGAAGAACATGGGCTGGTGTACCTCGGGGATCTGTGCTCAGTCCTCTACTAATCTCGCTATATATTAACTGTTGTTTATGTAAATAGAAGAATATTATTCGTATTATTCAAAGCCTCATTATGTAAAAAATATATGTGTATATAAATTGGACATTTGTTGTTGGCCAAACGAAAAGAATAAGAGCTAAAAAAAGAGTCATGGTCAAGTTTGAGTTGTTGTACATCTAATTACGACACAACCTTAACAACATCCATCCTCACTGAAGACACAAAAGTTGCCTGTTATGCAGATTATATAGCCATATGGCACACAAGTAGCAGTACAGAAATATCAGAAAAATACTGAACACATCAATGAGAGGACTGGAGAAGTGGGCAATGAAACTCAAAATGACAATAAACCCAATAAACACAAACCTATAGGTCTCCTTCACTGACTGGAAAAAAGGCATGAATTCAACTCCAAAATAAGCATAAACAATCATATAATTGATAAAATTTGATCTGCAAATTACCTAGGTGTGATACTTGATGAGGAATTGCGATTTACAGAACACATAATTACCACCTCAAATAGAGCTACCAGAAACCTAAACATTCTGAGAAGACTATGTGGAACAAATTGGGGAGCAAAACCCAAAATTCTCAGAACAACATATATCACCTTAATAAGGCCAATAATGGAATATGCAACACCTGTTTGGGCTCCCTCAAGTTCATCACTAAAAAGAAGACTAGACAGTGTTCAAGCAAAAGCGGCCAAATTAATCACTGGTTCTATTTCAAACACCAACAATTAGAAAATTCAGAGAGAATGTGGTCTAGACCTACTTGAAAGCAGAAAACAATTAAAAACAATAAAATTCACCAATAGCTTAAAAACTAAAGAAACCGAACACATATCCCATAGAACCTATTAAAACTGGACACAAAAAGAAAGGCTCAAAAGATCTTCAACACTTCAGTACAACAACAATATTAGAAAGAGCATAAAAATGAAACATAATGAATTTCAAATTCGAGAATAACCGATATTTCCTACCCCATTGCCATCAAATGTAATCATCAATCTTAACCTGAATGAACCCTGCAATAAAAAAAGAGAACAAAAACATACTTAAAAAGAACGGACTTGACACAATTGGTTTATGCGATCAGATAAATTATTTAACATCATATACAGATGGATCATCAGACCTTACCATAAGTAATGGAGGGGCTGGAATTAACATAATACTGCAAGATGGAACATACATCAAAATCAAAGAAGGAGCAAGAAAGATTTCGTCAAACTTCACTTGTGAACTGACAGCTATCTGGAAAGCTCTTGATGTATGCCTGAACCAACCATCCCTGCATCAAGCAGAAGGAATTATAATATACCGTACAACGACTTCATATCCGATCTAGAAGCAATTCGGAAGGACAATACTATAATCACACAGAAAATACACTCGTTACTTACTCAACTGATATCATTGGAGAATAACTGCATTCTACAATGGATTCCTGTCAGTGTTTGGATCGGGGGTAATGAAATGGCAGTTGAATTTGCAAAAGAAGCCAGAAAGTTGAGCCAAAGGAAAGAACAAATATCATTATTTGATGCTAATGCTTTTGCAAAATACAAGATAATTAAACAAAAAATAAGAAAAGATCAAAATGTGAAATAAACACCGAGAGAAAAATGACAAAACTATAACAAGATTTAGAACAAAACATTATAAAGGATGACAATACATCCAGATGGCACAAGAACCTATAGAACATGCAACAACTGTCCTTGTGTGGAACTAACACCTACCCACATATTTTCATGCCCGCAGCCTTGCAGAAAATTGACATAGACCCAGAGCAGCTGCTTTACACACCCAAGATAGTGGACAATGCTGCTGCTGCAGTGATAGAGATGCATGGACAATCTGAGGCTCTTTATTGGACACGACAAAAACAACAACGGCATTCCAGAGTAAAATAAATCATCAGAGATAGATAAATATTTTTCGAATGAATTAAAATAAATATAATCGATACTGTGAGAAAGTTGAATTAAAAAAATAGAAAATTATTATTTTCGAAATTTAAAAAGCTGAGAGGATTCAAGCAAACCGCATCTAAAATATCTTTTTTTTTTTGCTACATGTTTAAATTTGCATATACCTATTTTACATATCTCAGATTGTATTTAAAAATCGTTAACCATTCCTTCTAACTTTTGGCGAAATGGTGTTTTATTAATTTATCATTTGATATTATTAGGGTTCTTTCCTGGTATTCAAAAAGAAAAAATACGTGTCGATCAGTTATATTTTTCAATTTATCAAACAATTTAGCCGCTGAATATCTGATTCTGGTAGAGCGCCATCTAGCGAATAAAATTTCAACTAAAATCAATTTAGAATTTTTCATTATTTGCCATAAATAAATCCCATTGCATCCTGAACACAATGGTGTTTACCGCATTGCTCTAGCGCAAATATTCACGGAGTTATTAATTTTTAAAGTTGTGCGGGACTTTTGGATCACCCTGTACATAACACAATAGTTCATAATTTTATTTAAATGTTTTATGTCTCATGGCGATATCTTTCAACCAAATGTAGTGATGAAATAATTAGAAAATCGTATGGCAATTAAGAACAATTTAATAAGCGAGAGAAATATATATAAAGTTTATACAGATTGTTTATATGAGAGCAAAGAAAAGAATCACTAGCGCGAGCGCGGAAAAGAATCACTAGGGTTCACCTGGAACAACCCGGCGCTGGCACGAGCATCCTGTTCCATGAAGTCGGCCCATGCTACATTACTCCCTCTCCCATAAGAATCTGCTCTACAGCTTTATCTCAGTTCCTCCTCTTCTCCAGACATAGAGTTATCTACACTCGACGAATCTTCCTATCTTGATGGGTCATAGTACGGCTTCATCCTGAGGATATGAACGGTGTCGCGCTTCTTTTGTCTTCTACCTTGTTCACTGACTGCTTCGACCTCGTAGGTCACGTCCGATATTTTATTTGTAACCCTGAAGGGACCGAAGTATAGTCTTAGGAGTTTTTCAGAAAATCCAACACGTCGAATAGGAATGAAGATCCAGACCAGGTCTCCTGGTTCGTAGATCTTTCCTGTATGTCGAGCGTTGTAGTTAGTTTTGTTCGTCTCTTTAGCCTTGAATATGTGATGACGGGCTATTTTTTTTGTCTCTTCGGCCCTGGTTCCCAAATTCTGAATGATTTCCTCTCCCTCGGGCGAGCTACTGTAGGGGAAGATAGTGTCGAGGGTCGTCTAAACCTCCTTTCTATGGATCAGGAAGAATGGCGTGAAGCCAGTCGATTCTTGTTTGGCGGTATTGTAGGCAAACGTGATAAAGGGCAACATCTCGTCCCAGTTCTTCTGGCCAAGGTCCATATACATTGATAGCATGTCGGTAATTGTTCTGTTTAATCTTTCTTTTAAGCCGTTGGTTTGGGGATGGTACGCTGTTGTTGTCTTTTTGATGCCACATTTATTAGTCAGCTCCTGAAGGAGTTTTGATTGGAAATTTCGACCTCGATCCATTACTATTTCTCGAGGGGCTCCATGTTTCAGTATGACTTCTTCTAAAATAAATTTCGCGATTTCCTGGGCGTCACCTGATCCTAGGCTTTGAGTTACGGCGTATTTAGTGAGGTAGTCGATACAAACGACTATCCATTTTTCTTTCCTTGAGATATGGGGAAGCGTCCCAATAAATCTATTCCGACCTTTTGAAAGGGGCTGTCCGGAGGCGGAATGTGCTTCAGATAGCCCGGGGGACAATTGAGGTACATCATCACGACACTGGCAGTCCTGACAATGGCCCACGTACCTCTTCACGCTTCTGTACAGTCCTGGCCAGTAGAACCTTCTCTTGACTCTGCCGTAGGTTTTAGCGAAACCCAGATCTCCAGCGGTAGGTGCGTCATGCAGGTCGCTCAGGATTTCCATTCGAAGGTGCCTTGGGACCATCAATAGTAAAGGTTGTCCTGTTGGGTCATAAAATTTCTATAGAAGATCCCGTTGACAATTTTGAACTTGTCGTCTTGCTTGGTAAGTGAAGGCTGAGATATATTTCTGATTATTTCCGCAATGTAAGGGCCATTTTCCTGTTCTCTACCGATGTCACTTGAAAATAATAATGTGGGAATAACCATCATTAAAATTTTCCTCGGTATGTTTTAGGGGATTTCTCGATAGGCCGTCAGCGTCTTGGTGCATTTTCCCAGTCTTGTAGACAATAGAGACGTAATACTCCTGTAGCCTCAGCGCCCATCTCGCCAATCTGCCTGCAGGATCTTTCAAGTTGGTCAACCAACATAAGGAATGGTGGTCGGTTACAACTCTAAAGTGACGTCCGAACAAATAAGGCCTAAATTTTCCAATAGCCCATATTATGGCCAGAAATTCTCTCTCTGTTGTTGAATAATTTTGTTCGGAGTTTAAAGGGTGCGCGAAGTATAAGCGATTACCTTTTCATCACTCCCTTGTTTTTGCGCAAGCACGGCACCTATTCCGTATCCACTGGCATCAATATGTAGTTCAGTTGGAGCGTCATCATCACAATGTCTCAACACTGGTTTTGACGTCAAAGCAATCTTTAATTTCCGAAACGCTCATTCTTGGGTTGTGTTCCACTTGAACTTTGTCCCCTTAGAGAGTAGTGCGTTAAGGGGGCGTGCGATATCCGCATAGTTCCTAATGAAGCGTCTATAATAAGATGATAAACTAGGAAGCTTCTTACCTGCTGCAAGTTATTAGGGGCTGGGAATTCGGTGATTGCCTTAATCTTCTCGTCGTCTGGCCGGATCCCATTCTGGTCTACCTGATGCCCAAGGATCTTTATTTTACTGGCACCAAAAGAACACTTGCTGGGATTTAGCCTTAGTCCAACTTTCTTGAAACAGTTCGAAACCGCCTCTATTCGTGCTAGATGGTGCGAAAAATTATCTGCGAATACAACGACATCGTCCAGATAGCACATACATATTGTCTACCGTAGGCCCTTCTGGAGACCATCCATCATCCTTTCGAACGTGGCGGGGGCGTTGCAAAGCCCTAAAGGCCTGACCTTAAATTCAAAAAGGCCATCTAGAGTGATGAAGGCAGTTTTTTCACGATCGGCTTCATCGACGCTAATCTCCAATATCCCGACTTAAGATCCATCGTGAAGTATATCTTCGCCCCTTTAAAACAATCAAGAGCGTCGTCAACTCGTGGGAGTAGATAAACGTCCATTTTTGTCACTTTATTTAAGCCTCGATAATCCACACAAAAGCGCACCGATCCGTTTCTTTTTCTTAGCAAAACGACTGGTGAAGCCCAAGGACTTTTCGAGGGTAGGACGACTCCAATTTCCATCATTCTGTCAACTTCTTCTTGAATAACTTTCCTTTCAGAAGTTAAAACCCGATATGGCCTCCTTTTTAATGGTATGGTGTCGCCTGTAGTTATCTTATGCTTAGTGATAAATTCAGATGGACTTTTGGTAATCGGATTGAATAATTACGAAAATCTTTCAAGAAGTTCCAAAAGTTCGATCTTGTGACTCGGAGGAAGCTCGGGGGAGATACATGATGAGATATTTTCCATTTCCACAGGCCGCTCAGCATTAACGATATTAGTAAGATTTTCTATTGAACCTTCTAACTTACTCATCTTGTAGGTTGACTCAACACCTTTGGACACATAGTTTTCGTTAGCTTCCACGATTGGGCGAACTTCTTGCGGCTGGATTTTAATAAACTGAGCTAGGCACATTCCAAAAGGGATTGATATTTGATTTTTCTAAAATTAGTCACCCAAATATTGGCCTGCCCATGCCATATGGTGACGTAAGAGGAGGGGATAAAAAGCTATTTTTCCAAAAGAAGTTTCCTCGAACCCTCAATAACACAATTCTTAATTCCTACCACGTTGGGTGTCCGGGCAACTACCCTCTTGATGGATTTTGGGGGAATAATGTCGTCCGATGCTAGGTAAAGCCGTGCCACGGATGGGTCCTCATTAGGCATTTCTGTAAACGGAATTTCAGATTGACCACAGTCAATAATTGCCCTTGACGACTCGAGGAAATCCCAGCCCAAGATGACATCGTGGCTGCAACTGGGAAGGACGAGAAACTCGACAGTCCGCTGAAATTCATTTATTCCTACTCTCAGGAGACATTTTTCAAGTGGGGAAATAAAACGATCGTTTGCGACTTTTAAAGTTATATTGGTGTTCTCAATCATCACAGCCTTTAGCGACTCTCTGAAGTTAGCAGATATAACAGAGTATGACGCCCCTGTGTAAATTAGCGCCTCGACATGACGTCCATTGATGTTTATACAAATATAATTTTCATCTAAGTCAGCTCGCGTCTGTGGAGGTTTTAAGCAACGTCCTTCTTACCTCCCTTACAGGTTGTGTTTCCTAGTTTCCCTGTACCTTTCTATGGGGAGAACGGCTGGGGACCCGAACCGGCGATCTAGATTGGTATCGTCCTGTTGTCGATCTCCCACGTCCTTGGTAGGAAGAGGAGCTTTTAGGTAAATTACGGCGGGGAGAGTTGCTTCGTTCAAAATCATCCAATTGCGACGTTATAAAGTCTGACATATAGATAGGTCTAGGTCTTCGACGACTATAATAACTGTCCTGGATTATACTTGGCTCTCTTTGTTGGGAAAGACGCCGTAGCCACCAAGAATGTTTCGCGACGTGTCCTGGCCGATTGCAATAGGAACCTATCGGGATATTATCCTCCGTTCGGAACTGGTCTGTTTTCCTCCTCATTGTCGCTTCACCAATTTCTTGTTTGTCACGACGATAATTCTGGAAAGCTTTCCAGGAATGGACCACAGGTGCTTTTTCATTTGGCGACAAGGATTGTTCTGCTCGCTGCCAAACCTTTTCTTCTTAAGATTTTGAAGAAATGGAATTCGCTTGTTTATTTGGAATTAACTGGAGCTCTTCCTTGACAATCTCCCTGATCAGATCCTTTAAAGTGTAACCCGCCTCTTCATTTTTAATTGTGGCAACGGAGGGAATCCTCTCGAACCTCACACTACTGATTCTCTTTTTGTTGAGTTTCTCAATCCGACGGCAATGGTTGGTGAAGTCCACAGTTGTAGTTACCTCAATTGTGAGGAGGCTCCTGTAAATGTCGTCAGCAACTCCCTTCATGAGGTGGCCTACCCTGTCTTCTTTAGACATGTTTGGGTTTAGCTAGAAAATAGGTTCAGCACATCCTGAATATAGAATTCTATGGACTCGTCAGGCTTTTGTGCTCTTACTTTTAGCGCCGACTCAATTTTTCTGGAATAATCCTCTTTGTCACCAAAAATTTCTGAAATTTTTTCTTTAAAAATAGCCCAATGTTATCGAACCAACATTTAGCTGTCCCTTTAAAAAAAAAAGACATCGTTCGCCAAACACATTGTTTCGTCCCAACCATTATAAAGAGCAACACGGTTGAAATCTTTTAACCATAGGTAGGCAAATTCAGTGGCCTTACCTGAAAAATAGAAGGGCTTCTTGGGTGTTGAAGACATGTGAAAGTGGTAGCTTGCACACGTGGCTTTTCGTCTACTTCACTCATACCGATGTCGAGCGGCGGCAAGCTTTGCAAACGTCGGCTTCTTCTCAAAACACCGTCCAGATTAAATTATCTTGTCGGAATCGTACCCGGTTTCTCCACCAAATGTAGAGATGAAATAATTAGCAAGTCGTATGGCAATTAAGAACAATTTAATAAGCGAGAGAAATATATATAAAGTTTATACAGATTGTTTATATGAGAGCGCGGAAAAGAATCACTAGCGCGATAGTTCACAATTTTATTAAAATGTTTTATGTCTCATGGCGATATCTTTCAACCTGCATACTTCTAATACGTAAATTGTTTTTAAAAACTAATATTTTTTTCTATTTATTAATCAACCAAAAGCGATATTGAAATATTTGCGCCTATTACAGAGGAAACAAACAAATTAAAACTTAGAATTAAATATTTACAAATTTGCATGCATTATTCGACAGAGTTCATAGATTTTATATAGACAAAGTGGCCGATGTAAGATAATTAAATCATTTAGATCAGGCAGTAATCGATGTCTTCTGTAAATTTTGAATAGTCGTAGATAAGGTGAAGAGCAGTAAAAACTTTGAATTTTGTAATAGATAACTTTAAATATATGTAAATTTCTCTTAATATCATAGGTATAGTTAAAATATGTGAATATTAACGAACACATTTGTATATATAAATATATTTGTTCTGAAAATAGAGTAATCCATACTTAAATCATTAGATAGTATAAAGGCATATATTGGATAAAATAAATTATTTATTTGCCAATAATTATTTGTTTAAATCATTTTTATTTATTTTCAAATGTTTTAATAGATACATATATTTTTACATTTATCTCTTAATGAATTATTGGTGAATTATATTTTATGCACTTAATACAAATATTTTGAATATAGGACTGACCTCATTATTTTTTTCCTTTAATATTTTAAGATATTTAACTTTTTCTGATTGCAATTTTTCTAGTAATTCTTTTCATGCACACATCTCCCCTACCTACTTTGTATTTTAAATTATTTCAACTGTGATATTATAACACTATTCGGCGCTGAGTTTGTTTATACAAAAATGTAATGCCTCGATAAAGGTTGGCGTTCAGCCAGCCGAAATATTGGCAAATAAATCTCTTATTCAATTCAATATATGCCTTTTAGCATCTAGAATTCACATGTGAGCGGTCAGAAAATAAATAAATATGTATGTATGTATGTTAAAAATCAAGAAAAAAAGAGAAAAATGGTCAGGTGTTGATATTAAAAAACAAAATTGGCATTTTCTGACCGCTCACATGAGAATTCTAGATGCTAAAATGCTTATGTGAGCGGACAGAAAATGGAAATTTTGTTTTTAATATATATATATAGGTGCAGATACAAGAAAAATATAAAATAATTATTCACTTATCAAGTAGCTTTTATTTTCAATTACCTGAAGAAAATTACGCTTCAAATATTTTTTACAATTATATAGAATTTATAAAATAATCCTATATTAGTGAATTAATAAATAAAGGTAACTTAACTCTGCATATTTACAACAATATTGAAAGTGCTATATTTTAAGACTATGGTCAAAAATGTAGAATAGTCAATGAATAAAATATGTTTTAAAAAAATAAAATATTTGCATTTTTAGATTATATGATATTATATTAATTCACTAATATAGAATTAATTGTATAAATTCGATATGACTCTGTGAAAAAATGTCTAATTTAATTTTTTTTCAAGTAATTTAAAATAAAACTACTTTTCTTTCAAGATGACTACAAGCAATACCATTAAGTACTCATGTATTCAAATGAACCAGCCATTAATCTCTCATCTCAACAAAATATCTTAATATAATAGTAAGACGAGTCAAATTTATGATATAACATACATATACTAGAAAGGGAGGAGTTTAGATATAGTTGTATATCTTAAGTTGGGTTAGTTCCAAGATTGTCCGCTAGGGGCGCTGACGTCGGCCGAGGGCTCAGTCGCGCGGAGCTATGTGAGCGAGCGGTCATGAGGCTCCGGGCGCTATTCCTGTTGGGGTTGTGCTGCTACCAAGCCGTCCAAGCTTTCGACTGCGACTTCGAGAACCCGTGCGTCTGGGAATGGCAGAACTTACAGCTCGTCTCCCCCCTCAACCAGACTCAACAAGGGCCGTTAATTGATGCTTCGGATAACCCACAAGGTAAGTCCCGATAGGGGGCGTGTTGTCGGTATCTCTTCTACTTATCATTTACTTAGTACTGTACACTTACCATTTATATAACAGAAGATCACATACACTTAGAAGATCTAAATATTAACACTCTCCATGTTTCATATCGGCTACTACCAAAACAAATATGATTCAGACATCTTTTACTAGCTCTCTAACAGCTTGTCATGGAAAATTGTACAACTAAATTTGGATGAATATGTTTACAATACCAATTCATACAAATATATCTCTAAAATATCCCTTTAAAAATCATTTATATTCTTTACCATCATTTAATAATCATTCATTTTTATACTTATAAATTTAATCAATGGAAAGTTATCAATGGAAAAAAAGGTCTTCAAATTATAACAAACAAAAAATATTTTTCTGAATATTGTTATATTTAAATTATATAGAATTTGTGCGATATATAAAATTGTCTAATTAGTTATTAAATATTTACATAATGTTTCAATATCTTACTCTATTTATTTGTTTATTTATGTATCGAGTTAATGAAAATATACATATTGTGTGCAAGTCTTGATCTAAAATTTCAAGAAGCAATTTAACTATGATGATGCAAAATATATTGAAGACGATTATTTTGTTTACAGCTAATTTAAATAATGGATTCGTCTGTATTTTTATCATTGACTTTTTTAAATTCTTCAGTAATATTTACGAAATATTAATTATCGTTTATTATTTCTCTACACATATATAAGTATCTATTTATTCTTATTTATTTATTGAAAGGTTCTGTGAAAATATTTAACCACAGAATATGTAAAACTGGTAAAAGTTTGGACGTGACAAAAGTAAACATGAAGGGGGCACCACTTTACCTATAGCTGCATTAGGCCTAAATCAATATACTAAAGAACTTCAAGGGTTTTTGAAAGGAACCTTTTTTATTTGACTACTTTAAACACATCTATTTGAATAGTTATTTTAACGCTATTGGTTTTATAATTATTATTTGTTGAATTTTTGTTTTAGAATTTCGAAGTGAATATATTGTTTGTTTTATTTAATTTTAATACTGACTACACATATGTGTGACTATACAAGTTGCGCTGATTCAATTCAAAATGTAGAAATTTTATATAATTATATACAATGAAGGAACTACAAATTTAATCCAAAATAGTTGAATATTTAAAGAAGTGAAATTGTATTTTATATATTGGGGAATACATATAATTATAAGACTATAGCGTGCCATCTATATATAAGAAATGGAAGCATTAAAGCACGAATGTTTCTTTTCAAATATTAAACATACTTCTACTATATTTACTGCGATGAAAAAATATTGGGAGGGCTTGGCTCCTCAGTGGTGAACCCTCCCAGCGGTTTCGACAATTTTAATCTACCAGACCGCTTCTTTAGAGCTCTAATACTGAATTGGACGATTCGGCTTATATATGCTGCACTGAAAGGTGGAATCTCAGAAATATGTTTCAAAATAACAATGAACATAAGCTTTTAGGAACAGTAGAATTACATATAAATATTTGCATCGAGCAATGCTCTTCCGCAAACAATAAATACAAGGCCATTAGGCATATATAAATATAAGGCGATAACGTGCCATCTATATATAATAAATGGAAGCATTCAAGCACGAATGTTTACCCTGATATAAAACAAACTTGTATATAGATGGCACGTTATCGCCTTATAATTAAATATGCCTAACTGACCTTGTACTTATTGTTTGCGGAAGAGCTTTGCTCGATGCAAATATTTAAATGTAATTCTACTGTCCTAAAAGCTTATGTCCATAGTTTGCCTGAAACCATTTCTGAGATTCCACCCTTCAGCGCAGAATATATAAGCCGAATCGTCCAAAACAGTATTAGAGCTCTAAGAAGCGGTCTGGTACATTAAATTGGCGAAACCGCTGGGAGGGTTCACCACTGATGAGATAAGCCCTCCCATATATATATATATGGGACGCTATCGCCTTATAATTAAGTATGCCTAACTGACCTTGTGCTTATTGTTTGAAGAAGAGCATTGCTCGATGCAAATATTTAAATATAATTCTACTGTCCTAAAAGCTTATGTTCATGTACCTTCTTGAATATCATTTCTAAGATTCCACCCTTCAATGTAGCATTTGAAATCAGAATTATCCAATACAGTATTAGAGCTCTAAAGAAGTGGTCTGGTAGATTAATTTGGCGAAACCGCTGGGAGGATTCACCACTGATCAAACAAGCCCTCCCTATATTTTTTCTTCGCTGTAATGATAGAAGAAATTTGTTTTATATTTAAGAGAAACATTCGTGCTTAAATGATTCCACTTCTAATATATATAATGTGATATTTTGAGATATTGATGTATCCTAAAGAAGACACCTCTCTCTTTGAAAATGCATTAAAGTCATGCAGTTATAGATTTTATCTGCGCGAATGGAGTGAATAAATAACAATACCAGTTTTTTCAAATTAGACAGAGGGCTATTGTTTTAGTATATTTTTGAAGCTCCCTTCAAAGTTCAAGGTTATTCTTTTGTATACACATTATGCTGTACATTTTATTTATTTATTAATCAACCAGGAGCAATATTGAAATATTTGCGACTATTACAGAGGAAACAAATAAAACAACAAACAAATTACAACTTAGAATTGAATATGGTGTTGTAGAAAGCATTGTTGACATCTCTCTCAACAACGATCCATACATAGTAGTCGAGGGGGTAACAGTCTGGAAAGTTAAGGAGAGAAATTACAGGACTCCAGTGACTGAGGAGGTTAAGTGTCAGCCACGATTGTGTCTCTTTTGCCTTGTTGGCTGGAGCTGAGTCCTGTTGGAAGGCATACTTCCTTCCTGCGGCCACCATGTCCATTAAAGGCCTCACATCAGTCTCCAGGACATTGATGCTGGTGTCAACGTTCATCATAATCCCCTTCTCAAAGACATGGGGAGACATCACCTTCACTGCTGATAACGCCAAGGACCATCACAGAGGCAGGAAATTCCGTGTGCATCACGACTGGTATCTCTGAGGGGTATTTACAGATCCCGCGATCATTCCTGGGATTTACCTTTTGGTTCAAAGTTATTTTCATCAGAGAAACCTCGGCTGGCCACAAATGTCGAGGTTGTTGAGAAGGAAAGCAGACTTTTCTAATATCCTTCATATTCTCAGTCAGCAACTGGCCCTTCCGGCATAGGACTTTAGATCAAGCTCCTTATGACCCTCAGATTCAGTCAATTGTCATAGAGCCAACATCCATTTTCTTCACAATGGCTCTCACGCTAATCCCAGGGTTCCATTAATCTTCTCTTGGCTTTTTTTGGAAAATTCTTCGCCTTTTGACCCGTCCGATCCACACGAGTGCATTCGCTTTGCAGTCATTCCCTATTTGTTACTGTCGGCCTCATCAAACTGCTTTCTAGACACGATAAACAGTGGTTTTGCGCAACTTAAGAAAGTTCACTATCTCTTTGAGGCTTCTTCTGACATGCAGAGCAACGATGATGGCTGCTTGATTTTCGAATTCTCGATTATTGTTCATCACTACACACACATGTTGCATTTTAAACGAATATGGCTAGGGAATGAAAACATTATATTTGTCTTATAAACTGTCAAAGATATTTCCAAAGTACTTACCCCATCAATGTAGACGCAAAACCTATCCTCATATATTGACCATATTTGCAAATGGTAGATTCGAATCGGTGACAGAGCCACAATACAAGCTGTGGTTAATTCAGAACATCCACACGGAGACCATTGTTTCGGGCTAATGGCCCTCATCAGTCCAGGAAGGGATTCGATTCCTAAAGTCCACAGTGATTCAAGAGATCTTCAGAATTGGTCAAAGAGGTGTTTAGCTGTTAAATTATGTCTAGGCAACTTCTAAAATATAGAAAAAAAAGAGAGATCATATAAATTTATTTTATATTTTATACTCGGAATTCTAGAGAGAAAGACTAAACAAATTGGATTAAAAAGTCTACCAAAATATACATAAACCTTGAAACCAGTAATAAACAAATAGGCATTTATTGAAAATACAGCGTGGCCTATAATTCCCGAAAACCATTATTTTTTATTGATAATTGAAAGGCAAACTAGAATAATAACTATAATTATTTTATTTATCAGTTAATAGATAGATCTAGTTTGCCTTTTAATATCAAATAAAAAATAAAGGTTTTTGGTACTTATGGGACACCTTGTATATAGTATCAATAGAGAAAAAAAATCGATGCAGAGAGTCTGTTGACCTAATCCTTTTGAAAATTATCTTTTATTAAGCAAATCACAGCGATATATATTTATATATACAATCATGGATATATAATAGATATATATATATATATATCTCGGTGGTGAACCCTCCCAGCGGTTTCGCCGATTTAATCCACCAGACCGCTTCTCAGAGCTCAAATACTGTATTGGACGATTCTGCTTATATACGCAGCCCTGAAGGATGGAATCTCAGGAATGGTTTTCAAGAAAACTATGAACATAAGTTTATAGGACAGTAGAATTACATTCAATTGGCGAACCCGTTGGGAGGGTTCACCACTGATGAGCCAAGAGCACTCCCAATATATTTTTTCATCGCAGTAAGGACAGAAGAAGTTTGCATTGTGTATAAAAGAAACATTCGTGCTTTTAAATCCTTTCATTTTATATGTATAGATGGCGCGTTATTGCTTTGTGTTAAAAAGGATATGTTAATAATTTATAAATAATATATATATATTATTTATTTATAAATTATTAACATATATATATATATATAATGTATATATGAAAAAACAATAGAAAAAATAAAAGATAAGTGGGTCAGGTGTTGATATTAAAAATAAAGAAGGCATCTCCTGACCACGAGCACATTTGTTGTTTTTTTCATGTGTTAAGCGTCTTTACGCAAATTTGGCCTTATATACCCATTTCTTGATTTTTCGGGAAGCCATTGGGACCAAAAATCTTGTTGGTCGCAGTGGTTACAGCCTTCTCCACGCTGACGAGCGCCAACAGCGCGAAACGCGTTCGTGGATGGCTTTTCTTGATTTATCAAGAAATTGGGTTGGCCAAATATCACGGAGCAAGCTAAATAAACGTTTAGTTTATTTTTGCTCCACAAGATGGCGCTCTGCCATCTAAAAAGCACATGTGCTCGTGGTCAGGAGATGCCTTCTTTATTTTTAATATATATATATATATATATATATATATATATATATATATATATATATATTTGAAAATAGAGCAATCCATAAATGGATATTTAATTAAAAAGGCATATATTAGATTAAAAAAATAATTTATTTACCAATATTTTAGTCGGCTGAACGCCAACCATGTTCAAGGTATAACAAAGTTGGTTTCGAGCCAACTGAAATATTGGTAAATAAATTATATTTTGATCCAATATATGCCTTTCTAATTGAAAAAAAAAAAGGTTTTAGATATATAATCTCCTAGGATAAAAATTGTACTTTCACTTGAATAGTTATGAAATGTGTTAAAATTCTAGAAAGATAGAAGAGCTTGAAGCCAAAATGACAAATTATAAATTGCATCAGACGAGGCAAGTTGATGGCAAACATCCCAAGGTAATACCTACGGGGTAATGGACCAAGGAAGATATTCTGAGAAACTTGATAGATCTGGGAAAGTAATTTACCACAGTTTTCCACGTAGGAATCTTGATGTCTTGAGAACAGAATTCCATAAGAAACTTTAAGCCATAGATATTATTATCTTTTTCTTTATATCTCATGCTGAAAGAAAATTGGAATAATAGGGGGGTCGGTGGAAGGATGGTCTAAACCGTTGGTTATTGACCGCTACGACCCGGATTCGAATCCCGCATTAATCCTCCAATGGTTCCCCGATTCTTGCAAAAGTCCAACACTACGAGCGAGTGTAAATACCAAACGGAGCTCTGGCACATTTGTAAGTGTAAAGTCGAACTGCTTTTCACATGTGTAGACATGTGGCGAACTTACACTAAAACAGTCGCCTACTTCTACCCACCATGAGTATCATGGCCTGTACCACGTGTACTAGGGATAAGCTAAAAAAAAAAAAAGATTGAAATGTTGTACATGCTTATTCAAATGATTATTTCTATTAGAAATTGTTGATTAAATCATTTACAATACGATTCAAATACACTTAGTTAATTGTTACAACTATTAATATATTAAACAAAATAATACCATCATTTACAATTTGGTGATTGTAACGTTTCCTATTTAGAAATAAGAGATAGTCACAATACATTGTGTTTTAATATTTGATTAAATTACAACAAGGTTAACCATAATATATAAACAAAAGAACTTATGCAAAATTAGAGAGAGAGAGAGAAAAAAAAGTACAGTGTTGCCGACTGCCTAACTATGAAGAAAATTTAAAGATTAATGAAATATATTTTACATAAATAACACTATCAAACATGTTACAGTGATAAAATATAAAAAGCTGTTCTCAGGAAGGGAGGCTCCTCCATCTTGTCCTCCTCCAGACAATGACTGGCTCTCTCAGTTCAATGTTGAGATTTCATTCAATATCAGAAGATTATTTTTTAAAATGTAAAATAAATATCTGAGGTGTTAAATCTTTTACAGTAACTAATGTGATACACAGTATTCTTATATAGAATAGGTAGAGGTAAAAAATGATATTATAAGATATTATAGACCTCATTAGTATCATTATATTTGTTTTTATTTCATTATAATTCCATAACACTTTATATAGAAGCCAAATATTGAATAATAAATAAGAAATTACCTATCAATTGATCTAATTCTCCTGGACATAAATTAAACAAATACCATAGGTTTCTAGTGATGATTTTCTTTTCATTTAATTTACGTAGTCTCAAGCTTTCGGGCATCTCTGTCCTTCTACAGGAGAACATAAATAAACGAATAAAACCCCGCCTGATGCTAAACTATTATACAATTTATAATTCGTTTTATTTGTTTATTTATGTTCTCCTGTAGAAGGACAGAGATGCCCGAAAGCTTGAGACTACGTTAATTAAATGAAAAGAAAATCATCTCCAGAAACCAATGGTATTTGTTTAATATTAGAAATTAATTTGTACTAATATACGAGATGAAAAAACAATAGAAAAAAACAAAAGATAAGTGGGTCAGGTGTTGATATTAAAAATAAAGAAGGCATCTCCTGACAACGAGCACATGTGCTTTTTAGATGGCAGAGCGCCATCTAGTGGAGCAATGCTCCGTGATATTTGGCCAGCCCAATTTCTTGATAAATCAAGAAATGTTCGTGGATGACTTTTCTTGATTTATCAAGAAATTGGGTTGGCCAAATATCACGGAGCAAGCTAGATAAACGTTTAGTTTATTTTTGCTCCACTATATGGCGCTCTGCACATGTGCTCGTGGTCAGGAGATGCCTTCTTTATTTTTAATATATGTATGTATTATTAAAAATAAAATGGGGCATATCCTGACCGCTCACCTGAGATTTTTAGATGGCAGAGCTCCATCTATTGGAATAAAAATCAAATAAATGTTGATTTAACTTGTTTCCTGATATTTGCCCAACCTATTTTCTGGAAAAATTGAGAATAGCCAACCATAAAGCGTGTTGGCTCTTGTCAGCGTGGTTCAAGCTGTACCTCTACGAGCTAACATTTGATCCTAAAGCCGGGACATCTTAAAAAAATCATAAAATGGGTATTTAATTTGAAAAAAATCTATATATTATTATATTAAGTAATAAAAGGGCATATATTGTTTTGAATAAAATATTTATTTGCCAATATTTTGGTTGACTGAACGCCAACCATTATCAAGGCATTGCATTTTTGTATAAACAAACTCAGCGCTGCATTATAACACTATGCGGCGCTGAGTTTGTTTATACAAAATTGTAATGCCTTGACAAAGGTTGGCGTTCAGCCAACCGAAATATTGGCAAATAAATTTTTCATTCAATCCAATATATGAATTTTTATTATATAAAAATTTAAATACGGATTGTTCTATTTTCAGAAAATTCATTATATGTATTTGATAGTTGACGTTTTTTAAAATTTTATTTAACATATCGGACGCGATATGCCAGTTTGGGGTACTTGCGCCTAAATACATTTCAGCAACCTATATAAAATTATTTTATATACAATTCAATAACAGGACTAAAATCGATATTGAAACTGAAAGTTGTTTTTTTCAAACAGAAAAGAAATTCTAAAATAAATTTACAAAAATTATTGAATTTTACAAAGGTGTCTTTGTTATATACAAATTCGCACATTTCTTAATTGGGATAAAAATGATTACTTCTGTAGCTGTGAAAGATCGGAAATTCTATTAATACCATAGATGTATTGAATGTTGGTTTTCTTTTCCACAGAAGCAGCTAGGATCGTCAGTTGCCCCGATTTTCGACAGAAATTCTCCAAAATTACCGTCATTTGTGATGAACTGTGAGTTATAAAAATTTGGACGAAAATAAAAAGGAATTCCAAATGGGAAAAATTTCCGGAATGTTTCATTAGTGTTCGCTATAGTTTCAGTCATTCTTTATATATTGTATCTAAGATTTTTTAAAACACGTAGTGACCTCTATGGAAAATATTCATTGAAAATTGATTTCCATTTGTTACTGTAACCGTTATCTCAGAATTATCAGCTTCATCAAGTGGTATAAACCCACGACTCGGCCAAGACTCGGGATCGAATCCCGCATTGGGCACTTAAAAAAATTCTTCAATGGCTCCCGATTCTCAAAAAAGTCCTACCCCACTTCTGAGTGCAAGTAACTAAATAGGGTATGGAACATCGGTAAGTGCAAAAGTCAAACTCTTCTTCTTTCTTATCTCCACTCAATCATATTAGACCAGGGGTCGGCAAACTGCAGCTCGCGAGTCACATGCGGCTCTTTGAATGTGAAGCTGCGGCTCTTTATATAGTTCCGTACATAATTTCTTTTTCTTATCCCTAGTACACGTGGTACAGGCCATGATAATCATGGTGGGTAGTTAGCGACTGCTTTTTACTGTAAGCGCACCACATGTCTACACATGTGAAAGCAGTTCGACTTTGCACTTACAAATGTGCCAGAGCCCCGTTTGGTTACTTGCACTCGCTGGTGGGGTTGGACTTTTACAAGAATCGGGGGGCCATTGGAGCCTTTTTTTTTTTAACAGAAAAAAAAGTTTTTAGGACAAAATAATAAAGCCTCCGAGGTTGCGTTTCTTTCTTTAAAATGTTTAATAATGTTCAAGCTTTCGGGTATGGTGGCCCTTCTACAGGAGCAACGCAAATGGTAGTGAATCGTTAGCAGCTGTTATATATTTACCTAATATGTTTACATATTTACAAAATTTTTTTTAAGAGAACTATTAATTTCTTGATATATGCTAAGTATTGAAATATTATTAATGTTTATCCAGAATATTTACATCTTTCTAAACTTAAGGTGAAAATTATTATATAATAATTTAACATATGAGATTTGAATTAGCTATGGAAAAGTGTTACGAAATAGGAGCTATTGCATTAAATATGGGGAAGTGTACATTTTTTAATTGCTATTTATGAGTTCTGTATATGATTCTGGAATTTCAATGTGTCTATTGATGCTTGCGTGTTTTAATGATAAAAAAGCTTCTAAGTACAGTCTTTTCTGTTTGTTGTTTATGTTGGTGTAGAACGTTTTTGGGTTATTTAGGTTGAAGGTGTGACCTGTATTTTGTGTGTGTTGGTATAAAAGGGATTTTTTATCTTTTTTATTTATGGATCTGGTGTGCTCGTTTGTCCGGTCTATTACTTGCCTGCTGGTTTCGCCTATGTACATATTATTGCATTGGTTGCATTCTATTGAGTATATTGCTTGACTGTTGTATATTGGTGAGTTATGGCTATTGTTTTTTGTTATGGGATTTCTGACTATTGCGCCTATGTTGGGTGTGTTTTCGTAATATGTTTTTATACCGTATTTTCTAATTTCTCGGGCTATTGTTACGCTATTAGGGGAGTACGGTATGATGCAAATAGATTTATATGTTTGACTATTGTTTGTGTTATTGGGGTTATAAAAATGCCTTAATATGAAATATTTTGGGTATCCGGCTGTGGTAAGATATTGAATTATATTTTTAGTTTCTATTGCTTTACTTGTGTTGTTGGAGCAATGTGTGTGTATCCGTTTTGTTAGGGTTTTTACTGTGTTGATTTTGTGACTTAGTGGGCAGTATGATGAATATTGTATGAAATTGGGTTGGAATGTAGGCTTGTAATATACTGTGGAAGTGTACTGTGAGTTGTTTTTAGTAATAAGGATGTCAAGGAATGGTAAGGAATTTTTTTTTCTTTTTCTATGGTAAAGTTTAATTCAATATGGAGGCTATTTATTTCAGTTATTATATTATTGATTTTATCTGTTTGGCAAATGCAAAAAAAATGTCATCTATATATCTTTTCCAGGTTTGTATTATGTTAGGGAAACGACTGATTATTGTTTGGTCTATGTGTCTCATGACTATTTCGGCTAGTGGGGAGGATAAAAGACTTCCCATAGGGGAGCCATTGTTCTGTTTGTAGTGTTTAGAGTTAAAGGTAAATATATAAAATAAAAGAATTTAAAGGTAAATATGTTCATTTTTAAACTTAGTACACACAGTACACTTCCACAGTATATTATAAGCCTACATTCCAACCCAATTTCATACAATATTCATCATACTGCCCACTAAGTCACAAAATCAACACAGTAAAAACCCTAACAAAACGGATACACACACATTGCTCCAACAACACAAGTAAAGCAATAGAAACTAAAAATATAATTCAATATCTTACCACAGCCGGATACCCAAAATATTTCATATTAAGGCATTTTTATAACCCCAATAACACAAACAATAGTCAAACATATAAATCTATTTGCATCATACCGTACTCCCCTAATAGCGTAACAATAGCCCGAGAAATTAGAAAATACGGTATAAAAACATATTACGAAAACACACCCAACATAGGCGCAAAAGTCAGAAATCCCAAAACAAAAACAATAGCCATAACTCACCAATATACAACAGTCAAGCAATATACTCAATAGAATGCAACCAATGCAATAGTATGTACATAGGCGAAACCAGCAGACAAGTAATAGACCGGACAAACGAGCACACCATTCCATAAATAAAAAAGATAAAAAATCCCTTTTATACCAACACACACAAAATACAGGTCACACCTTCAACCTAAATAACCCAAAAACGTTCTACACCAACATAAACAACAAACAGAAAAGACTGTACTTAGAAGCTTTTTCATCATTAAAACACGCAAGCATCAATAGACACATTGAAATTCCAGAATCATATACAGAACTCTTAAATAGCAATTATAAATGTACACTTCCCCATATTTAATGCAATAGCTCCTATTTCGTAACACTTTTCCATAGCTAATTCAAATCTCATATGTTAAATTTTTATATAATAGATTTTACCTTAAGTTTAGAAAGATGTAAATATTCTGGATAAACATTAATAATATTTCAATACTTAGCATATATCAAGAAATTAATAGTTCTCTTATAAAAAAATTTGTAAATATGTAAACATATTAGGTAAATATATAACAGCTGCTAACGATTCACTGCCATTTGCGTTGCTCCTGTAGAAGGGTCACTATACCCGAAAGCTTGAGCATTATTAAACGTTTTAAAGAAAGAAACGCAACCTCGGAGGCTTTATTATTTTGTCCTAAAGATTTCACAGAGGTTATAATATTAGAAAAAAAAAGTGTCCAATGCGGGGATCGAACCCGGGTCGTAGTGGTCGAAAACCAAACGGTTTAACCAGCCTTCCACCGACCCCCCTAAATAAATATTATTTATGTGAGTACTATTTATTGTTGGCAAGAAACAATTTTGTGGCTCTTTAAAAACTTAGAATTTTTTTTAAATTGTAATTTTTGAATCTTCCAACTCAAAGGTTTGGCTACTCCTGTATTAGGGTATCTATCTTGTAGAGCTTGTTGGTGGTGTCTGCTGGGGATGAATAGAGCTCATTAATGGATGAGTCAATACAGTAATAATGGGTTTTGGGGTTACAGGTTGAGAATTGCACTTAAGTATATAGTTGGAAAACGCAAAAATCAAACTGCTTTTCGCAAGTGAAGACATATGGTGCACTTGCGTCAAAAGAAGTCGCCAACTAGCCATGAGTATCATGACCTTTACTTAGAGATATTAAAAATCATCACATCCTTATATCTATAAAAATGAAATCCAAAATCGATGTTTGTTATCGCGTGCGCAAAATCTACAGAATAAATCATTATGAAAAATCGCATGTAGGTAGCTGAAGATTTCGTTCAACATATAGGCTATTCAAAAAACTAAAAAGGTTAATGAGCTTTTTCAAACATATAAAACAAAAAAGCGATAGTTCCAGCCTTTTACCGCTTGGGCGCAGCACTGGTCGCGACGATAAATGAATTTGATTGGTTAATAATTTACACGTGGTTTGTTTACACGATGAATGTTAGTTTGTTCACACGATGAATGTTTTTAAAAGGTAAGATTATTTAATAGCCATGAAACTTCAGGAAGTTAATTACTATACTACTGGGTAGTTTCTGATTTGAATTTGATTTGAAATAAATATTATTTTCAATTTTATTTGCAATTTTTCTACTTTCACTCGCAAGCAGCGCCTCTTGCGGCATCTGGTGAAATAAAATTTATAAATCGTAACAATGCTTAAAATGTTTTCCAAGTATAATAAATTTAATTTGAGAATTTAGTAATATAATATTCCAAAGACGTAAAAAACTTGGTATTTTAATATTAACATATATGTAAATAAAATATTGTAACGTTTTTGTATTAAATGTTAAAATGTAATGTTAAAATATATTTTTACATTGTTAATTTAATTTATTGTTGTTTTATAATATTTTGAAGATGCAAATTACATTGTTGTTGTTATTGTTTACTATCGTTTGTTTATATAAAAAATTACATTGTATGTGATGATGATACCAAAAATGAATTTTTAAATTAATATATATAATTCATTTATAATAACACAAAGCAATAACGCGCCATCTATACATATAAAACAAAATGATTCAAAAGCGCGAATGTTTCTTTTATACATAAAACGAACTTCTACTGTCCTTACTGATATTTTTTCATCGCAGTAAGGACAGTAGAAGTTCGTTTTATGTATAAAAGAAACATTCGCGCTTTTGAATCATTTTGTTTTATAATTCATTTAGAAAAAAAGAAATAATTAATTATCAAATTCACAAAAGTGACAATATCTTATATAAAATATAATAAATATTTTCAAAAAATTATGTGCTTCAAATATATATTTAAACGCATATAAAAATATTTATATACGTTTATAAATCAATATATAGGTGGATTGGATGTTTTCTAGAATCGTTTTAACATATGTTCGTTAGGCAAACTTTTACACGGATATAAACCGGGCGAAGCCGGGTAAATTCGCTAAATAAAGTTATTTACGAATCTTCGTTTGTGGCAAGATACTATTCCTTCAATTTCAAATTACCGAGTGGACCAAATAATACTGATTTCTTTCAACTTATAGAGTATTTTTCGAGGGACCGGGAAAATTTTCAAATTATCGAGAGTATAGACAAGTATAGATTCAGTAGGGATTGGGTGTTTGCTAGAATCGTTTTAACAAATGTTTGTTAGACAAACTTTTATTCGAGTAAAAAGCCGGGAACATATATATATGTTTGTCGGCTATGCAGGCCTTCAATATGTAACAGGACAGGGAGTTAAATCTGGAAGAGTTTTTCAGTCGCACTTTAACCAAGAAAAACTATAATTAACCAAGTACTGGGCAACAATTATTTTTTAGTCAGAAATAATAATGACAATATTGCCGTTTCATGCTTGATTGACATAAACAAAATTCTTTAGGGGAATATTCACTAAAGCAGTCCACGGGCGAAGCCATATAATAAATTTTAGTAGGCAGGAACAAAATTCTACCAGCGAAACATTCACTCGAGCAGAAAATACACGAAGCCAGGTCATCTCTATATATAAAATATCGTTTCTCGACCTTTTGGCTAAGATCATGTAGTATATATCTAGATATTTTTATTTATTTATATATATCTTTCTAAAAATATATTCAGTAGAGAGAGAGGATATGTTTGCTCGAAAAATATATTTTATATATTTTATAAATATTATTATTATTATCATAATATTCTGTGTGTTCTGGAATATTATTATCAATAATATTCGTTAGGCAAACTTTCACTCTGATAAAACCCGGGCGAAGCCGGGTACACATCCGCTAGTATTTTTAATATTTTTCAACATTTCAGAATCGTATGGCTCACTTTTATATCATGATCATTTTATCATTTTATGGTTGCTATTTATCTAAAAATAAATTTGAGAAGAGAGATAAAATAGAAATATTGCAAGGTGTCGAAATAGGCAATTTGATGATGTCATTACCGAGTAATCTGATTGGCTTAGCGACCAAGGCAACCGACCAATTACATGACGTTCAATTGTTAATAGTCTAGCAGGATAGTTCGTTTGCTTTTTTTATATTTTCTACGACGCCAAAATATAGTCACTCTTGAGAAATATCAATGTTATTATTTTTGATACATATATTTTGTAAATTTATCTCTTTAGGTGTTTTAAAATGAAATTATTTTTGCTAATTCATTAATATTAATTTATAATATTTGAAACTATTATAGACGCGTATGATTCTTTTGAAAATTAAACAATTTATACTGCCCTTACTGCAATGGAAAAATTAATGGGAGGACCTGGCTCATCAGTGGTGAACTTTTCCATTGCAGTAAGGGCAGTAGAAATTGTTTAATTTTCAAAAGAATCATACGCGTCTTAAATAGTTCCGAATTTTAATAACAGATGGCGCGTTAATGCTTCATGAAATTAATATTCGTAATATACGCAGACATATCTGGATAAATTCACAATAATATTTGATTTAATAAATAAAACTATCAGTTTCTCTCTTAATAGCATTAATCTCGAGGGTCGGTGGAAGGATGGTTTAAACCAGCCCTGGCCAACCTAAATGACGCCACGGGCCGCACGGAATCGTAAACAAGGTCTAAAAACATTAACTATATAAAAATTCTAACTTTAAAATGTATTTAAAAAATACTTAATACTTCCTTGATGCTCAATGTTTTTATTTATTATTTTTCGGCTGCTTTTTTTAAATAAAAATAATAATAACAATTTAAAATAAAAAATATTTCTCTATTAATTACCATTATTCTTAACTTTTTTCTTCCTTTTTATGGAATCAAGTATGTATTTTTAAAATTACGGGACATATTTTAAATAAAGAAATATTATTTCAATATATTTTCGGTTTTTGAATATACAGACGAGAAATGAGGTTACAAAAGAAATATAAAGTTAAATGGCGAGCCGCAAAATTTACGGCGGGCCGCATGTTGGCCAGGCCTGGTCTAAACCATTGGGTTTCGACCGCTACTACCCAGGATCGAATCTTTTTATGATTGAAAAAATGCTCCAATGATCCCCGATTCTTGCAAAGGTCCACCCCACCATCGAATGCATGTAACCAAAATAGGCTTTGGCACATTTGTAAGTGCAAAAGTCGAAATGCTTTTCACATGTGTAGACATGTTGTTCACTTACAGTAAAAGCAAATGCAACTTCTACCCACCATGATTATTATGGCCTGTACCAGGTGTAGTAGGGATAATTAAAAAAGTAGTACATTTTTATACTAAGTTTTAAACACAAGTGACATAATATACAAATGAATTTCTTTTAAATCGATTTCAGATTTTAAAATAAATGCTAAATCTAGTTAGAGACATCTTACTGTATTACCAGATGCCATGTTGGAAAAATTAACAGAGAATATTATTCCTCATTAGTAAATATTACATGCTTCGATTTAAATATTAGAGACAGAACTTTTCATAATGGTCTTTCATCCATAAAATTTTAATGATATTATTATATAAATGTTCGGAACTTTATTTTTAATGCTAAAAAATTGGTATCGAATAAATTGAAGCATTCTTTTTACATATTATATTTGAGAAGAATTAATATATTTATCATTTTATCTGATAATATATATTTATAATACAAAAGAGGATTTTTCAGGTTTATAATAAGGAGATCATTTTTGATGGAAATAATTGAAGATGGGAAATATTGAAGATGGGTAAAAAAGCATTAATTTTCCATATTATAAAATTTTATTTGATTGGTATTGAGATAAAGGTTCTTTTGGTGATAAAATATTGTAGAACATTTCTCTTTTTTTATAGAGATTTAGTCTAAAAGCTTGTCTTTCTCTCTTTCTCTCTCTTGTCTTTTACTCTGAAAGGAGAGAAGAAATTTGCCCGGAGGAGTCGTATACCCTGTGGAAATCTTTGGTTGATGGATGTTGGGCTGTTTTCTTTCTTTGTTTTTCTGTCTCTTTCTCTTCAATAAATTGACATATGACCCAATGTCCATAATTCTTTTATTACATGTTATAGAGCGCGCCATCTATATTTATAAATATGAACTACTTTAAATCGATTATTTTATAATAAAATATTATTTTGAATTCCTTACTGATATGAGATAAATATTGGAATATTCTGGGTTCTTCACTGATGACCAATGTGCTCCTAATATTTTCTTAATTAAGTATGGTCTGTAGGAAGTTGTTTATTTAAAGTAATATTCGTCATAAAATACAAGTGTTTGCGCCTATTTTATAAATTTTGTTACTTTAGCAAAATATGAAATTTTTATTATTTAAAACTGCCAGCTGGCCAAAAAAATCAGTCTGTTTGTAGTTAGTCTTCTAGTCGGTCTAGTTTTTTGAGTCTATTCTTTAATTAATTAGCGATATGAGATTCATCTAGTCGAAGAGGATTGATGTTTTTCATGTAGTCAGAAGGTTTTATAAAGGATCGAACGGCTCTAATTCAAGGGGAATATTCAGCTGAAAAGGTCTAGCCTATCTAGATACAGTCTCTGCCAAACCAAAACATTAAGTAATAGCCAGGCTTATAGACAAAGGAAGTGGCAAGGATTCCTAGCTATCGCTGCTAGGTCCTCATCCACTACCGCCCAACAAGGTTGTCCCAAAAGTTCGTAAACACTTGCAAGAAATTGAAATACCAATATTTTTCGCCGTTATGTATAATGTCTTTGTATCATGTATAAAGTAATTGCATTATGTATTATTATGTATTCGCCGTAATAATATTATTCGCCAAGTAATAAAAAAAAACACGAACCTTTGGGATAACCTTATAGTAATTTATGTAAAAGAATAATAATATAATAATAAATACATCTCTACTGTCCTTACTGCGATTAAAAATATTGGGAGGGGTTGGTTCATGATGAACCAAGCCCTCCCAATATTTTTTCATCGCAGTAAGAATAGTAGAGGTTTGATTGATTTATAAAAGAAATATTTGCGTTTTAATGCTTTCATTTGCTGCATATAGATGGCGCGTTATTGCTTTATACGCACAATCTGTTGACTGTCTCTGCAAATTAAAGGATTTTAGTCGGACACAAACCATTACACAACAACAACAACAACAAAACAGCTTTATTAGGGCATCTTGCCCTGTACGGATTCTCCGTGGAGTTACAGACAATATTAACCATAAGAGAACAGGTGAAAATATAGTATTTACAGTCAAGGTATGTCAAACAGGGTGACTTTTTATTGTGCCCCTGTTCTTCTCTCTTCCATGAGTGCAATTTTATTCCCAACCGCTTTTTGAAAGTTGAACAGTTCAATTGCCCAACTTTTCTTATCTGAAACAGTTTTTTTATTAGCTTTATTGAGTTCAAATGCGGTCTAGGAAGACTTTTCAGGATCTTTTTTCTCTCTCCTTCCAGATCCCCGCATTCGGCAATAAAATGGTATATTTCATCAGTTATCTGACTTCCACATAACCCACAGTACAAATCTTCTTTCTTAATTGCGTAAATATGATTTTCTTTGATCATTGTTGACATTAATCTGATCTGTGCAATAAAACTCACTAAAGCTGAAGACAGATAGCATGAAAAGTAATTTTCTGGAATAAATGAATCATAAAGTAACCTATAGTTTGAGTATGTTTTCGTAAGAGATAATTTTGCCAGATCTTGCTGCAATAGCTGTTCAATTTTTATTTTTAGTATATTCGGAAGTTCGATCTGTATGTCATCATAATTTAACCTATAGTTTAGCCATGTGAGTCCACAATGATTGATGATATCCATAATATTCTTACAGAATCCTATAGGTTTTTTTGTCATTAAGGAAATTTCCTTCAATCTATTCCAGCATAGCTTAGGTAGTCTATTGTCTTCCATTTTTTGTAATCTAATGAAATATTTCAAAATTAATTTGATCGTTGTAAAAGTCAAAGATATTCTGCCTGTTTCCAGCCTTACAATGTACCCTGGTATATATCTTGGTAGATTCAGAAAATTTTTGATAAACGTATTCTGTAATTGGTCTATAATATCCGTATTGTCCCAAGCCCACACAGGGGCCGCATAGAGCAGTATTGATTTAATAACTGAGTCAAATAGATTCAGAGCAACTTTTAATGAGTTAATTTTTTCTTTTTTTATCAGTCTAATAGTTGCATTTATTGCCGTATTTGCTTTGGCTTTATAAAAGAGGGCTACCTTTTTACTATTAATAGTGGAAGTGAATGGATATCCCAGATATGTAATATTGGACGCAACAGTCAGTGGGGTGTCACCCCAGTACCAGTTTTCGTGTCTTGCCGGTCTTCCTCCATTTCTGAATACTATTATTTTGGACTTATTTTCATTTAAAACTAATTTGTTCTTATCCAGGTAAGACTTTAGTAAATTGATTTTAATTTGAAGATTAATTTTCGATTCTCCAATTATGGCTATGTCATCCGCATACATAAGTAGGTGTAAAACGCCAAAATCAGGGAGATGAAATCCTGTAAGTGCTGAGTTATTATAAAGTTCTATTAGGTTTGGCCATATATAGTATAAATAAAAGTGGGGAAAGTGATTCTCCCTGCAACACTCCAGAATTAATTTTCACATTATTTGAATATTGTCCTTTCCATCGGATAGTGATCTTAGCTTCTTGGTAAAAGTTTTTTATCAGCATTACAAATTTATTGCTAATGCCCATTTTATGCAATTTTTGCCAAAGTAAATCATGTGGGACTGTGTCGAAAGCTTTAGTCAAATCGACGAAGAAGACAAATAGCTTGCCTCGTTTTCTTCTCAGAGATAATTGGATGAGTGAATTCAGTAGTATTATGTGGTCAGTGCATGATCGGTTCTTACGGAAACCTGCTTGGTTTTCTAAAATAATCATTCTTTTTTCTATCCAGTTGTTTAATCTGTTTCTTAGTATTGTAGTAAATAATTTAGATATATTACTGCAGAGGGCAATCCCTCTGTAATTTGTTGGGTTATTCTTATCACCACTTTTATATATAGGGTGTACTATTGAGTTCGTCCAGAGTTGCGGGTATTTTTCTGTGGACATTATTTTGTTGAATAGGTTTTTCAATTTATTTAAAGTCGGTATTGGTAAATTCTTTAGCAACTCATTTGGTATACCATCGAGTCCCACTGCTTTGCCGTTCGCTAGTTTTTTTACTACATCATGGATCTCTTCAAGGGTTATTTCCGCGTCTAAATCTGGATCTTTCCAACCGATCATCTGGTTTACCGTAAAAGTAGCTTCTTTATTTTCTTTGTTCAGTAAATTTTTATAAAATAAAAACCATTCTTTTATATCAATCTCACCTTGTATTATTGGTTTTTTTCTGAAGGATGCAATGGCATTCCAGAAGGATTTGGGATCTTTGGCGTTCTTTATCCTTTCATTCTTGTCCTTATTGAATTCATCTCTTTTTCTTTGCAGGAGCTTAAAATATTCCCTCCTAGCCTCAATATATTTTTGGCGGTCGTGTATGTTATTTGAGTTCCTACATCTTTGTAAACTTACTTTGGTCGTTTTTTTCATAATATAGCAATCTTTGTCATACCAAGGTTTTGAAAGTTGGTGTCGTCGTTTAGCAAATTTAATTATATTTGCCGATTCCATTGCCGTGTAGATCTGTTTAGTAAAATTTGCTGTTTCTGTGTTAATATCGGTTTCATTTCCAACTTCAATATCACTTAAATTATGTTTTAGCATCTCCACATTTTCTTTCGTCCAAATGAATTTTCGTGTTAGTATTTCATTTTTGTACGAGGATTTAATAGCTTCATACCCAGTATTAATTTGTAAAACAATTGGTAAGTGGTCTGAATATGAAAGTTCTTCGATCCACATATCCGATATGATCTGTGTTAAACCGTGTGTGTACATGAAATAATCCAAAACCGATGAACCTCTTTCTGAAATAAAAGTGAATGAGCCGTGCGTGTCACCCTTAGTTCTTCCATTAGCTATTGTTATAGAATTTGAATCAGTGAAGGAAATTAGTTTTTCAGATAGTTTCGAAGATATTAGGTCTTTAGATTTCCTATATTTGTTGAGGGGTGAATTTAGTTTCAGTGGGTTATGGAAGCCTCCAGCATTGCCTATTCTAATATTGATGTCACCAGCTATTAGTACTTCGTTACCTTCACTCATGTGATAATCAATATGCCTAAGTAAATTTGTTAAATTTTGTTCTTGTAATGCATTAGGAGGTAAATAAGCAAACAGCAAACATATACTCTCGGTGGTTTTGTCTAGAAATTTGTGTGTCAAGACAGATATCCAGTAAGGGTTTGTTTCGATTTTTCTAACCGTATGTTGGAAGTTTTTTTTTATTCCAATCAGAATTCCCCCCGAGCCCCTTCCCTTTAGTTCTGTCTTCATTGCTGGGCTTTGAATTATGTAATATTCATCAGTTAACAATTCAATAACACCAGTGATCCATGTTTCATTTAGTGCAAAAAGTTCGTATTTTTTTAGGTATTCAACGAGTGGAAATATTGATGTTATTCTATTGAATCCATTTATATTCCATTGTAATATTTTAATTTTAGTATCTATATGTTTGGCCTGAGTTACTTGTTTGTCTTTTATTGCCGATTCACAGTTTTTCGTATGTGTATACCTAATTTTAGTTGTATTTCTATCTGATATATTATCCATAGCCTTTGAGTTTTTAATTTTAGAAGTTTTAGCCGTGAGTGTTTTATCATAAAGTGGCTGTATGGACATTGTATTAGAGATCAGTTTATCAATGGGTTGACTATTTACAAGTGATTGTTTCCTATCTGCCTGCTACAATGAATGTCCATTGGCATCTACAATTTGTCCATCACAGACCTTATATGCTATGCCATTAATTATTAACTTATTGTCCCTTAGCTTAGCTAGAGTACCTTTTTCGACGAGTTCTCTTCTTTTGACATTCAGAACGCGTCGTTGTTCTCTCATCTTCATACTATAGTCCTTCGATAGTGAAATCTTAGTTCCTCTTAGATTGAAAGCAGCTTTGAATAGAGTTGTTCTATCGTTTTGTTCTGGGACTTCAACCAGGATCGGTGCACCAGGTTTTCTGGATACTCGGTGGCATCGCGTGATGTTTATCTTCTCCGTTGTCCGCATATTTTCTTCGATAACCCTCCGTATCCGTTCTCGGCAGTCCTCGTTAATGTCTTTTTCTATTCCGTAAAAAATAAGGTTCCTTTCTCTTCTCTTTGCATCCAAGTATTCAAGCTGGTCTTCTAAGTCTTTTATTTTTTTGGAGTTTTGAGAGAGCGCTGCCTTTGTAACGGCAGAAGATTCCTCTAATTGTTGCAGTCTTTGATTTATATTTTCTACTCTATCGTCGATTGCCGAAAGACGGGATTCCAGCCTCTCACCCCAGTTATCCAGCCTTTTGGTGAGTGCATTTATCAGATCTTTGATCTCTTTATCCCTATCTAAGCTTGTTTCCAACGTCGTTTGTTTGGACATCCTAGGGCCTGGATTTTGTTCAATACCAGCTAATACCAAGAGCATTAAAACTACACATATAAGGAGAAAGTTTCGGAAATATTTTGAAAGTGAAATATTGACGCGTGATAAGCAAATCTTTTTGCCGCCGTATGTATCCGGCTTGAAAGTATGTAAATTTAACTCAGAATTCTTGTCTAATAGACATAAAATTATGATGGTAAGATATATTGGATATGAAGGTTTCATTTCAGATATATTGAGTTTGAACTTTAGCAAAAATAGAGGAAATATTTTAGTAAGACAGTTCACTTACCGAGAGCGACGTTGCTTGCAGCCTATTCGTGCCGCCTCCTAGCGGAGAATCAAACCATTACACCATCTTTGGCAAATTCATAGCAGCCACCTGACAACCATGCCAGTCAACATATTTCCGAAAATATTCACGTATATGAGAATTCGAAACTATTATAGACGCGTATGATTCTTTAAAAAAAAAAAACAATTTTTACTTCCCTTACTGCAATGAAAAATTAATGGGAGGGCTGGCTCATCAGTGGTGAACCCTCCCAGCAATTTTCAGTTTAATCAACCATACCACTGTTATATTGCATTTTTTGATTTTCCCTTTATACATATACTGATGTTAGACTCTTGGAATGGATATTTTAAATGAACTATGGATATAAGCTTTGAGGAGAGCAGAATTACATACAATTATAAATATATTTATTCATCTATTTAGTATCATCAAATCAGACGCGTAATCCCCACAAGGGATGCTTGCGTCAAGCAACAAGACAAAATTCAGATACTATATTACATAAACAATTGGTGAATTACAAGGTTTGAGTAGAAGTTTAAAAGGCATTAAAATCATGCTTGAATCCACATCTTACCTAGGAACAACCAATGTAAAAACCAGTTTTTTAACCAAGAGAGAAAATCATAGATATATTTACAGAATTTTATAAATTTAAAATCGAGTCCTTACTGTTAATAAACATAAAAAGATCCTTGTATTCAATACTAGCGGATGTGTACCCGGCTTCGCCCGGGTTTTATCCGAGTGAAAGTTTGCCTAACGAATATTATATATTATGAAGTATAATAAACAATGTTAAAGATTAGTTTTAATTATTAATCAAGATTGTGTGTGAATATGTGAGAAAGATGTAATATCGTTGTTGTTTTCTTGGCCAACTGTTTTACATATGGTGTTATCTTAAAATTGCTTGTTTTGAATATTTTTTTAGATTGAGATTATTAGCTAGTATGTAAAAAAATTAACTCTGTTGAATTTTTTTTTGTATTTATATATAAATAAAATTAACTCTGTTGATTTTTTTTTTTTGTATTTAATCGATAACAGCGAAGTTACGCATGTTAATGTTAGGAAAAATATTTTAATGTTAAGCAAAACCTGCTCCATCTCGTTTTACATAAATGTTGAAAATTTGGTCGAAATTGATGCATTGTAACGAAAGTTTTTAGCGAACAACACTTATGAAATTTGCATTTTATTAATATAGATTTTCCCGATTTCTGTAGTTCTGGAAGATTGGACATTCAATAAGCAAGTGACAGGAATCCTGCCTTCTCTCTCCACATAAACACCCTGGATCGTCTATAGCTCCTATTCGAAACTAATATAATGTGCTCATATCATCTATTCTCATAGGAGATAGCACTCTAATGTATTATATTTACGTATATAAGTTTAAAGAACAATATTTATGGCGATTTAAAAATATTTCGAAAACAGGTATTGAGATGTTTTTATTGGATATATATAATATTCTCGTTTTATGATACATTGAGGATATATTCTTTTGTTTTTATTTTCATTTTTATACGTATAAATTCCTTTTCATAGATAATAAATGAACGTCCTAAAATGTATTCGCTAGAGTTGTTGTCGTGTCCAATGAAGAGCCTCAGATGTCTCCATGCATCTCTATCTCAGCAGTCGTAATGTCCTCTATCTTGGGTGTGTATACTGTATTGTTGTTGTCGTGTCCAATGAATAGTCTTAAATGTTTCCGTACATCTCTATAACAGCAGTCGCAATGTCCTCTATCTTGGGTGTGTATACTGTATTGTTGTTATCAAATTATAAAACTATTTTAGAGGCGTATTATTCTTTTTAAAATAAAACAATTTCTACTGTCCTTACTGCGATGTAATAATTAAAGGGAGGGCCTGGCTCATCAGTGGTGAACCCTCCCAGCGGTTTCGCCAGTTTAATCTACCATACCGCTGTTATATTGCATTTTTGGAACTTCCTTTTATAGGTGACTGTTGTTAAACTCTTGGAATGGGTATTTTAGAAGAACTATGGACATAAGCTTTTAGGACAGCAGAATTAAATATAATTATAAATGTATTGTTGTTGTTGTCGTGTCCAATGAAGAGCCTCAGATGTCTCCGTGCATCTCTATCACAGCAGTCGCAGTGTCCTCTATCTTGGTTGTGTATACTGTATTGTTGTTGTTGTCGTGTCTGATGAGGAGCCTCAGATGTGTCCATGCATCTCTATCACAGCAGTCACTATTATGTTCTCTATCTTGGGTGTGTATACTGTATTGTTGTTGTTGTCGTGTCCAATGAAGAGTCTCAGATGTCTCCGTACACCTCTATCACATCAGTCGCTATGTTTTCTATCTTGGGTGTGTAAAGCTGCTGTTATGAGTCCAATTCTCTAAAGTGATATATATATAATTTTTATAGAAAGAATATAAAAATCAAAGTATGAATATAATCATAACGAATAATTCATAACAAATATTTTTTGAAAAATGTGCGTATTCTTTCATGAAGTAAATCATTCGGTTCCCACCTAAGTATGGAAAACAGATCGCATAACGTCATTTATTGTAAACTAGCCGAATGACCCGGGCAACGCCCGGGTTTTACCCGATTAAATGTTTTTATTTAAATACTATTCGTTACAATTATAAATTGGCGGCGTGGATGTCACTCTTGTGAAACGTCCCGCTCCAAACTTTGTGTCTGAGAAGCGATATTTTTATAGAAAGATGATCTGGCTTTTGTTTTCTGCTCGAATGAATGTTTTTCTGTTAGAATTTTGTTCCTGCGTACAAAATAATGAGCTGGTTTCACCCGTGGTCTCTGCTTTTTGGAATTTTTCCCGATATAATTTTGTATCTGATAATCTTACATGATACAGCAATATCGTCATCATCATTTTCTGACTAATAATATATAGTTTTAATAATTGATTTATATATTTTTTCAAAATAGCCTATCGTCTTCCCCGTATTTTTTTACCTATGTATGGAAATTTTGGTTTGAATTAGTGAACTACTGCGAATTTGTATACCGGACATACAAACCAACAAACAAACATACAAACATTCATTTTTATATATATATAATATATAATATAAATGAGTTTTAAAAATTGTTTAAAAAAATGCATCGGCCGGGAATCGAACCCTGGCCGCCCGCGTGGCAGGCGAGCATTCTACCACTGAACCACCGATGCTTTAAAAAAATGGCCATATTTAGGTATTCATTACATTCCGGATTAGTCCGCGTAAAAAAAGTTCTTCAAATAAAAAAAAGAAATAGCCAAAAATACTAATCAAAATGCAGCCGAAAATTTTCCTCAGGTTTATAAAAAGCGACATGCAAAATTTGGAACCAATTGGTTCAGTAGTTTTTGAGTTTATCGCGAAACAGACAGACAGACAGACAGACAGAAATTGACTTTTATATATAGAGAGATATGTAAATTTTGTGTCGTGAATAAAGTGGATCAATTAGTGTGTCGTGTTGAGATGTTTTTTGTCAGATTCGATATATTTATTGGTAAATATTAATTTAAAATAAGTCGGAGGAAATTAATAACAAAGAGTTATTCTTTTCCAATTACAGGGAGATCAAAACTTGTTCCGAACACACTAATATTTGATAACAAATTGTAACATACAATTCTTGGGTGTCGGTGAAAAGGTGATCTAAACCGTTGGTTTTCGACCGCTACTACTCGGAATCGAATCCCGCATTGGGCACTTTTTTTCTAATAAAAAATATTCTTCAATAGCCTCCGATTCTTACTAATGTCCAACCCTACCAGCGAGTGCAAGTAACCAAACGGGGTTATGGCATATTTGTAAGTGCAAAAGTCGAACTGCTTCTCACATGTGTGTAGATATGTGGTGCACTTACAGTAAAAGCAGTCGCTAACTACTACCCATCATGATTATCATGGTCTGGATTACATAATGGATTATAAAAATTAACGCGATACTTTCAAATAACTACATTTATAAAATGTAATATACAATGTAATATATAAACTGTATTTATAAAATTCAATATTATTTTTTGAAAATCGATATGAACGTTTAGGTTTTTTATAAAATAAAATTTTATTTTTAAAAGAGAAGCATTTTTGTTGTAAAAAGTTTTGACATTTTTCCGATTCATTAATCGTTCACCTCGAGGGTCTTGTTTTCTAAAATAGAAGAAAGCTTCAAAAATATATCGTGAAGAGAAATTGATTATATTAGAGAGAGTTCTATATTTTATTTTCACAGATAAATGGAACGATTATCCAGCTGGGACATCCTACCCTGAGCAGCTGACTCTTTGGATTGAACTTGAATGACGCTCATATTTCATTGTTTCATGGACAAAACATAAATAAATGGAAAGTCTTAGATATCGCCGGTCGTCTTTTTTTTTTTTTTTTAAGGTGACGAGGGCAATTTTGTTCACACTTTGTTACCTCGTGGGTCTTCAATAAAGATCACTGTGTATAAAATATCTTTCAGAGTTATTATCTAAATTCCTTATATATATTAGAAGGTAAAAATCCCTGAGTGATCTATACATTTTATATTGACCGAAAACAGTATAATAATCGAAAATATAATTAAAGGCCATATTTTATTCTTGAATACCATTCTTGAATTTCTTGAATACCATTTCTGAGATTTCATCTTCAGTGTAGTATATATAAGCAGAATGATCCAATACAATATTAGAGCTTTAAAAAGCGTTCTGGTAAATTAAATTGACGACACCACTGGTAGGTTTAATTACTTATGTTCCAAGAGCCCTCAATATATTTCATCGCAGTAAGGACAGTAGAAGTTAATGATGTATTAGCGCGCCATCTGTTATCAAAATTCGAAACTATTATAGACGCGTATGATTCTTTTTTAAAATAAACAATTTCTACTGTCCTTACTGCAATGGAAAAAAGCCAGGCCCTCTCATTAATTTTTCCATTGCAGTAAGCACAGTAGAAAATGTTTATTTTTAAAAAGAATCATACGCGTCTATAATAGTTTCGAATTTTGATGACAGTAGAAGTTTGTTTTATGTGTAAAAGGCACCAGAAGAATACAGGCCAGAGGATCCAACTCTGCACTTCCTGAGGAAGATCCATTGATCGAAAGAAATATCCATACCAAAATAAAGAAACGCATGATCGCCGAAATCTGTCGCAATATCTTGGATAGAGCTCTAACAGTTTCAATTTATTCTAATATATATGTATGAAAAAGTGAAAGTTGTATAAGTTTATGGTTTTGCTTTGTTTAAAAATGAATCGATGTTGGTTCCATATGCTTGAATTGAATATTACACCTTAGTTCTATATATTTTATTGCTTTAAAAGGAACAAAACAAAAAAGAAACTACAATATATTGCAAATTATAATACAAAATGATTTTACTACCACGTTTTCAACGCAAAAGGTTGATTTAAAAATGATTTTTTTAGGGAAAACATTTTCAAAATTATGTACAGTATAATAAACAATGATAACATTTGACAAACCCATAGAATATTTGGAATAAAGTACGACAAATATATTTTGGCACTCCCCTCTATATTTCATTTTTGGATCATGACAAATCTCCAGTTAAATAGTTAAGTGTCGCCAATTAGTCAAGAAACTATATATTCCTTATAGCACGAAATCCTTAGTGCCATCATAATTTTTGGTACTATATTAACATTTCAAAAATCGTGTGTTGATATCAGTAGTTATTTTCAAACATTCAATCTATTTCACAAAACTCCATCTAAAATATAAATATTTTTGCTACATGTTTTAATTTGCATATACCTATTTTACATATCTCAGATTGTATTTAAAAATCGTCAACCAATTCTAACTTTTGGCGAAATGGTGTTTTATTAATTTATCATTTGATATTATTAGGGTTCTTTCCTGGTATTCAAAAAGGAAAAATAGTGTCGTTCAGTTATATTTTTCAATTTATCAAACAATTTGGCCGCTGAATCTCTGATTCTGGTAGAGCGCCATCTAGCAAATAAAGTTGTAACTAAAATCAATTTCGGATTTTTCATTATTTGCCATAAATATTCCCATTGCCTCCTGAACACAATGGTGTTTACCGCATTGCTCTAGCGCAAATATTCGCGGAGTTATTAATTTTTAAAGTTGTGCGGGACTTTTGGATCACCCTGTATATCAAGTTTTGGTATATTCAAAAGCTTCCATGAATTAAGAGAGTATGTAAAACAGAAAAACAAATAAAGTTGTTCCCAATATGCAAAATACCACCATCTACGTTGACTCCGCCTCCAGCACGTGCCTGAGTCTTTCTCAAAGCGTCCTAATTTTACGCTCCACTAGATTTTTATTGAACCTTTTTGTTTTTTGAAGTTTTCATGGCTTATAGGCAACATTTATCTCAAGAAAAAAAATGGCAAGCTATTGGAAGGATGGAAGCAGGCCAATCACAGGCAGAAGTAGCAAGATGGCTTGGAGTGACAAGAAGCGTTGTCTCAAGGCTTTGGAAAAAACTTTGAGTCTACTTGTGCGTCGCAATAGAAGAATGACAGCATCGCAATTACGATGTGACCTCAATGCAGTTACAGGAGTCTTAGTATCAACTGATACAATACGCAGAAGGCTTCACAAGAAAGGCCTCTATGCTCGACTACCCATAATTTGTGTGCCATTGACACCACCTCAAAAGAGAGCAAGGAAACTTTGGTGCAGACAACATGTCGCCTGGAATCCAAATGAATGGAGGCGTGTAATGTTCACTGATGAGTCCAGATTCTATCTAAACAGCGATTCTCGTCGTGTCTTTGTCTGGAGAGAGGTAGGAACAAGAAATAATCCCCGGAATATGGTTGAAAGAGATCCCTACAGAAGCCAAGGTTTTATGGTCTGGGCTGGAATCTTCTTGGGCGGTCGCACAGCACTCCATATTTTTCGGCAAGGAACCCTGACTGGACAGAAGTATCGGGACGAGATCTTGGCAGCATATGTGGTGCCTCAAGCATTGGAAATGGGAGAAAACTCTCTTCTAATGAATGATAATGCCCGTCCACATAGGGCTGGTGTGGTCGACACTTTTCTCCAAAACCATGCAATTGCTCGGATGAATTGGCCAGCTCGATCCCCAGAACTAATCCCATTGAGCATGTATGGGACAACCTAGGACGGCGGATCTCATCCCTCCAACCCCCTCCTAGAAACACTCATGAGCTAGAAACAGCCTTAACACAAGAGTGGGCGTTGATTTCACAGGAGCTGATAAACTCCCTAATTTTTAGTATGGGTCACCGATGTAGAGCCTGTCTATCAGTTAAAGGCGATCACACCCCATATTAACAACAATATTCAAGATATTTATGCACTGCCTGCAAGAAGATCATTGCTTTACCGGCTAATTTGCATAAAAGACGTGTTAGAATTCTTTGATTTCGGGTATTCTAATAAATAATGCAATAATAATTTTTTGTGTAAAATTTCATTGATAATTGTTCAATAAAATTTGAGACAAATGAAAAAAATATGTTGTTCCTCTAATTTTGCGGACCAGTGTATAATGAATTAGATATAAGAGAATATTAAATAAAAATTCATGCCTAAAAATATATATCGTTTTAAAATTTATTTTCTGAAAATCAATAGAGAGCCAACCAAACCAATAATTTTATAGCTTTTTCCCTGAAGTGAAACTTTTAGGCGAAAATTGATATTTCTTTCAAACACCGTTTTTTAAAAGTCAATAGTTCAGGATAATAAATGTTCTCAGATTTTATGTGAAAAAAAAAGTTTTCGCAAAGGTCTATCAATTTTATAACAATGGAATTTTTTTGGGACATCTTTTGGGGGAAAATTGGAAAGTGTATCAAAAGATATCGTCCTTTGTTTACATTCTCTTTAGGGACAGTGTGGAGTTTGTAATTTCATTTTGTTTCTTAATCTTCTTAACATTGTAATTAAGCCTTTCGTGTCTTCTGGGAATTTTAAAAGATCGTCTGCATCAATTTAAACACTTAGAGATCTAAGGTAGAAGTATGCAACTCTAATTACAACAGCTTTACATCCGTTTTACATATCATATAATTACATTAATAGATTTTGAAAATAGAGCAATCCATAAATAAATCTTTAATTAAAAAGGCATATATTGGATCAAAGTATCATTTATTTTACCAATATTTTAGTTGGATGAACGCCAACCTTTATCAAGGTGTTATAACACATTTAATGTGTATCATCAACAAAATTTATGTGGCGCTGAGTTGTTGTTGACACACATTAAATATGTTATAACGCCTTGATAAAGGTTGGCGTTCAGCCAACTGAAATATTGGCAAAATAAATTATATTCTGATCCAATATATGCCTTTTTAATTAAAGATTAATAGATTTGTGAAAAATGATGATAAAAGTCAGGTGTTTGTTATTAAAATAAAAAAAATATTGCTATAATATAAAAGAACAAAAAGAAGCTTCTTGTGTAGTACACGTTTATTCTGCTAGCTTTCGAACGACATCGTTCTTCACGCCCGTTGAAGAACGATGCCGTTCGAAAGCTAGCGGAATAAACGTGTTCTACACAAGAAGCTCCTTTTTATTCTTTTATATCATCGCAATATAGTAATGATAATCAAAAGGTTGTTCTCTACACAAAATAAAAAATGCATATCCTGACCACGTTTACATGAATTTTTAGAAGGCTGAGCGCCATCTAGTAGAACAGATATAAACTAAACATTGATTCAGCCTGTACCCTGATATTTGGCCAACCCATTTTCTTTTGA
This sequence comes from Cordylochernes scorpioides, assembly GCA_030710605.1. Classification (NCBI taxonomy): domain Eukaryota; kingdom Metazoa; phylum Arthropoda; class Arachnida; order Pseudoscorpiones; family Chernetidae; genus Cordylochernes; species Cordylochernes scorpioides. The sequence goes on along the minus strand of CP092884.1, from coordinate 24,332,033 downwards.
TAAATCAAGAAAAGTCAAGAAATAGACCCTTTCTTTTGATTTCTCAGGAAGCCTCTTGGACCTAAATATTTTTGGGTGTAGAAGTATAGTCTGCAATACGCTGACAAAGTCCAGCAGCCCGAAACTCCTTCGTGGTTGACTTTTCTTGATATATAAAGAAATGGGTTGGCCAACTATCACGGAACAGGCTAAATCAACGTTTAGTTGATTTCTGTTCCACTAGATGGCGCTCTGTCATCTAAAAGTTCATGTGAACGTGGTCAGGATATGCCTTTTTTATTTTATTAATAGATTTGTAAAATATATTATAATATTGTTCTTAATATAGAGCAATCCATATTTAACTCTTTATATAATAAAAAAACATATACTGGATTAAAAATAATATATTTATTTGCCAATATTTTGGTTGGCTGAATGCCAACCTTTGTCGAGGCTATGCGGCGCTGAGTTTGTTTATACAAAAATGTAATGCCTTGATAAAGGTTGGCGTAAAGCCAACCGAAATATTGACAAATAAATATTTTATTTAATCCAATATATATCTTTTTATTATCTAAATTTTAATATGTCTTCAATATGTCTCTTTCGGAACTCATTTCCATATAGTTGCCGTAAAGTTTCACAATTTATATACATATTAAACATATGGTAACAACGCACTATCCGCATACTGGAAATAAGACTATTGAGCACGAATGTTTCTGTTCAAATAAAACACAAATAAGAAGCTTGAAGAAAGACATTACTAAATTTTAACTGGACATGGTGAGGCCTCCACTGTGATATCTAGATACATAACAGACAGGGGAGTTAGAGGCTGTCTGTCTTCTCTTACCCCATTAGTCTCTTACACTTCTGACACAACTTCCCATTCCGACAGTTCGCTGTACTCGTAGAGTTCTCTATTGGCAACAAAGTGGAATGGAACGAACTAAAGACTGAATACAGCCCTGCTGATAATGACAGCGCTGAAAGCCGGACTTACGTCATCACGCGAGGCCTCTCATTGCAGTTTTGCGCCAGAACCAGCAGTGCCTAGTCCTGGGTCTGTGGGGCGAGCAAACTATCGGATGAGGGAAGTTGAGTTCCAGTCCACACGCACACAGGGTTAAATGTCCCATGGCCGCCTCTGAATGGATGATAACAACATTAGCCTGACCGACCCGAAGGAAAGGACATATTATGACTTTATCATTACCTCAGAGGTGTAAGCACTGACATCCCCCATGACTGTTTATCCAGTACTGTCCAGTCTCGAGCAATATTCTTGAAACAACGCTGTTAGTAGAACTGGAACAAGGACAAGTCACCCCGTGCGGCTCTCCATCTGGAACGTCTGTTTACACAGAGCAGCCTAGAATTCAGACTTTATGGTCAACAGATTGTTATTGTCACCGAGTCCCTTTTTATCATTCGTCTCTTAACCTGGTTTTGAAAATTTTGAAATTAATATTTTTGATATTCCTATATAATTTTTCTTGATCCTTACATTTTCTAATTTAAACCTAAATAAGTAAGTTCACATGAAGTTCTAATTTACAGGATCTATCTGACATACGAAGTTTACCACTTCGTAATCAGCAAGCAGATAAAGTGGCCAAAACCCTAATTTGAAAATATACTAATTTTTCAAAAGAACCCTTAAGATACCAACAAATACCATTACACTCACATATTCGTTAAACTACCAAGTTTTTTAAAAATTTGATACATTTTTCGTTTATCAACTGTTTATGTTTAATTTTAGAAAATAATTCTAAAATATTTATATCGTTTTTAAATTCTTAAAATTATATTTATTTGATACACAAGAAACTACTGGAAGAGATAGTTTTGTCGTATATATATTCTTCTCCTCATATAAAAGTATTTGATATAATCTAAGAGCTTCAGTTCGAAAACGTCTAAAAAAAGATATAAAGATAGGTGCCAGAGCACTTCTTTATATATGGGATGGCAGATTATCTTCTCATAGAGATTGATTTACAAAAGGAATAAGTGTCAGAACATCATACAATTCGATTCCTTTCAATATTAGAATTATAAACCTCTCTGTATCAATTAGATTAATCAAATATAAATCTCCGAGGATAAGTTTCTTTATTGCACTATTAACGAGTTTACAAGCTTTCGGGTTTTAAACGACCCTTCTACAGGTAAACATTTTCAGAAAAGGAAACTATGCTGTATTTTAGTTATTTATATACATTACTATATTTACATATTTTGTTTTGGACTATTTAGATATTACTTTAAATATTAATTTTCACAATTTGATATGAAAAAAGTTATCTTAAAGCTAACTACAAATTGAATTATTTTACATATTAGCAATTTTATTATTTATTAGAAAAGGTTTGAAATATGTTAATATTGTTTTGGGATTATTAGAGCGATATTTTGTATTAAGATTTTAGCTGAAAAGTTTAAGGGATTTTGATAATTAGGACTTTTCAACCAAACTATGATGCACCTCCTTTTAATGGCACCTTCCATTGAGGTACGTCACATTATATGCTTATATCCAATATCTGGTTGGTTGCTGCTGCAATAGATCTTGGTAGAATAAACTCAACTTCAGGTTGATGCAATTAGACAGTAGATTGTGTCCCTCATCAGAAGTTTCAGGAAAGAGGCGATTCTATCTGAAGTATATAAAAGAGTTGGATTTCTTTTACTTTAGTGTTACTCGTTTTTTTTTTGGTCTTCGTAAACTTATATGATTGACGCGGAGAATGATTGTGGTGGTGTCTTGTTCATTCTCCATGGAAAGGGGGTGCCATTGCCCCGTTAGTCAGTCCGTTTCAGAGTTTCCTGTTCAGAGTTACCGTACCGGCTCGGGGCTCACGACACCGCACTTCGCCCCAGAGTCTCTTACTTGTACTGCCTCTCCCCACGTGAAGGATGACTTCTGAGCGGGTTAGTTGTTAGTGGTGGTGGTGGTGTCTTGTCCATGGAGCATATCAGATCGGTCCATGCACCCTGATCACAATACCGGCCAACCGAGATGCCTTGTCCGTATGGATGTCCTCTTCTGGTTTGAAAAGAAAAGGATGGCGGGGCAACTATATATACGGTCCGGAGTGAGTTGTGACAGTTATTGCAGTTCCTGTAGGATCTAGTCATGTCTGTATTTATCTTCATTCCTTTAAAATGTCCTGTTCTGATTCTTGAAATTGCTGTCGTTAATTCTCTGTTAATGTTGAGGTTGCATATGGGCTGGGGTATTTTAAATTTTTTTAATGAGTTTTGCTTTTGCTATTGTATTTGCGTCTTTCAGTGTTATTGAACTGCTTTCCAGTGCCTGTTTTCGTCCTTCCTTTCGTTAGGGCATCAACCTGTTCATTTTAAGTGTATTATTTATATAGTTATTAGTTAAAATAAATAGTTTGAATGCACTCACGAGTGGCTATTTATTCACCAAAAGTTATTAACGAGAATGCAAATAAATCTATATTTCCCCAATTCTATAATTAGATAATACCAATATTTTAAAATGGGGCAGCCGATCATTGTGTTGGTCACGACATTCCATCGTTTGGTAAATTACAATCCATGTTGTAGCGGAAATTCATCTTTAACGTATATTCCAAGCCCATTCTTCAAATTAGAAATTTGTACACAATAAATTTCTCTTGTACATATATATTAGGTGCTTATTGATGCGTTTACTAGTTGAGTACTTGAAACTTATCATATTGTGAGGGATCTCTTTTCCCTAAAATCGTTTGATTTACATGTTTTTGACCAAGTAGTATCCGACTAAATGCTTTCCCAGGAAATATATATACAATGCAATACAATAAATGCAATCGTTCAACTCAAAGTTGCTGATCGCTTGTGCCATCTATTGGAATATCCTATATAATATTGAAACATAGTATTTATTAATTTTATTTATGTAACATAGTATTTATTAATTTTATCATTTTTATTAACAGAGTGGTCATTTTTATTTTTATATCTTGCGACTCTGTAAATTTCCCTTGTGGCTGATCTTTTGTTTACCTTTCAGAGTTTGTCCTTGCCTGAAATAAATTTTGTTTCCTCCTGAAGTTTTTGTCTTCCCTAATATTCCACGTGGCATTTTGGTGGAGATGCTGGGTAGGTTATGGAAGACAAACCGAAGATCGCCGAGAAGAATTTGAAACCATGGGTGCTGTGATCCACATTTTTAGAGACTGGCTCCAGGATTCCACAGCCGTGTCAAAGCCAAGACTTCCTTCCAAGATGACGATGTCCCTATAGACGGCGATACGACGACAAAGCCGCTCTTGACGCCGCCAGAAAATGGACGCAAAGGTACTAGGGACAAAGTTCCAAGACTTCGATGGAATCCTTGGCAGAAGCACGTCAGATCCATGTCAGTATCTACAATAATTGCTAGCTGTGGGTCACAGCTCCCATAGGGAAGAAGCTATGTAACATAGTATTTATTAATTTTATTTATTTAACATAGTATTTATTAATTTTATTATTTTTTTATTAATAGAGTGGTCATTTTTATTTTTATATCTTGCGACTCTGTAAATTTCCCTCGTGGCTGATCTTTTGTTTACCTTTCAGAGTTTGTCTTTGCCTCAAATAAATTTTGTTTCCTCCTGAAGTTTTTGTCTTCCCTAATTTTCCACGTGGCAATATATTTTCCGATATAAGGCGCAAGCCATCAGCAACTTTCCGTTTCATGATGAGGAGATGCCCTTTTCTTTTTTAAATTTATCCACCTTATCCCAGTACAATATCACATTTGTACTATTTTTCACTATATTATATTTTTAAAAAATATTAATATATTTTAAGTATTTGTATTGATAATATTTCGCTAATAAATTTATACGATAATCACTTTCCGACCCTGAAATATATTCCAATTAGTTCGCTATAAAAACTAATCTGTGTTGATGGTGTCTTGTCCAATCTCCATGGAAAGAGGGGTGTCATTGCCGCGTTGGTCAGCCACATTTCAGAGTTCCCTGTTCACGGTTACCGTAGCGGCTCGGGGCTCACGACACCGTACTTCGCCCTACAGGAAAGTCCCTTACTTGTGCTGCTTCTCACCACGTAGAGGAGGACTTCTGGGCGGGTTAGTTGTTAGTAGTGGTGGTATCTTGTCCCTCCATGGAAAGAGGGGTGCCATTGCCCCGTTAGTCAGCCACATTTCAGAGTTCCCTGTTCACGACACCGTACTTCACCCTAAAGGGCAGTCCTTTACTTGCGCTGCTTCTCCCCACGTAGAGGAGGACTTCTGGGCAGGAAAATAATCTGTTTATTCTGGTATAAATAATACGACAGGAACTACTACCAAATCTAATTATATATCGTAGCGCAGTTTTATATGGATCGGTCAAATAATTGCTTAGGTCAAATGATTTGAAAAGCTACGAGATATAATTTGAAAACCCACTCATTTTTATCTTTTTGTTTCCTATAATATTAAAGTGTATTCAATATATATTATTTTATAATCTATATAATTAAATAGATAATTTATATAAGATTTATAGATACCAAATTAAAAATAGAGTTATGTGTGTATACTAATATAAAATAATATTTATAATTATTAATATTGTTTTATAATCGTCATAAATAAATATTTTTATATAGAAATGGCGAAAGGATAGCGGAAAGAGAATTTAAATAATTTAAATGTTGGATATATTGCAATGAAACATAAATTGAACTTATATCTTAGAGATGTGTTCATAATGGCGGTCATATTTATGGAATTAACCAGGATACCAAGCGACCTCTATAATATTGCCACGTGGAAAATTAGGAAAGACAAACTTCAGGATGACACTGCAATTTATTTAAGGTAAATATAAACTATGAATGATTGAAAAAAAATATAAGCAATGAGGAAAGTTTACAAACTAGCAAAATATAAACATTTAAAAAATGACACTATGTTAATAAAATAATAAATACTTTGCTACAATATTTTCATAAGAAAATGTTCAATGCTCGTTTCGATCCCGTATTACCTTTCGAAAATTGAAAGTTTCCATCCACCAGGCAAAATTCCATATATTTCTAATATTTTAAAACACTTTATAATTGTTTTATAATCGTCATAAATAAATATTTTGATTAAAAAATTCCCAAAGAATAGCTAAAAAGGAATTTAAATGTTGGATATATTGCAATGAAACATAGGCTGAACATATATCTTAGAGATGTGTTTATAATGGCGGCTATATTTATGGAATAGGATACCAAGCGACCTCTATAATATTGCCACGTGGAAAATTAGGAAAGAAAAACTTCAGGATGACACTGCAATTTATTTAAAGCAAGAACACTCTATGAATGATAAAAAAAAAGATAAGCAATGAGAAAAGTTTACAGATTAAAAATATATAAACCTAAAAAAATGCTACTCTGTTATTAAAATAATAAATACTTCGCTACAATATAAATGGAAGCTATCTCGGGAATATCTCAGTAATGGACATGACCCAGCTAAAGATGCCCATAAAAATGTTGGAACACTTAATTGGGTGCAAACTGCCTCCGTTTTATTGGCGATTCAATACGATAGCTTTCCTATCTACCACAGCAATATTGGATGGCCTTGAATAGTTAGTAGATAACTGTAGTTACTGCTACTACCTTGTGAAGATATCTACAACTATCTACGGATCTGAAAGGTATTTTTTTATTCGAGATTTCATAGGATTGAGTAATATATTTGTAGGAGAGACTGGGAGAAAGGTCTAAAATAAAATAGCTGAACATAATAAGAATATTAACAATAGCTACCCAAGATATTTAATAGTTCAATACATAAAAGAAACAGGACATACATTCAACTTATCTCAACCCATAGTGTGTTATGACAATATCCATAGTAAATACCAAAGACCTTTAATAGAATCTATGATAACCAAACAGCAAAAAGGCATAAACAGATGGATTAAAATATCAGAAACATACGAAAGAATATGGACAAATAATATCCCATAAATGTAGACAGTTTTCTATATATAACACAATAGTTCACGAATTTATTCAATTTAGTTTGAAGTCTCGAGATGTAATTCAACGAGCACGTATCATCCACCATGCACGTATATTTTCAAAAATATTTTTTCAAACACAAATATTGTAATATATTTCTTAATATCATAAGTATATTGAAATATGTAAATAACAATTTGTAAAAATAGTATTTATCATTAATTTATTAACCTTATACTCCTGTTGAAGGACTGACAAGTCCGAAAGCTTGAAAATAAAAGTTTACCCAAGAAACTTAAACCTGAAAGCTTTATTTATATTATTATAGTAATATCTTTGTTGGTGTCTTTTGTGTCGGCACACAATAATTTACTCTATCATTAAAGAATTGATTTCTTTCACATATCTCACTGTAGTCTGCACAATACGTGAAAAGGTCTGAATATAGTATCTGTAATATCTGTAATATAGTCGTATCTGTAATATAGTCGTATGTTTGTTATTTATTTTTTCGAAATATTTAATTCACAGAATATGTTATCATCATATTAGTTTTGTTCTTATTTTATCTTCATTATCTATGAGGCTGTCCCAAAATTTCGTATTTTTCTTATTACTTGGCGAATAATATTATTACAGCGAATATATAATACAATTACTTTATATATAACGGCGCGTGTACATAATACAATTACTTTAAACATAATACAAAGATATTATACATAACGGCGAATACATAATACAATTACTTTATACATAATACAAAGACATTATACATAACGGCGGATACATAATACAATTACTTTACACATACAGTAGAACTCCTCAAATTCGGAAATTCTCAAATTCGGAAACTCCCAAATTCGGAAAGTATTGTAATGTTTTTTTTACATACAAAAAAATCAATTTTCACATGCTTTTATTTTGTTGATATTTCAACATTATTTTATTTTATTTTATTTACTTTTACTTTTGCTTTGCTTTTATTTTATTTAATTTAATTTTTATTAGTAATTTATTTTTAATTTAAGTGTTTAATTAATTTACTTTTACCGATTATTTATAATCGCTAATTAGGGGTTTATCCCCTTTTTTAAAAGCTTATAAATAAATCAACAGTTTCATTTGACCTTTGTGCTTAGTTTAGGGTATTGTCCAATAAGAAGGCAGCATTATTACGTCATAAGCCATTCACGCATTTTTATTGCAAAGTTGATTCACCTAAAGTTCAAATTATCAAACATTTTCAGACATTGTAAGTTTCAAATTCTTTTATTCAACTCTCAATTTTTTGCATTTACAAGTTTGTTCTTCAACAAAATGGCATCCAAAGAGGAGCGGCAAAAACGAGGCAAGTACCGAATTCTTAAGCTTGGTGAAAAGTTAGATGTTCTTAGTGACATTAAAAAAGGATTAAGCTATACAACGATAATGCAAAAGTATAAAATTTATAAGACAACTGTTTATGATATAAAAAAGTCTGAGCTTAAACTTACAAAGTTTGTTGATTCTACCGAAAAAGATGTCAAAAAGTTTTCTCAAGTAAAAAAGACTGAAGACAGTTTGGAGCCGGATGTTCCCAGATGCGAAGCGTTGAAAAGTTTGGATGTTGCATTAAAATATTTGGAAAAGCGCACTGAACCAGAAATGCTTGCAAGCTACAACACCATCAATAGTCTTCGAACTATGCTTATGAGAGAAGAAGAAGCGTTGTTAAACAAGCCAAAGAGACAGACAACAATCAGCAACTTCTTTGCCAAGCCATAACTTACTTGGCCATCAATTGCATTACATACATAATAAAATATTTTACTATTTTTCATTGGTTTCATGCTCAAAACTCATAAAAGTCAAGGAACATTTGATTAAAAATCGTAATTAAAATTATGTAATGTACATATAATATTCAACCTAAAATTGTTCATATGCTTCAAAATCTTTGTCTCAGTCATCTAAATGCCTATTTATGCCACATAAATATTCACAAATCTAACTCTCTCAAATTCGGAAAATCCTCAAATTCGGAATACCTTGCGCCCCAAGCTTTCCGAATTTGAGGAGTTCTACTGTAATACAAAGACATTATACATAACGGCGAATAATATTATGGCAAATAATATTGGTATTTCATTTTTGCAAGGGTTTACGAACTTTTGGGACAACCTTGTATGATTCAAGGGTAAGAGTTTTGGTGTATTCGAATAATAAAACTAAAAAAGAAATTGTTTTTTAGAGTTTAGGATTTTGATTAAATATATTGCAAAGATAAACTTTAGAAAACAATCTGCTGAAGATCATCGTCTCGTCCATCTATAAGAAATGCTACAAAGGATTTGTGGAGACGGGCTTTGTGGCTATGAGACATCATGGCCTGCACATTTTGTAAAAGTAAACTAACTGTTAAAAGTAAATTTTGAGAGACATCTTATATAATTACACAAACATTTAGATTTTCAGAATATGATATACAGTTTTTAATTTAAAAGGCATATATTGGATCAAAATATCATTTATTTTACCAATATTTCAGTTGGCTGAACGGCAACCTTCATCAAGGTATTATAACTTTTTTTTTTTGCTTATCCCTAGTACACGTGGTACAGGCCATGATAATCATGATGGGTAGAAGTAAGTGACTGCTTTTACTGTAAGTGCACCACAGGTCTACACATGTGAAAAGCAGTTCGACTTTGCGCTTACAAATGTGCCTGAGCCTCGTTTGATTATTTGAACTCGCTGGTGGGGTTGAACTTTTGCGAAAATCTGGGGAAATTGGAACATTTTTTTTTAATAATAAAAAAGTGCCCAATGCGGGAATCGAACTCGGATCGTAGAGGTCAAAATTCAATGGTTCAGACCATCCTTCTACCGACCCCTTTTATAACATATTAATGTTTGTTATAATACCTTGATAAAAGTTAGCGTTCAGCCAACTGAAATATTGATAAAATAAATGATATTTTGATCCAATATATGCCTTTTTAATTAAAGATTTATTTATGGATTTCTCTATTTAAAAACATAATAATTAATACAGTAGAACTTGGATAATTCGAACGTCTTTAATTCGAATATTTATCTTGGTCCTTAGAATTTCCTATATATATAATTTCTGTTTTTAATTCGAATTTTTGGAAGATTCGAATTTATTTTATTGGGCTTTGAATTATCCAATTTCGACTGTATTATAAACACCTTTATAAATTTCACAATATTTATACAATTTAAACAATAGTACAATATTTATAAATTGTTATAAAATATTTCAAACATATATACGAGGTGTGTTCAAAAAGTATCGCGACTTTTGTGTTTTTCAAAAATTATTTATTTATTCATGAGTACCTAGTTTGCCCCTTCAAAGTAATCCCCATGAGATATTATACACTTGTGCCAACGGTTTTTTCCAATCTTTGAAGCACTTCAAAAAATCATTTTTTAAAAATCTTTTTCAGCTCCTCCTTCGATGCCGTCTTTATCTCCTCAAGCGTAGCGTAACGTCGTCCTTTCATGGGCCTCTTCAGTTTAGGGAACAAGAAAAAGTCACAGGGGGCCAGATCTGGGGAATACGGTGGCTGCGGCATCATTAGTGTGTTGATTTTTGCCAAAAAGTCGCGCACAAGCAACGATGTGTGAGCAGGGGCGTTATCGTGGTGCAAAAGCCAATTTTTGTTCTTCCACAAATTCGGGCGTTTCTAGCGGATTGCTTCGCGCAAATTGCGCATAACTTGCAGGTAATATTCCTTATTGACCATTCTACCCTGTGGCAAGAACTCATGATACACCACGCCCCTGCAATCAAAGAAAACTGTCAGCAAAACTTTCACATTCGACCGAACTTGGCACGCTTTTTTCGGTCTTGGTTCGTGCGGCAGCTTCCATTGAGATGATTGAGCTTTGGTTTCCACGTCATAACCATAAACCCACGCTTCGTCACCAGTTATGACCCTCTGGAGCAAATTTGGGTCGTCGCGGACAGAGTCCAACATCTCATTAGCAATGTACATGCGATGCTGTTTTTGGTCGCAATTAGCAATTTTGGTACGAATTTCGCGGCGACCCGTCTCATACCCAAATCATTGATAAAAATCGAATGGCACGAGCCAATCGATATGTTTAGGTCCTCAGCAACTTCTCTAACGGTGATTCGACGATTGGCCAATATCATTTTCTCCACTTCATTAATTTTTTCGTCTGTTGTTGAAGTGCTCGGGCGTCCGGCACGCTCTTCGTCGTTCACATCTTCTCGGCCTTCTGAGAACATTTTGTACCACCGATAAACGTTGCTTCGGTCCAAGGTAGCTTCTCCGTATGCCACAGTCAACATTCGGAATGCATCCGCGCACTTAATTCCGTTTTTCACATAAAATTTGATACAGGTTCTTTGATCCATTTTTTTTAATAGGTAAAAATCGAAGACGATACAAAACACCTGCAAGCAAAGCAGCTGTCAACAATTAAGTGATCATTCAAAATGGCCGAGCTTGTCGGCATAAGTGAGAGACATGAGTACCAACATAAAGCCACAAAAAGATCGAAATTCGAATATACGTAACCCGCGAAAATTCAAAAGTCGCGATACTTTTTGAACACATCACGTAAACAATTAATAGGCTAATCCCTTAATAGAATGTTCAAAACTATAAGTCTAAGGGATAAGTGTCTTTTGTTGATAAGTGTCTTAAAAGACACTTATCCCTTAGACTTATAGTTTTGAACACATCACGTAAACGTGTAAAAATAGTACAAATGTGATATTGTACTGGGATAAGGTGCATACATTCTGAAAAGGCATCTCCTTATCGTGCAACTGGAAGTTGCTGATGGCTTGCGCCATCTATCGGAATAAATATCAACGAATAAATATCAAATCGTTGATTTCTAATTATTCCAGAATTGGCCAATTACCCATTCTTGATTAATCAGACGTACGTGGTTAGCTTTTCTTGATTAATCAAGAATGGGTATTTGGCCAATTCTGGATTAATTAGAAATCAACGAGAATAGTTTATATTTATTCCGATAGATGGCGCAAGTAATCAGCAACTTTCAGTTGCACGATAAAGAGATGCCTTTTTCATAATATATGAACGTATTTTAGGTAAATAAGAGAGATATTTAAAACTCAGGTTCCTGGAGCGCAGAGCTAGCTAAATGATATAGGGTTTATAAAGAAATAAATTTATTCTTAAAAAACAAGGTTTTTTACGGATTGAAAAATATAGAAAAGTAAAAATATTTCTCCCCAAAATATTTGCTGATATAGAGGTGAAAAGAAGAATTTAAAGAAATATTTTTAAAATCCATTTGGTAACATTGAATAATATTTCCTACCGGGGAAATGTTTCGTTAACAGATATATTTTAAATATATTTGAATATTTTTTTTATATATTTACACTTTCTTCTGAAATTTATTTTATATTTTCTTTTATTTTGAATACCATTAATCATATATGAAATTTAATATGAAATATTGAAGATATGTTAATTTTTGGTTTATATTTTAGGTTTTTTTTTTCTAAATTTATATATTAAAATAGGAAAGACATATCCTGACCATGTTCACATGAACATTTTAGATGGCAGAGCGCGTTCATGTGAACGTATTTTTAGCGTATTTACCCATTTCTTGATTTATCTAAAAGCCTCTGCGACTAAAATATTTTTGGTCGTAGAGGTACAGCCTGCTCCACGCTGGCGAGGGTCAACAGCCCGAAACGCGTTCGTGGTTGGCTTTTCTTGATTTTTCAAGTAAATTGGGTTCAATGCAATTTAAAAAAAACTTTACAAAATTAGCGTTACTGTATGTAAATAATTTCATAAATAAACTATAAATGTTTTAGCACTTATTAATGGAAACTAGATAAAATAATTTTGTAATAATTCTCACCTAGACAACAATAGGTAGGTGATGAATGAGATGTGTACCTTCCCAGAATTGGAAAACAATCAAGAGCGCTAATAAAGTACATCATCCTAAAACCTATTAATCTGTTAGAACAAAGAAATCAATGGACAATAACATTCTGTGGAAATTGGAGCAATGTAGCGGCTTCACTATTGTCCTCCTGGGAATTCAGTACTTGTTATTTAACCACAATAAAGCTCTGGGTTTTAATGATTTCATAAACTCTAAATGGCCTCGAGGGTGTCTGCTAGCTTGCTTCTGTTTCACCTAATTTCTTTAATTTAAGCCTTGTTGTTAAGGTTGGACTTATTTAACGTTATTTATTGTAATCATAGAGGACGAAATTCTACAATTAGTTTTTGGTAATTTTCTATTATCCGGACGCAAGCGAAAAATCACGTTTTCCTTTTTTTCCTTCCAGCTTAAATTTTATTGAGAAAAACGTTTTTACACTTATCCCAACCTATAAACTGTTTTAATACAAAGCAATAATAAGCCATCTATATATAATAAATGAAATTATAAATAAATTCTATTCATAGAAAAGAAACTTATGCGGTGCAACTTTAAGTATTGTTTATAATCATACGCCGCAGTCCTTTATAATGTATTAAAAGCTACTTTAAGTATTAGTTACGAACGGAGAAATATGTCCAGGGTAGCCTAGTGGACATGGCACCTGCCCGGTAAGCAGAAGGTTGTGGGTTCGATTCCCGCCCCTGGACACTTTTATTTTTCCGTTCGCCATTACTCTTCATATTTTCATCCTTTCATACGTCATCCAATTATATATAGACCATTACGCTTCATATTTTCACCCTTTCATACGTCATTCAAAAAAGTTAGAAATACTAGATATTTCTTTTTGAAATAAAATATTGATTTTTCATAGAAAATAAACTTATGCGGTGCAACTTTAAGTATTGTTTATAATCATACGCCGCAGTCCTTTATAATGTATTAAAAGTTACTTTAAGTATTAGTTACGAACGGAGAAATATGTCCAGGGTAGCCTAGCGGACATGGCACCTGCCCGGTAAGCAGAAGGTTGTGGGTTCGATTCCCGCCCCTGGACACTTTTATTTTTCCGTTCGCCATTACTCTTCATATTTTCATCCTTTCATACGTCATCCAATTATATATAGACCATTACGCTTCATATTTTCACCCTTTCATACGTCATTCAAAAAAGTTAGAAATACTAGATATTTCTCTTTGAAATAAAATATTGATTTTTCATAGAAAAGAAACTTATGCGGTGCAACTTTAAGTATTGTTTATAATCATACGCCGCAGTCCTTTATAATTTACTATTAATTAATATATGTTTAATTTATTTTTGTTCGTGTGAACGTTTTCGACTTTTATCCCGTTGACTGTTTTGTAATTCGCTTCGCTTAGAGACTTGGCTCGTGTTTGGTTCACATTTAGCGAAGCCCGGCTAACGAAAAAGTACCTAGTCTTTTCATTACTCCATGTATATATATATGTTATATAGAACTATTTTGTACTAAAATTATAATTTATAGAACAAAATACTCTATAAAGTCGACCTCAAGATGTCGCGGCTTTCCCTATATAAATCTATTGTTGTTGTTTCCCGTTAACTTGGGTCAGAAAATCATACGCTTTGGTTAGTAGCCCGTGAAACCATATTCTCTCTTGTTCCCGTTGACCTGCTCAAATATTTTGTAATTATATAAATACGTTTTTTATTTTCTTTAGTCTTCTTTAAGCCTCAAATCAGGTATTTCTTCCTTAATTATGTTTATATGAGAGCAATTAAAGCAAATTGTAATAATAATTGTTATTATTACCACGACTGTATAACAATATCATAATATTAATTTATCTAAAAAGCAAGTTAATAATTCCCCACTCTCAAAATATTTATCATAACATATATATGGTCATGGATACACTATATATTATGTATTAGGATAATTACAAGTCTTCTGTAGCTGTCTCCATTTACGATAGATGTTCTGGGGCTGCCTCCTCCCTCTTGCAGATGGTACAAGTTGGGAAAATCTTCAATCCGCTCTCAAACCTGAATTGCCTGCTGTGTTCCATTTTTATACGGGACAAGCATGTGGCATCTCCATTGGACAAGTTGGTCTCCTGGTTTTTCAGGTAGATACCGCTGGTATGTGAGGTTGAGTATTCCTCATTCAGTGTCCTCTTCTGGTTGGACATGAATTTGTCAAAGTCAAGGCTGTCGCAGGCCTGGGCAGCTGCTTTTGCTAGGGCATTCGTATTTTCCGCATTTAGACCAAGGTTCAAGGGGTCCATTGGAATATTATAGTTGAATCCTGGTGTAGCTTACCCAATGGTTAGAGAAAATATCCCTCTCTATCCTTTTTAAAATGTTTAATATCTTTTATAAACAATTTGATAAACTAAACATGTAAAGGATTTGATAAAGCACAATTCGAATTATAGATTATAGCTACAAGAAAATAAGATATAATCCAAATAAATTAAATAGTGTGTGACGGTTCAGTAGCAATGCTGTTACTGAAATATTACACACTATTAATTTATTTAGATTAGGTCTTATTACCTTGTAGATGTAAAAGATTTGAGAAGGCTTGATCATCAGTGGTAACTCTACCCATAATTACGCGCTATTTTAATCCATAAGATCGTTATAACTATTATATTGTTCATTCTGTTTAAAATGTCTGCATTTGATAGTTTATTCTTTGTGATTATGTTTAATGAAACTGTGAAAAGAAGCTTCTGCGATTGTAGAATATACGTTTTATATTGTTTACTTAAGTTTATTTACTGTTTAAATAATGGTCAAATACTTATATTTTCTAAATAAACACAGTATAAGTATTTTACCATTATTTATATAAAAAATAGACTTAATTAAATAATTTAAAACGTATATTTTACAATCGCAGAAGCTTCTTTTCACGGTTTCATTAAACACCATCATAAAGAATAAACTATCAAATGCAGACAATTTAAACAGAATGAACAATACAATATTTATAGGTTTCTTATGGATTAAAATAGAGCGGATTTTATTTTGAGTACATTTGTAACTGATGAGCCAAGCCTCCCCAAATATTTACATGTTTAGCTTATTAAATTATTCATAAAGAATATTGAACATTTATAAAAAGTATAGTGAGGGGTATTTCCTCGAATTCCATGTTATACTGTATTGTCGCGCGCGTCCCCTCCGGTTCTTCGCGACGACGCCGCTTCCTCCTTCGTGGATCACCTACCCTGGCTCCGTTGCTCTCCCTCTGCAGCCCTACCCTGCAGACCACCCAAAGACCTTCTGAGAACCACCACTCAAATGGATCTCTTTTCCTCTTGCAGTATCTCTCGGCCTTACCACTGGTGGGGGGAAACGAGAGACTTACCAGAAGAGTAGCTACTGTGATGTTGGAGAAAGAGTCCCAACAGCAACCGGCACAAAGACTTCTAACACTCCTCCTCTTTTATTATCACTATTAAACCACATTACATAATAACTCAAATATTAATCAACGGGTATTTACACTAGTTTACATCCCAGGGCCAATATCAACGGATATTTACATTCATTAACCCCAGAAAACAGGACCACAGCAGTCGGTGATTCCCACATTATTTCCAGACCTGAAATAGGCGAAAGCGCCATCTATTGGCGGAGGTTGTAGGTGTTTTGAAGGCTCATATACGCGACAGTATTTATATAAAATATGTAACATGGGACCAGTTCTATGATATCTGTAACATGAAATTAATCTCAACGGAGACCATATGTAAAAACAGGACTAGAGGTCAACAACTTCACTTTCTCTTTACCGACTGATTTATGAGGCTGTTGCGTGACATAAGTCTGCTGCGTACGTGAGCTGCAACCGCTCATTTCCACATGAAAAATCCCTTTCTCTGTACACGGTGCATAACTCCTACACCTCGTATTCTTAAAATTTTACACACTTTCCTATGTTTTTACATTACTAAGGCATCCACACTTGGCCGTCGACTATCCATTGTTATGTGAACAACGGTAGAATAACGTTATACCTAATACAGTAGGGGACGCATTCATCAGACTATGGGATCCCAACGTTATGCAAATCCATCTGGAATCCTATCACAAGCCATGAATTAGAAGATAAATTTATTTTTTCAAAGTTGTCCTATTCCGACACGTTGAGGAGGAGTACATTCTTCTTCATCTCATGTGTTTTAAATTTCCATTGTGCAATTGAATGATTTCCAACTTATAGAACATCTAAACTTAGATAGATATATGATCCCAGGAGATATGTGGATTTGACTGTTGCATGTAAAATGGATAGTTTTTTACTCATTTCATCTATACGTAGTACAGGCTATGACTTTTATGGTGGGTATTTAGCAATTTTCTTTTTACCGTAAATCAGCTACATATCTAGCTATGAAGAGATAGTTCGAATTGTAGAATTAAAATGTGCTACAGTCCAGTCTAGTCACTTCAAACTAATATTCTTGAACCATATTCTTTTAGCATATCATGGAAGGTATTTATGTTATTTTATTCAGTATAAGTTTCACAACTCAAATATTTACACATGTATAAAGTATCTATGAAAGCAAAGATCGCCTCTCCCGTCAGAATAAACGTTAAAACTAGTTTTGCCAAGCTATAATCAAAACCGTATAGAGGCTAAGTGAAAAATCTATAGATAGAACTTATCATAATCAATATATTATCTGAAAAAATTAGAATTCACAAATATTTTCTCGTAGAAAATAAGAAAAGACAAACTTAGGAATGATTCATTTATTTTTTATACCAAATTATTCAACTCTTATAAGTATGATGATACACTTTGGTTAGTAAATGTTTTTTTTAATCGATGTTTCGACAAAAATCTTTTGTCCTCGTCAAGAAAAGGAATGATAAATTTATTTTTTATATAAACCAAATTATTCAACTCTTATAAGTATGATACACTTTGGTGAGTAAATTTTTTATTTTATACAATATTCTTCAGTCCTCGTTAGGAAAAATGAAATTAAAGCATTTGGCAAGATGTTATAAATGTTTTCAATTTTTACTGACGAAGAGAGAGAGATTAGAATATTGAATATATACTTTTATAAATCGTTCATATAAGATTATATAGGGTTAATAGGTAGAAAAATGTAAAATTAAATATTATTCTTATCAGAATAATCCCACTGATGGTCGTCTGGTATGATGTCACATTCCGCCCTGAAGTCGGACAGATCTCCCCGACAATTGCCATGTCGAGGAATTGCTTCAGAACAAACCTCTGTTCAGACGTCAGGTACTCGAGGACGTCCCCCCTTTTAGAAGGGGAGACAACAGCGAGAGAGAGGGGAAAAAGATTTTTGTAGAAACTAGATAGAATAAAAACACACACATTTACTGACCGAAGTGTCTCTTAATTCTAAGAACTATCAATGCCGGCCAGGCGACCTCTATCTACAAGAGAATTCAAATCTATTTACAAAAGATAACAAAGTTACAACGAGTGAAATGCAAGCTTTATAACAAAATATTGATATCGGTAACATGTGTATATGAAATAACAAATATTATTCAATATTATTAACTTTATTAACATCCTATAACGCGATATCGCAAACTTAGAGATATTTGCGTCAATACATTTCTAACATCATTAATAATTGGCTATATAAAAGCTTATATAATTCAATTATTTCACACAAATATCCAGAGAAATTTGGTCAAGGATAAAAAAGACAAACCTTCAAAAGCAATTTCCTCAAATTTTCTTTCCCTCTCTTTCCCAGGTAAAAGGATATAGCTATATAATATTATGATAATATTAGATTTAATTTCAATACCTATTTTGGATTATTTCACAATCGATTTGCAAGTATTTTAATATATATGGCGAAATTGAATAATGAAAGATATGGCATTGAGTGTATAAAACACCGATACCAATATGATCCAATTATCTGTAAATCAATTTAAGCCAATTTTTGACTTCCTTGTGAAATTCCTATTGACATATGTAACAATATTCCTTTGATTTGTATATTTTATTTTCAAGATGGAAATTTAGCTTTATTGAAAATTGATTGAAATGTTCCTATATGTATTTCATTTTAATTAATTAATTAATTAACTTTATTAACATCATGAAACGCGATATCCCAAACTCAGGGATATTTGCGCCAATACATTTCACTGCATTACAGCAATACGGCTATATACAATCCTGTTCAATTCATTATTTTACATAAATTAACTAAAGAAAATTGTCCAAAGAGAAAAACAAACAACAAAGCAAAACACACAGAGCAAGCATCGCAGTTCTTTTTTTTTTTTTCTAAGATTCCTTCTCTTTTTTCCAATTCAAGAGAAAGTTGTATATGTATTTACAAAATTGATCAAAATTTTTATACTTTTCTTTTTTGTCTACAAATTCATCAAGCTGTCCAATACGACCAAATCTATTTTCCCTAAAATCCCGGAAAATTGAGCACTCCAGAAGTAGATGTCTCGCGTCTTGAATTTCACCTCCGCAGAAGCATCCTGGTTCCTTCACGGCGCCGATAGTTGCCAAAAATTTCCCAAAATTGCCATGATCTGTAATGAATTGGATATTATAAAAATTTGGACGGAAAAATCTTGGAATTCCTAATACGAAAAAGCTTCTGAAAATTTCATTAGTGTTCTCAAAAATTTCATTCATTTTTGCGTGTAAGAATGATTTGACTATACTTGGAGCATGGGGTTCGTAAGTAATTAGATCTTCAATGGACATTTGAGCTAGATCAAATTTGATTATTCTAGATTCTATATAATCTGTTAGGAGTGGAATTTTTGCCAAGCTATGCACACAGTTTGATGAAGTGGTTTTGTATGCTCTAACTGCCCATAAAATGATCTGGTACTGCATGGAGTTCAGTTTTTGTTTACAACGATTGTTTAAATATTTGAACCAAATTTCAGAACCGTATGTAAGTACAGGCCTAATGATTGTTTTGAATAAAGTTAACCTCTTTTCAGTGTCTAAACCCTACATATTGCCACTTAGTGAACATAATAAATTTTTCATACGTCCTGCCTTACACAGAATATCATTAACATGCGGTGTAAAGTTAACTTTGTTTTTCCATTTGTGATTAGAAAATTTCATTCCCAGAATTTTTACTTGCTTGACCGGCATTATTATATTGTTATTAACCTTAATAGGTATTTTTTGTCTGTTATGTAGGTATAGCATATTAGTCTTCTCTGTACTGATCGTTAATTTATTTCTATTACACCATTGGATCACATAATTTAAGGTGTATTCACTTGCGGTTTTTAGTCCTTCAATAGTCTTATTCCAGCAAATTATTGTAACGTCGTCTGCATAACATATAATATCTGCATTCATTGAATCAAAATTTATCAACAAATCATTTAGCAAAATATTCCATAGAAGTGGAGATAAAGGTCCACCCTGTGGACATCCTTTATGTTGTCTTTATCTTAGATTTGAAAAAAAGAAAGACAATACAAGGTCCCGATGGCTTAACCTGAACTAAACGTTCCTAGCTTTACAGTAATGCTGGAAACTGATTTGAAAATTATAAATTGGTAAATCAATACCTTTGTTGCAGGGATCAGAAGTGTCACAACGTTGAATGACGAGGCCTAAGTTAGTAAACAGTGATGAAGAATTAATGCTTATTGAAAGAAATATTTATTTTAAAAAAATCACACAAATTAATATCAATACAAATGTTATTCAAAAACAATTATTAAAATTTACGAAGGGATAGTTCCTTTTCTGGCCCGTCAAAACCAAACGTTAAGTCGAAAAGCAGCCTTTGTTTACCGGAAGTTTTAGGGCTAAAGTCTTTTGTTCTTGCTCGCGCATGCGCGGGCGTCGGCTGGCCAGTGTTGTCGTCAGCGTCGGTTGGCCCAAAAAATACCTATTTTCGTGTCACTCTCCCACCTTGACCTTTTGAACTTTGCTATAAGGTCAATATTAATTAAAAAAACAAACTTCAATTAAACCTAATCGGTAACTTGACTTCTCTTCCAGAACGCGTGTAAACTTTCCCTACTTTTACTGGGGTAGTTTTCTCTTGCACTGACACGGACTCCACACCGGGTGTTTTCTCCCTGACGATCTCATCCTCCGCTGGCTTAAGCTCCCCGTCGCCTTGCTCTACGTCCTCAGATGGTACTTCAAGTGGGAACAATCGTTGAACTGCACGCTTCATGAATCCAGACTTAGTCTTAACTTCCACAAGTCTTCGCACATTGTCAGTTCCAGGAAACACCTTCGTAATCTTTCCCATAGGCCAGTTTATTTGCTTCCTGTTTTCAACCTCCACAAGGACGATATCTCCAACTTTTAACTGTCGTTGTTTCTTGCGATTGTCGTGATGCACCAACAATCCTAGGTACTCGCTTCTGAACCTCTTACGGAAATCCTTCAGGAGTCGCTTGCGTTTCTCATAGCTCTTCCCAAAGTTACACCTGAATTCATTTAGATCAATTTCTCCTTCAGCTCTTGGTTCTCGAAGAAACATCTCTGGGGTTAATGGCACAAGATCATCATTGTCCTCAGCAATGTAGGTGAGTGGTCGCGCGTTGATAACTCGTTCACAGTTTTCGAGGATCGTCACCATTTCTTCGTAGTTGACAACACGTTTTCCCAGCAATCTTCGAAGCAGTTTTTTGGTGAGTCCAACAATTCTCTCGATCCAACCTCCCCACCACGGTGCTGCCGGAGGATTTAGCTTCCATTTCACTCCAAAATTAACTCGATAAAGCTCGTTCCGGAGTCCAACTAGATTCGTCCCATTATCTGAGTAGATGACTGCAGGGCAACCTCGTCTTGCTACGAACCTCTCTACTGCTCCCACCAATGCTTCTGTCGATAATGAAGTCACCAGTTCGAGGTGGACCGCACGGTATACACCACAGGTGAAGATGACGAACCAAACCTTCTGTCCATCTTCCAGATATAAAGGTCCTCCTAGGTCAATTCCTGTCACCTCAAAAACCACAACATCTCGTACGCGATATTGAGGCAACGATGCCTCTGGTACGTCGACTCGCTTGGCTTCAAATCGTCGACAGCGAGGACATTTATGAATTACATGACGAACTAGTTGTCGAGCTTTTGGAATCCAGAACTTCTCTCTTAGTACTGATCGCAGCGTCTGGGCTCCACAGTGGTACATTTTCTCGTGGACTGATTTCACAATTAGCTCTGTGACCGGATGATTCGTTGGGATCAAAATTGGCAATCGGAACAGTTCATCGTCATTTCGATTCACTATCCTCGTTTTCACTCTCCATAATCCTTCTTTATCTTGGAACGCGTGTAGCTGCTTCATCTTGGGATCTTCCTCACCGATCGATTCACTCTGTATTATCTTAACTAGGGACTTTTCAGCACTGTCTAGCTCCTCTTGTGAGATGACATCTTTGTATTCAGAGGGCTTGAAACGTAGCATCCACGCGATTACTCTCAGTATTTGTGTTAGAGTCACTTCACGTTTTCCCTCGTATAGATTCAGATACCATGGATTCTCCTCGGGCTTTTTGGCTACAAATCCAACCACCACAGTCTTCCTCCTCTCTTCTTCAATGGCTTCCAGATCATACTGTACTTTTGATACTGGCCAGTCTTCTTTCTTTTCCTGAAGCCATTTTGGTCCCTCCCACCATCCGGATTTTATGAATTTCGATGGGGATTCACCACGGGATGGAAGATCTGCTGGATTGTGTTCCCCTGCGACATGGTTCCAATCTTCACTCTTCGTAAGTGTTGTGATCTCCTTGACACGGTTGGAAACGAACTGAGCCCAATTCTCTTGTTGTTGTATCCAGTATAGGGCAGGACTGGAGTCTGTCCAACATTGAATCTTCTCCGGACTTTCTTCTAAATTTTCCAGAACATGCACCAACAGTCGTGCTCCAATCAAACAGGCTAATAGTTCCAGTCGTGGAATCGTGATCCTCTTAATAGTTGCCAGTCGATTTCTTGCTTCAACGAATCGCACAACTATGACTGACGCATTCTCTATTCGCATGAAGATCACTGTTGCGTACGCTATAGCTGAAGCGTCACAAAACACGTGCAATGTTGTTCTTCCTTTGATAGGTAAGATCCATCGAGGTATCTTGATCTGATCCAATTCTAAAGCTTGCTTCCTCCATTTTATGAACTCGACCCGTCTGTCTTCGTTCAGCGGTTCATCCCATGATTTATTCTCCTTCCAAGCATCTTGAACCATCTTCTTAATCTTGATTGTAGCTGGACAGGTAAATTGAATCGGATCAAAAATGCGATGGCAGGCTGACAAGATACTTCTCTTTGTGATTGATTTTTCTTCATCTATATTTTTCAATGACTGCACATTAATGGCAATAGTGTCAGTCTGAAGGTGCCATTTCATACCCAAAATAGAGACTGGATCTTGTTCTGTGATTCCAGGTTCATTCCACATCCAGTCTCGTAACTCAAATTTGGCTTGCATCATGATGTCGGAGGATTCCTTGATAAATTTTTTGACATCATGTGTAGATGACAAACTAAGAATGCAGTTGTCGACGTAAAAACTTCGGGCAAGAAGTTCTGCGCACCTATTATCTTGAAACTGTGGCAGGCTCAAATGATACTTGATGGTTGCAGCTAGCAGAAAAGGACTTGAGGTAAGGCCAAAGACTACTCGGCAATGCCTGTAAAATTTTAGTGTCTTCTGGTCCTTTTTCCACCAAAGGAACCGAAGGAATTCACGATCTTCTTCTCGAACCTGAATCTGGAGAAAAGCTTTTCGTATGTCTGCAATGAGGCCATACTTTCCAAGTCTAAACCGCAAGAGCAAATCAGGAATGAGCTCAATCAGGTTGTCTCCTTTTTCCAGACATTGATTTAATGATGGGACCCCCTTTTTCTTGCAACTTGCGTCGAATACTGGACGAATAGGAGTGGTGTGACTATCCTTGAGCACTGGGCGATGAGGGAGATAATTGCACTCCTCCCATTTATCCTCAACTTCCTCGATGATTTTCTCTTTTTCCCACTCCTCAAAAATAGTATCATACTTCTCATACAGCATCTTGCCCTGGACATTCCTTGTTGTAGTCAGCAATCTATTTTCTGTAGTTCGGCGATTGATCGGAACTGGTGGATGTCCAGCTATCCATGGTAGTGACACGATGTACCTTCCGCTTTCGTCTCGTTTCACAGTCTCCTTGAAATGAGTGTTGGAGGCTTCGATTAAATCTTTCCTAGATTTTGTTTCTGCTGCATCCATGATACCAAGCACATCTAATTTCCATAAATCCTGTACGTCAAAACTATTAACGTGAAGTGAATTCACGATCAGGCATGAATCTTCCATGTCGTTCCCTATTGCTGGTCCCATTACTGTCCACCCCAGCTTGGTTTCTGTCGCCACAACTCCACTTTGCAATATTTTCATTCTGCCTGTCAGAATGCTGCTGAGCAAGTCCGAACCAATTAACATGTGGATCGGTCTCTCTTCACCTTGGTATACGTCAGTCAAGTTGATCCCTCGAGCTTTCAACTCATTGAGTATAGTATGATCCTGTACTTGACTGATGTGTCCGCAAATTACTTCCTGATCCAAGAATTTGAGATCATCCATGTATTTGTTGTTGAGGCTGGAAACATTTACTTTGTACACATTGTGCTTCTTTTGACGAATTTCTCCGCCTCCAAATAGATTGTGGGTAAGTGTAACTTGCTGCACTCTCTTTAGGCCCAGTGCGTCCACCATTCTCTTTGAAATATAGGACCTCTGGGATCCACAGTCAAGCAACACTCGAACATTATGCTTCCCCTTTGGTCCGCTTATCTTGACTATCAGAGTTTGTAGATAGACTCCTCCTACGGTAGCGTTGTTTAAAGTTGTTGACGTGAATTGATTGGCGGTCTCTTGCTCTGTTGCAGGACTTTCCCCTGAAACCTTTAGTTCCGCTTTTTGGTGATGAGAAGTCTTCTGGGCTTCCAAAGTAGGACACATAATGGCGTAATGCTTCCCTCCGCAGACAGGACAACGGGGCTTAATCCGGCATTTCTTGAATGCGTGGCCAGGAAGCAGGCACCAAAAACAAACATTCTTCCCTTTAGCTTTATCTTTCTTCTCTGGTAGATGCATCCGCTGTCCACTGTAGCATTCTTGACTCGGGTGACCATTCCCACAAAAGATGCAGTTGTTTCGCATCCGAGTGGTGTTGGCGATCTGAGTGGTGTTGGCGAGGTCAGTAGCCGATGGCATTTTACTTCCAGTATTCTTCTTAGAAAGAGATTTCCTGTTTGATCGATCATCCTTCGCATCTTGATTGTTGTCGATCTTGAACGCTGCTTTGGCCATATTCACTCGACTCTCGCCCTTCACTTCTGTCTTCAAAAACGTCATGAGTTGTGTCAACTTATCCTGTACTCCTCTTCCGCTCACCGTATATTGACTTCGTTCCCATACTCTCAGGGTGTCCTCTGGTAGCGCTGATTCGACGAGTGGGTACAGCATAGCCGCAAACTTGTCACGAGCGACGCCCAATGTTTCTAATGCTCGCAGTTGTGTCTCCAGTCTATCGTAAAGCTTCACTACAGACATCTTACCTTCGGCTCTCACATTCTGAAGCACATTCTGAAGCAGGTCACGCACATAAATCTCAACAAGCATTTCATCCTCTCCAAAACGTGATTTGATATACTCGATGACTTTAGGGTAGTTGTCGGCACTCGGTGGAAAACTTTCGACTGCTTCTCTTGCCTCGGAGTTCTCGGCAGTGGCTTGAAAGAGATACTGAAACTTAGTTTCTGGAGGCATCTGTGGATCCCGGTCAATCGTGCTGAACTGACTCCAGAATGTAATCCATTCTCTTGGTTCTCCCCCAAACTTCTTGAACTCCAGCTTCGGTAGTCGATAGTTCATTGCTGCTGTGCCGCTGATTGTACTAGTACTAACGTCATCCTCTTCCGCAAGAGCCTCATAATCAGTCATAATGTTACTGAAATTATCTTCGTACTCACAAACGGATTCGTACTCAGCAGTGAAAATGTCTTCAGACGCTGATTCTCGTAGCAGAGCTTCTTCCATCCTCATGTTCAATATTAAAAGCTTTTCATGGTGGGTCTGGAGTCGGCGGAGGATTTTCTCTACATCTCCTTTCTTGACTTCCTTCTTCTTGATCTCTGTTTCGAGCTCATTGAACGCCTTGGTGAACATTGCACGCACTGGCGTCCTAAGCTTTTTCAGTTCAGCACTACTAACTGGTTGGTCAGCCATCCTGAGAAGTAATCACTGGTTCACAGTTGCACCTTTGTGTAATCAGTAATTCTTCAATCTTTATCCTGTCGACTGCGCCAAAATGTTGTCTTTATCTTAGATTTGAAAAAAAGAAAGACAATACAAGGTCCCGATGGCTTAACCTGAACTAAACGTTCCTAGCTTTACAGTAATGCTGGAAACTGATTTGAAAATTATAAATTGGTAAATCAATACCTTTGTTGCAGGGATCAGAAGTGTCACAACGTTGAATGACGAGGCCTAAGTTAGTAAACAGTGATGAAGAATTAATGCTTATTGAAAGAAATATTTATTTTAAAAAAATCACACAAATTAATATCAATACAAATGTTATTCAAAAACAATTATTAAAATTTACGAAGGGATAGTTCCTTTTCTGGCCCGTCAAAACCAAACGTTAAGTCGAAAAGCAGCCTTTGTTTACCGGAAGTTTTAGGGCTAAAGTCTTTTGTTCTTGCTCGCGCATGCGCGGGCGTCGGCTGGCCAGTGTTGTCGTCAGCGTCGGTTGGCCCAAAAAATACCTATTTTCGTGTCACTTTAGTTAATCTCTTATAAAAAGTTTCTGATTCGTATGTAAATTTCACCTCCCTTTCATTATTCAAATAAGATTTTATGATCCGTATTAAATCTGAAGGAACATCATCATTATCCATTCTTTTTATAATAGCAGGCCACCATGCATTGTCGAATGCACCCGCAATATCTATAGCTATCAAGGAAGTCAATTCTTTTTGTTTATGTTTCAATATAGTTTCTATAATTTTATCCATTCCAGTAATTGTTGATCTAGATTTCATAAAACCATGCTGCCTTGAGCTCATTAAATTATTCTCTAAATAATAGTTACTTAATTTATTTTTTATTATATTCTCAAATGTTTTAGATAGATTAGATGTCAATGATATAGGTCTATAACTTTTATTTATTTCATAATTCGTTTTGCCTGGTTTTGGAATTATTTTTAAGAATGATTTTTTCCATTCATCCGGATAATATCCTATTTCTATACATTTATTGAATAATTTATGCAGAATTGGGATTATTTTTATTTTAGCCTGTCTAATCATATTGTTACTAATGTAATCAGGGCCCGGTGCTTTTTTAATATTTGTTTTTAAAATTGTTTCCTCTATTTCCTTAGATTCGATATAAACACTACTTTTATTTTTATATTTAGGCGTATAATTTCTAATCAAAATATGATCATCTTTATCCAAACCTCCAATATCATCCTGAAATAGATCGTTCATTAAACTTTTTATTTTGTCGGTCTTTAAATGATCTGGTAAATTATCTATTAGTGGTAATCCTAAATTTCTATTTTTCGATCTCAATGACTTGAATATCCTATAAGCATTACCAAATGAGTTATTTGAATGACTTTCTTCTATAAAAATTCTCCAACTCGCTCTTTTTGCCTTTTTACTTTTATTTAAATATTTATTTCTCATTGATTTATAGGTCTTTTCAAGGACCTTTCCATGTCGGTAATACAAATTTCTAATATAGTGGAAATCGTTTTTCATTTTCTCCAGCTTCCCATCACACCAGTATGTATTTGTTTTATGATTTGAATTTAAAGTTAATTTGCGAGCTTGGCCTCTAATATGTTTCAAGGAATTGAAATTGGAATATTCTTGAAGAAAACGGAAGGGTTGTTTAGGTTGATTTTTAGTTGAGGAAGCGATAAATAAATTTGTTGAATATCTCTTATATATATATATATATATAAACAAAAGAAAAAAAAAAAAGATAAAAAGATCAGGTGTTGAAATCAATATTAAAAATGGCATATCCTGACCAGGAGCACATGTGCTTTACAGAAGGCAGAGCGCCATCTGGTGGAACAGAAATCAACTAAACATTGATTTAGCCTGTTCCCTGATATTTGGCCAACCCAATTACTTGATAAATCAAGAAAAGCCATCCACGAATATATATATATATATATATATATATATATATATATATATATATATATATATATAGCCTGATCAAGAGAACATGTGCTTTAAGATGGCAGAGCGTCATCTAGTGGTACAGAAATCAACTAAATATTGATTTCACCTGTTCCCTGATATTTGGCCAACCTAATTTCTTGATAAATCAAGAAAAGCCATCTACGAACGCGTTTCGCGCTGTTGGCGCTAGTCAGCATGGAGAAGGCTGTACCACTGTGACAAAAATATTTGTGGTCCCAAAAGCTTCTTGGGAAACCAAGAAATGGGTATTTAAGGCTAAACTTGAGTAAACACGCTTAACACATAAGAAAAAAATATTTAAAAAAAATAAAAAGGTCAGGTGTTGATATTAAAAATAAAGAAGGCATATCCTGACCAAAGCACATGTTCTTTTTAAATGGCAGAGCGCCATCTAGTGGAACAGAAATCAACTAAAATTGATTTAGTCTGTTCCCTGATATTTGGCCGACCCATTTTCTTGATAAATCAAGAAAAGCCATCTATGAACGCGTTTCGCGCTGTTGGTGCTCGTCATCGTGGAGCACGCTATACCACTGTGACAAAAAATATTTGTGGTCTCAGAGGCTTCTTGGGATTCCAAGAAATTGGTCATTAAGGCTAAATTTGCGTAAATACGCTTAACACATGAGAAAACAATAGAACAAAATAAAAAAGGTCAGGTGTTGATATTAAATTATATTAAATTATATTGTCGCGGAGATAAATAAAGCAAGGGAAAATTTGGGGATAATTAATTTATTATAAAGGGTATTTACCTTTTAGTTCTCAAATAAAATTATTTACAAGAGATATTTAAGGGGGAGAGAGAGTCAGATGATAAAAACAACTTATCCCCAGGTGAAGATATTAATAAAAAGCGGCGTCAGCCACTGAGGCGCCCCGTTTTCCTTATTTGCAGATCAGCTTCCGAGAACCCCTCACACCTATGGACCCCCCTGGGGTCCAGGGATGATTGACAGGTGTCCCATCTGGATGGAGCTTCTTGACATTACTCCCTCTTTAGAGAAAACAGCGACCCGCTGATTAGCTTGTGTCAGCCCTTGTTATGGAAAGACATCTATCACGGCTGCTGTTTCCTAGAAGAATGGAATGTTGTTCTTCAGGGTCCAGGTAGGGCTTCATCCGAATGACATGAACGATATCCTTGGCTTTCCGTGATCAGGGAGACGGGTCCACGGGCTCTACTTCATACGTAACTTCTGAAAGCTTCTTGGTCACCTTGTAGGGACCGAAGTATCTATTCAGTAGCTTTTCTGAGAGTCCTACCTTTCGGATGGGAGTAAAAACCCATACAAGATCATCCTTCTGGTAATAGACTGGAGTATGTTTCTGGTCGTAAAGTCTACGGTCTTTCAACTGTGATTGTAGGAGGCGTGATCGGGAGAGTTGACGCGCTTCCTCAGCTCTGGTCACAAGTTCTCCAACGTAGTTGTCAGAAATCTCATCAGGTAGATAAGGTAGTACGGCATCGATATAGGTCTCGGCCTCGCGGGCGTGGACAAGAAAGAACGGAGTGTAGCCGGTCGCCTCATGTTTATCAGTGTTGTAAGCAAAAGTTACGTAGGGTAAAACTTGGTCCCAGTCCTTCTGCTCAACATCTGTGTACATGGACAACATATCTCCCAGAGTTTTGTTGAACCTTTCAGTCAGGCCGTTGGTCTGGGGATGGTAGGCCGTTGTAAATCTATGCACAATTCCGCACAGAGCATTGATCTCTTTTATTACTTGAGAAATGAAATTTCTTCCGCGATCTGTTATCATTTCTCTAGGAGCTCCATGCTTCAAGATAACATCTTCAACCAGGAACTTAGCTGTTTCGATTGCCCCTCTCTCTGGTGTCGCTTTCGTTATGGCATACCTTGTCATATAATCGGGGCACACAATGATCCAACGGTTTCCATCTTTAGAAACTGGAAATCTTCCAAGGAGATCAACCCCGACCTTATAGAATGGCTTTTCTACGGGCGGTATGGATACAAGTTGTCCTGCCGGACGTCGAGGTAATTTCTTCCTTCGTTGGCACTCCCGACAATGGCTTACATTTTGGCGAACAGTTCTATAAAGGCCAGGCCAATAGAATCGTTTCTTCACTTTGTCATACGTTCGGGCGAAGCCCAAATGCCCAGCTGTAGGGGCATCATGTAATTCTGCCATAACTTCAGATCTTAAGTGCTTAGGGATCATCATAAGCCAGGGTCTTCTAATTGTGCTATAGTTTTTCTGTATAAGATGCCGTCGATAATTCTTCATTCCTTTCTGGTGTAGCCCGAGTTTGAATTATCGATTATTTTAGCTAAATCCGGGTCTAAAGGCTGCCCTATATCGACGTTGGTTAGTGACATCACAGCACTTGGTTGATCGTTCTCAAGCGGGCTCCTTGACAGACAATCGGCATCCTTATGTTTGCGTCCGCTCTTGTAGATAACGGTCATGTCAAATTCTTGCAACTTCAGCGCCCATCTTGCCAAGCGGCCAGAAGGATCTTTCTGCCCTACCAACCAACATAGAGAATGATGGTCAGTGACAACCGTGAATGGTCGACCAAACAAATATGGGCGGAATTTGCTAATAGACCAGACTACAGCAAGGCATTCTTTTTCCGTTTTAGAATAGTTATTTTCAGCCTTTGTCAAGCTTCTAGATGCATAAGCTATAGGCCGCTCCTTTCCACCTTGTATTTGTAGAAGAACAGCTCCAATACCATGTCCGCTTGCATCCGTGTGTAGATGGGAATCAGCGGATTCATCAAAGTATCCCAAGACAGGCTCTGAAATTAGAGCTGTTTTAAGGACTTCAAACGCTTTCTCTTGAGCTGCATCCCAATAGAATTGTTTTTCAGTCTTCAGTAGGTCGTGCAAAGATCTAGCTTTGTCGGCAAAGTTTTCAATAATTATTCGGTAATAGGAACATAATCCAAGAAAGCTCCTCAGTTCAGAGATATTCCTTGACCTCGGGAATTTAGAGACGGCTTCAACTTTATCTGGATCTGGATGAATTCCATTGGCGTCAACAAGGTGTCCTAAAATATTTATCCTACTTGATCCAAAAAGGCACTTTTTGTGGTTCAAGCTAAGTCTAGTTTTCTGGATGCACCTTAATACAAGTTGTAGACGATCTAGATGCTCCTCAAAGGTATGTGCGTAAACTAGGATGTCGTCCAGGTAGCAAAGGCACATGTTCCATTTAAGACTTCCCAGAACACTATCTATCATCCTTTAAAACGTTACTGGAGCGTTGAATAGACCGAAAGGCATTACTCGGAATTCATACAGCCCGTCTGGATTGATGAAGGCAGTTTTCTCCCTGTCTTTTCCGTCCACTCAATCTGCCAATACCCGGACCGAAGATATATCGTGGAGAAGTAACTAGAGCCGGCTAAACTGCCCAAGGCATCGTCAATGCGTGGCAGCGGGTAAACATCTTTTTTTTTGTTATCTTATTTAATCGACGATAATATACGCAGAATCTCCAGGTCCCATCTTTTTTTCGAACTAGAATAACTCGAGATGACCAAGGACTTTCAGAGGGCTTCACGATGTGATTTTCAATCATCTTGTTCAATTCATCTTGAATTAGTCGTCGTTCCCTTGGTGCTACTCTATAGGGCCGCTGTTTGATAGGAAAGTGGTCTCCTGTGTTTATCTTGTGATTCACAGTACTGGTGGGCTTAATAGGAGACCCCCCCAAAGTCAAATATGTCATTCAATTCGTCAAGGCATGAAACAAGCTGTAACCTTCAAATTTCAGACAGCCCTGGATCTAGAGTAAGGTTTATCTTCTGTGACCATTGACGTGACTTTAGCTGCGTTTCTTGTAACATATCGCTGGATTCAATAAGACTGCAGATATTTCGATTCTCATAACTTTCCATGGTGCGCAAATGGTGCACATTCTTGATGGAATCAGTTCTGGCCAAGACGCTCCATTCGCAACATAAATGCTACCTCGGCCGTATCGAAATGTGACCAATGAGTTTGGTATAAGAACTTCCTTTCTTAATAATAAGTCCTTAGAAGTTGAGACTAAAACATCTCTAACACCGCATATTTCTTCGTTTATCACACTGATCTCCTTTATTGATTTAGGCGGGATGACAAAGTCGTCGGAAGCAAACAATCTCTGATTTTCCTCCTCTCGAGATTCCAGGACGGAGGGGTTTCCCCGAGATGGAGTTCATTTCTGCTACAATCAATGACGGCTCCGGGGGCCTTGAAGAAATACCATCCAAATATGATGTCATGGCTGCATTCCACTATAACAACGAATTCAAAGGATATCTTCAGACTATTAAATTCTATGTTCAGGACACATTTTCCTAGGGTCTCTATTAAATTTTTGTTTGCGGCTTTAAGAATGGGACCTGGTTCTTTGAAGAGAGGTGTCTTTAGTTCGCGTGGAAATTTGTCTGAAATAACAGAAAAGTCTGCTCCTGAATCCACCAATGCTTTAATTTTGCGTCCATTTATTTAGCCCATAACAAAATTTTCTTTTGATTTAGCAGCGATATACCTTGGAGAATTTTCTTCAATGGCGACCTCACCCCCGTTAGAAGCCGCTCCACTTAGTATTTCAAATTCTGAGGCTTGGGAGAACTGCTGAAACGACGGGCTGGTGACTGGGATTGTCTTCGGGCTGGCGACCTTGCGCGGCTTGGATGTGGGGAAGAGCTCCGGTAGAAGTACGTCGAGGTTTTAGGGCGTTACATAGTCGTCGTCGGCGTCATATCTCGGGGGTCGACTCGAAAATCCAACATTTTTCCTTCTCCGCCATTCCTTGACCTGGCTTCAGCGAAGACTCGCCGTCGATCCCTACAATAACGGACGACATGTCCGGGTCGTCCGCAGTGGAAGCAGATTGGTTTATCGTCGTAGGTTCTCCATTGTTCCATCTTCCTGGGTTGGGTTGGTTGGTCGATATTATAATAGGGCGTGCGTGGTTGTTTTTGTACCAGGTTGATTTGTGGTCTGGTAGGTTGGAGAGCACGGCTGACTTCTTCCCTCACAGTCTGTTCCAGGGCGTTCTCCTCTCGGAGAGGATTGACCACTTCAGGTGCTGAGAAGACCTTTTTAATTTCTTCTCTAACGATGCGGCGAATTAAGTAGGCCAAGTCATCTGATTCATCAACACACGAAATGGGCATTACGTTTTACAACCTGGCGAATTTCGTACGGCCGATCCTGCGCTGCTTGACTGTTGCCAGATGACGGCAAAACTTCAGGATCTCATCTACCGTCTGTATGTCTTTCGCCACCAATACCTCGTATGTGTCCTCCGAAATTCCCTTTATAATGTGAGCAACTATCTCACCTTCTTCCATGCGAGGGTTCACCTGGTGGCAGAGCCTAAGAATCTCCTGGATGTATGACTCGCTGAATTCCTCGGCCTTCTGTGCGCTTGACTTCAGAACTTCCTCGGCGCGTCGAGCAGAATCCTCCTGCAGTCCGAACACACCGCGGAATGCGTCTTCAAAACTTCTCCAAGATGATTCTTCACAGTGATTCTTCGTTATTATCAAACCACCTTCCAGCAGTTCCGTTCAAGTAAAAGACGAGGTTGGCAAGCTTCATGGTCTCGTCCCATCTGTTGTACTTCGTCACTCTCTCGTACTCCTTCAACCACTGTCCAGGGTTTATATTTCCATCTCCAGAAAAGGTAGAAGGATCTCGTTGGCGCTGACAAGGGAGGTAGGATTCGCAAACAATAGGTCTGTGGTCGTCTTCCATTTCTATTCGTTGTGGCAAAGGTTCAAGAATTGGTTCACGTCCCTGTAGACGTCGACTTCTTCGAAGTTCCGTCACGTTACCTAGCGTCTCCGCCAAAATATGTCGCGGAAATAAATAAAGCAAGGGCAAATTTGGGGATAATTAATTTATTATAAAGGGCATTTACCTTTTAGTTCTCCAATAAAATTATTTACAAGAGGTATTTAAGGGGGAGAGAGAGTCAGATGATAAAAACAACTTATCCCCAGGTAAAGATAATAATAAGCGGCGTCAGCCACTAAGGCATCCCGTTTTCCTTATTTCCAGATCAGCTTCCGAGATCCCCTCACACCTATGGTCCCCCCTGAGGCCCAGGGATGATTGACAGGTGTCCCATCTGGATGGAGCTTCTTGACAATATATATACTAGCCGAATGACTCGGGAAACGCGCCAAGGTTTTACCCGATAAAATGCTTTTATTCAAATACTATTCGTTACAATTATAAAATGGCGCCGTGGATGTCATTCTTGTGAAACGTCGCGCTCCAAACTTTGTGTCTGAGAAGCGATATTTTTATAAAGAGAAGATATGGCTTTGTGTCTTCTGCTCGAATGAATGTTTTTCTGTTAGAATTTTGTTCCTGCATACTAAAAATGAACTGGCTTCACCCGTGGTCTCTGCTTTTTGGAATTTTTCCGGATATAATTTTGTATCTGATAATCAAATATGATATAGTAATATTGTCATCATCATTTTAAGAATAAAAAACAACTTTTTCCCAGAACCTGTCAATTTATATTTCTTGACTAAAAATCCGAAAAATATATTTTCCATATTTTTCTCTATGTCCTGTTAAAACACGTTTTACATGTCCATTAGGTCAGCTGATTTTACCTCCTATCTTCACCGCTAGAGGCGCTGCTTGCGAGCGAAAGGGCAAATTTGCAACGCAATTTGCAAATAACTTGCATAAATACTTGTATACTTGTTTACATAGACCATAAATCTGTACATAGACAGGAAAAGCCCGCGTGGCAGGCGAGCATTCTACCACTGAACCAAAAGCAAACGGTGACAGAATTGTTGATGACTCTGATACTTGTATATTTTAATATATATATTTATAGTATAGTTATGAGAATTTTAAGATTTATATTTTTTTATTTAATTTAAACATGTGAGGTTTGTTTTTTTAATTTTTTTCTAATAAATAATTAGTTTTATTCAACTGTAAATACAAAGCGCGATGTCCCGCCAAGGACACTGGCGCCCAAAGGAAAGCAATACAAGATAGAGAGAGAGAGAGAGGGAGAATCTATTTATATATCCAAAAACATATGCTCAAGGCCTTTACCATATTCTTAAAATTGGTCTCAAACAAGCATACAACAACAACAACAACAACAAAAGCCTTTATTTAGGGCATTCCGCCCCATACAGGATTCGCCGTATTTACACGTCAACAAGAGGAGAGGGAAGAGGAAACCTTTACAACAAAATAAGGTTTGTTACCTATTTACAGATGGTTCATCCTCCAGTATCCTTTGCCCTGCATTCTTTCTCATGCGCCCAGCTTCTGTACAAAACTTAAAGTATTTATCAATCATTAATTTATCATTCAGAGCTGAAGAGAGAAGTTGACAAATGCCCTGGTATCTAAATTAACCAGAGGTAGGGCTTGGGAAAGTTTCAGTACGTTTTTCTGTTAAGAGCGGGCATTGGAAGAAATAGTGAACCAAATTATCATCCATGAGATCCTTACAAAGTAAACAGTTCCGGCCATTTTCTTTCCAGAAGTCTTTTCTTTCTTCCCTGAAAAATTGCCATAAAACTCTATGTTGTGCAACTAGTCTTTTGTTGGGAAGCGAGATATTTAATCGTAGGTACTCCTCTGTCATGAATGATTCACTCAAAAATTTGTAGTGAGCAAAGTGGGTTGAATCAGTGATTTTCATCTGATCGTTTTGAATTAGTTGGTCTGTGGTAGTTCTAATTATGCCTGGCAGTTCTTTCTGTATGGCTAAGTAGTCTTCGCAGCCCTTAAGAAAGGAATATCCCTTGGAGTCTAGAATTTTTATTAAATTTTGAGTAAAACTGTTTTCTATTTCCTTTTTCGCGGTGACTTTCCAGAGATAGTTTAAGCAAGCATGTGGTAATCTGCTCGTCTCCATTTTTAAAATCCTGACCCAAAACTTTAATGTGAGTTTTACAGCATTAAGTTCAGTTGATATTCTTCCACATTCTCTTCTTAGGACATATCCTGGTGTGAAGTTTGGTAAGTCTAAGAGACGACGAAGAAATGCATCTTGGGTATTATTGACTGTCTTCAGCTGGTTGATTGCCCACATTGGTGCCGCATATAGTAAAGTAGGAAGAACAATAGTGTCAAGAAGTTTCATCACTGAGGTAAAGGACTTTATTCGCGCCTTTGTAAGGATTCTCCAAAGTGCATTAATTGCATTCAGTGCTTTGTTTCTAAAGTATTGGGAAGCATATTGGGTCGAGATTTTTGTAGTCAGAGGGTAACCCAGATATGTATACTTAGCTACTATTGTCAGGGGTTGCTGACCCCAAAACCATGTCTCGGAACGAGCTGTTCTTCCACCGTTTCTAAACACCATTATTTTAGATTTATTTTGGTTTAACGTTAGGCAGTTCTCTTCTAAGTACTTTTTAAGTAAGTTAATCTTCAATTGCAAATTTATTTTCGATTCTCCTAAGATCACTATGTCGTCTGCATACAGTAAAAGGTGTATAGTTCCATAATTCTCAAGATTTATGCCTGGCAATTCTGATTCATCGAACAGGGGTACCAGATCGTTTAGGAAGAGAATGAATAAATAAGGTGACAACGGCTCCCCCTGCAATACTCCCGCTTGTATTTTGATAGCCTCCGTGAAGGAACCCCGCCATCTGACTGTTGCCGTCATTTGGGTATAGTAGTTCTTAATTAGTTTAATAAATCGACAGCTCAGACCATTTAATGCTAATTTTTTCCAAAGTAGATGGTGCGGAACGGTATCAAAGGCCTTCCTTAGGTCGATGAAGAAGGCATATAACTTTCCCCTTCTACGGCTAAGGGTCATTTGAATTAATGATACGAGCGTGAGAATGTGGTCCTGACAAGAGTAGCCTTTTCTAAAACCAGCCTGATTTTCTGCCAAAATTGACTTTCTCTCCATCCAATCATTCAATCTTGTCTTCAAGATAGATGTAAATAATTTCGATAGGTTAGAAATCAGGGATATTCCTCTGTAATTTGACGGGTTGTCCGGATCTCCATTTTTAAATATTGGGTGGATTATCGTTTTTGTCCATTGTTGAGGAACTTGGGATGTCCCTAAGATTTTATTAAATAAGTTCCTGAGATAAATTGTATGTTCTTCTAACAAATATTTAATCGCTTCGTTAGGAATTTCATCAAGTCCTGTAGCCTTATTTTTACCCAATTTGGAAATTTCCTTGGTGACCTCAGTTAGAGATATTTCACAATCCAATTCGGGGTCAATGTCCAATATCTCAAGTGGTAACTGTACAACTTTTGTTAAATTTGAACCAAGTAACTCCCGGTAGAAGACTTGCCAGTCTGCAGTAGAAATTTCACCTTGTAGGTTATTCCTATATTTAAGTGAATTAATAGTCTTCCAAAATTGGGAAGGATATTTTACATTACTGAGGATAACTTGAATTTTGTCAGTATATTCCCTTTTTTTGAGCTTTAGGATAGCTGAATATTTCTTCTTACTCGACAAGTATGCAATTTTATCGGCCGAGATATTATGTTTAACGTATAATTTTAGATTTTGTTTCATTTCCTTTTTAGCCAAATAACAGTCTTTGTCGAACCATGGCTTAGATTTTATATTTTTTGTTTTTGCCTCCATCCGCGTCCCCGAGCGTAACATTGCTGTTTGAATTAAACCAGTAAAATCCTCAGCCTGAGTATCAATTGTGGAGTCCGCTGGATATTCGGGAGTTAATTCTTTTAAAGTTTCTATATATGTTGGGATTTTATCTACTGACCAGGAAAATTTAATTTTGACCTTAGGCTCCATGTAACAATTTTCAGTTTTATTATTAGGGCCGATAAACTTTAAAATTATTGGTAAGTGATCCGAATATGGCATACAACCAATTTCAAAATCTGCTATGTGTTCAAGCACCGCAGGTGAGACAATCGCCAGATCTAACACAGAAGAGCCTCTTCCGGAGATGAATGTAAATTTACCACTTTTATCATTAATGGATCTACCATTTATTATAGTTAAGTTATTTTTATCAAGAAAGTCAATAAATATTTCCGCTTTGGCAGATTTTGTTAGGTCACAGGACTTTCGGGTGGTTGAAAAAAGGTTTGAAGTATCTATCAAATTATGGTAACCCCCCAGATTGCCAATACGGACATTCAGGTCGCCGACCAGTATTATTTCAAACCCGTTATATATCTTATTTTCCATCAAATGAAATAGTCGTCCAAGTTTTGTAGCATGCGTATCGTTTGGGGGTAGATATACGAATATTACGCAGATCGCTGGTGAGTCATTGTCTAAACTTGGATTGAGTGTGACTGCAATCCAAGAGGTTTCGATTTCAACATTGTCAATTTGGGGCTGTAGTTGTTTATTTATGCCGAGAATTATACCTCCGGAGCCTCTCCCTTTATCTGATGACTTTACAGCAGGTGATTGGTACATTCCGAAGTTCGCCAGGTTCAAGTCGATATTGAAGTGGCACCAAGTTTCTGTAAGCGCGAACATCTCAAATTGTTTCAAATATTCGAACAGTGGAAAGAGAGAATTTATCCTAAAAAAGCCGTTTATATTCCAATACATGAATCGTTCGTTTTTAGCTATGTCAACCATTGGTTTTATTTTTTTGATCTTAATTTTATTATGTTTCAGATTTGTACCCTTAAGTTGACTTTCTTTAATAGTATGAGTCTTGCTATGTGAAGTATGAGGAGTTTCTGTGAGTTGAGATTTGTTTCTAGATTGTACATCTTCATTTGTATGTATTTTATTACCTGAGTATTTACATCTATTTACAGAGATCCGCGGGTGTGCCTCTAGCTATATTAGTTCTCCTTTGGTATTCATCACCTGTCCCTCCACTACCATGTAGTTGATGCCGTTTAGGAGAAGTTTATTGTCCCTCAACTTCGATCCTATGCCTTTCT
This sequence comes from Cordylochernes scorpioides, assembly GCA_030710605.1. NCBI lineage: Eukaryota > Metazoa > Arthropoda > Arachnida > Pseudoscorpiones > Chernetidae > Cordylochernes > Cordylochernes scorpioides. The sequence goes on along the minus strand of CP092884.1, from coordinate 24,293,008 downwards.
TGTAAAGTTCCTTTCTCTTTTCTATCAAGATTTTTCTCTGCTCTCTAATCTGGGGGCTGTAATCCCTGCTCATAAAAATATTGAGCATTCGAAGTTTGAATGAGTTCTTTAGGAGACTTATTCTGGACTCGTGATCAGGAACTTCGATCAGAATAGGCGCCTTTGGTCCCCTGCCCAGGCGATGACATTCGGCAATTACCACATCATCGGTAATCTGCATATCTTCCGCCATTAACTTCTTGACCTTTTGTAGCAGCAGTTCCCGACTGTCAGTCTCTGCTGATTCAATGCCATATATTATTAAGTTGTTTTCTCGGGCTCGTCTCTCCAAAGCCTCCGCGCGTTCTTCCAGATTCCTTATTTTTAGGGTATTGTGAGAAATCAACCTCGTGTTAGTCGCCAGTGCATCTGTGCACGAGGCCATAGATGTTTCAATTCCCGTCATTCTTCGCTCCCAAACCTCCATCTTCTGCTCAATATTAAGCAACCTTGCATCCATTTTCTCTCCCAATCTGTTCACTTCAGCCGAAAGGTTAATTATCAGTAGCTTTAAATCGTCCATTGGTGCCTGGTCTGGAGTTGAGTGAGGTATATTTGTCAATGTGGCCTGGTCTGGAGTTGAGTGATGTATTTTTGTCAATGTGGCCTGTCTTTTCGGCCCTGGATTTAGTTCTATACATCCAATTATCAATAAGGCCGTGAATACTTTTAGCCAGTAAGCCATCGAACAGTGCTTCAAAGTTACACCATCTCTATCCCTGTAATATTTCATCTTATTGAGTTTAGTCTTAAAATCGGCAAATTTTACCGTAAGCTCTATTGGCCTTGTTATGCAAATCACCATGTATAAAACAATCATTAAATATGCAATTTTTGCAATTAATCTCATTTTGTTTCACCGTTAACTTTATTTTACTTTTCAATAAATATATATAGTATTATTTAGAAGATCGAATTTAAGAAATCAAAAAGCAAGAAGAAAATATTTTTAGGTCAATATATAATAACTAAGATATAAACAATTTTCAAAACAAATATTTACCGGAGCTAAGGCAACACGCAGCCGGTCGGATCAGCCTCCTAGCGGCGAATCAACAAGCATACTATATGCATAGGTAATTTAATTTAAACACACCTCAAAATGAAGAAAAAGAAAATAAATCATATATACAGCACATAGTTACAATTATACCTAACACTTGAGATTATTTAAAAACTTTGATATAAATTTGCAAAATCTATTGATTTAAATGTATGAATCCCTGCTGGATATCAGTTCTATTGGATCGGTACAGAGTATACAGTTATTAAGTCTGTAGTCTTGAAATGCTGGGCACATAAGTAAAAGATGAGTAGAATCTTGAATGCGGCATCCACAAAAACAGCCCGGATCCTCCGATGCGCGGATTCTTTCCAGAAAACTCCCGAAATTACTATGGTTGGTTACAAATTGTGTGTTGTGGAAATTAGGGCGAAAATAATTTGGAATACCCCGGTTGAAAAAACTTGTAAATGTCTTGTTTGTATTATTCAGTAAGAGCAACATTCTTTCGTCTATATAGGATTTAATTATAAAGGGAATATCGATGTTGTATTTTTGCTTGTCCTCGAACGATAAGTTATTTAAGTCATATTTCATATTTTTTGCTTCAATGTAATCTGCAATCAATGGAGGTTTAGCCAAACTGTGAACACAGTTGTACGAAGTTGTCTTGTAAGCTTGAATGCTCCATATTAATATCTGATATTGCATGGAGTTTAATTTTTGTATCGATTTTTTATTTAAAAATTTGAGCCATATTTCTGATCCATATGTTAAGGTTGATCAGAATAAAGATTTATACAATTTAATTCTTTTATGGGAGCTCAAACCCCATGATTTACTGCAAAAAGAGAATAGAAATATTTTTATTCTTTGAGTTCTGCTCACTATTTCCTCTATATGAAGCAAAATTCAATTTATTTTTTATTCTATGATTTGCAATTGTTATTCCTAAAATTTTTATTTTTTGTACTGGTGAAATTAATCCACTCTTGATTTTAACTGGGATCTTCTCTTTATTATGCAAATATAAAATGTTTGTTTTTTCGGAACTGATTTCTAACTTGTTCTTAATACACCACAATACGATAGTATTTAATGCTTCCTCTATAACTATTTTTAGTGATGTTAGATCTTTATTCCAACATATGACCGAAATATCATCCGCATAACAAATCAACTCACAATTGGGCACCTGAAAATTCATCAGCAAATCATTCAACAAAATTGTCCATAGAAGTGGAGAAAGCGGACCGCCCTGAGGACACCCCTTAGTAATTGGCTTTGAAGTTGTTAAATTGTCGTAACTGAAAGAAATTATTCTGGAATTTAAATATGATTGTAGAATTTTGATCAATTTTTCCGGTAAATTATCTGAGTCTATTCTTTTGATGATCGCTGGCCACCAGGCATTATCAAAAGCCCCCGAGATATCTATTGTAACTAGTGCAGACAGTTCTTTTTGCTTATGCTCCATTAATACATCGATTATAGTATTCAAAGCAGTGATAGTTGACTTAGACTTGATAAACCGTGCTGCCTCGAGCTTAACAGATTGTTTTGAATATAAAATTCATATATTTTATTTTTGAGAATTTTTTCAAGAATCTTTGAAAATTTTGATAATAAAGATATCGGACGGTAGCTTTTAGCTGATTCATAATTGGTTTTGCCGGGTTTGGCTATTATTTTGAGTGCTGCTGTTTTCCATTTTTTGGGAAGTATCCTATTTGAATACATTTATTAAATATTGAGTGTAAAATCGGAAGTATTAGTTGAAAAGCATTCTTTATCATATTATTACTAATATTGTCTGGACCAGGAGATTTACTTACAATAATTTTGTCGATTAGCTCTTCTATTTCTTTTTTATGAATATTGCATGAGTTTGAGTTTGTAAAATTCGGTGTATAGTTCCTTATTGATGTATGGTGAGCAGTATCCGATATAGTTGTATCATCAGGAATTAATTAATTAACCAGATCTTTTATTAGAGTTTCTTTAGAATCTACTGGTGCCTGTTCAATTATTGGTAATCTCTTTTGTTGATTAGAGGAACTCAGTTTTTTAAGGTTTTATAGGCGTTTCCAAACGGATTATTAGATCCATTTTCTTCTATAAAATTCCGCCAACTATTCCTCTTAGATTTTCTAATACTATTTTTATATTTATTTCTGACAGACTTATATTCATTAACACTAATTGCTTTATGATGAAAGTATAGATTTCTCACATAATGAAAATACTTTTTCTTTTGTTCTAATTCTTTGTTCCACCACTTGATCCCGGTATCGAAATTGAAGTTGGAAGATTTCACCTCCAGATATTGATATGCAGCTTCCTGAATTATATCCGTTAGCCTGTCAAATACCATGTCAATATCAGTGTCTTTTTCGACCTTTTTTATATCGTTTTCCAATCTTCTTCCTTCTTGTTTAGAAATTGTATTTGAAAACAGTGACCAATCTGCTTTCTTTTCACTAAATTTCCATGTAGATTTTTGTTGATTGTTTGTAATATCTAAGTTAACATTGATATCAAATGAAACTGTCACATGGTCGGAAATATTGGTTAATTCAAAAGTTTGCCAATTGTTCGCCAGTTTCAATGAATGTCTATTTGAAATAGTGAGATCTATTAAGCTTTTATTACGACAGGTAGGAGTTTTGTTATTGTGAATAAAAATATTATATTCATTAATAATAGGTTGCATTTTATATCCGTTAGAGTTTGTAATTCTATCGAACCAAGCCGGGTGACGGGAATTAAAATCTCCACAGAGGATTAGGGAAGTACTCTCGAAGGTAGCTATCAATTTTTTTAAAAAGTTTAAATGTTCGTCATCGCATTTATTTGGAGGAATATAAAAATTTGCTATTATCGTCCTGGATTTAGGTGTATTAATAGAGATTGATGTACAAATCTGATTTGTGAAACCCTCCAACTTCCTATATTTTATATTTCTATTAAATATAACCGTTGCAGTATAAATGTTTTCTGTAGAGGAACAATATACTATGTGCGAGTCCGTATCGAAAACGACCTTTCTATTTAAAACATAAGGCTCTTGAAGAAGGAGAATATTTGGAGGATTGTCTCTAATAAAGCTTCTGAGTTCGGAAGTTGCAATTCTACTTTTCCTAATATTCTGTTGTATACATTTAAATTTTCCTATGGTTAAAATTTTTACTTCTTTCATAGTGGACATTTATGCAAAACGCTTATGAAAATTTCATATGAGAATATTTCTTTTCTATTCTTCTTCCAAATAATAAAAATATTGGGTTCTATCTATAATTCTATCTACTTGTATTTTGTAAAGTGGACAGTCCGTCCTATTAACCCTGTGATTTGTTTGTTTATTTCTGAAAATTGGGTGTTTGGAACAGTTGTGACAACTCAGTTCATTCGAGCAGGAATGGGTTCCATGGACCCCACAGATATTACAGATTTTCTCATTTGTGCAGTCTTTAAGCTTATGGTTTGGATTGTATTGAAAGCATTTTTGACATTGTTTTACTAAGACCTTATCTTGAATATGGCAACGTTTTAAATCAGTGTAAAGAGTATTGTTATTTTTCTTAATTATTTGATATGCCTTTGGTGAAAGTCTTAAAACAATGTTTTGTGTAGCAGTATTTGATTTCATTACAAACAGTATCCTTATTTCATCCTCCATTCCCCTTAACTCTGGATTCATGTTACAGATTGTCTTTGCAAATGTTGTAGTTTCCGTTATTTTAGAAACATTTTTAACCACAACCGTTGGATCTCTTTTCCTAGGAATATAATTTTACTGATTGCCTTTAACTCATCCGATTTTCTCAATTCCTCCTGAAGAGCATTCAATTCTACTTGCGATGGCGATTTTATTACTACTGCGTTCCGTGTGTTGAAAATTTTATTAATTTTAATATTCCCACCGTCTTCCCTTATTTTCTTTATGGTTCTAGAGATAGCTTGAGAAACATCAGATATAGATTCATTGTTGGCTGGAGCTGCAATTAGCGTAAATTCCATGTTTTGAGTTTGTTGATGTTTGACAATTAATTGTTGTTCATTTTCTTGTTTTGTTACTTGTGCAAATGTGGGTCTGTATGCCGAAATTTCTCTCAATATTTTTTCAACCTTATTTTCCATTGCAGAGTTGACAGCTTCCGTTATTATTCCTATTGTGGAGTCTTTATTCATATCAGAAAGAGAAGAAACTCCTTCTTTTGCTTGAGTAATCATTGTTGATAAAAAGGATATGTCATTTTTAGTTACGTTTTTTTGATTGCCTAAATATTTATTATTAAAGTATTGAAATACTTCATCCAATTTTAAATTTATAGAATTTATAACTGAATCCATTTTATTTTCTTAGTTTGCATAAGAGCCAAGTTTTGCATATCTATTGACAGCGTAAAAATTTAATGTGTTGTTAGCGTTATGTAAAATATTTAATTTAATCCAAAAGATTTAGCAATATAAATATACTTAAAAATTTAATATGTTTAAATATAAACTGGATTTAAATCATTTCAAAATATATAATATAACAAAAGTTAAAACAAATTTAAAGTAAATATTTACCGGAAAGTGCGGAGCGATGCAATACACGTCCACCCAATCTGGCCGCCTGGTGGCCTTTTTTGAATAAATAATTAGTTAGAATATATTATAATAAAAAAAAGGAAAAAAGTAACACCAGCAAAGCATCGGCAGTTACGCGTCATAGCCTGGGTGGAAAAAAGGAATAAGCGAAACGAAGGTTTTATAGAGAAGAGCAAAGACAGAACCATGATAATAATTTTCCAAATATAAAATAAAGCTAATTAGAGAGAGAGAAGTATTTTTATTTTTTGCTCTATTTTCTCTCTTGATGAATAAAGATAGATTTTTGTGAATTTTCTTTTTGTGAATTCTTTTTTTTTATGAGTTTATTTCGAAAACAGTCTAGTGTAAATGTGGAGGACACGATATAAGATAGTATATTAAATTAGTGTGCATGTTAGAAAGGATGAAAACCTTAAAGGTTAGACCAGATGAAAACCATAATGGTTAGACCAGATGGAAAGAGGATGGTACTCAGGCGGGCCTCTTCAGATGAAGACCTGAGCAGCAGTTTCAACCCTTTCTTCATTACTGCTAAACCATGCATCTTTGACCAAATAGAAAGTAAATTCAGGTTGGAATGGAGATAGGGTAATAGATAAGCTTCAGATACATAATAAATCAACTAATGAAACCTGAGCAAGTATCATTTTCTGTATTTTCAAACCTAATTTAAAAAGTGTTGATTTTTTTCATTTTAGAAGTTAAAACTGGTAGAAAATAAGATATTAGAACTATAAGAGAAAAGGATAATTTTTTTTTATTTACAATACTATCAAATTAAAAATTGCGTGTGTCAATATAGGATCGGGGAGGCTAAATTTATTAGATCGAAGGCTAAATCATTTGTTTGATAATTTTATTTACCCTGTCTTTGAAAGGGCAGATATTATCAACTTAATCGTATCCAAATTTACGTAGTTCAAAACTATAATCCAAGATGTATTTTTTCTCTACAATATATATTTTTTAAACTATAAAAAAATAATAAATTCTTAGAACTATAAGTTAATATGTCTTGATCCCCTCAAATCAGATGTATGTGTCAATAATGAATCAAAGAAGTTAGTGTCGACAGACCCGGGATTTAATCCTTTGTCAAATTGAGGTAACTTCAGTAGATTCAAAACAAAAAGAACCAAAAGATTTTTTTTATAGGATAATAGACGAATGACCCGGCTTCGCCCGGGAATTCCCCCGAGGCAATTCCCCATCTCAGTAAGAAAAAAAATAGGCTTATAAAAATGCAAGCCAAAATACAGTCATGTTAATAAATGTCAATAAATGTTCAGTAAAAATTAAAAGGGCACATGGAACTTAGGCAAATATATGACAACAACAGACTAAATTTCAAACTATCAATGAAACATATGATTTTTTTAAAAGAATAACAAAACAAAGGCCATTATAACAATGACAAAACATAAGCCCAATGTTTACATACATTAATAAAAGTTTGTAAATATTGTCAAACCTGCATTGTTCACTAACCGCAACTTTGTAAAATGTAGTGCCCTATCAACACACACATGTCAGCAAAAAATAATAATACTCAAAAAAAAAAAAAAAAACTAATGCCAAAATAGCCATGTTAATATTTTAGGCTGATAAAAACCAAAGGGTATATGGATTATAGACAAACACATGTTTTGGCTGTTAAATAAGACAGTAATTCATATTAAATTTTCACTACATATGATTTTTTTTTGTAAAAATATTTTTAAAAAATAAAGGCTAGAACAAAAATTAATAAAAATACGAAATCCATTGTGTACATAGTAACGATAGGTTTGTAAAGTTTTTTAAAATTGCATTTTTGTGTGCATTTACCGTAACTTAGTAATATGAAGTTGGGCAAGCGATTTGGAAAATATGCAGAACGCTAATTGGTCGGTTAATTCGCCTGGTGTTGTCACTTCGCCTCGTATTTACTGCCGCGCAAAAAAATAGTTCTGGAGATTCTTCACACTTTATTAAAACAATATCGAACTTTCGAGTATTTCTGCCTTCTTGCAGGAATACATAAAAACGAATAAACGCCGTTAAGATGCTAATAATATGCACATTTAAATATTAGGAGAGATTTTGCATATTGCTTGATATTAGAATATTTTATTAAGTTAGTTTTTTTTTTGCATATTGACTATTGTTTGTTTAATTTTAAGAATTATCATATTGACTGTAACTTTTATTTATTATTATATAAAAAAAAAGGCCAGAACAAAAATTAATAAAAAATACGAAAGCCATTGTTTACTTACAGTAACGCTAATTTTGTTAAGTTTTTTTTTAATTGCATTGTGTGCACTTACCATAACTTAGCAATGTAAATTTCTCTCTCAATACTTTTGTAAATAAAAGTGACACTCGTATAAGAAAATATTTTAAAAAAAGTACGCAAGCAACTTGAAAAGAAATGCAGAACGCTCATTGGTCGCTTAATTGGCTTCGTGTTGTTACTTCGCCTCGTATTTACTCCGTTTAAAAAAAAGTTCTTCAAATGAAAAAAAGAAATAGCCAAAAATACTAATCAAAATGTAGCCGAAAATTTTCCTCAGGTTTATATAAAGCGACATGTAAAATTTGGTACCAATTGGTTTAGTAGTTTTTGAGTTTATCGCGAAACAGACAGACATTGACTTTTATATATATAGAGAAAGTCTACTTATACTGTAATTACTATTTATAATCTAGCATGTTTTTATTCACTCTACGTATTAGAAAAGGAGTGAGGAATGAAGATAAAAAAAAAAAAACAGGTACTGGTTCACATATATATTACTTAAATAAAATAATATAGATATGACTACATATACATACATGTAGAATATATTAAACTGTTAGGACCAATTCAAATAAATTTATGATGTGTTATTATGTGAAAGCATTTTTACCATCTTCAGACAAGGGACTTATTTCTTTGTCTGATGAAGCTGATATTTCCATTTATGGTATGACGCACATTCTTGTTTGAATTTTATCGTATATTCTCGTAGTTCCAATTAATCTTTATCTTCTCGTACTTCTAATATCTTATTATTTTCCTGCAGTCCTATCATTTAGAGTGTATGAACACAATTTGGACCATAATCTGAACCTACCAACATCAGACAAAGTTTATTTTTCTCTGTTTTTTAATGTTAGATTTTCCTGTTCCCTTGTCGACGCACATTGTTATTGGCTTGGGATTTGATCATATTTTCCTGCATTTGTAATAATCATTCAACTGTATTACTAAATTCTTATCAGTTTCTTACAGTCCTTATACCAAAAAAGACTAAAAACACAATTTGATTTAAAGTTTAACACTAAGGGATAAGTATGTCTCAATCTGATTAAGTCTGGGGAACCAAATAAATTATATTTACTATTATCAAAGGAAGGATCCAGACCTATGCCTATTGAATAATACTTCTATTTTTCATAGGTATCACACACTGCTGATCTATTTGAAATGACTCATATTATCTAATATTTCTGTTAGGATTTTTATAAGTTGATTTTTTTTTATAGATTTATATATTTATATTTTGACCAGATGACCGGACGACTTTACTGGAATATATTTAGTTTTAAATGATGAAAATTTGTTAGTTATGAAAAGAAATTAAAAGTATTAATTTCTTAGGGGTGTTGGTGTTTACTCTGCTCGATAGTAGAATAGGAAAGTATTAGCTCCTAATAATTTCTAACAAATTATTATCACCCTCCTGTATTTCCAATTTAAAAAAATGTTTTTTTTTTTTTAATCTTCATCCCTCACTCCTTTCCTAATACATAGAGTAAATAAAAAGATGCTAGATTATAAATAGTAATTACAGTATAGGAAGACTCGATCCTATTAAGAAAAATCTTTTGGTTATTTTTGTTTTGAATCTACTGAAATTACTCAATTTGACAAACGATTCAATCCCGGGTCTGTCGACACTAACTTCTTTGAGTCATTATTGACACATACATCTGATTTGAGGGGATCAAGACGTATTAACCTATAGTTCTAAGAATTTATTATTATTTTTTATAGTTTAAAAAATATTACAGAGAAAAAATACATCTTGGATTATAGTTTTGAACTACGTAAATTTGGATACGATTAAGTTGATAATATCTGCCCTTTCAAAGACAGGGGGTAAATGAAATTATCAGACAAAGGATTTAGTCCTTCGATCTAATAAAATTACCCTTCCCGATCCTATTTTGACACACACAATTTTTAATTTGATAGTATTGTAAATTAAAAAAATATATATCCTTTTCTTTTAGTTCTAATATCTTATTTTCTACCAGTTTTAACTTCTAAAATGAAAAAAAAAAACACTTTTTAAATTAGGTTTGAAAATACAGAAAATTATACTTGCTCAGTTAAATAAGTAGATTTATGTTGTATCTGAAGCTTAGCTATTACCCTATCTCCATTCCAACCTAAATTTACTTTCTATTTGGTCGAAGATACATGGTTTAGCAGTAATGAAGAAAGGGCTGAAACTGCTGCTCAGGTCTTCATCTGAAGAGGCCCGCCTGAGTACCATCCTCTTTCCATCTGGTCTAACCTTTATGGTTTTCATCTGGTCTAACCTTTCATCAAAGGTTTTCATCCTTCCTAACATGCACACTAATTTAATATACTATTTTATATCGTGTCCTCCACATTTACACTAGACTGTTTTTAAAATAAGCTCATAAAAAATTCACAAAAAATCACAAAAATCTATCTTCTTTCATCAAGAGAGAAAATAGAGCAAAAATACTTCTCTCTATCTAATTAGCTTTATTTTATATTTGGGAAATTATTATCATGGTTCTGTCTTTGCTCTTCTCTATAAAACTTTCTCTTCGCTTATTCCCTTTTCACCCAGCCTATGACGCGTAACTGCCGATGCTTTGCTGGTGTTACTTTTTTTCTTTTTTTATTATAATATATTATAACTAATTATTTATTACAAAAATATTTTTAAAAAACAAACCTCACATGTTTAAATTAAATTTAAAAAATATATAAATCTTAAAATTGTCATAACTATATTATTTGATACAGAATTAGCTTGCTGTTCTGACTCAAAATTAATTCAAAATCTGTAGTTTTTAATATTTTACTTTTCCTCTTTTTTCCAAATATGAAAAAATACTATTAATATATATATATTATATAATCTAAAAATATTATATAATATAAAAACCTCAAATATTTCTATATTTTAAAAAATATATACTTTATTTTATTCATTGATAATTTTATTTTTGTTATCATCGTTTTTAGAAAGACTTTTAGTTTAGTTGTTTAGTTTCGTTGTATAATTTTGTTGTAAATATGCGTAGTTAACCAATCAATCCTTTTAAATCACTAATATAGGATTAAATTATAAATTCTATATAATGTGGAAACTAACAAATGTGTAATCTTTCCTCAAGTAATTGAAAATAAAAGCTACTTGACGGTAAATAATTATCTTTTTTTATCACGACTGCACCTCAACCCTTTATCTTATCGATCCTTTGTCTTATCAAGCCTAATCTAACAATAACACAAAATATTCATAACAATAAGTCGACAGGATTACCTGATTTTTCAACCTAATTGCTCTATAAATTATTCAAATTTTATAAAACTATTTTTACAAAATGTCTCGCAAACAAAGGAATGTAGAACACGCCATGACGCCAAATCCAAATAATATAGAAATACCGAAATTTAATGGTCAAAATTTAGACATAATATCTTGGCTCAAATTCTTTAACAAAAAATGTTTACAGAAACACCTTGATGAAGATTTTAAACTAAATAATATTTCAAATTATCTCGAGGGAGAAGCATTTAGTTATTACATAGAAGAACTACAAGATATATATAATTGGGGGGAAATTGAACAAAAATTAACATCATATTTCACAATTAAAGATTCAAATTTATTCAGTAGGTTTCTAAATTTAAAATACATTGATAAAGATAATCTGGAACAATATTTTAAGGAAAAATCTGCTTTAGCCAAAAAACTAAACCTAGATAAAACACTTTTATTAGAGGCACTTACAGATGGAATGCCAGATTACCTAAAAAAATATCTAATAGCTGCAAGAGTACAAGAACCTTCAGAATGGTATAAAATCACAACCCAATTAAAATTATCAACAAATAAAGAAGAAGAACCCCAACAACCCTCTACCAGTACAAGCACTCCAGTAAAAAATTTTAACTCCAACTCCTCCAAAGCTCATCAATACCAGCCTTTTCCCAGGACAGCAGCAGCAACTCATCACCAACAAGAACCCCACAAATCCATAAACCAGCCTCCATACCCCTGCAAGATATGTGCATCTCACCAGCTACCCAACCAGATCCATTTCCATAGAGACTGCCCACTTAAAAACAATAATCATCCGAAGCGCATCAATCCAGGTAGAACATTATTACTTTTTTCTGTATTTATAAACCAAATATCCTTACCTTGTGTACTTGACACTGCATCATCTATTTCCATTATACCTTTAAAATACTTAAACCATATTTATTATAAAATTTTAGATAATTCCCCAAAAGAAAGAATAGGTCAGGTAGAAGGATTTACTTACCCATTATACAAAATATTAGTTAGGCTTAGCTTAGGTAAAATTACAAAGTATCAAGAAATGTTTGTTTTTGTGATAGTCCAATAGAATATCTTATTTTAGGTTTACCAACATTTTATATATTTAAGTTGCCAATAGATTTTTCAAAAAACCTTCTTTTCCAAAATTATAAATTCTTGTATTCTTTTAATCCAAAAACTGATAATCAGAAGTCATATGCCACTACCCTATGTATTCCAGACCCATACTATGTTAAAAATTCATCTCTTTTAAAGATTAACCCATTGTGTAATTTCAATTCTTTTGATATACCAACTACAAATGTTAAACTTATAGATCCTAATTCAAATCCCATTACTGATTCTAACCCATTTCACAGTATGCGACAACCCGGCTCTATAACAAATTATAATTCCTATTTAGACCTTAGTAAAGTAGATATTAATCCAAATTTCTCTAATCAAACAATTTCAGATATATTGCATAAATATAAGAATGTTTTCTCTAAGCACAATTTTGATATAGGATACATAAAGACTAACCCAATTTGCATATCTCTTTTAGATAATATTCCCATAGCACAAAAGCCATATAGGACATCTTTTTACAATAATGCTGAAATACAAAACAAATAACTGAATTATTAAAATATGATATTATTAGACCCTCATCTAGCCCCTATAGTTCTCCTGCATTATTAGTGAATAAAAAATCTGATGCCCCAAATCACCCCACAAGACTCTGTATAGATTATAAAAAACATAATCAAAAACAGTTCCAGAACATACCCCAATTCCACTTATAGAACAAATTATAGATAGGTTATCACAGTCAAAAATATACACTATTCTAGATGTTAAAAATGCATACTGGCATATACCCATAGATGAAAAGGATAGACATAAAACCTCCTTTGTAACACAATTAGGATGTTATGAATGGAATAGACTTCCATATGGTTTAAAAAATGCACCTTCACAATTTGAAAGGATTATGAAGTCAGTTTTCACTAAACATAACATACACTATGCCTTAAATTATTTTGATGACATTATTATACACTCCAAAACTTATGAAGAACACATTAAACATTTAGATGACATATTAGGTATATTCGAACAAGAGGATATAAAGCTGAATCTCAATAAATGCAAATTTTTACAAAAAGAAATACAATTCTTAGGATACACTATTAACTCAGGAAAATATACACCAAATAACACAAATATTGAAGCAATTTTAAAATTAAATAGACCATATAATATTAAAACCTTACAGAGATTTTTAGGCACCATAAATATTTATAATAAATTTATTCCCCATTATGCGCAAATTAGGGCACCTTTGAATGAACTGTTGTTAAAAAATGCTCCTTGGTTATGGAGTGTGAAACATGAACAAGCCTTCCAAACGCTTAAAAATTCACTCATATCACAACCTGTACTATATATTTATGACCCATCAAAACCTTGCCATTTATTCACAGACGCGTCAAGTCTAGGAGTAGCAGGAGTTCTTAAACAACCGGATGAACAAGGCATCTTACACCCCATAGGTTACTTTTCAAGAAAACTTCACCCATATGAACAGAATTATACTGCCTCAGAAATTGAAACATTAGCTATCATTAATTCAGTACAAAGGTTTCACACATATCTACACAACATACATTTTACCTTGCACACAGACCACTTACCTTTAAAATGGATCAAAAATGTAAAAAATCCACAAGGTAGGTTATTTAGATGGTCCTTAATCCTATCTCAATATAGCTTTGACATTAAACATATTAAAGGATTAAATAATATAGAAGCAGACATGCTGTCAAGAGCACCTGTCTCATTTTACCTAACATATAATGAGTTAAAAGAACACCAATCCACAGAACAAATTAGTAGTGCTAAAATTAAAATACAAAATGGCCTTTATATGATTAACAAGAAGGGTTTTAAAAGAGCTTATGTACCACAAACACTAAGACACAAATTATTAAACAAAGTACACACAAAGCATGGACATATTGGAACAACTCAAATGACTAAAATAATTTCTCCACATTATTATTGGCCACATATGACTAGAGATATTGCTAATTACACCAAACATTGTGAAACTTGCCAGTTTAATAAATCTAGGGATAACAGAATTGTTTATGGACCACTACAACAGATGCCAATAGCTACACACCCAAATCACATTTTTTCTTTAGATACATTGGGCGGGTTACATAATTATGGGACAACTAGACACAGTATCCATATGATAGTAGATCACCATAGTAGATTCCTTTGGGCTTTTCCAACAAAATCTGTATCAACTGATTCTTATATAACTTGTTTGAGAAATTTATTCCAAATTAATAAACCAGAAATATTAATAACTGACAGAAATGCAGCTTTTCTTAGCAGAAAATTTAAACACTTTTTAGATAGAAATAATGTTAAGCATCTACTCACCAGTTCCCATCATCCAGAAACAAATGCAAAAGTAGAAAGACTAAATTCCACTATCATTAATAGGTTAAGATGTGAATATAATGCTAATTTAAAGATTCCTTGGACAAAATATATTCCTAAAATTACTGAAAGCTATAATGAAACAGTACATACCACAACAGGCTTTACACCTAAATTCTTATACTATGGAATACAACCACAGTATATAGGACATGACACAGAAACACATACACCAATAGAAAAAGCAAGAAAATTAGCCATTGAAAGAACCATAAAATCCCATGAACACAGCAAACAACTTTATGATATTAAACACCCAGAACCCATTTTTAAAGAAGGAGATCAGGTATTAGTAAAAACCTTTATTTATCCAAACACTGGTAAATTAACACAAAGATATATAGGCCCATTTACTATTTTAAAACAACTTTCTCCAGTCACATATGTAATAGATAAGCCTAATATACCCCAAAGAAAACAAACAAATTATACACTCTAATAAGCTTAAATTATTTTACCCAGGAGCAGATTTTCTACTTCACTATAGCACTAACATAGAAAATGACTTTATAGTAAACCAAAATTCTAACACAAAGTTAATAGATATTGATGATAAACCATATTTTTTACAGGAAGGCCATATTTTGGACATGGACAATGAAGAACAAATATCAGCACCAATTCTTAAGCCTTCACAAATAACTTAATGTCACTCCATACATCTATTAGCGTTTCATTACTCAACCATGTAAAAATAACATTTTCTACTGCTTTTTGATACTTTGAAGTGTAAATACCATAATGTCATAATTACTCAATTTTAAATACCTTTTTTGCTTCATATCCATATTTCATTTGACTTGGCCATTAATACTTCTTATATAAACTTTTATTATAATTTCATAATTGTATAAATTATTTGTAAACAAACTTTCTTTTGTTTATTTTGAAAAAATGTGCGTATTGATTTTTATTGTTTCATTTTAATTATTTCTAAAGATTTATTGATTTTGTTTAATTAATTATTTTTAATTACCAATTTTATTTTAAAATTTTTAATATTTTAAAATCTTTTTCACAGGGGGGAAATATTATATAATCTAAAAATATTATATAATCTAAAAACCTCAAATATTTCTATATTTTAAAAAATATATACTTTATTTTATTCATTGATAATTTTATTTTTGTTATCATCGTTTTTAGAAAGACTTTTAGTTTAGTTGTTTAGTTTCGTTGTATAATTTTGTTGTAAATATGCGTAGTTAACCAATCAATCCTTTTAAATCACTAATATAGGATTAAATTATAAATTCTATATAATGTGAAAACTAACAAATGTGTAATCTTTCCTCAAGTAATTGAAAATAAAAGCTACTTGACGGTAAATAATTATCTTTTTTTATCACGACTGCACCTCAACCCTTTATCTTATCGATCCTTTGTCTTATCAAGCCTAATCTAACAATAACACAAAATATTCATAACATATATATATATATATATGAAATGTAAATAATAAAGTTTATCAAATAAAATTTTAAATCTTAAATATAATTTAAATTAATTTGATATTATAGAGTAAGTTAACATGGATTTATATATTGATAGAAATATATTTAAAACTTTTAATAATAGTAATATTTTATTTATAAATATGAAATTCTATTAGATTAGCAAGCTAGATCTAAATTAAATATATAAGATAAAAGTTGATAATTTTTTTGTGTTTAAGTTAGATGATTAAATAGTTGTTTATATGTATTATATTTATATCTTATTAAGGAGAGAAAAATGTAATAAAAGTAATTATATGTTAGAATAATATGTTTTTTTTTTTAAATAGAAAAAAAATTGAAAATAAAAAGAAAATTTAACAAGAAAAGAAGATTTAACAATGTAACGTCTTTTATAATCGGCTTTTACCCTTCATATAGACATACTCTAAAAATAAATAGGAATATAGGAAGAGATTTATAATGATTATATATTTAGTAAAAGAGAGGAAAGAGATAAAGAAAGAACCATACACTTTTATTTCAAACAGGTAGAGAATTGAAAGGGTGTTAGTATTTTATAGTTAATTAATAGTTTTGTAATTTTTTTGTATATATATTTTTTAAAAGTAAGAATAATATGATACAATGTTTTGCCTAGTTAAGGATAGATAAACATATTTTAAATCTTTGCCAATTAGAAATTATTTTTTTGGAACCCTAATGGTAGACCAGGACATTACACAAAAGGAGATTGGAAAATCTATTGGAAAGAGAAATCTGTGGTATCAGGGCTTATCAGATGAAAATACCACATCCCATTTCACCCTTACTTCATTATGGTTAGATTTCTCTTCGACCATTAAAGTGTATAAAAATTAAGTTGATATTAGTTAACATAGAATGAGGTTGTATACTTACCTATTCAAAGTGACGTCTGTTGCTCCCTAGAGACAGTGCACATGTGTGGACATTTAACATGTGGCTGTTTGGGGCCCGCCAACTTTGTTCAAAAAGTAACCTCCCTTCTTCTAGGAAACCTTATTTTTAAAGTTGTTTGAAGTTAGAAAATCTATCAGAAAAGAATCATTAGAAATTTTAAAGAATGTGGAAATATGTATTAATTTCTTGTTTCCATTGATTCAAGTTACATTTTTTACTAAAATTATAAATTAATTGAATAATAAAACATTTATTATGCTTCAAATTCATTTATATTTAGTTTCCAGTTCCCTCCCACAGTAACTGGAGATCAAATTGAATGAATTTAATGCTTTATAATCGTTATCATATAATTAATTTATTTAAAGTCATAGGAAATATATTCAGTTATTCTATCATTTGTTTTATTATAAGAGTAGAATATAAGTTGTTGGTTAGATTAATTGGAGAAGTTTGAAGTTTCAAATTTATAATTATATTTATTATTGCGCTTAGGTATTTGTGTATTGATAGTTTATTGTAAAACTCTACTGTTTTGTATTTAAACCCGTTGTTTAAATACTCTTTATTACGATTTTTAATGTCATTAATAAAATTTGATTTAATGTTGCTGATTCTATAAAATCTTAAAGATTGACCAAAATATATGCCTTTGCAGCAATTTGATGATTTGTTGGAATTGACATTACCAAATTTAATAATTTTAAAATTATAACAATTTCTTTTGTCATATGTTCCAATTGATTTGTTTGCAAGGTTTATATTTAAGTCTAAAAAGTTAACTTTTTTGTTATTAGTTATCTTTCATTATTTTTAAGTTTTAAATATTTAGGGTATATTTTGTAAATTACATTATTGATTTGTGGGTTATTCAAGATAATAATGTCATCTACATAGCGGAATATATGCCAATTTACATCATTCTGTAGAAAGAATTCTCTTTCATACCAAAAAAGTAATAAGTTGGCTAGTAGAGGACTGGATGAAGTTCCCATTGGAACACCTTTAGACTGAATATATATTTTATTTTTAAAATTAGCATAATTGAAGTTTAAGAAGGTTTCAAGTAATGTTTTTGCTGTATTGTTATCTAACTTAAATGTTTTGTATTTGTTGTGAATAATTTGAATATGGAATGTTTTATCATTAATGAATTCGTTTATTAAGCTGTGTGTATTTTATTATTAAGGTCTTCTAAACGTATGTTAGAGTAAAGATCTTCAAAATCTTCAAATTCTTTTCTGACAGCTTTTCTAACTTTAAATAACTTTAAAAATAAGGTTTCCTAGAAGAGGGAAGGCTACTTTTAGAACAAAGTTGGCGGGCCCCAAACAGCCACATGTTACATGTCCACACATGTGCACTGTCTCTAGGGAGCAACAGACGTCACTTTGAATAGGTAAGTATACAACCTCATTCTATGTTAACTAATATCAACTTAATTTTTTTTATACACTTTAATAGTCGAAGAGAAATCTAACCATAATGAAGTAAGGGTGGAATGGGATGTGGTATTTTCATCTGAAGAGCCCTGATACCACAGATTTCTCTTTCCAATAGATTTTCCAATCTCCTTTTGTGTAATTCCCTGGTCTACCATTAGGGTTCCAAAAAATAATTTCTAATTGGCAAAGATTTAAAATATGTTTATCTATCCTTAACTAGGCAAAACATTATATCATATTATTCTTACTCTTAAAAAAAATTATATTGGAAAAAAATATATACAAAAAAATTACAAAAACTATTAATTAACTATAGAATACTAACACCCTTTCAATTCTCTACCTGTTTGAAATAAAATTGTATGGTTTTTTCTTTACCTCTTTCCTATCTTTTACTAAATATATAATAATTATAAATCTCTTCCTTTATTCCTATTTATTTTTAGAGTATGTCTATATGAAGGGTAAAAGCCGATGATAAAAGACGTTACGTTGTTAAATCTTCTTTTCTTGTTAAATTTTCTTTTTATTTTAATTTTTTTTCTATTTAAAATAAAAACATATTATTCTAACATATAATTACTTTTATTGCATTTTTCTCTCCTTAATAAGATATAAATATAATACATATAAACAACTATTTAATCATCTAACTTAAACACAAAAAAAATTATCAACTTTTATCTTATATATTTATTTATTATTATTATTTTTTTAAATTATTTTTGTGTATATTTATATACTTGTAATATATTTTTATTTATATTTATCAACACAACATATTGAATCATAATTCCTACTCATTTTTATTTTCTAATATTTATCAATCTTTTCATTTATTTAATCAAATAGTTATTCAATTATATACTCTTTTAATTATTATTAAATATAACAATTATAAATATATTTTATATACAGTGAAATTTTCATCAGATAGTTTCTTACTTTGATCTTGTATAGCATGAGTGGATCACATGCCCACGTGATTTAGTTTAAATCAAAAGCCTTGATAAAGAAATATTGGCTGTTTAATAAATTTAGATCCAATATATGCTTTATATATATATATATATATATATATATATATATTGGATTAGTGAAGCTGTCGTGGAAGTTGTGTGGAAAATTAATCAATTTTCTACTGTCCTTACTGCATTGATAAGATAATAGGAGGGTCTGGCTCATTAGTTCTCAACCCTCCCAGCGGTTCAAATTTATATACAATTCAAAACAGGAAAGGTACCCCATTAACGCTTAAATATTTCTCTTCCGCTAAAGCATATTCTATTCTTATATAAAATGAAAATGAAAGCCGTTTTTCAAATTAGAATTTAATCTTCATATCTTTTATTGCTTCAATCTTATAAAATTTTAATTATTTTTAATCTCTATTTGTAAGAAATGAAGACTCCATATAATCAAAAGAAGTTTTGAAAACAAAAATGGCGGCTGAAATAATTGTTAATTAGCGCACGAATGTTTCCAATTCTTTTTTTTTTGTCAGAAGATAAAGTAAAAGTTTGAAGATAAAAATAAAACAAAGAAAAAAAAACTCAGACGACTAAATATCCGCGAAAAGATAAAAGGAAATAATTGTTAAGAAAAGTTTTAATTGTTCTTTTGGTTACAATATATATATATATATATATGTATATATATATATATATATATATATATATTAGTAAATTAAATTTTATTGCCCTCTATCGTTAAAATTTTACACAAATAAATTTACTGGCAATGCGTTTCTTTTTTATAAATCTCTACAGACCTTACTGCAATGATATGATTGCAGTAAGGTCTGTAGAGATTTATAAAAAAGAAACGCATTGCCAGTAAATTTATTTGTGTAAAATTTTATATATATATATATATTGTGTGTCGATCGTTTGGGCGTAATTAGCAGGGTGTTGGTGAGTGATGGATCGTTTGGCTTGTGTACTCAATCAGACGACACGTTCGGCTGATAAGGAAATATACATTAGGCGAGAAATATCGAAATATCCGAATATATTTACGTTTTTTCTAAAATACACAAAAATTTCTAGCTAAAAACGACAGTTCAAAACGCTACTAAAACTGAAGAAGTCAATCTCGCTATAGTTTTAAAATCTCATAATTTCAACATCAATGTTTTATTTTTATGATCTTATTAATAATCAAAATTGATTAAATTCACTAACAATAATATGAGAAACAATATATAATCAAAATTATATTTTGATTCAAAATTTTTAATATAAATTCATGGAGAAAACTTAAGGAAGCTGTTCCTTTTAACATGTATATCGGAATTCAGACAATAACTCTGAAAGATATTTAATACAAATTATTTACAAATGGGTAGGATTATCCTATCCTATGCCTCTCACTTAACTTTATCAACCACTTTTGTTCGCCTATTTCTATACATTTTTATCAATAGCTTAGAAGAACCTAAAAGCTAAGGTAGTTTTTTTTAGAATCCATGCTAGTTTTTTCGAGTTGTTAGAAATGCCTAAATATATAAAGGGGAGATTATTGATTTTTATTAAGTTCCAAAATATAGTTGATACTCCATAAAGACCAATTAATATAGAAGGGACTCGGTAACCTAAGGAGGGAGCTTAAAGAAAGACATTTACCTAAATGTTAACTAGAAACGGTTAGGGCTCCACGTGATATCTAGATACATAACACAGAGGGGGTTAGAGGTAGACTATACACACCGTGAACCCAACTCCCAATTCCGAAAACTCGATGAACTAGTTGAGTTCACTATTGACAATAAAGAGGAATAGAGAGGACGAGAGACCGAAGACAGAACTGCTGACACTGCCAACGCTGAAAGCCGGACTTTGCGTCACACGCGAGGCCTCCCATTGGAGTTTTGCGCCAGAACCAGTAGACTAGTAATCAGTACCTAGTCCTGGGTCTGTGGAGCGAGCCAAGCTGCCGGAGGAGAAGTACCAATCCACGTTATGTGACACAGGGTTAAAATAGTGGGTCCTCCCGCCCAACGTGGATTGGTAAATGACCACAGCCCCTGCTATGATCACCACAGGAGTGTAAGCACTAAAACCCGCTTCGCTGTCAATAGCTACTAACACTATCTAGATCCTGCAACAACGCCGTTAGTAGAGCTGAAACACAGGCAAGTCAGCCTAGAATTCAGACTTTATGGTCATCAGAGTGCTATTGCCACCGAGTCCCTTTTTTATCCTTGGCATTCACGTGGTTTGGAATTTTGTTTTACTTTCTTCAGCATTTGATAGCTAGTAATTTATTCTGGAAAAAAAATTCACATAAGAGTTTCTAACCTCCAAAATCTCTTAACTTCCATCTAAACCATATTCCTTCAACTCATAGTATCGTCAATACGTTATATATAAATACATATAAAAATATGCCTAAAGGTTTCAAGCATCGTAAGTTGCAAGTAATTCACACATCTGCAGGTTGTGAGAAACTGGAGATCTATTCCATAATCTTCTACGCGCCATCTTACTTCTATACCTCTACAATTGAACTGATGTGCAATTCTCTCACATGTATCTATAGATAAATGCTTTAAGTAGTATTTAAAATTATTTTGGTTATCTTTTAATTTCAAATTATTTATTCAATATGCAATCATTTATTATTAAAAACTCTTTTTTTTTCTAGATTTCACAGAATAGCAGTTATCCCAGAATGTGTCTTCATTCCTCGTCAACATTGCCTTACTGATAGAACAATGTGTATTGCGTATGTGTTCTCGCTTGTAAATTCTTTATAAATACTCTAAATAGAATATAGATTGTTTGAGTCTTTTTGGTATTGCTTATTTCTCAGCATATATGAATATACAGTTTAATGGATAGGAAGAAATAATTTCCTTTTTTAATCTCTCTGAAATTCATGATTTCACGCATGCATTTATAATTTTTCTAATATAAAAAAATACATACATTCACATATAAAACTTATTCAAAATATATTTTTTGTAGAATATAATGTAACTTTGATGGCTTCAAGCTTGAAAGCTGGAGATAGTAAGTAAAATATCAAAAGACACTCATCCCTTGATTGATTCAATTTTCATTTAAAATATTCTTTAGATACAAAGCGCTCTAAGTTAGGCCTTCTTTGAGGGTACACCTTCTATGAATTTTCGATATTTTTACCAATACTATATTTTTTAAATTTAATTTCAGAATAATCACGGAAAACCTAATTTTAAAATCATTTTTTAAACACATATAATGACTCAATATAAATACAAAAAGTTACTTCTTATAAAACAAATAAATATTTTTTCTAATTTATTGTGGAATATTTCTTCAAAAAATACCTAAAATATTCATAAGATAAAATATTTTAACAAAGAAATCAAACCGAAAAAAAAAACTTTAAAGAGTTTTTCCTATTTGTATGCATCAATTTAATCCGAAATAAACATTTTGGAAGCTGAAAAATCCATCCTAGATAGAAGTTTATTTCCCACCGAATAATTATTCAGTGAATTTAAAAGCAGCCCCCCATTTCTTACTAGAAACTCTCTTTTCCCAACTTATATTTAACTTTAGGAATAAACGAGATAGAAACGACTTCAGCGGTTAGGCTGTAAAAATCTCACAGACTCAATTTCAAACGGGATAAGAAAAATATTTTGGCTTAATAAGATAAACGGTCGTTTGGTATCTTTTTAATGATATTTTCTATGACGTCAGTGTTTCACGACAAATTTTACGATGGCGTAACTCAAGGGAGCTTAAAGTGTTTATTTTAAATTGAAAGTTTTAAGAGTTTTTTCGGCTATTTAGTAAGCATGGCTTTGACATTTGCTGTATCGTTTGATAATTGGCCTACTGATATCACTTAATGAATTGCTTCTCTGTCTTTTGGAAAAATATATGAAAGGATTTCACCTCTATATCGTGTTCATGTACTTTTTATATCGAATCGATATGTTTTATATATACTTACAAATTAGATAATAAAAGGCATATATTGGATTTGGAAAAATATTTAATTTGCCAATATTTCGGCTGGCTGAACGCCAACCTTTATCGAGGCATTACCTTTTTGTATACACAAACTCAGCCCCGCATAGCGCCGCATAATACATACAAATGTACAAAAGTTAGTTGACCAAGTTCAGACTATCTTTTAAAGACGCACGCTACCCGAATTTACCAGAATACACTCCGGGCTTTATGTTAAGAATGGAGTATGGAATAGTATCACTGGAAGTTGTCATTATTAAATAGATTTTGGGATTTTTGTTGAGATCATGAAAATGGAAGTTTTCAGAGAATATTTTTAATTTATCTGATTATATTACCTTTTAAAAAATCGTTTTAAAGAAATGAAGAGTTTGACGTAACCAAAACTTTATGAATTTAATTTTATAAGGTGAAATGTCGTAGATATAGGGATCTATTACAAACAAAACAGCTTTATTAGGGCATCTTGCCCTGTACGGATTCTCCGTGGAGTTACAGACAATATTAACCATAAGAGAACAGGTGAAAATATAGTATTTACAGTCAAGGTATGTCAAACAGGGTGACTTTTTATTGTGCCCCTGTTCTTCTCTCTTCCATGAGTGCAATTTTATTCCCAACCGCTTTTTGAAAGTTGAACAGTTCAATTGCCCAACTTTTCTTATCTGAAACAGTTTTTATTAGCTTTATTGAGTTCAAATGCGGTCTAGGAAGACTTTTCAGGATCTTTTTTCTCTCTCCTTCCAGATCCCCGCATTCAGCAATAAAATGGTATATTTCATCAGTTATCTGACTTCCACATAACCCACAGTACAAATCTTCTTTCTTAATTGCGTAAATATGATTTTCTTTGATCATTGTTGACATTAATCTGATCTGTGCAATAAAACTCACTAAAGCTGAAGACAGATTGCATGAAAAGTAATTTTCTGGAATAAATGAATCATAAAGTAACCTATAGTTTGAGTATGTTTTCGTAAGAGATAATTTTGCCAGATCTTGCTGCAATAGCTGTTCAATTTTTATTTTTAGTATATTCGGAAGTTCGATCTGTATGTCATCATAATTTAACCTATAGTTTAGCCATGTGAGTCCACAATGATTGATGATATCCATAATATTCTTACAGAATCCTATAGGTTTTTTTGTCATTAAGGAAATTTCCTTCAATCTATTCCAGCATAGCTTAGGTAGTCTATTGTCTTCCATTTTTTGTAATCTAATGAAATATTTCAAAATTAATTTGATCGTTGTAAAAGTCAAAGATATTCTGCCTGTTTTTAGCCTTACAATGTACCCTGGTATATATCTTGGTAGATTCAGAAAAATTTTGATAAACGTATTCTGTAATTGGTCTATAATATCCGTATTGTCCCAAGCCCACACAGGGGCCGCATAGAGCAGTATTGATTTAATAACTGAGTCAAATAGATTCAGAGCAACTTTTAATGAGTTAATTTTTTCTTTTTTTATCATTCTAATAGTTGCATTTATTGCCGTATTTGCTTTGGCTTTATAAAAGAGGGCTACCTTTTTACTATTAATAGTGGAAGTGAATGGATATCCCAGATATGTAATATTGAACGCAACAGTCAGTGGGGTGTCACCCCAGTACCAGTTTTCGTGTCTTGCCGGTCTTCCTCCATTTCTGAATACTATTATTTTGGACTTATTTTCATTTAAAACTAATTTGTTCTTATCCAGGTAAGACTTTAGTAAATTGATTTTAATTTGAAGATTAATTATCGATTCTCCAATTATGGCTATGTCATCCGCATACATAAGTAGGTGTAAAACGCCAAAATCAGGGAGATGAAATCCTGTAAGTGCTGAGTTATTATAAAGTTCTATTAGGTCGGCCATATATAGTATAAATAAAAGTGGGGAAAGTGATTCTCCCTGCAACACTCCAGAATTAATTTTCACATTATTTGAATATTGTCCTTTCCATCGGATAGTGATCTTAGCTTCTTGGTAAAGGTTTTTTATCAGCATTACAAATTTATTGCTAATGCCCATTTTATGCAATTTTTGCCAAAGTAAATCATGTGGGACTGTGTCGAAAGCTTTAGTCAAATCGACGAAGAAGACAAATAGCTTGCCTCGTTTTCTTCTCAGAGATAATTGGATGAGTGAATTCAGTAGTATTATGTGGTCAGTGCATGATCGGTTCTTACGGAAACCTGCTTGGTTTTCTAAAATAATCACTCTTTTTTCTATCCAGTTGTTTAATCTGTTTCTAAGTATTGTAGTAAATAATTTAGATATATTACTGCAGAGGGCAATCCCTCTGTAATTTGTTGGGTTATTCTTATCACCACTTTTATATATAGGGTGTACTATTGAGTTCGTCCAGAGTTGCGGGTATTTTTCTGTGGACATTATTTTGTTGAATAGGTTTTTCAATTTATTTAAAGTCGGTATTGGTAAATTCTTTAGCAACTCATTTGGTATACCATCGAGTCCCACTGCTTTGCCGTTCGCTAGTTTTTTTACTACATCATGGATCTCTTCAAGGGTTATTTCCGCGTCTAAATCTGGATCTTTCCAACCGATCATCTGGTTTACCGTAAAAGTAGCTTCTTTATTTTCTTTGTTCAGTAAATTTTTATAAAATAAAAACCATTCTTTTATATCAATCTCACCTTGTATTATTGGTTTTTTTCTGAAGGATGCAATGGCATTCCAGAAGGATTTGGGATCTTTGGCGTTCTTTATCCTTTCATTCTTGTCCTTATTGAATTCATCTCTTTTTCTTTGCAGGAGCTTAAAATATTCCCTCCTAGCCTCAATATATTTTTGGCGGTCGTGTATGTTATTTGAGTTCCTACATCTTTGTAAACTTACTTTGGTCGTTTTTTTCATAATATAGCAATCTTTGTCATACCAAGGTTTTGAAAGTTGGTGTCGTCGTTTAGCAAATTTAATTATATTTGCCGATTCCATTGCCGTGTAGATCTGTTTAGTAAAATTTGCTGTTTCTGTGTTAATATCGGTTTCATTTCCAACTTCAATATCACTTAAATTATGTTTTAGCATCTCCACATTTTCTTTCGTCCAAATGAATTTTCGTGTTAGTATTTCATTTTTGTACGAGGATTTAATAGCTTCATACCCAGTATTAATTTGTAAAACAATTGGTAAGTGGTCTGAATATGAAAGTTATTCGATCCACATATTCGATATGATCTGTGTTAAACCGTGTGTGTACATGAAATAATCCAAAACCGATGAACCTCTTTCTGAAATAAAAGTGAATGAGCCGTGCGTGTCGCCCTTAGTTCTTCCATTAGCTATTGTTATAGAATTTGAATCAGTGAAGGAAATTAGTTTTTCAGATAGTTTCGAAGATATTAGGTCTTTAGATTTCCTATATTTGTTGAGGGGGGAATTTAGTTTCAGTGGGTTATGGAAGCCTCCAGCATTGCCTATTCTAATATTGATGTCACCAGCTATTAGCACTTCGTTACCTTCACTCATGTGATAATCAATATGCCTAAGTAAATTTGTTAAATTTTGTTCTTGTAATGCATTAGGAGGTAAATAAGCAAACAGCAAACATATACTCTCGGTGGTTTTGTCTAGAAATTTGTGTGTCAAGACAGATATCCATTAAGGGTTTGTTTCGATTTTTCTAACCGTATGTTGGAAGTTTTTTTTTATTCCAATCAGAATTCCCCCCGAGCCCCTTCCCTTTAGTTCTGTCTTCATTGCTGGGCTTTGAATTATGTAATATTCATCAGTTAACAATTCAATAACACCAGTGATCCATGTTTCATTTAGTGCAAAGAGTTCGTATTTTTTTAGGTATTCAACGAGTGGAAATATTGATGTTATTCTATTGAATCCATTTATATTCCATTGTAATATTTTAATTTTAGTATCTATATGTTTGGCCTGAGTTACTTGTTTGTCTTTTATTGCCGATTCACAGTTTTTCGTATGAGTATACCTAATTTTAGTTGCATTTCCATCTGATATATTTTCCATAACCTTTGAGTTTTTAATTTTAGAAGTTTTAGCCGTGAGTGTTTTATCATAAAGTGGCTGTATGGACATTGTATTAGAGATCTGTTTATCAATGGGTTGACTATTTACAAGTGATTGTTTCCTATCTGCCTGCTACAATGAATGTCCATTGGCATCTACAATTTGTCCATCACAGACCTTATATGCTATGCCATTGATTATTAACTTATTGTCCCTTAGCTTAGCTAGAGTACCTTTTTCGACGAGTTCTCTTCTTTTGACATTCAGAACGCGTCGTTGTTCTCTCATCTTCATACTATAGTCCTTCGATAGTGAAATCTTAGTTCCTCTTAGATTGAAAGCAGCTTTGAATAGAGTTGTTCTATCGTTTTGTTCTGGGACTTCAACCAGGATCGGTGCACCAGGTTTTCTGGATACTCGGTGGCATCGCGTGATGTTTATCTTCTCCGTTGTCCGCCTATTTTCTTCGATAACCCTCCGTATCCGTTCTCGGCAGTCCTCGTTAATGTCTTGTTCTATTCCGTAAAAAATAAGGTTCCTTTCTCTGCTCTTTGCATCCAAGTATTCAAGCTGGTCTTCTAAGTCTTTTATTTTTTTGGAGTTTTGAGAGAGTGCTGCCTTTGTAACGGCAGAAGATTCCTCTAATTGTTGCAGTCTTTGATTTATATTTTCTACTCTATCGTCGATTGCCGAAAGACGGGATTCCAGCCTCTCACCCCAGTTATCCAGCCTTTTGGTGAGTGCATTTATCAGATCTTTGATCTCTTTATCCCTATCTAAGCTTGTTTCCAACGTCGTTTGTTTGGACATCCTAGGGCCTGGATTTTGTTCAATACCAGCTAATATTAAGAGCATTAAAACTACACATATAAGGAGAAAGTTTCGGAAATATTTTGAAAGTGAAATATTGACGCGTGATAAGCAAATCTTTTTGCCGCCGTATGTATCCGGCTTGAAAGTATGTAAATTTAACTCAGAATTCTTGTCTAATAGACATAAAATTATGATGGTAAGATATATTGGATATGAAGGTTTCATTTCAGATATATTGAGTTTGAACTTTAGCAAAAATAGAGGAAATATTTTAGTAAGACAGTTCACTTACCGAGAGCGACGTTGCTTGCAGCCTATTCGTGCCGCCTCCTAGCGGAGAATCTTTATAGGGATCTATTTAGTTCAGGTATTTCCGTCAGATGATCATCTTGGCTATTAAATACATTCATAGATAAAACTTAATTACACGTCTATAATAGTTTCGAATTTTGATAACAGTTTCGAATTTTGATAACAGATGGCGCGCTAATGCATCATAATATAATTTTTATAATAAAAGACACAAATTGCTATTTGCGGAAGAGCGATTGCTCGAAGCATATTATATATTTATAATTGTTAGATAATAAAAAGGCATATATTGGATTGAATAAAATATTTATTTGCTGATATTTCGGTTGGCTGAACGCCAACCTTTATCGAGGAATTAAATTTTATTTGTATATTTAATTGTATGTAATTCTGCTGTCCTCAAAGCTTATGTCCATAATTAATCTAAAATACCCATTCAAAGAGTATAGCATCAGTATCACTATAAAAAGGAAGATCGAAAATTTCAATATAACAGCGGTATAGTAGATTAAACTGGCGAAACCGTTTGGAGGCTTTACCACTGATGAGCCAGGACCTCCCACTAATTTTTCCATTGCGGTAATGGCAGTAGAAATTGTTTTATTTTAAAAAGAATTATACGCGTCTATAATAGTTTCGAATTTTGAAAACTTAGGAAGTTTAAAATCTGATGTCGCCGTCATATATTTTTTGAAGGAGACAGAGGAAATTTTGTTTACACTTGGTTATCTCGTGTCTCTTCAATAAAGGTCACTGTGTATCAAATATCTTTCAGAATTATTGTCTGAATACCGAAATACATGTTTAAAGGTATTTATTTTTCTCATTTAAATAACAGCTACAGTGGTTGAGAATTGCATTTGTCAGTATAATCTCAATTGTTGACTACTTTATTATAATTGTAAGTATAGCTTTGATACAGTTTCTTGTTTAGATTACAGTGCAATGCAACACCAAAGTTGTTGCATTTATCAGAATAATCAGTTTAAAATATGTTTTTTAGCTCCATCTTTGTTTCTGATATTATTTTTTCTCCTTTTCAAAAGATACAATTTCCTTGGGTTTCGTCTATGTGTGTTGAGTATACACTCATAGAAATTGAAAATGGCTAAACAGAGACAATCGGGAATATCGATATGAGCTGAGGAACCTAATAAATTAAATAAAGAATAAATAATATTATATTTATAAGAGAAAGAATCGCCAGACATCATCTTGAAGAAGGAATCAAAGTTTACGGCGACAAGTTTCTTTTATTTGTGCTGTATAATCGGCAAGCTTTCGGACTATGACGTCCTTCAACAGGCTAATATACAAGAAACTAGAGAATAATATATATATAAATGTATATATAATCCTCTAGTTTCTTGTATAGTAGCCTGTTGAAGGACGTCAAAGTCCGAAAGCTTGCCGATTATACAGCACAAATAAAAGAAACTCGTCGCCGTAAACTTTTATTCCTTTTTCAATTTAATCTTTATATTACAAATATAATGAAAGAAAAGTTTAAACTATGCAAATAAAAATCAGATTTCTTGGTTTCTTATAAAAGAATAGAAAAGAAATAAAATATTGTAAATACTTCAAACACAATGTCATTAAGTATGTTTGCTATTATTTAAGTTTTATTTCAATTATATCTTACAACTATTTAAATGTGGAAAATACATACCTAGAGTTCATTTAATTATGTTATTTAGCTTGAAGAAAATAGTGAATTATTCTATTGCATTTATTAATAAAAGATAATTAGAAAAGATATAATAATTGTATTTGTTGTAGTTATAACTAATGATGACTTATTAGAGAGGAATTCCCATTATGTTATAAAGCCATTAGGATTGAAAATATCTTTTCATTTTCTAACCAATTTTATTGCCTTTAATCTACTTTTTTATTTTATTAATCAACCAGGCGCGATATTGAAATATTTGCGCCTATTACAGACGAAATAAACCAAAAGAACAAAAAAATAGAACCTAGAATTAAATATTTACAAATTTACATGTATTCTTCGACAGAGTTCATAATATTTATATAGACAAAGTGGTTGATGTAAGAGATTTAAGTCCTTTAGATCAGGGAACAATCGATGTCTCACTTCTGTAAAGTTCGGATAGCCTTAGATACGGTGAATATCAGTTTGTTCAGTTTCTCCGCAGGAACAATTTGGTGTTTCTGAAAGACCTCTTTTATGTAAGTTTGATTACTTAATAAATAATGAATTGATAAAAAAGAACTTTGGACGATATATAAAGCGAATTAATATTTCAATGTCTCTTCTCTTTGGTTTATATAAATTCTACAAGACAGCAGTCACCGTCCATTTGGATGAGGGAAGCAAAGACTAAAACGAGGCTGATTTCACACTTGCCTTTTCAGCGATACGTTAATCTATGCACCTTGGATTTTGTGGCCACTGAAAATACGTCGGACCTGGAGGCTGTTTGTCTCTGTACTATCTGGAATATAGGAGCTCTATCTATGATTTCTTCCTGTGGTGAATCTGTATAAGACCGATGGTCTTAATAAAATCTGTATTTGTGTTTAATATGGCAATGTACTTAGTCTAGCCATAAATATTGTTACAAAACCAAATCAGTGATAAAAATTTTAATTTGGCCGCGTGAAGTATTCAAAATATAGTAGTTGTTATTTGAATATCTCGTGCACACGTGTTTAAAAAAATCGGAATATATTTGTTTTTTGAAAATGGATTGGGGTGTCAAAGAAAACCGTATAGCTGTAATAGCCTTACACAAGGTAGGCCAAAGTCCTTCATCCATTTTTAAACTTCTACAAAATTAGAATATTACGCGTTAATTTGTTTATCGAACCATTGAAAGGTTCAACAAGGTTGGAACTATTAATGACCTTGAAATATCCGGTCGACCGCGTGTGCAGCGAACGCAAGCAGCTATAAAAGCCATTCGCGAAAGAATTCGTCGAAATCCACGCCGCAAACAAAAGATTTTAGCAAAGCAGATGAATTTAGCTCCAAGAACCGTTTCCAGGATAATCAACGAAGACCTTGGACTGAGAGCTTTCAAACGACGCACAGGTCATTTGATAACCCCTGCTCTTAGAGATATTAGAAGGGTTAGATCAAAAATGTTGTTGGGGCGGCATGATGGTCGGTGGCATGAGAGAATCCTTTTCACAGACGATAATTTTTTCGCTGTCGAGAAAAGGATTAATCGTCAGAATGATAGGATATATGCTCGTAGCTATCTAGAAGCTTCTTTGAAAGTCAGAAGACTTTAAAAAAGTCACCATCCTTCTTCTGTCATGGTTTGGGGGGGAGTTAGCTACCAAGGTGTAACAGATCTCCACTTCTGTGCCAAAGGGGTGAAACCTACAGCTAAAAACTACCAAGAAGATATTTTGGGACAAATATTAAAGCCTCTGAATACAAAAATGTTTAATGGAGAACATTGGATATTTCAACAAGATTCAGCTCCTGCTCACAAATCTAAGTCAACTCAACAATGGTTGGAGACGAATGTTCTGGAGTTCATAAAGGCCAATGAATGGCCCTCTGGAAGCCCTGATTTAAACTCCCTTGATTACAGTTT
The DNA here is from genome assembly GCA_030710605.1 of Cordylochernes scorpioides. Classification (NCBI taxonomy): domain Eukaryota; kingdom Metazoa; phylum Arthropoda; class Arachnida; order Pseudoscorpiones; family Chernetidae; genus Cordylochernes; species Cordylochernes scorpioides. The sequence goes on along the minus strand of CP092884.1, from coordinate 24,260,810 downwards.
GTGGGCATATTTAGAGGAGAAGGTGTGCTATAAAAGATATCATAATTTCGATCAATTGAAATCGGCATTGGTGAGAGCAATGAAAGAAATACCCTTAGAAAAGATGCGTGCCGCCATAGAACAATGGCCCGAACGTTTGAGATCCTGTGTCAAAAATAAGGGAGGACATTTTGAATGACTGTCTATATTTAAAATCTATGTCCTATTGGCTAATAAAATATGTATTTATATTCCATTAGTTTTTGTTCTTAATCATTTAATTTATAAAATTGTTTGTAACAGAATTTATGGCTAGACTGTGTAGATAACCCTATCCTTTCTTACTGCATGAAATAAATGGTTAAGAGAGGCGATGCGCAGGAATGCGTACATGTGCAGGTGAACATTTGTTTTCCCTACAGTTTATAATTTCTCCATTTGAAATTGTTAAATCAGTAGATGAGCTTCGTTACTCGAAAGAGTTCGTTTATTCACAATGAAAAGGTACATACAACAAAATTAAAATACAAAAAACTCAAAACTCTAAAGAAAAAAGCTAAAATAAAATTCCAATGAATCCCTTCCCATGTCGACATACCTCTTAATGAAGAGGCAGACAAATTAGCAAAAAAAAGCGTGTCACTTACAAAGCAATAACAATAATCTTACTTTTGAAGACATATATAGGTATAAAAAAAGAAAATAAATCAAAACTCACAGCTTATTAAAATCATAACTGGTACAAATCATTGACACAATTAGAAGAACTTCAAAAACTCAATAGAAATCAACAAACAGCTTTAGCAAGACTAAGAAGTGGCCATATAAAAAATCTTAAAATTTCAAAATGGACAAAAAACCTTCAATAACTGATTGAAATGCAATAGTGCGGAAGCTTCTCCGGAACATATCATGCTCAGAACTGACAATAGAGGGCCTATTTTCCAGGCCTATAACTACCATTGCAAAATTGGAGAGGAGTGGACTTCAGGAATTGGTTTAATCATGGAGATAAGCACCACCACCACCAAAGATGCGTATTGTTAATTATTTTATTAATTTTGAATAACCTTTAATCACATATAATGTAACACAAATCATTAATTTAGCAAATATAATTCATAGGGAGAACAGAGAATAGTTCCATTTTAAAAATAAATAATTTATAACGCAGAAGAACATGAAACTTCTCCACGTAGGCGGTATTACTTTTTTTCATATCTAAACGCTACTTTAAAAAAGTACTTGTAGCATAAATATTCAAATAAAAATTTTAATATGCCGAAAATATCTCGGATTTTGTAAAAGGTCACATTCTCAGACTTCCCGAGAAAGAAATTTCTTGGATAATTGAAATATATAAAGAAAAGATTACTGTTTCAAAAATAGCAAAAGACCATATCATAAGGGAAATTCAAGACAATTTGGATGAAGCTGCCAAGTCGTTCTTAGATAATAAAAAAGAAATCTGTGAAAAATATCCCAACTAGGGTGCAACAATGTCACTGAAGAAAATTCTTTATTAATTATAATAAACGGGCCATCTATATTTAAGAAATACAACTATCAAGCACATTTTTTTCTTTTACACATAAAAACATACTTCTACTGTATTTACTGCAATTAAAAATAATGCGAGGGCTTGTCTCATCAGTGGGGAACCCTCAAAGCGGTTTCGCTTAACTGGCCTGGTCTTTATTGTTTGCGGAAAATCATTGCTCGATGCAAATATATATATATATACAGTTAAACCTGTCTATAGCGCCCCCTCTTGGGACTCACCAAAATAGGGTGCTATAGAGAAGGGGTGCTATAGTCAGGTCACTTTTAATGTAAATCTCATCGTACTACGTACAAGGTATGTCCCATAAGTTCCCGGACTGGGTCCATAAAAAAGGTAAGATATATATATTTTTAATTATTAAAACTTTCTAAAGTAATCCCCCCTTGGTTCAACGCACCAGCACCATCGTTTCTCCCAATTGTCGAAACAGTTTTTATAGGCCTCTTTTGGAATGCTCTTCAATGCCAACAGCGATTTTTCTATTATGACATCCCTGGTGTTAAAATGTCTTCCTTTTAGAACTGGTTTAATTTTGGGGAACAGGAAAAAGTCATTTGGTGCGATGTCTGGGGAATAGGGTGGTTGAGGTAGGATTTCTGTCCCGTTTTTCGCCAAAAAACTCGTCACCAAGTGCGCTGTGTGAGGGCGGGCATTGTCATGGTGTAGGATCCAGTCACCATTAGTCCATTTTCTGGCCTTTTTTTTTCGAATCGCTTACCTTAGACGGCGAAGAATGCCCAAAGACATTTCCTTAATAACTGTTTGGCCTGCAGGAAGATACTCTTGATGAACAATGCCCTTGTTATCCAAAAAAGCGACCAGCAACACCTTGTTTCTGAATTTCAATATCCTGGATTTTTTGGGTCTAGGCTCACCCTGACCTCTCCACTCGGCAGATTGACGCTTGGTTTCAGAGTCATAGCCATAGACCCATGTCTCGTCGCCTGAGATTATCTTGGCTTTCCATTCCGGATCCGTTCTTCCAATCGTTGTTTTAGAGATGCCTGTGTTTTGCTCTAGCTCCAGCAAAGTGGATTTTATTTTATCAAATCGGTGATTTTTTGCACACTTTCATCAGTCCTTTGAAAATTTGGGCGTCCTTGACGAGAATCATCTTCAATGGAAATTCTGCCAGCTTTAAATCTAGAATGTCATTCAAAAACAGTTGTTCTCTTTGGGGCGTCATTGGGGAATGCTCTATCAAGCATTTCAAAAGTTTCGGATGCTGATATTTGAAGTTTTACACAAAATTCTATGCAAATCCTCTGCTTCAATTTTTGTTCCATCGTAAAATCGCCGCAGCGCTAGGTGTGACCTTTAAATAAATTAGAATGACCTTGGCGCGCGCGCACGTACCGCCTCGATATGGTACCACCGTGTTGCCAGATATTTTTTCTATGATAAACAGTCAAATTTATTTAAATTTTTCATCCATTTATTTTTTATGGACACAGTCCGGGAACTTATGGGACATACCTTGTATTTAAAATCGGGCGCTATAGAGAAGAGGCGCTATTCAGAAGGGGCTATTTATAGACAGGTTTAACTGTATGTAATTCTACTGTCCTAAATTAGTATTTCCATAGTGCTCTAAAATACATAACTATGAATTCATCCGTCAGAGTGGCATATATAAGCATGATCGTTCAATACAGTAACGAGCTCTAAAAATTTTTAGACCGCTTTAAAGCGGTCTGGTGGATTAAATTGGTGAAACAGCTGGAAGAGTTCATCACTGATGAGCAAAGCCCTCCGATTTATTTTCATCGCAGTAAGAAGGACAGTAGCAATTTGTTTTATAAAAATATTCGAAAAAACTTACGCAATATATTTCTTTATTACATAAACATCGCGCAATGTTTTTGTAATAAAGGAACACATTGCGTAAGGTTTTTGCAAAAATTTTTATAAAAGTAAATCACAAATTTTCTTATATCTGAAAATGTTTTTTATGTCGAAAATAAAAATTCGTGTGCTCGATAGTTTTATTTCTTAAATTTATTTATCGCAAAGGAATATCGTAGGATGTATGGATATATCACAATCTACTGTCTGTAGAATTATAGAGATTTTTTAAACCTAAAAATATGAGAAAAGGCTAAAGTTGACGTATCGCAAAAGCACACTCTTCACACAAATAAACTAAACACAGAAAGCTCTTTAAGAATCATTCAGCCAGAAAATATTGAGACACCATATTACATTGGATGAGGATTTAGTTTATTTAAAAGAATGCTACTGTGCATTTGCGATTTATTATGTGAAAAAAAAACTTTAAGGACATTAAAGACTGAGTATTCTAATGTAAAAAGATATTCTAGAATGGCTTTCTGGTTATCTAGTTTTTGCCAAAGAGGGAAACTCAAGATTCACAAAGATGAGAATAATGCCGAAAATAATTCAGAATATTATCAAAGAAAAATACTAGAGAAAAACATTGAAAGATATCACTATTTGTACGGGATAGAGGTATAGATCTATTTGGATTAAGCTCCTATCCATACCTTGATGTCGAACCTGAATTACATGGCTTGTAAACAAATGGTAACAAGATTTTCTACTAGTTGTTGTTGTTCCTTATTCCTCAAGTCGTTTAAACGATTCCTATTAGATTGCATTGTCTTAGCTTTTCTATTATAGTACTAGGGATTTCTCAGAGGTCTGCTAGTTTCTGCTAGCTCATGATCTTTGTAAAATCATCTGATTCCTCTCCAATGGATTTCTGTTTATTATCACTGCTGGAACAGAGTCGAATGCAGACTGTATTGACGGATTTCTTTCACGCTGTCACTTTTTTCAAAAAGAAATTATCTTTTTATTTCTGCAGTTTATAAAGATATTTGATAAAAGTATAGTACGTGTAGAGAGTCGATATTTTAAATAGAGTTAAATAGAGACAAAATTAAAATTTGAAAATACAGTAGAACCTCCCTTTAACGGACACCCCGCTAGCGGACACCTCTCTACAAAGGACAGTTTTTATTTGCAAAATTACCATTTCTACTATTTAGCAACTCTCCGGTAAGAGGACACCTCTCTCTAAAGGACACTTTGGCTAAGCAATGTCCTTTACAGTGAGGTTCTACTTTATATAATGTGAGAAATATTTACAAGAGGTGAATATTCAAATGCCATTCTAAAATATTTTTTATCAATTTTTACTTATTTAATATAATTATCCATCGTCTAATTTTTATCTATTAGGTTTTAAATTTTTTAAGTTCTTCGACAAATGTCAGGATTGAGCAGATTGCTATGAATTCGCTGTCAACCCATCAGGCTTCAGATTGGGTACCTGTTATCCCAAACTGCTGTCTTGACCATCAAACCCCAATCAGCACCTTAAATTCAATGTGGCATATATCTTAAATATCATGTGCGATTTATGAATAGAAACGTCAATTGAGGCTTTGTTATGTATTTCCATACATTTTCGAACAAATTCTAACAAGCCGTGCCCACAAGTTGATGCAAGTTGTTGGGCAAATTGAAATTTCACCCTTGTCACCCTTGTTACTGGTTGTCTTCACAGGTTTAATTAAATCTTCTGTTAATTCAATTTGGCTTATCAAGTGACATTCTGAGTGTTTTTTATATTTTATGCCATGGGGTACAGATGGTATTGACATTGTTGAATGACATGTGTATTGCTTTTTATTTGTTTTATCCAATTATATACAGCCTCTTAATATCATTTTATGGTTAGTTGATGATATAAATTTGTAAAGAGTTAAAGTGACGAAAAGGTAAAAGTGGCAAAAACATACACAGAAGTAAGGGGTAAGGAAAAAAGATCATTTTGATCTGACAGAGCGAAAAATATGATAACAACCCTCTTGTAAAAAGGCGAAAACATTAAATCAGCCAACATGGATTCGCAAATCTTAATTCGCTCTTTTTATAACAGTCTCACAGATCATTTTCATTGTATACTTCATTATAATATACAACAAAGCGAGTACAAGTAACCAAACGGGGCTCTGGCACATTTGTAAGTGCAAAGTAGAACTGCATTTCACATGTGTAGACATGTGGTGCACTTACAGTAAAAGCAGTCGTCTACTTCTACCCACCATGATTATCACGTGTACTAGGGATAAGCAATATATATATATATATAAATAGAAATGAAAATTAAGGAGAAAAGATTTTTATTCAGGTAAACGTATGACAAGCTTTCGGACAGTCACGCCCTTCAACAGTTAGCAAACTAAGGTAACCAAAGACTTTATATAGGAATCTATTAGAGGTATATTTGCATATGTGATGTATATAGTACGGCGAAACTACAATTCAGGTTAAAATTTAGCATATCTAAATTACTGATATATAAAACAACTACGTAAGCATGCTAATCGTGTAATGTTAAAAAATTATTAAAAAATTAAAAAATTAAAAAACTTAAAAAACGATACAAATTGCAGAATGGCTATGGTAAACCATGTATCCGGGAAGTAACCTGAATCGGCGCTAAAAAACTAACAACTGTTCAACCCGCCATCAGCGACCACACCACCAATAGACGGGGAGGGGGGGGGGGGGAGGGGGGAGGTTTATCTGTTTTTTTAAATTACTACATATATCATGGTATTGGGCAGGTAAATCAATGTGACGGTTAATACTGTTTTTGGAAATGGATAAAATGGCTTCTATGATTAATCTCTGGTGTTTACAGGGAATGTTGGTGTATAGGGTGGTGGGAGAAGCTAAATTGAAAGAATGGCCAGTATTAAGTGTGTGTTCGTATATGAGGGATCTGCTATCTTTATTGTTGATACATCTACCATGTTCGATTATCCTGATGGCCACGGACCTACCGGTCTCACCCACGTAGGTTGCACTACAATCGCTGCATGAGACCGAGTAGACCGAGCCACCAGACGATCGAACACTGGTAGGTCTCTGTATGCGGGTAATGGGGTGTCTAAGAATGGTGGCCTGGCTTTTATTATTTTTAAAATAGGTATTGATGCCATGGGATTTAAGCATGCGGGCTATGGTAGTGGATTGTGGTGAATAAGGCAAAATGCAGGTATTTCTATGAGGTGTAAGGGGTTTCAAAATAGCAGGGTTGTATTGGTGTTTGTGTATGAAATGGTGAGGGTATTGGGAGAGGGCAAGCTGTTTTTTGATGTTGGAGAATTCTATTGATCTAAATATGGGCAGGGAGCAATGTGTGACTAATCTCTTGGTAAGTGTTCTGACTGTATTAATTTTATGGGACAAAGGAAAGGAAGAATTGAAATTTGTATAGAAAGTTGGGTTACACTGATTTTATGATAAACTGTTGTGTGGTAGTGTGAAGGGGTACGAATAATGAGTATATCGAGAAAAGGTAAAACACTGTTAACTTCTGATTCATGACTGAAAGAAATATCGGGGTGAAAGGAGTTAAGAACAGATAATATGCTAAGCTCATGTCCGGTTTCACATATACAAAGGATATCATCAATATATCTCCTCCATATGTGAATGCCCGGTGTGAATTGCTGTTGGATCCAGATGTCAAGTGTGGACATAACTATTTCAGCTAAGGGTGATGATAATGGGCTACCCATGGGTGAGCCCCTAATCTGTTTGAAAAATTGGCTATTGAAGGCAAACTCAGTGATGTCCAAGCATATGGAGGAAAGCGCGACTATAGTAGAAACAGTTTTAGGGTCTAACTGGATGTTCTGCAGGAATTTTGTTAGCTGAGTAATGATCAGCTGGTGGGGTAGGGATAAATACATAGAGTTGACATCATATGACACCATGGTGGAGTTTTGAAGCGGGGTGAGAGATTGGACGAACTGTATAAATGCAGGGATGTCTGTTATGGAGAAAGACTGCGGGCGGGTCTTTACCAGAGGTGTGAGGAAAGATGATAGGTATTTAGAAAGTTTGTATGCCGGGGAGAGGTGATACGCTATGATGGGGCGGAGGGGGACGGTAGGTTTATGGGTTTTGGGTAAGCCATAGATGTAGGGTGTATTAGTCATATCAGATGTGAAAGTTTGGTACTGTTCAGATGTGATGGAGCCAGACCTTTTTAGACGTAATAGTTTTAAACGGAATGTTCTGGTGGAGGAGGAAATATCGTGTTGGGTAATCGGTATGAATGTGGTTTGGTCGCTAAGTATGTCCATCATCTTGGAGGTATAATCACCTGTGTCCAAGATGACGGTTTGGGATCCTTTGTCTGATCGGGTAACCATGATTTGTGAATTCTGTCTAAGTGATCGAAGGGAGCGGTACTTACCAAGAGATAGGTTCAATTGGGGGGTTGGTTTTCGGAGAACTTGGGATATATATTGCCGTATGGTGTATTGGGTGGTTTGGGGAAGCGAGCTGATGGCGGGCTCAACTCCCGCGATGATCCTAGGTATGTCTGCTCTAGATGGTGGTCTGTATTTAAGCCCAAATTACCCGATTACCCAACACTGTATTTCCTCCTCCACCAGAACATTTCGTTTAAAACTATTACGCCTAAAAAGGTCTGGCTCCATCACATCTGAACAGTACCAAACTTTCACATCTGATATGACTAATACACCCTACATCTATGGCTTACCCAAAACCCATAAACCTACCGTCCCCCTCCGCCCCATCATAGCGTATCACCTCTCCCCGGCATACAAACTTTCTAAATACCTATCATCTTTCCTCACACCTCTGGTAAAGACCCGCCCGCAGTCTTTCTCCATAACAAACATCCCTGCATTTATACAGTTCGTCCAATCTCTCACCCCGCTTCAAAACTCCACCATGGTGTCATATGATGTCAACTCTATGTATTTATCCCTACCCCACCAGCTGATCATTACTCAGCTAACAAAATTCCTGCAGGACATCCAGTTAGACCCTAAAACTGTTTCTACTATAGTCGCGCTTTCCTCCATATGCTTGGACATCACTGAGTTTGCCTTCAATAGCCAATTTTTCAAACAGATTAGGGGCTCACCCATGGGTAGCCCATTATCATCACCCTTAGCTGAAATAGTTATGTCCACACTTGACATCTGGATCCAACAGCAATTCACACCGGGCATTCACATATGGAGGAGATATATTGATGATATCCTTTGTATATGTGAAACCGGACATGAGCTTAGCATATTATCTGTTCTTAACTCCTTTCACCCCGATATTTCTTTCAGTCATGAATCAGAAGTTAACAGTGTTTTACCTTTTCTCGATATACTCATTATTCGTACCCCTTCACACTACCACACAACAGTTTATCATAAAATCAGTGTAACCCAACTTTCTATACAAATTTCAATTCTTCCTTTCCTTTGTCCCATAAAATTAATACAGTCAGAACACTTACCAAGAGATTAGTCACACATTGCTCCCTGCCCATATTTAGATCAATAGAATTCTCCAACATCAAAAAACAGCTTGCCCTCTCCCAATACCCTCACCATTTCATACACAAACACCAATACAACCCTGCTATTTTGAAACCCCTTACACCTCATAGAAATACCTGCATTTTGCCTTATTCACCACAATCCACTACCATAGCCCGCATGCTTAAATCCCATGGCATCAATAACTATTTTAAAAATAATAAAAGCCTGGCCACCATTCTTAGGCACCCCATTACCCGCATACAGAGACCTACCAGTGTTCGATCGTCTGGTGGCTCGGTCTACTCGGTCTCATGCAGCGATTGTAGTGCAACCTACGTGGGTGAGACCGGTAGGTCCGTGGCCATCAGGATAATCGAACACACACTTAATACTGGCCATTCTTTCAATTTAGCTTCTCCCACCACCCTATACACCAACATTCCCTGTAAACACCAGAGATTAATCATAGAAGCCATTTTATCCATTTCCAAAAACAGTATTAACCGTCACATTGATTTACCTGCCCAATACCATGATATATATGTAGTAATTTAAAAAAAAAAACAGATAAACCTCCCCCCCCCCGTCTATTGGTGGTGTGGTCGCTGATGGCGGGTTGAACAGTTGTTAGTTTTTAAGCGGCGATTCAGGTTACTTCCCGGATTCATGGTTTACCATAGCCATTCTGCAATTTGTATCGTTTTTTAAGTTTTTAATTTTTTTAATTTTTTAATAATTTTTAACATTACACGATTAGCATGCTTACGTAGTTGTTTTATATATCAGTAATTTAGATATGCTAAATTTTAACCTGAATTGTATTTTCGCCGTACTATATACATCACATATGCAAATATACCTCTAATAGATTCCTATATAAAGTCTTCGGTTACCTTAGTTTGCTACCTGTTGAAGGGCGTGACTGCCCGTAAGCTTGTCATACGTTTATCTGAATAAAAATCTTTTCTCCTTAATTTTCATTTCTATTTTTAAATATTCAATGGAGAAAGTTTTAACGTAGTTCTGATATATATATATATATTAAAAATAAAAAAGGCATCTCCTGACCACGAGCACATGTGCTTTTCAGATGGCAGAGCGCCATCTAGTGAAGCAAAATAAACTAAACGTTTATTTAGCTTGCTCCGTGATATTTGGCCAACCCAATTTCTTGATAAATCAAGAAAAACCATACACGAACGCGTTTCGCGCTGTTGGCGCTCGTCAGCGTGGCGAAGGCTGTAACCATTGGGACCAGAAATCCTTTTGGTCGTAGACGCTTTACACATAAAAAAAAAAAGATAAGTGGGTCAGGTGTTGATATTAAAAATAATAAAGGCATCTCCAGACCACGAGCACATGTGCTTTTTATACAAAATATCACGGAGCAAGCTATATAAACGTTTAGCTTATTTTGCTCCACTAGATGGCGCTCTGCCATCTAAAAAGCACATGTGCTCGTGGTCAGGAGATGCCTTTTTATTTTTAATATCAACACCTGACTCACTCATCTTTTATTTTTTCATGTGTAAAGCGTCTTTACGCAAATTTGGCCTTAAATACCCATTTTTTGATTTCTCAAGAAGCCATTGAGACCAGAAATCTTTTTGGTCGCAATGGTTACAGCCTTCTCCACTCTGACGAGCGCCAACAGCGCGAAACGCGTTCGTGGATGGCTTTTCTTGATTTATCAAGAAATTGGGTTGGCCAAATATCACGGAGCAAGCTAAATAAACGTTTAGTTTATTTTTGCTCCACTAGATGGCGCTCTGCCATCTAAAAAGCACATGTGCTCGTGGTCAGGAGATGCCTTTTTTATTTTTAACTAGCCGAATGACCCGGGCAACGCCCGGGTTTTACCCTATTCAAATACTATTCGTTACAATTATAAATTGGCGCCGTGGATGTCACTCTTGTGAAACGTACCGCTCCAAACTTTGTGTCTGAGAAGCGATATTTTTATAGAAAGATGATCTGGCTTTTGTTTTCTGCTCGAATGAATGTTTTTCTGTTAGAATTTTGTTCTTGCATACAAAATAATGAACTGGTTTCACCCGTGGTCTCTGCTTTTTGGAATTTTTCCCGTTATAATTTTGTATCTGATAATCAAACATGATACAGCAATATCATTGGGTGTTGCTCGTAATTTTTGCACGAATCATAATTAAAACCTTCTAAAAGTAAATTGGAAAGTCTATCACGCGAGTTTCGTGAGGCCAAAGTTCTTTCCCTGACATTCAAAATCCTGGCCGTATGTTCTTGTGGGGTTTCTGCCGCTCTCGAAGTACTGACCCTGTCTCTATCTTGTTGAAGCCTGTTCTAACGCTGTCCCACGGATTCCGCCGCTCTCGAAGTACTGGCCCTTTCTCGATTAATCCTAAGACGATGCTCACGTTGCACAGCAGTCTCAGCACTTCGCACATTTCTTTTTTTACTCATTTCTGGTAGGACTTTTCCAATAGGTTTGCGTTTCTTGGGAGGCATCTCAGATCTCTAAAAGCTAAACAAAAGAAAAGAGTATAAAACAGTAATAAAAATAGGCAAAGTAGAGAAAAAATATGTTATTTAAAAGCTAAACAAAAGTAAAGAGTTATGATGTACTAGAGCGCCATCTGTTATCAAATTATAAAACTATTTTAGTGGCGTATTATTCTTTTTAAAATAAAACAATTTCTACTGTCCTTACTGCGATGAAAAAATTAAAGGGAGGGCCTGGCTCATCAGTGGTGAACCCTCCCAGCGGTTTCGCCAGTTTAATCTACCATACCGCTGTTATATTGCATTTTTGGAACTTCCTTTTATAGGTGACCGTTGTAAGAATCTTGGAATGGGTATTTTAGAAATTGTTTTATTTTAAATTATATATTTATAATTATATTTAATTCTGCTGTCCTAAAAGCTTATGTCCATAGTTCTTCTAAAATACCCATTCCAAGATTCTTACAACGGTCACCTATAAAAGGAAGTTCCAAAAATGCAATATAACAGCGGTATGGTAGATTAAACTGGCGAAACCGCTGGGAGGGTTCACCACTGATGAGCCAGGCCCTCCCTTTGATTTTTTCATCGCAGTATGGACAGTAGAAATTGTTTTATTTTAAAAAGAATAATACGCCACTAAAATAGTTTTATAAAAAGTAAAGAGTATAAAGCAGCCAATGGGCGCGCGCCGCCGTCAGATGCCCACGCGTTCTAGAGGGCGCTGTTTGTGAGCTAAGTTGAATAATTTGAATATATAGTTTTAATAATTGATTTATATATTTTTTAAAATAGCCTATCGTCTTCCCCGTTATATTTTACCTATGTATGGAAATTTTGGTTTGAATTAGTGAACTACTGCGAATTTGTATACCGGACATACAGACACACAAACATTCATTCTTATATATATAGATATCAACACCTGACCCACTTTCCTTTTATTTTTTTCTATTGTTTTTTCATGTGTAAAGCGTCTTCACGCAAATTTGGCCTTAAATACCCATTTTTTGATTTCTCAAGAAGCCATTGGGACCAGAAATCTTTTTGGTCGCAATGGTTACAGACTTCTTCACGCTGACGAGCGCCAACAGCGCGAAACGCGTTCGTGGATGGCTTTTCTTGATTTATCAAGAAATTGGGTAGGCCAAATATCACGGAGCAAGCTAAATAAACGTTTAGTTTATTTTTGCTCCACTAGATGGCGCTCTGCCATCTAAAAAGCACATGTGCTCGTGGTCAGGAGATGCCTTTTTTATTTTCAATATCAACACCTGACCCACTTATCTTTTATTTTTTTCTATTGTTTTTTTCATATATATATATAGGGTGATCCAAAAGTCCCGCACAATTTTAAAAATTAATAACTCCGCGAATATTTGCGCTAGAGCAATGCGGTAAACACCACTGTGTTCAGGATGCAATGGGATTTTTTATGGCAAATAATAAAAAAATCTAAATTGATTTTAGTTACAACTTTATTCGCTAGATGGCGCTCTACCAGAATCAGCTATTCAGCGGCCAAATTGTTTGATAAATTGAAAAATATAACTGATCGACACGTATTTTTCCTTTTTGAATACCAGGAAAGAACCCTAATAATATCAAATGATAAATTAATAAAACACCATTTTGCCAAAAGTTAGAAGAAATGGTTAGCGATTTTTAAATACAATCTGAGATATGTAAAATAGGTATATGCAAATTAAAACATGTAGCAAAAAAAAAAAACCCCTGATATTTTAGATGCGGTTTGCTGGAATCCTCTCAGCTATTTAAATTTCGAAAATAATAATTTTCTATTTTTTTAAATTCAAATCTCTCTCAGTATCGATTATATTTATTTTAATTCATTTGAAAATTATTTATCTATATCTGATGATTTATTTTACTCTGGAATGCCGTTGTTGTTTTTGTCGTTTCCAATAAAGAGTCTCAGATGTCTCCATGCATCTCTATCACAGCAGCAGCAGCATTGTCCACTATTTTGGGTGTGTAAAGCAGCTGCTCTGGGTCTATGTCAATTTTCTGCAAGGCTGCGGCCATTGCTGGACATGAGAATATGCGAGTAGGTGTTAGTTCCACACCAGAACAGTGGTTCCATGTCCTATAGGTTCTTGTGCCATCTGGATGTATTGTCATTTCTCTATCGTGTTTTGTTCCAAGCCGTGTTATAGTTTTTGTCATTTTCTCTCAATGATTATTTCGCATTTTGATTTTTTCTTCTTATTATTATTCAATTATCTTGTATTTTCCAAAGCATCAGCGTCAAATAATGGCATTTGTTCTCTTTCCTTTGGCTCAACTTTCTGGCTTCCTTTGCAAATTCAACTGCCATTTCATTACCCCCGATCCAAACACTGGCAGGAATCCATTGTAGAATGCAGTTATTCTCCAATGATATCAGTTGAGTAAGTAACGAGTGTATTTTCTGTGTGGTTATAGTATTGCCCTTCTGAATTGCTTCTAGATCGGATATGAAGTCATTGTACGGTATATTATAATTCCTTCTGCTTGATGCAGGGATGGTTGGTTAAGGCATACATCAAGCGCTTTCCAGATAGCTGTCAGTTCACAAGTGAAATCTTTCTTGCTCCTTCTTTGATTTTGATGTATGTTCCATTTTGCAGTATTATGTTAATTCCAGCCCCTCCATTACTTATGGTAAGGTCTGATGATCCATCTATATATGCTGTTAAATAATTTATCTGATCGCATAAACCAATTGTTTCAAGTCCTTTCTTTTTAAGTATGTTTTTGTTCTCTTTTTTTTATTGCAGGGTTCATTCAGGTTAAGATTGATGATTACATTTGATGGCACTGGGGTAGGAAATATTGGTTATTCTCGAATTTGAAATTCATTATGTTTCATATTTATGCTCTTTCTAATATTGTTGTCGTACTGAAGTGTTGAAGATCTTTTGAGCCTTTCTTTTTGTGTCCAGTTTATATAGGTTCTATGTGATATGTGTTCGGTTTCTTTAGTTTTTAAGCTATTGGTGAATTTAATTGTTTTTAATTGTCTTTTCTTTCAGGTAGGTCTAGACCACATTCTCTCTGAATTTTCTAATTGTTGGTATTTGAAACAGAACCAGTGATTAATTTGGCCGCTTTTGCTTGAACACTGTCTAGTCTTCTTTTTAGTGATTAACTTGAGGGAGCCCAAACAGGTGGCCTTATTAAGGTGATATATGTTGTTCTGAGAATTTTGGGTTTTGCTGCCCAATTTGTTCCACATAGCCTTCTCAGAATGTTTAGGTTTCTGGTAGCTCTATTTGAGGGGCTAATTAGGTGTTCTGTAAATAGCAATTCCTCATCAAGTATCACACCTAGGTAATTTGGAGATCTAATTTTATCAATTATATGGTTGTTTATGCTTATTTTGGAGTTAAACTCATGCCTTTTTTCCTGTCAGTGAAGGAGACCTATAGGTTTGTGTTTATTGGGTTTATTGTCATTTTGAGTTTCATTGCCCACTTCTCCAGTCCTCTCATTGATGTGTTCAGTATTTTTCTGATATTTCTATACTGCTACCTGTGTGCCATATGGCTATATAATCTGCATAACAGGCAACATTTGTGTCTTCAGTAAGGATGGATGTTGTTAAAGTTGTGTCGTAATTAGATGTACAACAACTCAAACTTGACCATGATTCTTTATTTAGCTCTTATTCTCTTCGTTTGGCCAACAAAAAATGTCCAATTTATATACACATATTTTCTTACATAATGAGACTTTAAAGAATGCAAATAATGTAATATCTTCATCTATTTACATACACAACATATCTCCCCCCTTAATAATACTCCAGTCGGTCTGGGGGTTTCCTGGCTCTCTGAGGTCTAGGACTGCAAACGGGCACTTGCACAGCGGCAGGCTCCGCTTTAGGAGTGCAAGAGGGCACGTGCACAGCAGCAAGCAAGCCCTGGTCTAGGAGTGCAAGAGGATACGTGCACAGAAGCAGTCTCCTCCTTGTTTCCTGATGTAACCTCTGGAACCTCCTCTTCACTTTATTTCTGACTTCCACCTACAGGCTTCTCTCCTGATGTTCGAGGAAGTATCAAATTTCTTTTCTCCACTTTTTTCTTTCTCATAGGTCGCAATTGATTGATATGCCTTTTATACACGACGCCCTCGCAACTTATAAGGTAGTGACGGTAGCTCAATAATTTTAAAATGGTACCTTTTTACCGTTTAGGTCCAGTTGCATAGTTGGGGAAATAAACCTCGAAACCTGTAGTAAATTGCTCCTGCCTTCTTACGGCCTCATGAAATACCTCTCGCGGATTTCCCATCTTGGTATTAAATTCGAGAATCTTGATCTTAAACTTCTCTTCATTATCAGTTCCGCGGGGGAATTATTTTATTACAGTTTGGGGGAATGCTCTATGAGCAAATAGGAATCTTTGTAGATTCGTCTCTAAATCATCCTTCCCATTATTCGTTCTCAAAAGGTTTTTAAACTCTCTTACATATCTCTCAGCTAAACCATTTGTACTAGGATTATACGCACTGGTTTTAGTGTGCCGTATACCATTCATTTTGGTAAATTGCTCGAATTCACCGGAGATAAACTGTCTTCCGTTATCTGTAACCAAAAATTAGGGCAATCCAAATCTGGCAAAAATTTATCTAAGATGATTTATAATCGTTTTGCTGGTAATATCTTTGATCATAAAAATTTCTATCCACTTTGAGTATGCGTCCACGAGAACCAAAAACATTCTTCCCATGAACAGACCCGCTAGATCAAGATGAAGTCGATGCCACGGTTTTTCGGGCCAAGTGCATTCCGAGATGGTAGCCGGGGGCATGCTTGCCGATTCTTGGCATACTCTACATTCTCTAGTTAACTCCTCGATGTTACTGTCTATGCCTGGCCACCTGAAAATACCGTCTGGAAATCATCTTCATTTTAACAATCCCCATGTGTATTTCATGCAAGTCATTTAAAATTAAAGATCTTAATTTTTGGGGAATTACCACTCTTTCACGCCATTGAAGACAACCAAACTTCAAACTTAATTCCTTATTGATCTTATAATGAGGAGCTAGTGGGTTTTCTCTCGGTACCCTTGTGAATTTCCACACACACACACACAGTTGCCTTCTCCAACATTCCTTAATATTTTATCTAGGGGCGTCTCATATGCCACCTCCATAAAAGAGAACGGTACCTCATTCAAATTCCTGAGAGGAAGTACGTGGTCTTCATCAAGAGACTCGCTGTCACTCGTTTCTAAAGGAAGACGTGACAATGCGTCAACATTGGAATCATCACTAGTTTTTCGAAATTCCACAGTATAATTAAATGCAGCTAATTTTAAGGACCATCTTTTAATTCTGGATGATGCACATATGGGAATTGGTTTATGAGGTGAATAAGGGTCGGTTGTCTGTGACCAATAAAAGTTTTCGTCCCAGTAAGTATTGTCTGAATTTCTCAACGCCAAAAGTTATGCTCAACGCTTTCTTTTCTAGTTGAGAGAAACGTTTTTCCGCTTCAGTTAATGTTTTAGAAGCAAAAGCTATAGGGCAATCCTCCTTTCTATCATTTCTATGACTCAGAATTACGCCTAGTCCATAGTCCATTAATAATGATTTACATTTTTTAAATAACATTCGATATTCTTTCGTCCAATTCCATCTACAATTTTTATTCAAAAGTTGATAGAATAGCGCTAAAATGTTTGCTATATTCTTTATGAATCTATAATAATAAGAGTCCTATGAAAGATCTTAAATTTGAAACATTCTTTAGATTCAGGCGCCTCTATCACTGCTTTAATTTTATTTTCTAAGGGATGCAGTCCATATTTATCCATTTTAAACCCTAAATATTCCACCGATTTCTTTTTAAATTTATATTTATATCTGTTTAACTTTAAACCTTTTTTTAGCAATCATCTAAACACTAGATCCAACTTTTTTCATGATCTTCAAAGTTTTTTCCTGCAACCAAAATATCATCTATGTAGCAGGCCACACCTGGCAAATCAGCAAATAGACCTTCCATAATCCTCTGAAATTTATTTGGTGCTACCGCTACGTCATATGGTAGTATTTTATAAGAAAACAATCTCTTTGTAGTGTTTATTTCAACAACAGCTTTGGCTTCTTCCGCTAACATTACTTGTAAGTAAGCCTATAATAGGTCTAGAGTCGAAAATACGGTGCTTCTAGATAATTTTAAAAAGATCTCATCGATCGATGGAAAGGGGGATACCAATTAATTCTATTGCTTTATTAGCTGTACATCTAAAGTCACCACATATCCTTACACTACCATCCTTTTTTAATACTGGTACTATTGGAGCGGTCCAATATGCATGAACTATAGGTTATAAAATGCCAGAATTCCCCAAACGATCAATTTCATTCTTACTTTGTTTTTTAGAGAGAAAGGTAAACTTCTTGCCTTACAAAACACAGGAGTCACATCCTTTTTTAAAATTAAAATTTATTTTAACATCCTTTAGACAGCCCAAATCTTTGTTAAACAAATCTGCATACTATCAATTTACTATTTCTATTAGATTCATTATTTAAATTTTTAATGCTAAACAATCTAGAATAATCAAGTTTTAACTGTTTAAGTCATTCTCTTTCTAACAAAATAACCTGGATTTTCATTTACAAATATTAATCGTAAATATTGGTTGGCTTCTTTTACAAAAATATTTCTTAGCCCTATAATCTTTATTGATTTACCACAAAAGGATTTTAATATTAAATTTGTTTTCGTAAGTCTCTTTCATGTTGGATGCATGTATTTATCCCAATACTAAAAAAAGATCGTCAGGCAAAAACCATGGGTGATGGGAAATTTCTGATTAGATTTTTGAGATCAGAATGAAAAGTTACACTAGAAACACCATCAGGTTCTCTTGTGCAAAAAAAAAAAAGGTTTTTTTTTGTAGACCTGTTATTTTACGCCTCCATTAAAAACTTTACAATTTAACACGACCCTAATAACCATACCATGACCCACACTACTCAATCTTTTCCTCATGACAACCTTAATAGTACCATAAATGTAGAAAATTATATAGCTGCACATTCTCATCTAATAAATGAATGCAAAAATCTTATTAGAGAAAACATTGGTTTGTTTCCTATCGATAAGTTTTCAGTACCTGCTTTAAATATCGACCCGGTTAAAATTATACCTAACAGTGATAAGATTATAACACTAAGACCATATAGAATACCATATAGCGATTACCCTGAAATAAAATATCAAATAGAGAAAATGTTAGAAAATGAAATAAAAGAACCGTCGAATAGCCCATTAGCCGCTCCCGTAACACTTGCTAGAAAAAGGGGATGGCTCGAAAGGTTTTTGTGTAGATTTTCGAAAACTTAACGAATTAATGTCTGTAGATAATTATCCCATACCACTAATAGAAACCATACTAGATCAATTATCTAATTCCAAATACTTTTCCACCATAGATATAACCTCCGCCTTCAGGCAAATTCCTATCCACCCCGAATCTAGGGGTTGCAAATTAGAAAATATAAAATTAAATCTTAATAAATGCCAGTTTTTCAGGACATCTATTGACTACCTGGGATATAAGATTAGTTCAGGTACCTGCACTCCACATGTTAGGAATATAGTTGTAATTAATGCCATAAAACCCCCTACTAACGTAAAAACCTTGCGATCATCCCCCCCCTAGGCGCCATTAATGTTTAAAACAAATTCATTCCAGATTATGCGCGCATTAGAAATGCTCTAAATCAACTTTTGAAAAAGAACGTTAAATGAGAATGGACCTCAGACTGCCAAAAGGCGTTTGACAAACTCAAACAACTACTTTCATCAGGTCCCATTCTCCATATTTATAAATCAGATTTGCCCTGTCAAGTGTACTCTGATGCATCTTTGCAAGGGATAGGAGGAGTACTGAAAAAGCTCCATCCAGATGAAAACTCATATCCAGTACAATATTATAGCCGCACTCTGTGCAAATACGAACGCAATTATACCATCACCGAATTAGAGTGTCTGGCCTAATTGAAATAGTAGATCGTTTAAAGGTCTATCTAGCGGGAAATTGTTTTACTATTTTCACCGATCATTGCGCATTACAGTGGCTGAAAAACATCAAAAATCCGACAGGAAGACTCTTTCGATGGATTTTGAGATTGTCAGTCTACGACTATCGTGCGCGTGCGCGCGCGCTCAAGAGTGTGGAACAATTTCTTTTTGATGCATACATGCAGAAGGGTCGCGCCCTCCCATCAGACCACGACAGCCACGACATATATATATATATATAGTATCGTTATGAGAATTTCAAGATTTATAAAATTTGTTTTTCTATATTAACGAATTTTATAAATCTTGAAATTCTCATAACGATACTATTTGATACAGAATTAGCTTGCTGTTCTGACTCAAAATTAATTCAAAATCTGTAGTTCTTAATATTTTACTTTTCCTCTTTTTTCCAAAAATAAAATATTACTATTAATATATATATATATGGTAATTTAAACAAACAACCTCATATTCTATATATTATAACAAGATTTTCATGTTGTATAATAGAAACACATCTATAAATAATTATACGCATTATTGACATGTGTCTTTACATCATCATATGTAATGTAATTTGTACAAACTGAGGATAAATAAATAAAACTCTGTAATAGATTAAGAGTTGAGCTAAGCAAGAGATAGAAGTCATAACGTCAAAATCGAGATAGATTTAGATTTCCCACAACAAGGTCTAAAAATGGACCAGACCACCCACACTCTTCACATCTGGTGGAATGCAAAAGCCCCCTTTCTCAGAAACGGCCCCTGTCGCATAAGGTCCTCCGTCTTAACCTATAAATACAGTCACTTGACAGTTAGTTCAGCATCTGTGCGAGCCCACGTCGGTTGTACCTCAGATCCTCCTCATCCATCATGTAGACGAGTAAGAAAACTTCTATCTCCCCATCTTTCGCTCCTAGCTCAACTTTTATCTGTTCACGGAACTTACATAGTGAAACTGTGTCTTCGTTTTTTGTGTGGACATTCCCAAGCTTTCCACTCTGCCTCGACCACGACTGCCTGTACTCCGTGAGAACTTTTAAAGGACTTACAAGGTGCAGAGAGGTACTGGAAAACTCCCCATCCTGACTGTTCCTCTCGGTCAACACAGTATAGCGGGAGTCAACACTTCATCATCACAAAGTTAGTCGACAGGATTCTACAAGAGTCAACAGTAACTCAACTTATTACAGATAGTCGACAGGATTATACAAGAGCTACCAGGACTTCACCTTATTACATATATATATATATATTTTAATTATATATATATATATTTAAATATATATATATATATATATATATATATATATATATACAACAAATATATGTAAAAAAGAGGTTATATTTTCTTTAAAATTGTAGAACGATGTTTGACAATTATTCCGCAAATGTTTTTCATGAACGAAAATTCGAAATTCATTTTAAGGAGAAATAACGATAATTCTAACCTTAGGGATTAAGTATGATAGGATTAATTGTGAAGTGTAATGATATACGTAAAAATAAAGTGTCCAGGGATGGGAACCCACAGTTTTCCGCTTACCGGGCAGATGCCATTTCCACTAGGCTACCCTGGACATATTTTTCCGTTCGTAAATCTATATATATAAAATTGAATGTCTGTCTGTCTGTCTGTCTGTCTGTTTGTCTGTTTGTCTGTGTGTCCTCTATGGAATCAAAAACCATACATCCAATCGCCGTGAAAATTTGGGATATTATTAGGATATCTTGGATATCTTTAATATCCTTAGAGTTATTTGCAGATTTGTAGCTTTAACTCGCAAGCAGCGCCACCATTGAGACGGAGATAGGCTTAAGTTTGCTACTCCTGATGACCTTGGGTCTGCCCCACCCCGTGAGAGAATGAATTCGCCCGGCCGACAGTCCAAGTACCCACCGACCAATCAGGGCAGAGTTGGTGACACAGCTATGCCAAGTAGACAAGAAAAAAAGCCTCGCGGGAGCTTGCCCAAGATGACCTCCGGGAACTTCGTCCATCTTCCATAAACGACCATGAATATATTCAACCTTATCGAGTATTTTTCAAGGGACCGGGAAAAAATGTTCACTAGATAAAACGATGATTTTGTAATGTAGAAAATTGGGAAAGACAAAATTCAGAATGACACGGCACACAGGGACCGGGAAAAAATGATCACTTTATCAGTTTCAAATTATCAAAATATATCTATTTCTTTCTATAAGTTTATAGAGAATTGTTTTAACAAATGTTCGTTAGACAGACCTTTACTCGGGTACCGATTAATATTGATTTTATTCAACTTATCGAGTATTTTTCAAGAGACCGGGAAAAAATGTTCACTTTATCGAGAAATTCGTTAGACAAACCTTTACTCGGGTAAAACACGGGCGAAGCCGGGTACATCCGCTAGTATTATATAATTTATAATACAATATAATGCGGCTTATGATTGTAGAACTCTATGTTCTTTCAGAAATTTCTAATGCTACCATATCTATAAGTAGCAATTTGAATTTCTACAGAAATAAACTTGTTTTATGCATTTAGCTCACTCTCGTATATTTGAAGCTTTTCAAAGGTTTCCTTTGATTAGAAAATCGATAATATTAACTATTACAGCCTCTAATACCATTTTTGGCAGTTGATGATATAAATTTGTGATGATTTGAAGTGACGTTGAGGTAGAAATGGCATAAACACACACAGGAATATGGGGTAAGGACATGTAAATGCGAAAAAGAAATAGATCTCTGTTATCCGACAGAGAGAAGACTAACGTGGAGATGGCCTCAGATATTTATGCTAACAACCCGCGAAAGGAGTATCCGATTCTATGTTCTTTCAAATTTTTCTAATGCTACCATATCTATAAGTAGCAAGTTGAATTTCTACAGAAATCAACTTGTTTTAAGCCTTTAGACCACTCCCGATTATTTGGAGCTTTTAAAAGGTTTCCTTTGATTAAAAAATCGAGAGTGTTAACTATTGCAGCTTCTTAATACCATTTTATCGTTAGTTGATGATATAAATTTTTGATGAGTTGAAGTGACGATGAGGTAAAAGTGGCAAAGACACACACAGAAGTAAGGGGGAAGGACTTGCATAGGCGAGAGATAAATAGATCTCTGTTATCCGAAAGAGCGGCGTCAGAAAATTATGGTAAAAACTCTCTTGTTAAAAGGCAAGAACATTACATCAGCCAACATGGATTCGCGAATCTTAATTCTCTCTCTTTATAACATTTTCACAGATAATTTCTATTGAATACTTCAAATTATGATATAAACATTTTTATTTCTCGAGATTTTGGGATAACATGCCCTTCAAACGAAAACTTCGAAGTATTGCTTCATACTACATATAAAACAAATATATACTCTCTCTCCATTTCAAAATATTACAAACCACATAGTTAATTATTCCCGGATTGCGAATTTCGACAAATCACAAAAAAAAAAAAAAAAATCATAGGACGCCGCAACTCTATTTAATTTCATTTTTTTTTTAATTTATTTAATATTATATATATGTTATATTAAAATATTATTTTATTTAAAATTATATATCATCGATTCAAATACTCTGTTAAATCGACCGCCAGAGGTCGCGCTTTTTCCTTTATATAACCCGTTATTGTTGTTTCCCGCTGGCCGGCTCAAATCTTTTGTACATTATGTAAATAAGTTTTTCATTTTTTAGATACTTACGCCTTAAGCCAGGCAGTAATTTAATTAAATTATGTTTTTTATATATTCCTTTAGTTCAATTAAAGAAATCAATGATCAAAACTCTTTTATTATTTCCACGACTGCAGAACAATATCGTAATATACTCATGGATACCAAAATCAAGCAACAGCTAATAATTCTATATAAATAACAATAAAAATACAAGCAGAAAATATATTTTCTTTTTATAACATATATATAAAGAGTTGTGGCGTGTATTATGATTTTTTTGCAGATCATAGAATGTTCGATACCTTTTTAGCAGATTCAGATCATTTTATCTCAAACCACAAACCTTTGGTTGAATCAAGAAAGGTTCTACTTGAATAACATGCTATAATTCCTTCCTATTGGTGCATAGAGGCGTCAAATTGAGACTCGTTCCTTTTCTGTTAGTGTATTTTGTCCATTGGCTGAAGACCATATACTTTTATCTTTAATTTATTTGTGACTATTGCTTTTACCTGCACCAATTCTTTTCTTTCACATGTGAAATCTCTCGTATTTCTTCTATTTTGAGCTCTTTGCATACTCCTTGAAGCCATTTTACTATTTCTCTATGCCTAGTCTGTCTTTCTTTCGGGAAATTCTATCAATCCATTCTAATGAACAAAACGCTCAATTAAAAGCTCAATGGGTGGTGGTGGTGTCTTGCCCATGGAGCAGATCAGATAGGTCCATGCACTCTGATCACAATACCGGCCAACCGAGGTGACTTGTTCGTATGGATGTCCTCTTCTGGATTGATGTCTGCCATACAGAGGGCTGCAAGGATGGCCGGGCAACTGTATATATGGTCCGGTGTGAGTTGGGTGTTGTGACTTTTATTGCAATTCTTGTAGGATCTAGTCATGTCTGGGTTTATCTTCATTCCTTTAAAATATCCTGTTCTGATTCTTGAAATTGTTGTCGTTGATTCTCTGTTAATGTTGAAGTTGCATATGGGCTGGGGTATTTTGGTTTTTGTAATGAGTTTTGCTATTGTATTTGCGTCTTTCAATGTTATTAAACTGGTTTCCAGTGCCTATTTTCGTCCTTCCTTCGCTAGGCCATCAGCTCAATGGATATATTTATCATTACATATAATGTAAAAGGATGGTGTTCATGAAATAACAGAGACACCTCTCTCTTTAAATAGCATTAAAATAATACATTCCTCGATCTTCTCCGTGAAGTTTTGGTACATATGTACATATTTCTGAATATAGAGCAATCCATAATAAAATCATTAGAAAATAAAATGGCATATATTGGATTGAATAAAAGATCATACAAAAATGTAATGACTTGATAAAGGTTGGCGTTCAGCCAGCCGAAATATTGGAAAATAAATATTTTATTCAATCCAATATATGCCATTTTAATATCTAATATGTACATATATTTATACTATTCAATTTACTTATGTATTCATAGTTACTCTAAATATCTTTATGAAGAATTAATAAAATTTGATCGAAAGGCAGTAAATGGTTTTAAAAGATAGAAAAACTTGCCAAAGTTAACAATATAAGGAAGGCAGGAGGAAATTATCATAATTCTCAGAAGGACCAATGCACACCATAACAAAGACTTGACAACATTAAAACATTTAGACAAATATAGACATTTAGACAGGTTGGATTTGTTAATATTATGGAATATTCACTATATATATTATAAAAATTATTTTATTTTAAAAATATAATTTCTAGAACAAATTACTCTGTTTAAGTCTACCACTAGATGTCGCGACCTACCTTTATATAACCTATTGTTGTTGTTTCCCGTTGGCCGTGGGCTCAAACCTTTTGTAATTATGTAAATAAGTCTTTCATTTATTTTATTCTTTACGCCTCAAATCAGGTATTTCTTCCTTAATTATTTTATATTATCACAATTAAAGAAAATAGTGATTCAAATTTAATTTTATTTAATTGTTGCCATGGATACAGTGTTACATGCTCATGGATTCCGGGATCTAGCAAATGATCAATGGTTCTCTATATAAATCAGCACACACACACACACAGGTGATAATTCTATAAATAATATTCAAAAGATATCAGAAAATATTTTTTATATAATATATATATACGTATATAGGGGGTATTTGGGCGATTGGTATGGCCATACACTCATGGACAAAACATAGTGAAGTGGGAAGACTTCTATGTCGCCGTTCGTCTGTTTTTTAAGGAGACAGAGGTAATTTTTTCACACTTGGTTATCTTGTGTGTCTTCAATAAAGGTCACTGTTTATCAAATATCTTTTTCAGAGTTATTGTTGAATCTAAATATACATGCTAAAAAGTACAACTTCCTTAAGGTTTTTCTATGAGTGTATATATGTATGGTATCTTTTTGGTGAAGTCAAAATAAACATTGAGGGAAAGGCTACACAGAATGATTCTAGGATAATGATAAGTTTATGCTGCCTTAGCGCGAGCAGAGAGAGAGATTTAGCCATTCGTTGAGCAGAGGTCGAATCCTGGCTGGTTGTCACTTAAGATGATATTAGCAGTTCAGGGAGAGCTCCGACAGAATGGCTGTATTACTTAGAACTGCTCATATTTAAAAAAAAATAGTTTAAATAATTTATAGCTGGAATTGAACAGCATCTATATTTAACATATATGTTTATAATGTGGCTGTGTGTGTTTACTCAAAAATAAATAGATATTTTAAATAACATAATACTCAATTATTCCTTTTCACTTAGCTTGTATATATAACCATAAATATTAAATAACTATAGTAAACTAAACATTAATACTCCGAATAGAAACGTAATGTAAATATTTGGGAATACTGATGTAAATCCTGTAATATGGAAATTTACATTTGCCTCAGCAAATATAAATATATATATACAACACAAAGTTTATTAAAATCTAAATAAATATTTCTTTAATATATACTTTACCTCAATTTATTCCATAAAGCCTTTTAAAATGAATAGTTGATAAATTTAGGGTTATTTATCAAGACAAATAAAAAATGAATTAAAATGTCTTTTGGTCAATAATTTCTTTTTTTATATAAATCAATTTACGACAAAAGAAAGATCCGTAATAAGATTTAGACAAAAATTCATTTAAATAATTGTATTAAACATTTTGTCTGTTTATTTTTGATATAATAAAATGAATAAATTTATAATCAAATTATAAAATGTATATATTTGAAAAATTGCATTATATATAACACGAAAAAATGTAATGTAATATACTTATTTTTACATAAGGAGAAGAAATTTATTAATTTATATTTAGTGTTAAATTTTGATTATTTCACTTAAATGGATCTTTATTATTATAAACATATGGTGGAGATGGATGAAATGTTGATGTGCGAAGGAGAGAGAAAATGAGATTGAAATTTCTTTATTACATCGTTCATATATGGTTATTTAAGGTTAAATACAAAATTGAATGAATATGAATAAATATATTATATAAATAAGGATAAATTAAGATAAATGTAAAATATGAAATTGATAAATATACATATATATAAAATATACAAGGTCTTCATTGGTGGCGCCCACCGCGGGGAGGCTCCGCCACCGATGGACTGCGAGAGTTCTTTCCCACAGAGTGGGCAGGTCGATGTGATGGCTGACCTTACCCAACTCAAGACCAAGATGGTACTTGTAGATGGTAGCCTTCGCCACACTATAGAGAGAGAGAGAGAGAGATTGAGATTGAAACTGATTTATCAATCGTTCATATAATATTATATATTGTCAAATTTACAGAAAAAAAAACATATATATGTGGCAATATAGTGGTAATAATGTGGTGAGGAGAGAAATAATCACACGACGAGTTGGTAGAGCAATAACCCAGGCAGCCAGCCGAGAGAGAGAGGGAGCGAGGTTCTATATCCGCTGAACGACCGTTTGTCGTGTGTACCACCCCCCGACTATCCAAAAATAATCCCCAGGTGTTGACGGGCGGCCCCCATTTGCCGCCCCTTTGGAATGTCGCTGCTGTCTCAATTGACCGGACTTTACATCCCATCTCTCTCTGGGATGGCTCTAGGTTTGTTTTATTATTCCTGGAAGAGTATATATTATGACATATGGCCCCCGTTGAAGAAGGCTGAACATGGTTTGAGTATACTTAAAGCTGGAGAAGGCAGAAATAGAGAAAATAATTTTACAGTTGAAATTAGTTAAGGTAATGGTGACATAGTTTTATGTAAATAAAATATTATATAGTACACAAGTAAATATTATTTACAAGCAATTTTACAACACCGGAGGGTTTGATATTTATGGGAAATTTTGAAAATATCAAGGTTATAAAAGGCTATATACAATAAATTCTAATGTATTATAAGGGAAATGCTATTGAGAGGTGTGAACAAGGAGAAGAAGAGTCACATACACATGATGAAAATATTGAGCCATTAAGACTGGGAAACTCTACACTTTAAGATATGTTTTCAGGCGGACATGGCAAGGGGAAACTTGGCATGGGCTTTCTATGCTATAAGTGTAGAGTACGAGAAATGAGGTTGAGGTTGGCAATTGTGTGAGCTCAGGACTGAGGTAAATATAGGACAACATACAATGTTAGAACCTTGGCGAACAGAGCGAGGGGAAACTTGCCCTGGGCCATTCTACCTTATCTATGTAGTTACTTGTGTAGCGAGTCCGAGGGGAAAAGTCCCGTGTGTAGGTGAGGAAGTCGAATGGACTTATATTTAATTTGCGAAGATAAAGTAGTTCGAGATGCAAAGGGAGAATATAGGCGGACAGAGAGAGAGGAAACTTTCCCTGGGCCTTTCTACCTTAATTATTTAGATACTACTGGGTTCGTAAAGTCTCGTTGTCAGGTTAGTAATTGGTAAAGATTTCAGGGGATAAGCGGTTCAAATATCTTTGATCATCTTGATTGTAAGTGTAGTCATGTTGCTTTCGTGAGTTAATAGCCGTTTTAGTATGGATTAGAGTGTGATTGAAGTGTTTATATGGGAAATTGAAGGTATTTTTAGGTTGGTCTCGATCATTTACGGGCGGTGAAATAAATTGTTCATTTTCCGTATAGTGTTTTAATTTGTTGACATGAATTGTATCTGTCTCACGACTTAGAGGTCGGTTGGAGCGGTTGATCCGTGCGATTTGAGGTGAAATTATCTCCAGTATTTCACAAGGTCCTGAGAAGAAAGGTGCCAGTTCACCGGTGTCTGGATGGTGGTATGTTTTTGCCAAAACGAGATCGCCTACTTCAAAATCGGAAACTATATGTGTTTGGTCGAATCTCGCTTTGTCGCGTAAGTGTCGTTCGTGTGTCCTTTGATAGGCCAATTCTCTGACGTCGTCGATTTTTGGGTAGTTTTGTACATGCTCGGATAGTTGTAGCGGGAAACTCCCTAACAAAAGGTATGGCGGTGGAAACCCGGTCACAGAATGTGGGGTATGGTTATAAGCCTGAAGAACCTGAGGTAGTAGTTTGGTCCAGGCCGTCTTAGGTTGTTGGAGGCGCAACAGTTTAAGTTTGCCAGTAATCGTGGCGTTTAGTCGTTCACTTAATCCGTTGGCCTGAGGGTTTTTGCTTGTCGTGAGAAGTTGGCCAATGTTATGTCTAATCAAAAATCTACGAAATTTCGGAGAGGTGAAGGCAGGAGCTCTATCCCTCAAAAGTCGTTTAGGAGAACCAAACTGCATCACCTTTTTAATCACTTGGGTATTGGTGAGAATGCTGGTGGACCGCGATGGAAATGCCCACGCGTACCGTGTGGCATGGTCCACTACGACATGTAAGAAGGTCTGAGAATTTCCATATTTCGCGAATCCAGAAATAGTATCTAGTGACACTAGTTTATACGGCAGGACCGCTGGGGGGAGTTGTCCCAATTCTCCGTAGATAGGTCCTTTTGGTGGTTTGACTAATTGGCATACTGAACAGGTACTTACATGTGTCCTGATGTCATTTGTCATGCCGTCCCAATAGTATTGGGCTGCGATCAGTCTGGTCATCTGCGAAATGCCGGGGTGATTGAAATCGCGATGGGCTCGTTGTAGTAGGGTGCCACGGAGTGATGGTGGAACAATTATTTTAGTGACACCCCGTCGTGTGATGGTCATAAGGTCCTTGTCATTGAGGGTATACCTTGTGTCCCTCCGTAATTCGCCCTGATGATCTTTTATTTCACCTGTGGATAGAAATTCGCAGAAAGGGTTACGGGAGAGTAGGTCCGCTTCGTACTAACGCGAGCCCTTGAGGTATTTGACCTCATAGTCGTAAGCTGAGAGTCGAAGGCTCCAACGAAAGAGGCGTCCGGTGGGGTCTTTTATGGTCTTTAGCCATTGTAAGGCGTGATGATCCGAGTAGATGACAAACCTTGTACCCAGGAGGTACACTCGGAATTTGTCAACGCACTCTACAATGGCTAAGCACTCCAGTTCAGATATAGTGTAATTACGCTCATAGGAACTCAACGCGCGACTGTAATATTGTACAGGGTAGATGTTACCATCAGGATGTACTTGTTTGAGTACACCTTCGATGCCCTGCGTGGAAGCGTCGCAATAGACTTGGCATGGGAGCCCTTCTTTAAATAGATGTTACACAGGTTGTGTTGCGAGATGTTGCTTCAATTTATCAAAGGCTTGTTGACAATTCGGGCTCCAAAGCCATTTGGCGTTCTTTTTTAGTAATTGATTTAAGGGGTGGCGAAGTCTAGCATATTCTGGGATGAATTTATGATATACGTTGACGGCCCCTAAAAATGATTGTAGAGTTTTAATGTTAATAGGGGTTCTAATAGCGTTGATGATTTCGGTATTTTTAATATTAGGTGTGTAAGTCCCTGCGGTGATGTGGTAGCCGAGAAAATCTATTTCATTTTGATAAAAATTACATTTTTTAAGGTTAAGTTGGAGATTTTCCTCTAAACAGAATTTAAAGAAAAGTCGAAGGTGTGTAAGGTGTTGTTCTGAGGAGTCAGAAAAAATAACGAAGTCGTCATAATAATGGGCTATGAAAGAGAGGTGGTGCTTGTGGATCAACTGGGTAATCACACGTTCGAAAATTTGGGGTGCTGATTTGAATCCAAAGGGTAAGCGTTTGAAATTATATTGCCCTTGTTGAGTCACGAAAGAGAGTAGTGGTTGACCCTCCTCCGAGATGGGGATTTGATAGTATGCATTGCTTATGTCAACGGTGCTAAATACTCTGGCTTTCGACAGGTTATCCAGTACCGTTTCTATCAATGGCAAAGGATGCAAATCCGAGGGTACTAGTTCGTTCACGCGACGGAAGTCAATGCAGAGACGCATGGTGTTATCGCGTTTGCGAACGAGTGTCACAGGAGAGAAATATGGGCTAGAGGAGGGGGTGATTATGTCATGTTTTAGAAGTTGAGATACCTGGTCCTGAATTTCCTCCTGGTAGGCATAGGGAGTTCGGTATGGTCGGAGGGAAATAACCTTATCGGAAATAATTTTGAGTTTTACAGGGGTTATGTTGAGTGGTAATACATAGAATTTATTGATAGGGAAAATATCTTTAAAAGAATACAATGATTGCTGATAAGGGACAGTCAGTTCTGGGCGTTGTTCGATAATTTATTTAATCATTAATTCTCTAGAGGAGCATGGGCTGGTAGGAAGGCTATTAAGATTGTAAGGGTGAGAGGGGCATTCAGGGGAAGGTTGATAAATATTACTAAGGGATGTTTGTAAGCAAGGCTCACGTGGAGGTTGAAAATCGTCAACGCCTAAGTTAACCGAGTGAATTATGGGTCGTTTAGGGTTAGAAGTTATTATTCGCGAGCCGTGCTTACAAGTGGGAAGGTCACATACAAAATGGTACAAATGTTTAGGTACTGAAACACTATTTTGAAGTATCAATTGATTATGAAAATCTATTGTAAATCTTAAGAATTGCATAACATGAATAGATAGGATACCAAGTTCAAGGGGTGAATTTAAAATATAAAATGTTTCATTAAAATTAAAATTATTAAATTGTATTGGTAAAAGGTAACTAATCCGATTGGTTTGGCATGACTAGATATAGTACGGATAATAACATCATTGTTAATAGGGGTGGAACAAATGAAACTATTAAAATTTTTAATATATTCAAATTGGTTCAAGCTAATTATGGAAACATTGGCTCCAGAGTCAACTAGGAATGGTATCTTTAAAGAATGAATGATAGGGGTTAAAATAATTGCACTTACAGGCGTATGCTGGTTTAGGGTGCAGGTAGGTTCATTGAGCTTCGGAGGATTTCTGCTGCCGAAGTTGGCATTACTTGGTTTCTCCCGAGCTCGTCGTTGCTGCGGTCTCGTAGACACCTGCAGGCCCAGTCGATTTTTGGGGTTGCTCGACGTTGTGGACCGCAGGTGTAAAGGTCCGAAAAGTCCGCTGGTAGGGCCCTCGCTGCTGACACTGTGCGTGCCAGTGTTGTCCGCCACAGTAACGGCAAGGATATGTTGGGGTCTTGTCCACGGTGGTGGAAGGTGCTCTGCTCTGGCGCGGTGATCGTTGTTGGGCAGCTTTAGTGCTGGTGTTATCCCCTTCGTAGGTCAGCTGTTGGGCTAAGCACAACCATTCTTCTGGTCCCGAGGGTTGTGCCATCTTTAAAGGTTGCCATAGTTACGTGGCACACCGTTGGATAGTGCTTGCACGATGGCACTCTTAGGGAGGTTGATCGCCAATCCTATTCGGACCTTGTTCTTGTAGTAGTTCTCGATCTCGGCCATCGATGTGCATTTAAGTTCATATAACTCTTGATGAGTGAAGCTAGGGCGTCGGGGATAGACGGCGCAGAGTGACTCCTTGACCTCTTCATAAGTCTTATTGAGTAGAGCTAAGTCTTGTGCAATTTTGCGAGGTTCGCCTCTGAGTGATGATAGAACCTTTCGAGCTT
Organism: Cordylochernes scorpioides; assembly: GCA_030710605.1. Lineage (NCBI taxonomy): Eukaryota > Metazoa > Arthropoda > Arachnida > Pseudoscorpiones > Chernetidae > Cordylochernes > Cordylochernes scorpioides. The sequence goes on along the minus strand of CP092884.1, from coordinate 24,228,815 downwards.
GGCGTGCTGGCTCTAAGTTGTGGAAGTTCGGCTGAGACTCAAGTTGTGAGAAGAAGTGTGCGGCAGGTTCATCTCCTTCGTAAGTGATTGCTTCTCCAGACTCACGGTTTAAAAGTTGGTCGAGACAGAGGGTGAGAGTTCGAAGGGAAGCGGCTACAGTAGAGTCGGTCGTTGGTTCTTGTGGAACTTGGTTGTGGGTTTGTTCGATCATCGTGTTATTGCTTCTTGTTTTCTTCATACTCTGTTATATGAGGGATTTGTTTCCCGATCAGGTCTTATCCTGTCGACTTTCAATGTGGCAATATAGTGGTAATAATGTGGTGAGGAGAGAAATAATCACACGACGAGTTGGTAGAGCAATAACCCAGGCAGCCAGCCGAGAGAGAGAGGGAGCGAGGTTCTATATCCGCTGAACGACCGTTTGTCGTGTGTACCACCCCCCGACTATCCAAAAATAGTCCCCAGGTGTTGACGGGCGGCCCCCATTTGCCGCCCCTTTGGAATATCGCTGCTGTCTCAATTGACCGGACTTTACATCCCATCTCTCTCTCTGGGATGGCTCTAGGTTTGTTTTATTATTCCTGGAAGAGTATATATTATGACATATATATATATTAAAAATAAAAAAGGCATCTCCTGACCACGAGCACATGTGCTTTTTAGATGGCAGAGCGCCATCTAGCGGAGCAAAAATAAACTAAACGTTCATTTAGCTTGCTCCGTGATATTTGGCCAACCCAATTTCTTGATAAATAAAGAAAAGCCATCCACGAACGCGTTTCGCGCTGTTTGCGCTCGTCAGCGTGGAGTATGCTGACCCACTTATCTTTTATTTTTTTCTATTGTTTTTTCATATATATATATTTATTTACATCAGACATGAGCCTTCTCTGAAGGGACGTCTGAAAAATGTTAAATGTTCAAGGCCGCCCTGAGTTCTGAAAGGCCCGTTCTTATAAAGGGGTTTTTGTCCCTAACGTGCTCAATTGCATCCCCGAGGAATTCGTACAGAATTCTCCTGTTCCCATAGGAGAGTGCATCGGGGAGTGTTTCTCTGTCAGAGCGGCATAGAACCGCGGCCACTACCTCATCATCATCAACCTCCTCATAGAGAGGGGCCAAAATAGAGTCAGCGTTTAGCTCTATGAACATATTCTCTACCTGATCCCTCTCCTGAAGGATCCGAGAGGGAGATAGGATTTGGGCCACGGGGGTAGTAGACTGGGGTACAGTCATGGTTTGGTCCTCCTTTGTAGGAGCCGCTGATGACTCAGTACTGGTCAGGAAGGGCTCTGGTCGTAACGGCAACTGGCTGGTGCTTGGCGCCGGAACAGGAAGCTCGGGGGCTGGAGTCTCGTAGGAACGGACAGGGAAGTTGGCCCCGGACGCAGGCGCGGCAGGACTGGAAAATGTTGAGGGGGTCTGCTCGAAGGGTGCAGACAGTTCCGCAGGTGGTGTAGAGAGGGCGGATTTGTTGAAGGGGGTGAGCTGGGAGGGTGGAGGTGTCAACACCGGTCCACTTCGGGTGCCCTGGGTGCAGGTGGCTCGCCGATGTCCCTGGCGGTGACATCTACTGCACCTAACTCCGTAGGTGATGTAGGCGGGTGTGGACTCCCCCTTGGAGATGATAACAAGCTTGGCAGGGAGCTGGTGGAGTTTGCGCCCTTCATTCAGAATGACGAAGGTCTCCCTGTTGCCGGTGGTCCAGGTGTATCCGCCGCTGGTCACGACCTCATGGTTCAGGGAAACCACCCTGCAGTAGGGCCGCAGTGCCGCGACGACGTCCTCGTCCCTGATAGCAATTGGGAGATTCCCAATTGTTATCTTCTCCGCCCGTTTCTTATAGAGAAATGACTTAAGGTGGGTGGTCCCAATAGTGAGGCCCTCCTCAACCAGGAGCTCCGCCATATTGACGCTGGCCAGCCCGACCAGTACCTGGCCGGACATCTTCATTATTTGGAACACCGAATATTTCCAAGCTTTTCCTCCGGGGCCTTGATGTAGTCCAGTGGAGAAAGATCAGAGCTCCACTCCACAAAGCAGCACTGGTCAAAGGTGGCTGCAGCTGACCTGGACTTGCTCAGGGCCTGCTGCTGTTTGTTGTTTTTCAGCTGTGTTACAGCATGCTTCTTAGGTGGCTGAGGTCACATGGCTACCCTGTTATGGGTGGCGATGGTTTGGTGAGAGGGGCCAGGCTGCGGCCTACGAGCCTGTTTAGTAGAGGGGGAAGTTTCCTCTTCTTATGATCCATGGGAATCCCCCATAAAAACATTTTTTTTCTTATTCTCTTTAGAGGCGGTTGCAAATTTTCAAGCCCTCATCGTTAGAGCAGGAGCGCGCGCCCGTGCAACCTCGCACCGCGAAAGAGAGAGATTGAGATTGAAACTACTTTTATTACCTCATTCATAAGAAATTACAATGACAAATGAAAACTAAAAAGAAATAATAACAATAAGTAAAAAAGACAAGGATGAATATACACAATGAAATCCACACAAGGCTTCAATGGTGTCGCCAGGTGGGCAGGTACTGCCGGTGTTCAGGGTTGCAACCTGGAATCTCAATTCAGCTGCCGAGCAGAGTGACAGCTTCTTGTACAGGGTGTCGCTGGTGTTCCCTGTCAGAGCCATTAGCGCCGTGGCCAAGGTGTCGATGGCCACTTTCTGTTCGGCGTTTGATTGGGCGAGGAGCCGGTCCATCTTTCCGTTGTGCGTTAAAGCCTGGAGCAGGTGTTCTCTCTCCAGGCCCAGCTTTTGGACACTATCTATGACTGTAGACGCCTTGTGGTTCTTCAGAAGAACGTCCATTTGGATTTCAGCTATAGTGCGCCGTTCCTGTGAAGATTCGGACGCCTTAGGTTTGTCTTGCTTTTTGGATGGAGGAGTACTCAGGCCGACCGCCTCTTCTGTTTTCTCTGGGTCGCTGGGAGGAGGATCTGCGACGACAGAAACAGCCGGTGGTAAGGCTGCAACAGGAGAAGGAAGGGCGTTCGACTTGGGGGGTGGCTTGCTAGGGACAGCCGTGGGCACAAGGGGAGCATCCACGGGAAGCAACAGGTGTCTCTCCTGCAGGCCGGTCTTTCGTGGGCAGTTAGCGCGTTTGTGACCTTGTCTATTACACAGGTAGCACTTGATCCCGTAGGTCACGTATACATGGGTGGCAATCCCCTTGGACTTGACGTCCAGCCGGGCAGGGATCTGGGATAGCTTGACTCCCTCTTTCAGAGTGATGAAAGCGTCCCGACGGGCATCAGCCCAGCTGGAGTCGCTCATATCTCCCTCATCTTCTGGACAATGGATGTCACCTGTCCATAGGGCCGAAATGCTGCGACAAGGTCGGCGTCCTCCACGAAAAAGAAAACATTGCCGAGCACAATGTGTTTGGCTCTTTTCCGCAGGGGGAAGGCCCTTAAGGTGGCGTCCTCGATGTCGAGGCCTTCTTTAATCAGCTTGTCGGCCAGTTGTACGCTGGAGAGGCCGACCAGGATATGCCCCTCCATTTTTGTAAGCTGGTAGACGGAGCCCTTGCCCAGCTTCGCCTCCAGCGCCAGAAAGTACTGGGCCTGGCTGAAGTCTGGGCAGAATTCAAGATAGACACATTGCTCTGCCTTGCCCGCCGCCGACCTGGCTCTGAACGCCGCTTGTTTTTGCCGAGTCGTACATTCTTGTACCTTGGACTTGGGCATTGGACGTTCGGTGAGGACTTGCTTCGCGGCCGCTGCCTGGACGCAGCCCCTCTTGGCTTTCCGGCCGGCCGCCTCGGAGTCCCTTGGCCTCTTCCTCCTGTGCTCCACTTTGGTGAAACTCACATCTTGTCTCTCGATAAGATTATCGTCCAGTTCCGGGCAATCAGCCCAATTGCGGCGAGAATTTGCATGTCCGCCGACCACCGCCGCCGGCTAAGAATTAGCATCTTTGTAGTTGTTTGAATCAGAATGGCTTTCAGCCATTTCTGAATCTTTTGCCGATATTTCGGCGGAGACTTGGTCGATTTTGGTAAGGTTAGCATGAGCTTGCAGTCCATTTTCTTGGCTTTCAGCCAATACCTCAAAGGAGTTGCTCAACTCCATTTTCTCCATTTCAGCCCCCCCATCTTGTCAATACATGTAAAATGAGAAATTTATAATGAGGATGATGGTTATAATTAAAAAAAAATATTTTAAAATGATTAAAAAATACAACTATGTACATGGCGCCTCTGCCACCGCTGCAGAGTTTGATGGAAGATCGCCAATGGGTCCCCAACGACACCACGCATTTCGCGATCTACGAAGAAAACGTGGATGGCATGCTTTGCCGCTGAGGAGATAGTGATGGCGTGGTTCTCGAGGTCCACCGCGAATATACAGGACTGCAGGTCCGGCAGCCGCCCGATGATGGAGAACACCTCTCGGATGAGAGGGCGGACGGCGCTGCAGGACCAGTAGCGGTGGGCCAGCGACAGGTCGCTGGAGCCGATGCAGATGGGCTGGCTCGACGCCGGGTGCCCCGGATGAGGCAGTGCGTGCAGGGCCAGCCGCAGAGCGATGTCCGCTGCATGGCCCCCGAAGGAGCAGCGACGGAGAGATGAGAACGCCAGGCTGGTGGAGGGCACGTCGACGACAGGCGCCCAGCGCCGGAGATACCGCGAGATGGGAACGGCGGCCAGGCGGGGACGCTCCAACATGCGACGCGCAGTGCGTGTGCTGAAGCGCAAGAACGGCGTGGCCGTCCCGCGCAGCACCACGGCTTCCTCCAGGCTCCTCTCCTGATGCGAGCTCCCCGCGTTTTCCGCCACCAGACGGCGGCAGAATGAACCAAGGGCGGCTGCATCGTCGCAGGTGCTCCTCGTCAGTCTTGTGGTGAGTGACGTAGCAGGACCCGCCAGATCGCGGACGCGCACTCCTACCCACCTTGAAGGAGCCCGAAGCGATGGCGTCGCCAGGAACCTGCAGGCACCGACGAGAGGTAGGTTCATTAGGGCGGGAGTGGGCACCACCCGGTGGTTCAGGCTCAGGATGGAGGAGACCTGCTCCCACAGATCCAGCAGCCGACGGCGACGGGGCAGCAGCCAAGAACCCGAGGACAAGGGGGCCATCCAGGCACGAATAAGCATTTTTGCCCCCCCGCTCGGCATGCAGCCTGAACTCCCTTTAAGCAGGCGAGCTGGAGTTGGGTCTTTACATCCAGTAGCCCTACACCACCGACGGACACAGGGCGAGCCATTAGATTTCCCGGGAGCCAAGCAGCTCGATGGCAAGGCCCCCAGACGAACCGCGTCAGTCTGGCCTGTAGTTTGGCCATAGTGGCGTCGCCAGAAAGGTGGATCACTGCCGCTAATACCAGCGAGTTGGCCGCTCTCGCTCGCCCGACCAGGGAGAAGCCACGGGCGTATGGGGACCATCTAGAGATTGCTCTCTCCAGGATGCCCAGCAGATGATTTTCCTGGACCGATCTTCCTTGGCCAGATGTAACTTCGCAGCCCAGCACCGAGATGGAAGATGCGGACCACGAGATTCCCAGCGGAGAGTCGGCGCGGTCCCTCCAGGCGCCGCACCACAGTCCCTTACTCTTGGTGAAGTTCACGCATACTCCTGACGCACGCCGGAATTCGTCAAAGATGGTCATGACTTTCTCGAACTGCTAATCCTCGCGGATCAGCAGGAGAATATCATCGGCGTACGCCAGGACGTTCCCTCTTCCGGGGGTTCTCTCCAGGTGGCGCAGGAGGGGACCGGTGAAAATGGAGAATAGGGCTGCGCTGCAGGCACAACCCTGACGAAGCCCTCTACGCATTCTGAATGGGCGGGTGAAGTTTCCATCGACCTTGATGGTAGCATCGGCCTCCGCGTAGAGAAGGTGGAACCATTCCAGGAAGGGCGGAGGCAGGCCGATGGAGCGCAGCTGGGCGGCCAGGAACTCTCGGTCCACATTGTCAAAGGCGGACTGCAGGTCGGTGGAGATGACTGCCAGTGGCGACTTGTTCTTGACGGCCAGGGCCACCTCGTCAGACACGCACGCGATGTTCCAGGAGGGACATCTTCCCGGAACGGCGTACGTCTGACATTCCGGCACGATGGCTGGTAGGTGGCGACGAAGTCGACCTAGAAGTATGCCGCTGACGATTCTGTAGTCCGCCGTTGGTAGAAATATGGGTCTATAGCCGCTTAGGCCCGGACCACCGTGCGATTTGGGGACGAGACAGATGATGTTTCTTCTCGAGGATTCAGGCAGGGCCCCGCGAAGCTTGGATTCGAGGATGACTCGATGTATGGCCCTTCCAAAGAAGTCCTCGAAGCCTTTGACGAGCTCGTAGGGCACGCTATCCCAAACAGCCACTTTCCCTTGTGGCAAACGGCGGATGGCAGTTTCCACCTCACTCAAGGAGATATCTGCTCGATGAAGCGGGTCACTGTCTTTCAGGGTGATGCTCTCCGTAGTTCCTTGCAGGAACCCAGCAATGGTCTCCGGGGTGCAGGCAGAGCTGTCGAAACGCTCCCTGTAGGAGTTGAAGACCGTGTGTCTCAGGCTCTCTCCCTCTACAGGGTTCCCCTGGGCGTCAAAGACGGTTGCTATTTCCGATCGAGGTAGTCAAAGGCGAAAGGCGCGCCGAAGCTCAGGCTGCGAAGGGTAGTCGGCATCTACGGTCTCGGCCTCGAGCCTGGAACGCAGGAACCGGCTTGCTCGGGCGATGTAATCTTCGTCTTCAGCGCGAGGAAAGGAGAGGCACTTGATGTCTTCCACCAGGTCCCGCTTCATTTTCCCCCATTCTCTCCATAGATCTCCAAGAGGGGTGTCTTCGATCTTCATAGAAGCTTCGCAGAGAAGCGCCTCAACTCTTTCGATGGCAGGCGCCAGTCGAAGCAGCGCGGAGATTGGTGGCGCAGATGGTAAAGGGGGATCCCCACATGGAGGAGGATGGCACGGTGGTCCGAACAGCGGTATTTGAGGGTCCAGTATCGGGTGACGCGACCGGAGAGTCTTGATGGTATTAGAACTCGATCCAGACGGGCGGCGTCCACCCGGTCTTCCGTAACTGGCAACCCTCGTAGGCAGGTGCGCGGCATTGAAGATGGTGGCGGTGTCGACGAGGGCGGTTCGGTCCAGGAGTTCCGCGAAGGCTTCCACGGCTCCAGACCCGATGTCGCTCGAGGACTCCTCGGAGATGTTGAAGTCACCAAGAGCCCACGCATCTTCTCTGATGGCCTTCTCTGCGATGACCTGCAGTTGGAGATTCCGTTCTTCAGGAGTGTGGGACAGGTGACAGTTGATGACGCGGGTCTCGAGGCCCCGGATGTTGATGCTGGCAATGGCGATCTTGCCTGGCAACAGAACGCGATGCCAGAGGACGGTGACTCCCGGCGCTACGACGACGGCGAGGCCGGATCCCCTGGGTGTCGATGATGGTGCGAAGACGGCGCTGTAGCCAAGGCATAGGTCCCGGATGTTGTTTAGAGCCAGCACGTTCGTTTCTTGGACAAACGCGACATCAACTGCATGCTGCCTAAGGAATCAGCACATCTCCACACTCCTGGCGCGAACGGCAATGCCGTGCACATTAAGGGACGCAATGCGGAAGCTCATTGCGTGGTCCTACCTTTTACAAGCGACCATAGATGGGTGAGTCGCTTGTAGAGGTGGCAGGCTTTGTCCTCTACACGGTCGACGAATGTCCCGATGAGGCTGATCAGGCTGTCCAGCTGCTCAGGTTTCTGGTCAGGCAGAAACTTTCTCAAACTGCGTTCGGAGATGATTGCCTGCACGATATTTTCCTTCTCCATACCCGCTGCCTCTTTATTCTCAAAAACGGTGTCTGGGAGCTGTTTAAGTACCTCTTTTAGTTGTAGATCTTGTATCAGTTGATGTTTCATCCTCCTTACTTAGGGGTTCGGTTTTCAACGGAACCCGGGATCCAGGGGCTATAGTCAAGATAGGAGCGGAGATGTTGGGCGGGCTCTCTTTACTTGATGTGGCCACTTCTGCCGCCGCTGGTGGAGCTTTAGTACCGCTGGTTTTGTTGGCAGAAGGTTTCATTGGAATATGAACGTTTTCGGCCGGGGTCTTCAGGGCCATTGTAGCTAACTGCAGCAGGTGTAGTTGCAGCAGGTTGGGACGAGGGCCATGTCTGGGTGTAAAAAGGAAGAGAGTAGGTTGGCGAGTGGAGCGCTCTTCCAAGTCCGTCCTGGGGCAGCTGGCACGCCGATGTCCTTGGCGGTGACACTTGCTACATTTGACGCCGTAGGAGATGTAGGCTGGCGTCGCTTCACCCCTTGACTTAATCTCCAGTTTCACCGGGAGCTGGTGAATCTTAAGGCCTTCATTCATGAAGATGAAGACCTCCTTACTGCCCGTGGTCCAGGAGTAACCTTCACAAGTTGCTAGTTCGTAGGCCATCGAGGCCACTTTGCAGTAAGGCCTTAGCGCCGCAACGATGTCGTCATCCTTTACGGCGATTAGAAGGTTTTCTATGATGATCTTCTCGGCTCTTTTCCTGTAAGGGAAGTCTCTCAGGAGTGTACTGTCGATGGTGAGGCCCTCCTCGATTAGGCGTTCGACCTTCTCAGTGCTGGAAAGTCCTACCAGAACATGACCGGACATCTGCAAAAGCTGGTAGACTGAATATTTACCCAGCATCTGCTCCAGCGCTTTCATGTACTGGACTGGGTGCAAGTCCGGGCTCCATTCCATGAAGCAACACTGGTCGAATGTTGCCGCTACCGACCTCGCTTTGGCAAGTTCTTGTTGCTGTCTGCTAGTTCTTATATTCGTGACAGCATCTTTTATTTCCCGCCTCGGTTGTAGTGATAACTTGGCTGCGATAGCTTCAGCCTTTGCGACTTTTGTTGGATTTAGGAATTTTACAATCCGATTCCAAAGCAGATTGCTTCTCCGAAGCTTCCATTCTTTCCGCCCAATTTGCATCGGCTTGTTTTTTTCCAGCGGCCTGATTTACATAGTCGCCGTTTGTTTGCTTGATTGAAAATGTATTTTTCGAATCAAGCTTAGAAATTTCTTCCGCCGATTTCTTGTCAATGGTAGGTTATTTCTGGGTGAGAGTACCACCATCATCCTTGTCATCATTCTGGCTCTCCGCCAGTATCGAAAACACAGTGGAGATCTCCATCGCCTCCATCTAAATCTCTAGACAACGCGGAGCTCGCGCGCCGCGTGGCCGCACGGCCGAGAGAGAGAGAGACATTGGCCTTTGGCCTTTGGTCAAAGGAATTAAAATAACGTATTTTACAAACACAACAGATTCACAAAAATAAATATTCACAGATATACATTTAACTCTTAACATTCTCCCCCGGTTGATGGACTCCATCAAATTCTGAAGGCGCCACCGGCAGCATCACCAGCTCGACCAGGGGTCTACGGAGTACTCCCAGTGACGTATTCACTGTAGCAACCCGTACCAGGCCATCCTTCCCAGGAACATATTGTTTTCCAACAAAAGAAGGCATCTGGCGCTTAGTGAATTCCTCGGTTTTACTAGGATCTGAATCCGCTAGTGTTGGATCCAACAGTAGAGGGACGACATATCTTCCATTTCTGGTTCGTTTGACCTCGGAATGATACAGTTGCTCACAAAACTCTTCCTCTGCCGAACTCCGCCGTTTGATGGGAATTTCCTCCAAGCTATCCTCATACTTCACGCTAGTGTGGTACATCAGGTGCGGACTGCTCTGATCTACAAGATGCAATCCTCCGGAGATCACCCATCCTACTCTTGTATTCCGAGCGCATAATTGGCCCTGTCTTTGCCTTTTGATGTCAGGAAGCAATAATTGTCCATAGACATCAGCGCCCAGAATCATATCAATTTTCCGGCTACGTCCAAACTGTGGATCTGCTAGGGGCAGGGAATGCCAGCTAGCTGGTATGGATAGACACAAGTCTTGGCTTGGCAAAATCCCGGTCATTTTGTTCACCACCAACGCCTGAACTGGCATTATCGAACCTGGCTGTGTCAGGGATTCCAATCTACACGACGCCAATTCCCTGACCAGCTCTCCCTTTGTGTCATTAATTCCATACACCTGTGCATTGGTTCTTGTAACGGTAGTATTCAGCTGTTGGAGTAAATCCCTACTGATGAATGACGACTGTGATCCCTGGTCCAATAATACTCGAACCACAATTCCTTCTCCCCTGTCATTCATTATGCGAACCAATGCCGTAGCCAATAAGGCTTTCGGAATTGCCGTGCGTACATGCATCCCTGTGTATGCAACCTCTTGCTCATTCACTTGGACTACCTTATCTTCCAATCTAGTATTCTTCAATTTCTGTTCCGGTGAGTTCTGGGGTTTAGTTCTTGGTTGCTGTAGAAAACCACTATGACAGTCTCGCCATCGTGGATAATGTTTGGGTATTCTACAATTCCTGGCATAATGTCCCAGGCACAAACAGTTAAAACACGCCCCAAGACTCCAACTCTCCGGTTCTTTGGGTTACTGGCATTGCACGCCATTTTGGACATCGCTGGATCCAATGGCCTCCTCGACAGATGATACAGCGGGGATCCACCCTTTCGGTCTTACTTTTGACTTCCGCTGCATGCATCCTGGTAGCATAGTGCCCGTCGGTCCTCATGCGGGACGATTCTCCCAATCCATCCCTGATGTAGCCCAACCTTTGTTCACGCTTGACCTCCTTTCTCATAAACTCCAGGAGTGAAGTTAGTCTTTTGTCAACTGTTAGCGGTGGCTCCCCATCTTCCACATATCCTGCCAGCGCACTCCTTTGCCAGGTTCTCAACAGGTCCTCGGGCAAGCTCGATTCTACCATTGGATACAAGAAGTAGGCATTTTGCTGGACATTCACCCCTAGTGAATCCAAGGATTTTAAATGGGACTCCAATTGGTCGTACATACTCTCCAGGGATAAGCCCTTCGTTCTTACATTATTAACAACCAACTTCAACAGTTGTCGTACATAAACCTCGGTGAGGATGGTACTGTCACCGAAGCGGTCTTTCAAGGCTTTTATTACTTTCGGGTAGTTTTCTTTGGTTAGAGGATAACTTCTCACCAATCTCTCCGCTCGAGTCCCCCGTTTCATTGATTGCACCAGATATCGGAACTTGTCTACCTCCGATATTCCCGGGTTTTCATGAATTGTCTCAAATTGAGACCACCATCCCAGCCAATCAAGGCATGTTCCGTCATATACCGCGAGGGATATCTTTGGCAGTCTACACGCCGCCAAACCTTCCTGACCCGTTTTAGCAGAGTCCCACTCGCCCGTAATTCCGTGTCCAATCTCTTTGGCTTTAAGGTAATCGTTGACCTTTATTTCTGTCACGACTAGGCTTTTCTTGTACTCATCCACCATATGTTGTTCTTTGTCCCAGTCCTGGGATGTAACCGACTCGTCGGCTAACATTATGTCCTCTACTTGGGCATCAACCTCACCTAATCTTTTGCCCTTATCTTCTAAAATTCTATAACTTGCCCTTATTGCTTCCGACGATGGACATTCCTTCTCCAGTTCCGCTTCAATCTCCTTTACACTTCTTGTCACTGAGGTTCGCAGCAGAGTTCTCTTCTTTTTAATCATTTCCATCTTTTCCTTCTTTTCTTAAATTTTGCCTACTTTAAATTTCCGCTTTAAATTTGCATAAATCTCTTTTGAACAATATTCCAATTAGAGCTGTATTTGCCTATTTATATTTCTTTTTCTTTCTTCCGCCAAATCTTCAATTCTAAGTTCTACAATTTATCTTCTTCTATTTTGACTTCTTCAATTTTGACTTTAACTTTTTGTCTTTATTTTCTTTAACCTTCTGCAGGCCAGCCTCTTTTTATTGAAATCCTTAGGTCGCTGCATCCGGCTCGAGGGACCAAACCATGATAGCTCCTTTTATATTTCTTGAGGACTGTATTTGTTCCTCTATAAGGCTTCACTTAGCTGCTGCTCACCCCGTGTATTTCCATCAAGCCAACACTAACACCATGAGACATACACAATCTCTGACACTCACTTTATTTAAAAACAAAAAAACTATTTATACATCTTGGCCTTTGTTCAAAGGAATTAAAATAACGTATTTTACAAACACAACAGATTAACAAAAATAAATATTCACAGATATACATTTAACTCTTAACACTTACCCATAACAACGCGGAGCTCGCGGCCGCACGGCCGAGAGAGAGAGACTGAGATTGAAACATATTTATTAATGGTACATGTAAGATTATATAGGGTTAATAGGCAAAAATGAACTTAAATATTATTTTCATCTGAAGAATCCCACTGAGGGTCGTCTGGTATGATGTCACATTCCGCCCTGAAGTCGAACAGATCTCCCCGACTATTGCCATGTCGAGGAATTGCTTCAGAACAGACCTCTGCTCAGGCGTCAGGTACTCGAGGACGTCCTCCCTGTTAGAAGGGGAGACTATCCCCTCCCTATAATAGTCTCTATACAGGGGTTCTAGGATGATGTTGGCATTCAAGCTCAACAAAATAACACAAGAGTGGCGAAGGCTACCATCTACAAGTACCATCTTGGTCTTGAGGTGGGCAACGCCAGCCATCAACTCGACCTGCCCACTCTGTGGTAAATAACTCTCGGAGATTATCGGTGGCGGAGTATTTCCCGCGGTGGGCGCCACCAATGAAGACCTTGTATATTATATTTTTATATACTACTCTGATCAAAAAGTTTCGACACTTTGCTCACAAAATCCTGGAAACTCAATATATTTTCTCCCGGTTTGTGGCAAACGCAAGCGTCGCCCTTGGCTTGGAGACCTGCCAATTTTCAAATATCACGCGCCAAAACAGCGCGAGCAGCGGCTGTTCGAAGTAACGCCATTTTGCCCGTGCTTCTATTTTGTTAGTCACCGAAATGGAGGACCAACGAATTTGCATCACATTCTGTGTGAAAAACGGATTCAAGGGTGCCGAAATTTTTTGGATTTTACAAACAGCCTACGGGGATGCCGTCATGAGCCGAAGACGAGTTTTTAGTGGTACAAGCGCTTTAGGAGGGTCGGGAAAAGACCGCCGACAACGAGCGTTCCGGGAGACCGTACACATCACCACGCCTGAAAAAGTGGACAAGGTGTTGGAACTGGTGCGTGAAGACCGACGAATAACTGTCAGGGAGGTCGCCGAAGAAGCAGGGATATCATTCGGGTCGACTCAATCGATAATGAAGGACATTTTGGGAGTGAGAAGACAACGCCGTTCTCGTTCCCAAAGATTTGACTTTTGATCAAAAGAACGCCCGGAAAGAAACGGCCAGTCTCAATCTCGAAGCGACAACCGAGGACCCCGAATTGCTGAAGAGGGTCATTACTGGAGAGGAAACATGGATTTACGGCTTTGATTCGGAAACTACCCAACAGGCATCGGAGTGGCGCTTCAAAAATGAGCCGAGACCAAAGAAAGCGAGGAAGGCTTACAGCAAAGTCAAGGTCATGTTGACGTTGTTCCTCGACTACCAGGGCATTGTTCATCATGAATTTCAACAACAAGGCTCTACAATAACTGCTGACTCCTACCTGAGAGTTTTGAGACGATTGAGGTAAGCGATCAGGCAGAAACGGCCAGAGCTGTGGAGGAGCAAGTCGTGGATCCTCCACCACGATAACGCGCCGGCGCACACAGCCCTCAAAATCTCGAAGTTCCTGCAGGACCACTCAACCTCTGTGTTCCCCCAACCCCCCTACAGTCCCGATTTGGCCCTCTGCGACTTCTTCCTTTTTGGAAAGCTCAAAAAAAAGTTAAAGGGTCGGAAATATCAGAGCATAGAAGAGATTAAAGTGGAATCGAAGAAGGCCATGAAGGCGATCCCGAAAACAGACTACCAGAGGTGTTTTGTCGACTGGAAAAAAAGGTGGCTGAAATGCATCGCGGCCAACGGGGACTACTTTGAAGGAGACAATTTGAATTTAGTAGAATAATGAAGGCTTTTTTTTTTAACTTATGAGCAAAGTATCGAAACTTTTTGATCAGAGTAGTATATGTATATTTATTAATAATTTATATCTATGTATTCGTATATTTATCATTATATAAACTTATTTATTCATATTTGCATTTATTCTGCATTTAACCTTATATAATCTTATATGGACATTGTAATAAATTAGTTTAAATCTCAAGCTCTCGAAAAGAGAGAGAAGTCCATATTTTATTATCATTTTAATGTTCAAGATTTTACTAGAGTGTTGACTATATATTCATTTCAGCACTAAATATCAAACTATGTTTTGTTTTTGAAAGAAGAGTTCGCGCTCTATATATATAATCTATAATTTCACTTAGTTTACCAATCCCTCAAAAATAAATGACTATTTGTAAATTAATCGTTTATTGGAAATTATGGATATCTCTCTCTGTAAATAAATGATATTTATAAACTACAAATGTAGTAGCTTAGACTTTTCCTAAGATATCCATCAGCAATCTACTTCAACTGGCTTTTCTTATACTGTCCTATTGGTGGTATACGCAGACGATTATTGACAGCCACGACCTGGGATCGAATCCTGAATTGGAAACTTTTCCTAAATAAAGAAAATTTCCTCAATAACCCCCGATTCTTGCCTAAGCCCAAAGTCCAAGCCCACCAGTGGGTACAGGTAATTAAGCGGGATTTGGCACAAATGAACGCGCAAAAGTCGGCTGCTTTCTTCATGTGTAGACATGAAGTGCATTTACAATAAAATCTGTCGCTCACTTCCCACTAGGATTATCATGGCCTGTACAGCATGAACTTGAGATTAATAAAAAGATAAATACACTATAGACAAAGAATATGCCTTCATACTACATTACCAAACCAAACGGTGGCCATACTACCAGTTGGTAACAATGACTATGGAGCGATTGTCTGGTAGAAGCCTGATTGAGAGAAAAGGCAAGCGCGTCTTTTAAAACTGATTCACTTGAAATAAAATATAAGGAATTCGCGACTGTGATTATAAAGTAAGTACATTTAATATCTTCGTTATCACAAGATTGCGGATTTAGACATATTACAAAAAATAGCATAAGACGTCGCAACTCTTTGCTTGATTAAAGGAAGCTTTCGTAAAGCCCTTCTTCAGCTAACTAACACTAAATCCTTAAAGAATTTAAGAAAAAGGCATCTTCTTATCGTGGAACTGAAAGTTTCTCATAGCTTACGCTATCTATCGGAATAAATCTCAATTATTTGTTGTTTTTTAATTATCCCAGAATTAGCAAAATACTCTAGTGCTTCCTCACGCACTCCTGCCTTAACTACCCGTTTCATGATTTTTCAGGATGCCAGAATGACCAGTCTTTTGGAGGTTGAGGTACAGCTTGCATCACGCTGACGAGGGTCAACAGCCCGAAACGCTTTGGTGGTTGGTTTTTCTTCATTAATCAAGAATGGGTATTTGGCCAATTCTAGAATAGTTAAAAATCAACGAATATTTGATATTTACTCCTATAGATGGCGAAAGCCATCAGCAACTTTCAGTTGCACGATAAGGAGATGCCTTTTTATATATTTATCCACCTTTTATTCCAGTATAATTTCACATTTGTACTATTTTTTCACATTAAAGATATCAGTTAGGTGAAAAAGGGATTTCCCGAAAGCTTTGTTTAATCAGGCAAATGAAAAGGATTGCAAAGTCTTATGCTTTTTTTGTAACATCTAATGTCTATACATCCAGAGAGAGTTCGAGTTTTCACAATTACAATGGGAATGAGCTATATCCAGTTACTTGCACTTACTGCTGTAGTTAGATTTGTACAAAAATTGGTAACAATAGGTTTATTTTTAATTTTAAACATTGATCGCTTTCTGTACTGGAATTTACTCCCAAAAATCAACAGCTTGTACAATAAGATCATCTCTCCCTCAAAATGATGAGTCCAGGTGTTTAGTGATGATAATGGTGGTGTCTTGTGCATGGAACAGATCAGATCGGTCCATGCACCCTGATCACAATACCGGCCATTTGAGGTGCCTTGTTCGTATGGATGTCCTCTTCTGGATTTATGTCTGCCATATAGAGGGCTGCATGGATGGCCGGGCAACTGCATATATGGTCCGGAGTGAGTTGGGTGTTGTGACAGTTATTGAAATTGTTGTGGGATATAGTCATGTCTGGGTTTATCTTCATTCCTTTAAAATATCCTGTTCTGATTCTTGAAATTGTTGTTATCGTTAATTCTCTGTTAATGTTGAGGGATATTTAGTAAGGGACTGCCCTGTAGGGCGAAGAACAGTGTCGTGAGCCCCGAGCAGCTACGGTAACCGTGAACAGGTAACTCTGAAATGTGGCTGACTAACGGGGCAATGGTACCCCCCATATTCATGGAGAAACTGATGATCACAATAATAATAATGATTATGATATCAAAAATAATTAGACGAAGGAGTAAGGCTTTTTTAATCCCTAGTACACGTGGTACAGGCCATGTTAATCATTGTGGGTAGAAGTTGGCGATTGTTTTAACTGTAAGTGCACCACATATCTACACATGTGAAAAGCAGTTCGACTCTTGTACTTACAAATATGCCAGAGCCCCGTTTTGGTTACTTTGCACTCGCTGGTGGGGTTAGACCTTTGCAAGAATCATGGGCCACACACACGCACGCACATAGGAGCATTTTTTAATCAGAAAGAAATTTCCAATGCCGTATTCGACCCCGGGTAATGACTGTCGGAACCAACAGTTTAGATCACTCGTAAACTGACCCACAATAAAAAGCTAGGCCTAGAGACACCTGCAGACAGGACCTTGGATCATTTTTTTTTCCAATTAAAAAAAAAGTGCCCAATGCGGGATTCGAAACCGGATCGTAGCGGTCGAAAAACCAACGGTTTAGACCATCCTTCCACCGACTCATCTAGGAGTAAGGCAGATGTCAGTAAACCATAATCAAGTCGATGCTATTTCTATCTTCTGCTACCTTGCCAAATTTTGAATGGCACCTTGCCATTAAGGCTACCCATCACTCCGCCTTATTGAAATGAAAGGAAAGAGCTTTTAGTAAGGGGCGCTCAGGTTTTTTTTTATTTAAAGAAGCACAGCTCATATTTCTCTTCACTGAATATTAAAATAATTCCTTATACGCGAGTAAAATTACAAGTTTTTACATTAGTTTTAGGTTTTGATATTTTTTACTTCTTTCAAACATTTATAGAATTTGAAATAGTGAATTTAATATTTCCCTTAAAATACTTTGTGTGTGATATGAATATAAAAATTTGTTAACGCAATCAGTATAATAAATATTTGCGGTATCTTGACTGTTTCATCTCTTTAGTTTAAAAACAGGGTTTTTGTCCAGGAATAGAGCAGGTAAAATGTGACTTTCTAAAGCATGTTCTTTGCCCTTTTGTCTTAAAACGCTTCAAATAGAACAATCAGTTAGATTATATACTATATATAGTGTAGTATTACTAAAGAATGCATTATTGTAACAAAAGAAGCACTTCTTCCTTTAAAATTGGGAAATGAATATCGAGAAATACATTGTTCTAATGCATTTCCAAAGGGAGTGGTACCTCTTTTTATATATCTATATTAATAAAATGCAAATTTCATAAGTGGTGTTCGCTAAAAACTTTCATTACAATGCATCAATTTCGACCAAATTTTCAACATTTATGTAAAAGGAGATGGAGCAGGTTTTGCTTAACATCAAAATATTTTTCCTAACTTTAACATGCGTAACTTCGCTGTTATCGATTAAATACAAAAAAAATCAACAGAGTTAATTTTATTTATATATAAATACAAAAAAAAATTCAGCAATTCATTCAACTCAATCTAAAAAAATATTCAAAACAAGCAATTTTAAGATAACACCATATGTAAAACAGTCGGCCAAGAAGACAACAACGATATTACATCTTTCTCACATATTCACACACAATCTTGATTAATAATTAAAACTAATCTTTAACATTGTTTATTATACTTCATAATATATAATATTCGTTAGGCAAACTTTCACTCGGATAAAACCCGGGCGAAGCCGGGTACACATCCGCTAGTAAATATATATATTTATATATGGGAAAGCAATAGAAAAAATAAAAGATAAGTGGGTCAGGTGTTGATATTAAAAATAAAGAAGGAATTTCCTGACCACGAGCACATGTGCTTTTTAGATGGCAGAGCTCCATCTAGTGGAGCAAAAATAAACTAAACGTTTATTTAGCTTGCTCCATGATATTTGGCCAACCCAATTTCTTGATAAATCAAGAAAAGCCATCCACGAACGCGTTTCGCGCTGTTGGCGCTCGTCAGCGTGATTTATCAAGAAATTGGGTTGGCCAAATATGACGGTTAAACATACTTTATAAAATAAAATAGAGAGGTTTCCCACCATAAGGGTTCGGAGCCGATGTCTGGACACAGCCCCTCTTGTTCTTCCTACCACAGCTTGAGAGTCGGAAGGTCTTTTCCGGCCTGCGCCGACCTTGGTGAAGCCATTGATGTCTTCCTCCATTGGGAGTTGTTTTTTCTGGTCGACGAGCTCGGCCCAGTTGTTTGAAGGTTTGCCTGTTCCAGGCCCGGGTTGCTGTTTCCCCATCAGAGGCCTGAGGGGCGCTGATTGCATCAGCAGTAGTAAAAGGCAATAGGCTCACAGCCAATGCCATTGGAGATTCTTGGGGTGTGGAATCCCCATAAAATATAAAAATTCTTTCCGGAGGCGGATGAAAATTCAAGCCAGGAAAGGTTGGGGCAGGAGCGCGCGCCCGTGCATTGGCCAAATATGGAGCAAGCTAAATAAACGTTTAGTTTATTTTTGCTCCAATAGATGGCGCTCTGCCATCTAAAAAGCACATGTGCTCGTGGTCAGAAAATGCCATCTTTATTTTTTATATTTATATATATCAAAGGCGCCCTGTGCTTATATATACATGTATCTATACACTGCTGGCCACCCAAATCGCAACACCAAAAAAGACAAGAGATATCAGAACAAAGGGAGGACGCTCCCTGACATTTGGCTAACCCATTTTCTTAATAAATCAAGAAAAGTAATCCACGAACGCATTTCGGGCTGTTGGCCCTCGTCAGCGTGGTGCAGACTATACCTCTACGACCAAAAATATTTTAGTCCCAGAGGCTTCCTGAGAAATAAAAAATAGGTATTTAGGGCCAAACTTGCGTAAATATGTTAAACATGTGAAAAACATAAAATATTATTTTAAAATTATTTTTCACATTTTTCATTTATAAAATAAATAATTTAGAATGTTACATTTCTGTGTAGAGTTCCATTATAAAACATCCCCTCTGAGAACAATTCTGTCTTAGAGAGATTTCAGAAGACAAGTTACAAAGGAAACTAAAGAAAGGTATTAAGTTTGATATAGCGAGGATTAACTGTTGGTTTACTTACTTAACTTGGCGGGAGCTTTCTTTGTGTCATTCTTTTCTATCGTGAGGTTTCTTTTACTTTATTTAAGATGACAAAAATATAGCGTAATGACTAGATTGTATATAGTACATGTAGAAGTATTCTTTAATTGTTCCTCCGCATGCGCTAACAGTCTAATATATAAATAAATAAAAGAAATTAAGAGTAAAAGGGAAACATATATATATATGTTTATTTTGACGGGAGAGGCGACCCATGTCTCTTTAGATCAATATCCTTCCGGCAAAAAGTTCCATCTATATATATATATATATATATATATATTAAAAATAAAGAAGGCATCTCCTGATCACGAGCACATGTGCTTTTTAGATGGCAGAGCGCCATCTGGTGGAGCAAAAATAAATTCGTGAATGGCTTTTCTTGATTATGAAAAATTTCAAGCTTAATAATTTTTTTATTTATATAATTTAAATGTGTGAGGTTTTTTTATTTTTTTTTTGTGATAAATAATTAGTTAGATTATATATATTTTTAAAAAGTTACACCAGCAGAGCGTCGGCAGTTACGCGTCATAGGCTGGGTGAAAAAAAGGAATAATCGAAGAGAAAGTTTTAAAGAGAAGAGCAAAGACAGAACCATGATAATAATTTTCCAAATATAAAATAAAGCTAATTAGAGAGAGAGATGTATTTTTTTGCTCTATTTTCTCTCTTGATGAGAGAAGATAGATTTTTGTGAATTATTTTTTTTTTTGGGATTTTTTTTATAAGCTTATTTTAAAGGCAATCTAGTGTAAATGTGGAGGACACGATATAAGATAATATATTAAATTAGGAAGGATGAGAACCTTAAGGGTTAGACCAGATGAAAACCATAAAGGTTAGACCAGATGGAAAGAGGATGGTACTCAGGCGGGCCTCTTCAGATGAAGACCTGAGCAGCAGTTTCGGCCCTTACTCCATTACTGCCAAACCATGCCTCTTCGACCAAATAGAAAGCAAATTTAGGTTGGAACTTGTTTGAATTTAATCGTACTTTCTTGTAGTTCCAATTAATCCTTATCCTCTCGTACTACTAATATCCTATTATTTTCCTGCAGTCCTATTATTTAGAGTGTTTGAACACAATTTGGTTCATAATCTGAACCTACCAACATCAGACAAAGTTTATTTTTCTATGTTCTTTAATGTTAGATTTCCTGTTCCCTTGACGACGCCCATTGTTAAAGGCTTGGGATATGATAATTTTTTCTTGTATTTATAATAATCATCTAACTGTATTACTAATTTATTATCAGTCTCTTACAGTCCTTATACCCAAAAAGAATAAACACTATTTGATTTAAAGTTTGAAACTAAGGGATAAGAATGTATCATTCTGATTAAGTCTAGGGAACTGAATAAATTTAACTTCTGAACTGGAAAAAACATTTTTTGAGTTAGGTTTGAAAGTGCAGAAGATGATACTGTCTTAGTTCATTAGTTGATTTTTGTAGTATATCTAAGGCTCAGCTATTACCCTATCTCCGTTCCAACCTAAATTTGCTTACTATTTGGTCGAAGAGGCATGGTTTGGCAGTAATGGAGTAAGGGCAGAAACTGCTGCTCAGGTCTTCATCTGAAGAGGCCCGCCTGAGTACCATCCTCTTTCCATCTGGTTTAACCTTTATGGTTTTCATCTGGTCTAACCCTTAAGGTTTTTATCCTTCCTAATTTAATATATTATCTTATATCGTGTCCTCCACATTTACACTAGATTGTCTTTAAAATAAGTTTATAAAAAAAAAAATTCCCCAAAAAAAAAATTAATTAACAAAAATCTATCTTCTCTCATCAAGAGAGAAAATAGAGCAAAAATATTTCTCTCTCTCTCTAATTAGCTTTATTTTATATTTGGAAAATTATTATCATGGTTCTGTCTTTGCTCTTCTCTTTAAAACTTTTTCTTCGATTATTCCTTTTTTTCACCCAGCCTATAACGCGTAACTGCCGATGCTTTGCTGGTGTAACTTTTTTTTTAAATATAATTTAACTAATTATTTATCACAAAAAAATAAAAAACCTCACACATTTAAATTAAATAAAAAAATTATTAATCTTAAAAAAAGTTCATATAACTATACTATATATATTTATACTCAAAAAAAATTAAAGGTCAGGTGTTGATATTAAAAATAAAGAAAGCATATCCAGACCAGGAGCACATGTGTTTTTCAGAAGGCAGAGCGCCATCAGGTGGATTTTTTTTGTGGATGGGTTTTCTTGATTTATCAAGAAATTGGGTTGGCCAAATATCAGGGAACAGATTAAATCAATGTTCAGTTGATTTCTGTTCCACCAGATGGCGCTCTGCCTTCTGAAAAGCACATGTTCTCCTCGTCAGGATATGCTTTTTAAAATGTTTAACATACAGGGTGATCCAAAAGTCCCGCACAACTTTAAAAATTAATAACTCCGCGAATATTTGCGCTCGAGCAATGCGGTAAACACCATTGAGTTCAGGATGCAATGGGAATTTTTATGGCAAATAATGAAAAATTCGAAATTGATTTTAGTTACAACTTTATTCGCTAGATGGCGTTTCTACGAGAATCAGTGATTCAGCGGCCAAATTGTTTGATAAATTGAAAAATATAACTGAACGACACGTATTTTTCCTTTTTGAATACCAGGAAAGAACCCTAATAATATCAAATGATAAATTAATAAAACACCATTTCTCCAAAAGTTAGAAGAAATGTATAATAAAAGGATTTAAAAGCGCGAATGTTTCCTTTATACATAAAACGAACCTCCACTGTCCCCACTGCGATGAAAAAATATATTGGGAGGGCTTGGCCCATCAGTGGTGAACCCTCCCAGCGGTTTCGCCAATTTAATCCACCAGACCGCCTCTCAGAGCTCTAATACTGTATTGGATCATTCTGCTTTTATATGCCACACTGAAGGATGGAATCTTAGAAATGGTTTTCAAGCAAACTATGGACATAGGCTTATAGGACAGTAGAATTACATTCAAATATTTGCTTCGAGCAACGCTCTTCAGCAAACTATAAAGACAAGGCTATTAGGAATAAATTAACACAAAGCAATAACGCGCCATCTATACATATATAATAAAAGGATTTAAAAGCGCGAATGTTTCCTTTATACATAAAACGAACCTCCACTGTCCCCACTGCGATGAAAAAATATATTGGGAGGGCTTGGCCCATCAGTGGTGAACCCTCCCAGCGGTTTCGCCAATTTAATCCACCAGACCGCCTCTCAGAGCTCTAATACTGTATTGGATCATTCTGCTTTTATATGCCACACTGAAGGATGGAATCTTAGAAATGGTTTTCAAGCAAACTATGGACATAGGCTTATAGGACAGTAGAATTACATTCAAATATTTGCTTCGAGCAACGCTCTTCAGCAAACTATAAAGTGGGGACGCGAGTGGGGACAGTGGAGGTTCGTTTTATGTATAAAGGAAACATTCGCGCTTTTAAATCCTTTTATTATATATGTATAGATGGCGCGTTATTGCTTTGTGTTAATTTATTCCTAATAGCCTTGTCTTTATAGTTTGCTGAAGAGCGTTGCTCGAAGCAAATATTTGAATGTAATTCTACTGTCCTATAAGCCTATGTCCATAGTTTGCTTGAAAACCATTTCTAAGATTCCATCCTTCAGTGTGGCATATAAAAGCAGAATGATCCAATACAGTATTAGAGCTCTGAGAGGCGGTCTGGTGGATTAAATTGGCGAAACCGCTGGGAGGGTTCACCACTGATGGGCCAAGCCCTCCCAA
This sequence comes from Cordylochernes scorpioides, assembly GCA_030710605.1. Lineage (NCBI taxonomy): Eukaryota > Metazoa > Arthropoda > Arachnida > Pseudoscorpiones > Chernetidae > Cordylochernes > Cordylochernes scorpioides. The sequence goes on along the minus strand of CP092884.1, from coordinate 24,205,700 downwards.
TATATTTTTTCATCGCAGTGGGGACAGTGGAGGTTCGTTTTATGTATAAAGGAAACATTCGCGCTTTTAAATCCTTTTATTATATATGTATAGATGGCGCGTTATTGCTTTGTGTTAGAAGAAATGGTTAACGATTTTTAAATACAATCTGAGATATGTAAAATAGGTATATGCAAATTAAAACATGTAGCAAAAAAAATATTTATATTTTAGATGGAGTTTTGTGAAATAGATTGAATGTTTGAAAATAACTACTGATATCAATACACGATTTTTGAAATGTTAATATAGTACCAAAAATTATGATGGTACTACTAATAGGATTTCGTGCTATAAGGAATATATAGTTTCTTGACTAATTGGCGACACTTGACTATTTAACTGGATATTTTTCATGATCCAAAAATGAAATATATTTGTCGTACTTTATTCCAAATATCCTATGGGTTTGTCAAATGTTATCATTGTTTATTATACTGTACACAATTTTGAAAATGTATCCCCTAAAAAAAATCATTTTTAAATCGACCTTTTGCGTTGAAAAACGTGGTAGTAAAATAATTTTGTATTATTTTTGCGCAAAATTTCTAAAGTTTGGGGGGGGGGATACAGAGAATATTCCTTATGCTATTTCTTCTAATGAGCGAAAAGCGATAAACTAAACATAAGGGGTAAAATTGTGTATACCAGTGTTATTCGAGAAGTTATAACACTTTGGCATGCACGACATAATATAAGATGTGGGCAAATGACAAACAAAAAAATTATTGTTCACAGAAAAAAAAAAGAGTCAAGATGTGAGGACAGCATTTATTATTCCCATAACCCAAAACAAAGAGCTGCAAAATATAACACATGAGGTAACTGCCTTCTCTCTTGTATTAGGTCACAATCCTTGCTCAATGTGGCGCCCTTCATTCTCAAACACCGCCTGCAGACGATAGAGGACAGAATGGTCACAATTAAATAGTTGAAATTTATAAAACGTGCCATCTGATAGAAGCCTTCAACATGGCCAATGTGGTAGGCCGGCATCGATAGAAACGCGACTTAATGTACCCCCATAGCCGAAATTGTAAGGCGTCAATTCTGGTGATATTCGAGGCCACTGGTATATAAAGTGGCGACTTATCAACGGATTTCATCGAACGTATCCTTCAGCAATTGTTTGGCACCGCGGGAGATATGAGGAGGTCCTCCATCTTGCATGAATGTTATTTCGCTTAATGCTTGTCTGTCCTGCAATATGGGAATAACCTTTTCTCTCAAAAGTTGAACATAACGTTCATCAATTACAAAAACGGTTTTAAAAGTTCTTCCATTGAATTTTTCAAAGAAAAATGGCCCAATAATAAAAGAAGAAGTGAACCCACACAAAACTGTAACTCTGTGCTGATGAAGTGGTATTTCTGTAAAAATCCTAGGGTTTTCTGTTGCCAAAATGAGGCAGTTTTGAATGTTAAATTCTCCCTTTAGATAAAAGTGAGCATTATCTGTTCTTAGAACATTTGACAGCCAGTTTTCATCAATATCAATTTGCCGGAAAACCCATGCAGCGAATTCTTGACGCTTCTCAAAATCGCTGACTTTCAACTCGTGAAAACTTTGAATTTTGTTAGGATATTTTTATAGAAAATTTCTAAATGTGTGTTCTCTCCAAACTGTTTCATACGAAATCCCCATTTGTCGAGAAACTTGTCTAGCACTTACTTCTCCATCCGTGGATAACGTTTCAACAGCTCTGCAAAACCGTAACAGCCACTGACTTGCATGTCGATGGTCTTCCACTCCGAGGTTTTGCTTCCAGAGATCCAGTTTCCTCAAAACTTTTAATCAATCGCTTTAGAGAGTAGCAACTCACTGGTCCTTTACCGCTTCGAATATCTTTAAAGGAACTAAACACTTGTAAAGCTTCAGTGGCAGATTCTGAATCACAATTAAAAAAATTCACCAAGAGTGCTTTATCCTGTAGTGACGGCATTCAAGGGGGAAGTGGAGAAGTTCGACCATATCCCCTTGCGGTCCCCCCTGGACCCTTGGGATATTTGACCAAATTCTGGTTCGTTTCCAAGATGACTAACGTTGCAACGGCACCTATTTTCAAATGAAGAGCAAAACTGATATCTCCAGTAATGCTACCGCATCAGGGGTAATCGCCACGTCAGGAGCTGCAGCTCGAGCTCATGATGAGAAATCTACTACGAGGACACAATTAAATCTACTACAACTCAATATAAAGGTACCCAGAGGAAAATAAAGAGCTAACTTGTCTTCTCTGTGACAACAATGTACATATTACTTGTCCTCAGGAGACAAAATTGAATCAGAATCTGAGATTCAATATCAAAGATTATACAACACTACGAAAGGACAGACCGGGAAAATTCGGAGGAGGACTTGCCGTTTTGATTAAAACTCTAGAAATCAAATTTAAGGAAATCGCCTATAATCAGAGTAAGCCTAGAGAAAGCACGACAGAAGCTCAGGCAATAGAAATCTATCTTACAGATAAAACAATTCCAATCATAAATGTTTATCACCACGATAATACTAGCATCAATACAGGCCTGATAGAGACATTAAGTGAAGCGTCTTCGGATATCACAATCATACTTGGTGATTTTAACACCGAAAGACCAACTTGGGGATCCCCTGTCCAGGATAACAAAGGTCAGCAGGTTAAGGACATGCTAACCGACCTCAACCTTACACCGTTAAATAACGAAAAGAACACCTATCTATCCAAGTCCACAGGCACAGAATCCGCAATAGACATCACAGCGATAAATTACAACATCGCACCCACAACACAATGAAAAATCCTGAGAGGTGCAATCAGTGACCACAGACCAATTTTAACAACCCTAAAATTCAAAATTGAGAATTTCCAACAGAATATAAAAACACTGGAAAAAATTCACAGAAAAGCTTGAAGAACTGTGCAACGAAGAATTAGATCACAGAACGATTGACAAAAAAATGGAAAAATTATCTTCGAACATATCCAAAGCTGCAAAAGTATCGATACCTAGTGGTAGACGTAAAGACCTGTGAATACTTTACTGGAAGGACCAAAATATCGAGGCAATGATTGCAGAGAGAGATAATATCAATGAACTTCTTAAAACAAATAAAACAGAAGAAATCATAAAGGAACTCATTGAAATTAGTCACAAAATAGAACAATAAATTTGGATATTCAAACAAGAAAAATGGGCAGAATTCTGCGAAAAAATGGATACAAAAAAGGAAAGCCATCACTGGAATATAATTAGTGTTATAAAAACATCAAAACCAACACTAATCCTCCAATACTGTAACCGATATGAATAGCGAGAACGAACAAACAGATGGCTGAAATAATTGCTGAATATCTTTCAAGCACTTCCAGACTCAGCTATACGAATGAAGGCAGAACTCTAAAAAATATTGTAAACAGGTTAGTTAAACAAGCAAAAAATTACCACCAACAAGATATTTACTCGAGAGACTTCACACTGAATGAGCTAAACTCATCAATAGAAAAGTTAGATATAAGAGGTCACCAAGAGATGATCTAATATTTGGTCATATGATTAAATACTTTGGAGACGAAGCTAAAATTAACTCCTACGAATACTGAAGATTTCATGACAAACTGGTAAACTACCAAAGAATTGGAAGATATCAATTATAGTGCGCCAATACTGAAACCAAACAAAGATGCCAAGGAATGCAAGAACTATCGGCCAATTGCTCTTACCAGCCTACTTTGTAAAATAACAGAATGAATTATCCACTTTAGGCTCATAGTCTGGCTCACTAACAATAATAAAATAAACCTCTACCAAACTGCCTAAAGATTCAGACACTGTACAACTGATAAACTGTTCTACTTCTGTCAATCAATAATAGATTTCTAGGAAAAACCGCCAAAGAAGACAACGGCCGTATTCCTGGATATGACCTCAGCTTTTGTTCGAGTGTATAAATTATTTGAAAGGCTGCACAACATCGGAGTAAGAGGAAACACCTTAATCTGGATTGCAGACTTCTTAAGGGGAAGAAGGATAAAGGTTCGGGTCAATGGAACATTTTGCAAGGACCGAAGAACATGGGCTGGTGTACCTCAGGGATCTGTGCTCAGTCCTCTACTCTTCTCATGACAAGTAATCGATTTGTTAAAAGTTTTTAAGTTCGTTACTCTTCTCGCTATATATTAACTGTTGTTTATGTAAATAGATTAATATTATTTGTATTATTTAAAGCCTCATTATGTAAGAATGTATATATATATATATATAAATTGGACATTTGTTGTTGGCCATGGTAAAGTTTGAGCTCTTGTACGTCTAATTACGGCACAACAAAAGTGGCGACGAGGATGCGCGATCTACAGAGCCAGTAAAAAGCTGAGGAAAACGACGTCTATATGCAAGTATAACAACTACATCTTTTAAACTATCTGGATCAAGAAAACAAAGGAATAGAAAAGATCAGCATGATAAGTTCAAAGTTAATAGTACCTTTTAGATGCTATAGCCCAGTGGAGGACACTTCGATCTTTTTGTACAAAAATTTGAGGCTTTCTTTTTGGCATCTGAAGGAGGAGTTTAAAGTGCTGATTTTTACCTCGCTACCAGATTCTGAAACTTTGAAGCAGGGAAATGACATTTTCTTTCTGGTCTAATGAAAGATCAACCCTATGATACTATCATTCAAAGAATTAAGCTGCATTTGTATCCAAAGAAGAAAGTGATACCACAGCGATGCATTTTTTAAAGAGAATTCAACAGGAAGGAGAATCAACTTCGGAATATCTTAGAGAATTGAAACATTTAGCAATAAATTGTAATTTGGGCGATATACTGGGAACCATGATGCGAGACCGTTTTGTGGCTGGAATCAAGTTGGAAAGCCTGCAAAAGAACCTACTACAAGAAAACGACGATGTCACCCTGGATAAAGTTTTGCAGTGGCGATCTCGTTCGAACTGGCGGAGAAAAATACAAGAGAATTACAAGATAAAATAGTGGCCAAGATATCCCCTGTGAATGGAAAGAAAAAAAATGGGTGAGTACAATAATAGTATGGTGCAGCATAGGCCTTTCAGGCAAAGAGGATAAAATAATGTGTTATAGATGTGGTGAAAAACATTCACACGTGGCCTCTGTTTGCCCTCATATAACAAAGAATTGTTTTAAAATGTAAAAAAAACTGAGTCATTTAAGTAGGGTCTGCAAAGCTAGTAAAAAAATGTGGGGATGTAAATTTGTACAAGAGGACTCTATATATTCTGTACAGGGCGAAACTGATGCCACAATAAATTTAACAGTAGATGATTATTCTTTGTGCTTTACAATAGATACAGGAAGTCCAGTTACGTTAATACCTAAAGATATTTATAAGATTTATTAACAAGGTAAAAAATAATTTCCAACAAATTTAAGATTAAAATCCTTTTGTGGTAAATCAATAGAGATTATAGGGCAAAGAAATGTTTTGTAAAAGAAGCCAACCAATATTTACGATTAATAGTTGTAAATGAAAAATCCAGGTGATATTTTGTTAGAAAGAAATGGCTTAAACAGTTAAAACTTGATTATTCTAGATTTTTTAGCATTAAAAATTTAAATAATGAATCTAATTGAAATAGTTTGATTGATAGTTACGCAGATTTGTTTAACAAAGATTTGGGCTGTCTAAAGGATGTTAAAATAAATTTTAATATAAAAAAGGATGTTGACTCCTGTGTTTTGCATATTGGACCGCTCCAATAGTAACAGTATTAAAAAAGGATGGTAGTGTAAGTATATGTGGTGATTTTAGATGTACAGCTAATAAGGCAATAGAATTAGATAGGTATCCCATTCCATCGATCGATGAGATTTTTTCAAAATTATCTACAAGCACCGTACTTTCGACTCTAGACCTATCACAGGCTTACTTACAAGTAATGTTAGCGGAAGAAGCCAAAGCTGTTGTTGATATAAACACAACAAAGAGGTTGTTTTCTTATAAAAGACTACCATATGACTTAGCGGTAGCACCAAATAAATTTCAGATGATTATGGAAGGTCTATTTGCTGATTTTCCAGGTGTGGCCTGCTTCATAGATGATATTTTGGTTGCAGGAAAATACTTTGAAGATCATGAACAAAAGTTGGATCTAGTCTTTAGAAGATTGCTAGAAAAAGGTTTAAAGTAAAACAGATATAAATGTAAATTTAAAAAGAAATCGGTGGAATATTTAGGGTTTAAAATGGATAAATATGGACTGCATCCCTTAGAAAATAATTAGATGGAATTGGACGAAAGAATATCAAATGTTATTTTTAAAATGTAAATCATTATTAATGGACTATGGACTAGGCGTAATTCTGAGTCATTGAAATGATAGAAAGGAAGAATGCCCTATAGCCTTTGCTTCTAGAACATTAACTGAAGCGGAAAAAAACGGTACTCTCAACTAGAAAAGAAAGCGTTGAGCATAGATTTTGGCGTTGAGAAATTCAGACAATACTTACTGGGACGAAAATTTGTATTGGTCACAGACAACCGACCCTTAATTCATATATTTTCACCTCATAAACCAATTCCCATATGTGCATCATCCAGAATTAAAAGATGGTCCTTAAAATTAGCTGCATTTAATTATACTGTGGAATTTCGAAAAACTAGTGATAATTCCAATGTTGACACATTGTCACGTCTTCCTTTAGAATCGAATGTCAGGGAGTCTCTTGATGAAGACCAGTTACTTCTTCTCAGGAAGTTGAATGAGGTACCGTTCTCTTTTATGGAGGTGGCATATGAGACGCTCCAAGATAAAATACTGTGTATAGTATTAAGGAATGTTAGAGAAGGCAACTGGAAATTCACAAGGGTACCGAGAGAAAACCCACTAGCTCCTCATTATAAGATCAATGAGGAATTAATTTTGGAGTTTGGTTGTCTTCAATGGAGTGAAAGAGTGGTAATTCCCCAAAAATTAAGATCTTTAATTTTAAATGACTTGCATGAAATGCACATGGGGATTGTTAAAATGAAGATGATTGCCAGACGGTATTTTCTTGTGGCCAGGCATAGACAGTAGCATCGAGGAGTTAACTAGAGAATGTAGAGTATGCCAAGAATCGGCAAGCCTGCCCCTGGCTACCATCTCGGAATGGAATTGGCCCGAAAAACCGTGGCATCGACTTCATCTTGATCTAGCGGGTCCGTTCATGGGAAGAATGTTTTTGTTTCTCGTGGACGCATACTCAAAGTGGATAGAAATTTTTATCATCAAAGATATTACCAGCAAAACGATTATAAATCATCTTGGAGAAATTTTTGCCAGATTTGGATTGCCCTAATTTTTGGTTATAGATAGCGGAAGACAGTTTGTCTCCAGTGAATTCGAGCAATTTACCAAAGTGAATGGTATACGGCACACTAAGACCAGTCCGTATAATCCTAGTACAAATGGTTTAGCTGAGAGATATGTAAGAGAGTTTAAAAACCTTTTGAGAAAGAATAATGGGAAGGATGATTTAGAGACGAATTTACAAAGATTCCTATTTGCTCATAGAGCATTCCCCCAAACTGTAATAAAGGAATTCCCCCGCGGAACTGCTAATGAAGAGAAGTTTAAGATCAAGATTCTCGAATTTAATACCAAGATGGGAAATCCGCGAGAGGTATTTCATTAGGCCGTAAAAAGGCAGGATCAGTTTACTACAGTTTGCGAGGTTTATTTCCGCAACTATGCAACTAGACCTAAATGGGAAAAAGGTACCATTTTGAAATTATTGAGCTACCGTCACTACCTTATAAGTTGCGAGGGCGTCGTGTATAAGAGGCATATCAATCAATTGCGACCTGTGAGAAAGAAACAAGTAGAGACAAGAAATTTGATACTTCCTCGAACATCAGGAGAGAAGCCTGTAGGTGGAAGCCAGAAATAAAGTGAAGAGGAGGTTCCAGAGGTTACATCAGGAAACAAGGAGGAGACTGTTCTGTGCACGTGCCCTCTTGCACTCCTAAACCGGAGCCTGCCGCTGTGCAAGTGCCCGTCCGCAGTTCTAGACCCCAGAGAGCCAGGAAACCCCCAGACCGACTGGAGTATTATTAAGGGGGGAGATGTGTTGTGTATGTAAATAGATGAAGATTATTTGCATTCTTTAAAGCCTCATTATGTAAGAATATATGTGTATATAAATTGGACATTTTTTGTTGGCCAAACGAAAAGAATAAGAGCTAAAAAAGAGTCATGGTCAAGTTTGAGTTGTTGTACATCTAATTACGACACAACCTTAACAACATCCATCCTCACTGAAGACACAAAAGTTGCCTGTTATGCAGATTATATAGCCATTTGGCACACAAGTAGCAGTATGGAAATATCAGAAAAATACTGAACACATCAATGAGAGGACTGGAGAAGTGGGCAATGAAACTCAAAATGACAATAAACCCAATAAACACAAACCTATAGGTCTCCTTCACTGACAGGAAAAAAGGCATGCATTTAACTCCAAAATAAGCATAAACAACCATATAATTGATAAAATTTGATCTCCAAATTACCTAGGTGTGATACTTGATGAGGAATTGCGATTTACAGAACACATCATTAGCACCTCAAATAGAGCTACCAGAAACCTAAACATTCTGAGAAGGCTATGTGGAACAAATTGGAGAGCAAAACCCAAAATTCTCAGAACAACATATATCACCTTAATAAGGCCAATAATGGAATATGCAACACCTGTTTGGGCTCCCTCAAGTTCATCACTAAAAAGAAGACTAGACAGTGTTCAAGCAAAAGCGGCCAAATTAATCACTGGTTCTGTTTCAAATACCAACATTTAGAAAATTCAGAGAGAATGTGGTCTAGACCTACTTGAAAGCAGAAAACAATTAAAAACAATAAATTTCACCAATATCTTAAAAACTAAAGAAACCGAACACATATCCCATAGAACCTATTTAAACTGGACACAAAAAGAAAGGTTCAAAAGATCTTCAACACATCAGTACGACAACAATATTAAAAAGAGCATAAATATGAAACATAATGAATTTCAAATTCGAGAATAACCAATATTTCCTACCCCATTGCCATCAAATGTAATCATCAATCTTAACCTGAATGAACCCTGCAATAAAAAAAGAGAACAAAAACATACTTAAAAAGAAAGGACTTGACACAATTGGTTTATGCGATCAGATAAATTATTTAACAGCATATACAGATGGATCATCAGACCTTACCATAAGTAATGGAGGGGCTGCAATTAACATAATACTGTAAGATGGAACATACATCAAAATCAAAGAAGGAGCAAGAAAGATTTCGTCAAACTTCACTTGTGAACTGACAGCTATCTGGAAAGATCTTGATGTATGTCTTAATCAACCATCCCTGCATCAAACAGAAGGAATTATAATATACCGTACAACGACTTCATATCCGACCTAGAAGCAATTCAGAAGGGCAATACTATAATCACACATAAAATGCATTCGTTACTTACTCAACTAATATCATTGGAGAATAACTGCATTCTACAATGGATTCCTTCCAGTGCTTGGATCGGGGGTAATAAAATGGCAGTTGAATTTGCAAAGGAAGCCAGAAAGTTGAGCCAAAGGAAAGAAAAAAAAAGTCATTATTTGATGCTAATGCTTTTGCAAAATACAAGATAATTAAACAAAAAATAAGAAATGCTCAAAATGTGAAATAAACTCCGTGAGAAAAATGACAAAACTTTATTAAGATTTAGAACAAAACATTATAAAGGATGACAATACATCCAGATGGCCCAAGAACCTATAGAACATGCAACAACTGTCCTGGTGTGGAAATAACACCTACCCACATATTCTCATGCCCGCAGCCTTGCCGAAAATTGACATAGACCCAGAGCAGCTGCTTTACACACCCAAGATAGTGGACAATGCTGCTGCTGCTGTGATAGAGATGAATGGAGACATCTGAGGTTCTTTATTGGACACGACAAAAACAACAACGGGATTCCAGAGTAAAATAAATCATCAGGGATAGATAAATATTTTTCAAATGAATTAAAATAAATATAATCTATACCGAGAGAGAGTTGAATTTAAAAAAATAGAAAATTATTATTTTCGAAATTCAAATAGCTGAGAGGATTCCAGCAAACCGCATCTAAAATATCAGTTTTTTTTTGCTACATGTTTTAATTTGCAAATACCTATTTTACATATCTCAGATTGTATTTAAAAATCGTTAACCATTTCTTCTAACTTTTGGCTAAATGGTGTTTTATTAATTTATTATTTGGTATTATTAAGGCTCTTTCCTTGTATTCAAAAAGGAAAAATACGTGTCGTTCAGTTATATTTTTCAATTTATCAAACAATTTGACCGCTGAATCGCTGATTCTGGTAGAGCGCCATCTAGCGAATAAAGTTGTAACTAAAATCAATTTCGAATTTTTCATTATTTGCCATAAAAATCCGATTGCATCCTGAACTCAATGGTGTTTACCGCATTGCTCTAGCGCAAATATTCGCGGAGTTATTAATTTTTATATATATATTTAAATGACATATATATATATATATGTCATTTAAAAAAGTATACTCTAGATACGTTACCTTCCATGCAGTCGTGGATAAAAAAAATGAAGAATAACCTTTTATGTTTTCCTTAAATTATATTTATTTTCATTATTTCCCAAAGCAAACAGTTTTACATACAAAGACAACTCTGTGTTTAGTTCTCATTTTTGATTTGGTTATTTAAATTATAATTTCAGTTATATTAGGAAAACAATTTCAATAAATTTTATGGTTATAATATGATGCACTAAGCGCGCCATCTGTTATCAAAATTCGAAACTCTTTTAAAGGCGTAAGATTCTTTTTGAAATTAAACAATTTCTACTGCCCTTATGGTTATGTAATTATTTTGTTCTAGAATTTTAATCTATATATATATATAAATGAATGTATGTGTGTCCTTTATGCCAGACCAAACCACTCATTGGAACGCCATGAAACTTTGGGAAGTTATTTAGTATAGTATTGGGAAGGTTTCTGAAAAATAATTTCTTGAATATCTTTAATATCCTTAGAGTTATTTGCAGATTGGTAGATTTAACTCGCAAGCAGCGCCCCCATTGCGACGATGATGATAAGTTTTGTTATCTATAAGTTTTATTATCACTAAGTTTATTATCTTAAATATGATTTATCAAAAGTAAGATTTTCTATCTATTAATTGCGCACAAGTCAAAGTTAGTTATCGAGTATTTTTCGAGGGAGCGGGAAAAATGTTCACTAGATAAAGCGATGATTTTGTAATGTAGAAAATTAGGAAAGACAAAATTCAGGATGACACGGCAATTTATTTGAGATACAATTCCAAGGCATGATACTATTCCTTTAACCTCCAATTACCGAGCGAACCAATTAATATTGATTTTATTCAACTTATCGAGTATCTTTCAAGGGACCGGGAAAAAATGTTCACTTTATCGAGAGAGTTTCAAATTATCAAAATATATCTTTTTTTTTTATAAGTTTATAGAGAATTGTTTTTTCAAATCAATATGCTTGAGGGATAAGTCTCTTTCAAATAAATTTATTTATTTCAAGCTTTCGGGCACAACCGCCCTTCGACAGGAAAAAATATATTAGCTACTACCGTTTTCGGATCTAAACTATATATAAACATTTGTGAGACGCCCGTGTCTCAGGTGTAATGCGAGGCTTGCCGCGAGAGGATGAGATCCTTGAAAAAGATTTGCTATTTGTAAATATAGAGAGAATTTGCCCGTGTAAAATATGTACTGATATGAATAGGACACACAATATGGCAAATCTCGGAAACTCAGGAATACATATTGAAATCGTGATCGCAGAGTTCATGATACAGAGAGGGGTTTGGTGGCTGCAGGGATCTTTTTAGATAGCAAATCTTTTTCAAGGATCTCATCCTCTCGCGGCAAGCCTCGCATTACACCTGAGACACGGGCGTCTCACAAATGTTTATATATAGTTTAGATCCGAAAACGGTAGTAGCTAATATATTTTTTCCTGTCGAAGGGCGGTTGTGCCCGAAAGCTTGAAATAAATAAATTTATTTGAAAGAGACTTATCCCTCAAGCATATTGATTTGAACATACTATTAGGGGATTGGCCTATTAATTAAGAGAATTGTTTTAACAAATGTTCGTTAGACAAACCTTTACTCGGGTAAAACCCGGGTGAAGCCGGGTACGTCCGCTAGTTATATTATAAATAATAAAAATCATATTTTATTATGTCATATATATACATGTAGTAAGGTAGTCGATCCTGTAGGATGACTGTAGTGTGTTGGTTAAATGCAGTCGTTGTGGCCTCAATGTTAGAGTGGATTCAAGCGTGAATGTATTGCACCAAAGAACGAGACATGGTATATGTCACCACGGAGATGGCGAGAGAGTGAGTGTAGCCGACGCCGGTCAGGGGAGAACTGTCAATCGTGTCTCAAAGCGGACTAATCTGTTTGCGTAAGAAGGGGGCATACCCGACTTGTTTTTCGGACCCTTTTCCGGCGCCGACTGTAACTCACTCGATTTTATTTGGCACTTTGGCAATTACATATACATCTATACAATACCGCGAATGTTTCTTTTACAAATAAATCAAACTTCTACTGTCCTTTCTGCGATGAAAAAAATATATTGGGAGGTCTTGGCTCATCAATGGTGAACTGAAGGATGGAATCTTAGATTTCTAAGATTCCACCCTTAAGTATAGCATATAAAAGCAGAATGATCCAATACAGTATTAGAGCTCTAAAGAGCCGTCTGGTAGATTAAATTGGCGTAACCGCTGCTAGGGTTATATGACGAGGGCCATTAGCCCGAAACCATTGTCTCTAGGTGGACGTTTCTCAGTTTGTCAACAATAGGTTTATTTATTTTTTTTTTTAATTGCAAACTTTCAAGTGATAATCGCTCTTCAATGATCCTAATTGAAGCAATTGACTATTTATTCATTACTTTCATATAATGTTGAAATCCCTCAATAACGCACTAATAGACAACTCTTAAGGAAGTGGAAAGTCTTCCATGTCGCTTGTCTGTTTTTTAGGGAGACAGAGGCAATTTTGTTCACACTTGGTTATTTCGTGTATCTTCAATAAAGGTCCCTGTGTATCAAATACACTGGTGTCCAAAAAATAAGAAACTTAACCAATATTGAAATTTCTCAAAAGCTAATTTATTAACAAATATATAATCTAGTATACAAATAGTTTAAACTATGGAGAATATGACTAGCTATATGAAAATTAAAAAATTATATTTGAAATTATGAAATATGCAAATTATTACCAACATACCCAAAGCTAAGGTTCCAGATCTTAAAGAAATAAAATATCAATAGGGAGTATGATCACCTCTAACAGCTATCAAGGTCTCACAGCGAGCCCTCATACTGTTTACCAGGCTTTGGAGGAGGTCCAGGGGTAGTAAACCCCACTCCTCCAATAGAGCAGTTCTTAGCTCAACGAGGGTTCTGGGAGAGGGGTGACGAGCTCCAATACGCCTCCCTAGAGCATCCCACACATGCTCTATTGGATTCAGGTCCGGAGATCTGGCTGGCCAATCCATCCTTCGAATATTCTCACTCTGGAGATATTCATTGACTAGCCTAGCCCTATGCGGACGAGCATTATCATCCATAAAAATTAAATTGTGACCAATTTGATTCTATAAGGTCTTAGATAGGGGTCAAGGATCTCGTCCCTGTACCTTTGGGCAGTTAAAGTGCCCCCAGAAAAAATGTGGAGGGGTGTGCCTCTGCTAGAACTGATGCCAGCCCAGACTAAGAGACTGCCCCCTCTAAAACTGTCTATTTCCCTGATGTTACTGGGATGATAGCGGGTTCCAGGCTCCCTCCAGATGAAAACTCGTCGAGAATCTGTGTTTAAACTAAATCTTGACTCGTCACTGAAGAGAACATTGGCCCACTGATCATGAGTCCAGGCGTGATGTTCCAAGCATCAATTCAAGCGGGCTCTCCTGTGAGCAGAGGTTAAAGGGATACAGACCATTGGTCATCTTGCATAAAGAGCACCTTCGTGAAGCCTTCGGTAAACAGTTTGTCTTGAAATTCTCGTTCCAGTAGCACTTGAGAGTTCATTAGAGAGTTGAATAGCTGTCATCTCCCTATAGCGCTTGGCAGTTACGACCAGATAACGGTCTTCAGAGGTAGCTGTTTTTCTTTTTCTACCAGAACCTTCTTTTCTTTTGATGGTTCCTGTCTCAATGAACTGTTTCCATATTTTGCTGACCACAGATTTATTCACATTTAGCCATTCTGCTACTTCAACTTGTGATTGCCCTGCCTCCATTCTTCCAACAGCTCTCCATTTTAAATCATCTGCTAAAATTTTTCGTAAACTCATAATTAACTAAGGATTAAATAAAATTATAATTGGACAATTCTTAGATGGGGTAAACGACACGCCAAATAGCACACTTATAAAGACAAGCAAAAATGTTCATATTTTCAATTCACCGAATCGAATAGTTGCGATAAATAAATTCTACGACTTAAAATACCTAATTAAATTACTTTTTAGCTTTTAGCGTTGTATATTTTGAAACATATCATTAAAAAACAAAGGTTTCTTATTTTTTGGACACCAGTGTATATTTCAGCTTTATTGTATGAACTACGATATACATGCTAAAAGGTAACACATTTCTCAAATTTTGTCCATGAGTGTATAAAGCTGTTTCTTTTCTCAAATAATTATCCACTACTCTGAAAATAATGGCTAAACTACAAATTCCCTCTCTTATACAAAAAATAAATAAATAACATTTTGTCAAATATATTTTCATATTGAAAATGTTTTTCAAATTGTTTTTAAATTAATAATTATGTTTTTTTTTAGGATTATATAAAAGGTTATTGGTATGTGTCGAGAGAGTTTTCTAGCCTAACTTTATTTAGTAAAGTTATCCACGTCAGTGTCTTGAGAGTTAAAAAAAAGTCCCCAAAACTGTCGTGGTGTGAGCGGAATTGACTCGTCTTCATTCTTGGCAATAAAAAACAAAGAATGGGGGATTAAAAATCAATACATCCTGACGTGACTAGTTTTCTTTTGCTTTTTTTATCATGCCTTTTGTGTATAATTCCTATACAAATCTCATATATATTCACATTGTGTAGCGTTCTCACGCAATTCTGGCCTCAACTACCCGTTTCATGATTTTTCAGGATGCCTTAATGACCAATTTTTTGATCGTTGAGGTACAGCTTACACCACGCTGATGAGGGCCAACAGCCCGAAAAGCGTCCGTGGTTAGCTTTTATTGATTAATCAAGAATGGGTATTTGGTCAATTCTGGAATAATTAAAAATCAACGAAAATAGTTGATATTTATTCCGATAGATGGCGCAAGACATCAGCAACTTTCAGTTGCACGTTAAGGAGATGCCTTTTTCTTAATCTCATCTAAATGTTTTTTCGGCCTATTATTAATATATAAATAGAAAAAAAATACCAAAAGAGTACTTTGATACGCCATTTTTGTATGTTATAATTATATATATAACAAATGAAAATATTAAGACGCGAATATTTCTTTCACAAATAAATCAAATTCTAGTGTTCTCACTGCAATGAAAAAATATTGGGAGTGCTTGGCTCATTAGTGATGAACGGTTTCGCTAATGTCTGGTAGTTTAAATGGGCGAAAAAAAAAAAACAGCTTGGAGTGTTCACCACTGATGATCCAAACCCTCCCAATATTTTATCATCGAAGTAAGGACAGTATAAGTTTGATTCATTTGTGAAAAGAAACATTCATATCTTAATATTTTCATTTGTTATATATAAATAGCGTTATTGCTTTGAAAATTATATATACAATGAAATAAGTGCTTTACAGCTTTGTTTATTGGTTATTTTTACCTTTCAGTGATCAGGTTTCATTCTTTTCAAGGGAAAAAACTTACAATGTAAAGTTGACAGCGGGTCAGTGAAACGAAAGAATAAATAATTAAAAATGTTGTAGAGTGTTAATTTGATCACGTATATAATACTGAAGTTCAAAATTCTCTACTATTTATAATTTTAAACGAAAAAAGGGAATTATACAGTTAAACTTGTCTATAGCGGCCCCTCTAAATAGTGCCTTCCACTCTTTTGCGCCCGATTTCAAACATTAAAATGTAAATATTTTACATTAAAAGTGACCTGTCTATAGCACCCTATTTTGGTGAGTCCCAAGAGGGGGCGCTATAGTAAGGTTTAACTGTATATAATATTGTAGAGAAGAAATAATTTTATAACTGCACCGCCCACTCCCGGTGCTGCTATAGAAGGCCCACTTTCCTCAACAACAAGTGCACCAGCTCCAGGGGCTCTTCACCACTTATGAGGAGTACTTAGCCCACATTCTAATGCCCTTACTGCTATGGAAAAATTAATGGGAGAGCCTGGCTCATCAGTGGTGAACCCTTCCAGCGGTTTCGCAAGTTTAATCTACCATACCGCTGTTATATTGCATTTTTCGATCTTCCTTTTAGAGCGATAGTGATGCTAGACTTTTTGAATGGGTATTTTAGATGAACTATGGACATAAGCTTTGAGGGCAGCAGAATTGTATTGTTGTTGTTGTTTATTTTTTTGTAATGATGATAAGTTTTTTTTTTTTCACTGATGACTCATGACAATATTTAATTTATAGTTTCAATTTCAATCTATCTAAATATTTTTAACAACAATATTTTAGCAATGCGTTTCTTTTCATGCATACAATCAAATAATACCTCTACAGACCTTGCTATAATGATAAGGGTTATTGAATAAACGGACTTGGCTCATCAGTGTCGAACTTTCTCAATGGTTTTGTCAAATTAATCTTCATTATAGAAAAGAAACAAATTGCCAATACATAATCGTTAAAAATTTTATCGTTTCAGGAAGAATTAAACCTAAACGTAGTTCTCTTAATCGGACCATTCTCACGCCTCTAAAATCTATCACTACAGACTAGAGGTCAAGCTAACATTGGATCCCTATTATACAAAACATTAAAAAGTTAAATGTCAAACTTATTCATAAACATAAATCTTGAATATATTTATATATTCAATTGCCATCTATCGATACAATTTGTAACAAATAAATATTTTGGTAATGTGTTTCTTTTTCAATAATCTCTCAATAATCAATTATCTCTCTGAGCCAAGCTCTCTCATTCAATAACTTATTTCATTGCAGTAAGGTGTGTAGAGATAATATTTGATGTAATTATTGAAAAATAAACACATATCCAGTAAATTTATTTGTTACAAATTTGAAATATATTTGTTTTCAAAAAGTATAGATCAAATCGAAAGAATATATCTTATATTCGGGGTGAGGGAATAAAAAAAGTAATTAATTATTAAGTAATGTTTAGATTGTGGAAAGCAAATTTTACTTACATAAAAAAAAAGAATGAAATATCAATTATTAGCAAATATGCTTATTTTATTTTAAACAAATTTAAGTATATAATAATATATTTTTGGCAAATGAGTTTATTAAAAAAAAAACACATTTAACCAACCCAAAAGAAAAAACAAATCTATATATAAACAACAGAAAAAATAATAATTAAAAAGCTTTTGTTTTTGGTCAAATTAGTAAAAATATTTATATATTAAAAAAATTAAAATGAATATAACATATATATTTAAAACAAAAGACAGCATTTCTTAGAATCGAACCCTCGGTCTTATATTTAAATTAGAATTTCGTTAAAATAATAAAACAGGTTTCTGGAGATGAGTTTCTTTTCATTTTATGATTACCATTCGTTTTTGAACTTCTGTAGAAAGACAAAGATGCCTGAAATCTTCAATTTATATAAATAAAATTGGGAAAAATCCTCTCCAGAAACCTATTGTATTTTTTAAATTTATATCCAGAAGATTTAAATCAAGTATATAGAATTTCGGTGTTCATAATACAACTTCTTGTATATATATATATATATATAAAGAAACAGTTCACTTTGATTGGCTAATTAGGGCACGTGACAGTGATCAACCAATTAGACCGTGAATAAAACGGTTATACCTACATCTATTCTCTCATGAACATTCAGACGTATTTTGATCGAAGATTCTAGAAGAATTGTAAGAGTATAAACATAATTTATATCAAAGCAATAACAATAGAAAAAACTATATAAAACAAACGAAAACATTAATACGCGAATGTTTCCTTCACAAATAAATCAAACTTTAACTGTCCTTACTGCGATAAAAAATATATTGGGAAAATTTGGTTCATCAATGGTAAACATAATCCTTCAGTGTAGCATATATAAACAGAATGATCCAATACAGTATTAGAGTTCTAAAGAAGCGGTCTGTTAGATTAAATTTGAAAAACCGTTGGGAGGGTTCACAACTGATGAGCAAAGCCTTCCCAATATATTTTTTAATCGCAGTAAGGACAGTAGAAGTTTGATTTATATGTGAAAGAAACATTGGCGTCTTCATGTTTTCATTTGTTACTATTTATACCAATCAGTAGAATTATATTAAGTTTCTTTATTAATATTAAATTACACAACATCAGGTAAGTTGGGGGGTCGGTGGAAGAATGGTCTAAACCGTTGGTTTGCAAAAGTCCAATCCCACCAGCGAGTGCAAGTAACCAAGCGGGGCTCTGGCACATTTGTAAGTACAAATTCGAACTGTTTTTCACATGTGTAGACATGTGGTTAACTTACAGTAAAAGCGGTCGCCTATTTCTACCCACCATGATTTTCTTGGCCTGTACCACGTGTACTTGGGATTAGCAAAAAAGAAAAAAAGAAAAAAACAGGTAAGCTGGAGGGATTTGCGAAAGAAATGAATAAGATATATTGCAATTCTACTGGTTGATAAATTGTGATTAAACCTCATATTATAGCAGTGAGCATATTTATTACTGTTTACATTGAGAAACAATGTATCCAAGAAAACAGTTTCTAACTTAACGATCGATAAAAAAGGAATCAGGTTTCCAGGTAAGCCAAGATAATCTTTACAATGGAAAATATTTTACCAGACGATATAATACCAATCTTTAAAGTAGTAAGAAAGCACCAAAGATGGAGAGAAAAAAAGAATATTCCACCTAAAGAATGTCTTTGGGGAAATTGTTTCTCAACACAATGGACCATTTCAAACAATGAGGGTGAAAGAAAAGATTTTACAAGGCTTCGTATGGTGAAGACATTAATCTGATTGTCTTCTGGAACTTGGAAGGAATCATTTTTCGAGGTAATTTAAAGGTTTTCTTATTTCTTATTATATGAGATTGGTTGTGTAACATTGTTGTTAATATATTCTTTATTAACCATCTTTGATTACTATAAACTACATCTGAATGGCATGGCTTGGTCCTGGTTTAGCTCAAGTGAATGTTAGCCCAACTATTTTCGAAGGAATTGACACGGTTTTATTCTTTCTTCTTATATGAGACTGGTTGTGTAACACTGTCGTTAATATATTCTTTATTAGGTATATTTTATTAATATAAACTACCTGTGAATGACACGGCTTCGTCTGGGTTTAGCTCGGGTGAATGTTCGCCTTGTCTTTATTGTTT
Source organism: Cordylochernes scorpioides (assembly GCA_030710605.1). Classification (NCBI taxonomy): domain Eukaryota; kingdom Metazoa; phylum Arthropoda; class Arachnida; order Pseudoscorpiones; family Chernetidae; genus Cordylochernes; species Cordylochernes scorpioides. The sequence goes on along the minus strand of CP092884.1, from coordinate 24,186,091 downwards.
GCGAAAGAGCATTGCTCGATGCAAATATTTAAATGTAATTATTTTGTCTTAAAAGCTTAAGTACGTAGTTTTCTTAAATACCATTTCTAACATTTCACCCTTCAATGCAGCATATAAAAGCAGAATGATCCAATACAGTATTAGATCTCTAAAGAAGCGGTCTGGCAGATTAAAAAAAAATTGGCGAAACCGCTGAGAGGGTTCACCACTGATGAGCCAAGCCCTCCCAATATTTTATTATCACAGTAAGGATAGTAGAAGTTTGATATATTTGGGAAAAGAAACATTCGCGTCTTAATGTTTTCATTTGTTATAAGTTGTATGTTAAGGGTTTCATTATTTTTAGTTCTGTGCATATATTTGTATAATATTTGACCATAGGACTATCTAGTCACGTATGTCAATTGGCTGTATATATATTGTGGTTGAGAGATAAAGTTAGTTGTGTAATATCAGTGCTCAAAGCGACGTGTTTTAGATCCTGGGTGGGGTCAGCTACATACATAGGGAAGGCTAGCACCAGTTTGAAGTTTGAAAAGTAAATTACTATAACCACACACAGCGAAGGGTTTACCGAACAGATGCACTCCAGAAGGGAGTTGGTCGTAGGGTGATCTATACCATCCGTTTTAAATCGCTACTACCCGGGATCGAAACCCGAATTGGGCATTTTTTCTAATTAAAATGAATGCTCCAATGGCCCCCGATTCTTGCAAAAGTCCAACCCCAACAACGATTACAAGGACTCTGGCTAATTTGTAAGTGCAAAAGTCGAACTGCTTTTCACATGTGTAGGCATGTGGTGAACTTACAGTAAAAGTAGTCGCTTACTACCCACCATGATTACCATGGACTGTACCTCGTGTGCTAGGGATGATAAAAAAATTCTAACTTATAATATATCCTTAATGACGGCTTTTACTCTACGAGTAAGTTCACCACATGGCTACACATGTGAAAAGCAGTTCGAAAGAGTGAATTACTGAAACCAGCGAAATGCTTACCAAGCAGATGCACTCCATAACTTACAAATAAGGATGTCAACTTCAGTTAGAAATAGCGGAACAGGTCTGTAAAATAACACACACAGAAATTTTAATCATATATTCATTATTTTATTTAAATATTGCTTTTACTTTTATTAAATATAGTCTTTACAACGTAAAATAGACAAGGAAGAAAAGGAGCTATCTCCTGATCAACTACAAGTTGATTATGGTTGGCGCCATCTATCGGATAAATATCAAATAATCGCCAATTTAAAAATTTAATTTAGAATTATGGGCAATTATTAGATAAAATAAATTGTTATATACAATATTAGCTGAGAAAAATATTCAAAATTGAATTTATTTGCCTATTCCCGGATCTTAAAAATATTCTTTGCAGAAGAATAAAACCCTATGAAGAATTTAAAAGGCGAAATTAATATAAAAGCTGTTTATATGAATAAGATATAGTTGCATGAATATATATATATATAAAACAAAAGGATTTAAAAGCGCGAATGTTTTATGTATAAAAGAAACATTCGCGCTTTTAAATCCTTTTGTTTTATATGTATAGATGGCGCGTTATTGCTTTGTGGATGGCTTTTCTTGATTTATCAAGAAATTGGGTTGGCCAAATATCAGGGAACAGGCTAAATCAATGTTTAGTTGATTTCTGTTCCACCAGATGGCGCTCTGCCTTCTGTAAAGCACATGTGCTCCTGGTCAGGATATGCCATTTTTTATATTGATTTTAACACCTGATCTTTTTATCTTTTATTTTTTTATTTCGTTTTTTAATGTGCTAAGCGTATTTACGCAAGTTTGGCCTTAAATACCCATTTCTTGGTTTTTCAGGAAGCCATTGGGATCAAAAAATATTTTTTGGTCTCAATGGTTCAGCCTACTCCACGCTGACGAGCGCCAAAAAGCGCGAAACGCGTTCGTGGATGGCTTTTCTTGATTTATCAAGAAATTGGGTTGGCCAAATATCAGGGAACAGGCTAAATCAATGTTTAGTTGATTTCTGTTCCACCAGATGGCGCTCTGCCTTCTGTAAAGCACATGTGCTCCTGGTCAGGATATGCCATTTTTTATATTGATTTCAACACCTGATCTTTTTATCTTTTATTTTTTTATTTCGTTTTTTAATGTGCTAAGCGTATTTACGCAAGTTTGGCCTTAAATACCCATTTCTTGGTTTTTCAGGAAGCCATTGGGATCAAAAAATATTTTTTGGTCTCAATGGTTCAGCCTACTCCACGCTGACGAGCGCCAAAAAGCGCGAAACGCGTTCGTGGATGGCTTTTCTTGATTTATCAAGAAATTGGGTTGGCCAAATATCAGGGAACAGGCTAAATCAATGTTTAGTTGATTTCTGTTCCACCAGATGGCGCTCTGCCTTCTGTAAAGCACATGTGCTCCTGGTCAGGATATGCCATTTTTTATATATATATATATATATTTATTTAATTAAAAAGGCATATATTGGATCAAACTATCATGTATATATATACATGTTTGAAGGTTGATTTTTAGATCAGATTTCTATACAAGCTTGAGTATTTTATTTGAAATATTAATATATAGTATTACCAAGGTAATGCATAACCATAAGGGAACAACGCGAATGTAAAGTTGAAAAAAGGCTACGAAATCTGCAGGTAGTAATATAAGCACACAAGTTTATAAACACATGGCAATGTATGCAAATACGGCGAAGGGTCCATGAATTATTTGGCACCTAGCTGTCTGACGTCATCAGGCCCTGGCAGGTCGCCAGGAGCTCTGACGTCATTGGGAGGGTTGTCTGATTTGGTGGAGCGGAAATAGAGCTAACTATTAACGCTATCTTCCTTCCTCTTCAATTAACTGGTGGAAATAGAGTTATTTGCTAGTGAGATAGTTACTGTAGGACCTTACAGGTGTCTGTACCACACTACATAGCAGTATCTCTATGACACTATAGATCTGTGCTAGTGAGATAGTTACAGTAGGAACTTACAGGTGTCTGGACCACACTACATAGCAGTATCTCTATGGTATTATAGATCTGTGCTAGTGAGATAGTTACTGTAGGACCTTACAGGTGTCTGTACCACACAACAAGGTAGTATCTCTGTGGCACTATAGATCTTTGCTAATGAGAGAGTTATTGTAAGACCATACAGGTGTCTGTACCACAAAACAAGGTAGTATCTCTGTGGCACTACAGATCTGTGCTAATGAGAGAGTTATTGTAAGACCTTACAGGTGTCTGTACCACAAAACAAGGTAGTATCTCTGTGGCACTACAGATCAGTGCTATTGAGATAGTTACTGTAGGACCTTACAGGTGTCTGTACCACACCACCTGGTGAATCTCTGTGGTACTGTGGATCTGTGCCAGTGAGATAGTTACTGTAGGACCTTACAGGTATCTGTACCACACTTACATGGCAGTTTCTTTGTGGCACTATAGATCTGTGCCAGTGAGATAGTTATTGTAGGGCCTTACAGGTGTCTGTACCACACCACCTGGTGGTATCTCTGTGGTACTATGGATCTGTGCCAGTGAGATAGTTACTATAGGGACCTTACAGGTGTCTGGACCACACTACATGGTAGTATCTCTGTGGCACTATGGACTAGTATGATAGTTACTGTAGGACCTTAAGGTGTCTGGACCACGCTACATAGTAGTTTCTCTGTGGCACTATGGATATGAGCCAGTGAGATAGTTACTGTAGGACCTTACAGGTGTCTGTACCACACTTACATGACAGTTTCTTTGTGGCACTATAGATCTGTGCCAGTGAGATAGTTACTGTAGGACCTCACAGGTGTCTGTACCACACAACATAGCAGTATCTCTGTGGCAATATGAATCTGTGCTAGTGTGATAGTTACTCTAGGACCTTACAGGTGTCTGTACCACACTACATAGCAGTTTCTCTGTGGCACTATGGATCTGTGCTAGTGCCATAGTTACTGTAGGACCTTACAGGTCTCTGGATCATACCACCTGGTGGCATCTCTTTGACACTATAGATCTGTGCTAGTGAGATAACTACTGTAGGACCTTACAAGTGTCTGGATTATACATCTAGGCAGTATCTATGTGAAAATATACATAATTTTTAATTTAAAACATTTTCATCGACTCCTATTCAATATTTAAAATATAGCAATATTAACATCCTTATTCTTTGATGGAGGCTTCGTCACCTTGAGAGTGTCCTCTTTAGGACAAGAAAATGCAAATTTTAGCAGACGCTAGGATGGCCATCATCTAGGCTATGTCCGAAAATCCAGTTCGGAAGGTCAGGGGGTCCGCTTGATGATCGTCAAGGCCTCCCGGATGATAGGCCTGATGCAGCAGTCGAACAAACGGCGGTCGACCATCCAAAGGTCTTTTGAATTCAGACAATGTCGTATATTTATATTCTAATAATTATAAATCCCCGGATTATTATTCTGTTATATATTGTATATATCGTAATATATAACCTATCATCATTCTGTTGTTGTTGACGTGTAATTTTGGATTTTGCATCTACTCCGGTGTAATATAATATAAGTCATTTAAATAAAAAAGGATTAAAATTTATTTCTACTTTTCAATCAACCTAAATACACCACAAACAATAATTCTGAAAGTTATTTTATTCTAGGTGACTTTTATTGATTTACATACAAGTTAACGAAGTGTGAACAAAATTGCCTCTATCTCCTTAATAAAAACAGACGATATTAAATACCTCCAATTTCCTAAGGTTTTGTCCATAAGTGTGTATATACTATCCTAATAAAAGTGTTTCTCAATTCTTAGTCATAAATGATGCGCTAAAAATCTTATATTTGAAATATTCTCTGTCAACCGTGGTATAAATATGCTGAAGTTATTTTTACACCTGGGGAAATTATAATCACCTTAGTACTAAATGAATATTCAAGCGTTGAAGAGTTCATTTTTTTAAAATCAAACAAAAGACATAAAATAATAATTATTTTTATTTAGAAATATGTCATTTAACGAGCCTTTATATTTGGATTTTAAAATACAAAACAATATTTTAAAAATAATTATATATTCAACTTATTTAACGTATGAAATATAGACATAAATATAGATGTGTATTTACTAAATTCAGTTTGAAGTCTCGAGATTTTGTTTAATCAGCACGTATCATCCACCATGCACGTATATTTTTAAAACGTTTTTCTCACAACAGAAAATGGTAATATATTTTTCTCTCAATATATCATAAGTATTTAAAAATATGTAAATAATAATGTGTATATAAAAATAGTATTTATCCTTAATTTATTAACGTGATAATCCTGTTGAAGAACTGACAAGTCCGAAAGCTTAAAAATAAAAAGTTGTACAAGAAACTTAGCCCTGGAAGCTTTATTTATTTTATAATAGATGTGTAGTGCTTAAAATTAATAAATGTTATATAAATAATGAAGAATATTTATAGAAAAAATAGTTAGACCTTCTCGTTTAATAAAATATTTAGAATTTTAATATTAACTCTTTTATCTATTTCTGTCAGGGCTACGATAAAATATTCCAAAAGAATCAAAATCTATTAAATTCTAACCGTAATTTTCTAAGTTAATATTTTTGTTGCCTCTATTAATCATTTTCATTTTATTTCAAATTTTATTTTCATTTATCTTTTTAAAAAAGGGGAGGATGTACCTAATTAGAGAAAAATATCCATTTTACTCATAATTTATTACCTTTTGGAGATTTTTAAATTTTATATTTGGAAGGCGTGTGTAATCATTAATTTAAAATACAAATTTAAATAAACAAAATATGTATAGGGTTTTATTTCAAGTAATTAATCATTCCAAGGGATTCTAGTAATTTCCATTCAGACGAATATATAAGAAAGATAAATGGAGAAATATTGGTATGCAATTAGAATCTATTTCTCTCTATATATCGCTAATAATATTAGCCTATTTATAAGGTTATGTTATTGAGGTAAAGCCCAAAAGCTAGAGATATTAATATATATATATGTTATGAATATTTTTGTTGTAGTAGTTAGATAAAGGAATGATAAGACAAAGGATCGATAAGATAAAGGGTTGAGGTGCAGTCGTGATAAGAAAAATATAATTATTTACCGTCAAGTAGCTTTCATTTTCAATTACTTGAGGAAAGATTACACATTAGTTATTTTCACATTATATAGAATTTATAAAGTGAATCCTATATTAGTGATTTAAAAGGATAGATATCTTAACTACGCATATTTACAACAAAACTGAAAGTCTTTCTAAAAAGGATGATAACAAAAGTAAAATTATCAATGAATAAAATAAAGTATATAATTTTTAAAATATAGAAATATTTGAATTTTTAGATTATATAATATTTCTCCCCTGTGAAAAAGATTTTAAAATATAAAAATTTTAAAATAAAATTGGTAATTAAAAATAATTAATTAAACGAAATCAATAAATCTATATAAATAATTAAAAATGAAACAATAAAAATCAATATCCACATTTTTCAAAATAAACAAAAGAAAGTTTGTTTACAATTAATTTATATAATTATGAAATTATAATAAAAGTATATATAAGAAGTATTAATGATCAAGTCATAGGAAATATGGATATGAAGCAAAAAGGTATTTAAAATTTGAGTAATTATGACATTATGCTAGTTACACTTCAAAATATCAAAAAGCAGTAGAAATGATATTTTTACCCAAATGTAGCTCAAAAATAAATTGCTTCTGATATATTAACATTTAAATGTATGTGATATAATATATAAAGGTATTTATTAATAATGGTTGAGTAATGAAATGCTAATAGAGAGATGTATGGAGTGACATTTAAGTTATTTGTGAAGGCTTAAGAATTGGGGTTGATATTTGTTCTTCATTGTCCATGTCCAAAATATGGCCTTCCTGTGAAAAAAATATTTTATCATCAATATATATTAACTTTGTGTTAGAATATTGGTTTACTATTAAGTCATTTTCTATGTTAGTGCTATAGTGAAATAAAAAATCTGCTTCTGGGTAAAATAATTTAAGCCAATTAGAGTGTATAATTTCTGTTTGTTTTCTTTGGGGTAAATTGGGTTTATTAATTTCATATGTGACTGGAGAAAGTTGTTTTAAAATTTTAAATGGGCCTATATATCTTTGTGTTAATTTGCCAGTGTTTGGATAAATAAAGGTTTTTACTAATACCTGATCTCCTTCTTTAAAAATGGGTTCTGGGTGTTTAATATCATTAATTTGTTTGCTGTTTTCATGGGATTTTATGGTTCTTTCAATGGCTAATTTACTTGCCTTTTCTATTGGTGTATGTGTTTCTGTGTCATGTTCTATATACTGTGGTTGTATTCCATAGTATAAGAATTTAGGAGTAAAGCCTGTTGTGGTATGTACTGTTTCATTATAGCTTTCAGTTATTTTAGTAATATATTTTGTCCAAGGAATCTTTAAATTAGTATTATATTCACATCTTAACCTATTAATGATAGTGGAATTTAGTCTTTCTACTTTTGCATTTGTTTCTGGGTGATGGGCACTGGTGAGTAGATGCTTAACATTATTTTTCTCTAAAAAGTGTTTAAATATATTGCTAAGAAAAGCTGCATTTCTGTTGTAGTGGTCCATAAACAATTCTGTTATCCCTAGATTTATTAAACTGGCAAGTTTCACAATGTTTTGATGTAATTAGCAAAATCCCTAGTCATATGTGGCCAAATATAGTATGGATAAATTATTTTGTTCATTTGAGTTGTTCCAATAAGTCCATGCTTTGTATGTACTTTGTTTAATAATTTGTGCCTTAGTGTCTGTGGTACATAAGCTCTTTTAAAACCCTTTCTATTAATTATAAAAGATCATTTTGTATTTTAAATTTACTATTGCTAATTTGTTCTGTTGATTGGTGTTCTTTTAACTCATTATATGTTAGGTAAAATTAGACAGGTGCTCTTGATAGCATGTCTGCTTCTATATTATTTAATCCTTTAATATGTTTTATGTCAAAGTTATATTGAGATAGAATTAAGGACCATATAAATAACCTACCTTGTGGGTTTTTTACATTTTTGACCCATTTTAAAGGTAAGTGATCTGTGTGCAAGGTAAAATGTATGTTGTGTAGATGTGTGTGAAACCTTTGTACTGAATTAATGATAGCTAATATTTCAATTTCTGAGGCAGTATAATTCTGTTCATAAGGGTGATGTTTTCTTGAAAAATAACCTATGGGGTGTAAAATGCCTTGTTCATCTGGTTGTTTGAGAACTCCTGCTACTCCTAGACTTGACGCGTCTGTGAATAAATGCCATGGTTTTGATGGGTCATAAATATATAGTACAGGTTGTGATATGAGTGAATTTTTAAGAGTTTGGAAAGCTTGTTCATGTTTCGCACTCCATAACCAAGGAACATTTTTTAACAAAAGTTCATTCAAAGGTGCCCTAATTTGCGCATAATGGGGAATAAATTTATTATATATATTTATGATGCCTAAAAATCTTTGTAAGGTTTTAATATTATATGGTCTATTTAATTTTAAAATTGCTTTAATATTTGTGTTATTTGGTGTATATTTTCCTGAGTTAATAGTATACCCTAAGAATTGTATTTCTTTTTGTAAAAATTTGCATTTATTGAGATTGAGCTTTATATTCTATTGTTCGAATATACTTAATATGTCATCTAAATGTTTAATGTGTTCTTCATAAGTTTTGGAGTGTATAATAATGTCATCAAAATAATTTAAGGCATAGTGTATGTTATGTTTAGTGAAAACTGACTTCATAATCCTTTCAAATTGTGAAGGTGCATTTTTAAACCATATGGAAGCCTATTCCATTCATAACATCCTAATTGTGTTACAAAGGAGGCTTTATGTCTATCTTTTTCATCAATGGGTATATGCCCGTATGCATTTTTAACATCTAGAATAGTATATATTTTTGACTGTGATAACCTATCTATAATTTGATCTATAAGTGGAATTGGGGTATGTTCTGGAACTGTTTTTTGATTAAGTTTCCTATAATCTATACAGAGTCTTGTGGGGTGATTTGGGGCATCAGATCTTTTATTCACTAATAATGCAGGAGAACTATAAGGACTAGATGAGGGTCTAAAAATATCCTATTTTAACATTTCAGTTATTTGTTTTTTGTATTTCAGCATTATTGTAAAAAGATCTCCTATATGGCTTTTGTGCTATGGGAATATCATCTAAAAGAGATATGCAAATTGGGTTAGTCTTTATGTGTCCTATATAAAAATTGTGTTTAGAGAAAACATTCTTATATTTATGCAATATATCTGAAATTGTTTGATTAGAGAAATTTGGATTAATATCTACTTTACTAAGGTCTAAATATGAATTATAATTTGTTTGTAGGGCACGTTCTTCGCATACTGTGATATGAGTTAAAATCAATAATGGGATTTGAATTAGGATCTATAAATTGAACATTTGGGGTTGGTATATCAAAAGAATTGAAATAATACAATGGGTTAATATTTAAAAGAGATGAATTTTTAACGTAGTATGGGTCTGGAATACAGTATTTTGAGAAATCTATTTGTAACTTAAATATATACATTGTTAGTAAATCTAAAATAAGATATTCTACTGGAGTTTCACAAACAAACATTTCTTGATACCTTGTAAGTTTTCATAAGGTAAGCCTAACCAATATTTTGCATAATGGGTAACTAAATCCTTCTACCTGACCTATTCTTTCTTTTGGGGAATATGTAAAAACAATGTCTAATATTAGAATATCAATACATTCTGAAGCAAAATTCACTCTACCCTTATGGTTTAAATGATGAATTAAATCATACGAATACAGTAACCGATTTAAATATCTCTATCTATGAAAGTAGCTGTACTTACAAAAAACAAGTAAATAATAATCCAAATAACAAGAGAGGAAAAAGCACAAACAAACTTGGTTATATAGACTTTGAACAGGTTTTAATTAATAATCAGGAATTCCAACCAAATTTTACACAAAAATTCATTAGCTTCCTCTTCAAACTTAACAACAAAAAATGGAAAAATTTATACAAGATATTAGAACTAACAATCTATCTAAAAGAATTACAGATATCGCTAAAGATATCTATAAATTTAAGAAAATTGATAACAGTAATTCTGTTAACATTGACATAAAATTTACAAACAAAATATTTGAACATAACAAATTTAATGATGTATTCAACAACACTGATATCAAATATTTATTCCCAGTACAAAGCTTAAATTTCAAAACCACATTCAAATACAACAAAAATCTAGGAAGTATGGTATGCAACTATAATACCTTCATAAAAAAAATAACAATTTCAATATTATTAATTGTAAGTGCAATAATATAAGTGACCAACATAAATTTAAAGGTCACATTCTAACTAGTGACTTCACATTCTTAAATAAAGAAATACAAGTCATGCTCAACAACGGATATAAATTTATACCGCCGATTAAACAAAACTACAACAACACGGTTAATTCAATCAACCAAGATCTTGATCTCTTTATTAATAAAACAAGCCTAAAGTTCAAGATCCCGGAATTTACTTTCTTTAATTGGAAATTTGAAATTATAGAACAAGTCAAAGATTATTAGCACAATACGCTGAAAATTGCTAAATATCCCCCTCAAACATTGGAACATTAAAAGAAAACATCAAAATTATATTCAAGAAGAGTACATTATTACTTCAATTGATAAAATTTCCAACAATTTCGCAATCACCTGCAAAAATCTATATCACGACTTAATTATGCAAGAAATGTACAACACCGATAAATACAGCATATCAAATATAACACCGATTCAAATTAAAAAGGAATTAGAGGTTAGGGAAAAAACTTTAAATATATATAGAAAAAAACACCACCCCTATTATACCTTATATTTATATTATACCCAAAATTCACAAAAATCCTCTTAAATTCAGAACCATAACATCTGGAATAAATTCTAATTTAAACAATTTAGACCTTCAATCAGCTTCAACTTAAAAATTCTTGACAAAACAGATCCGCAATAAAGAAAAATACAATTTTTTAGACTCCAATAAAAATGTATTAAATTTTATTATCAAAAACCTTCCCAAACTCAAATCCGTTTATACTTTTGATTTTGAAGGCCTTTTCTCTAAACTGGAGTTAGAGGATCTTAAACTCAAAATTATTAATATATTTTTAGAATTTTTAATTGACAAGACATTCAAAATACCCTTAATTCACAATGGCAACAAATCCATGTAATTAACTACAATAAAGCAAAATTACTTTTAGAAACATTCCTTAAATTCAATTATATCCAAATTAAAAATCAAATTTATAATCATAAACAAGGAGTACCAATGGGTACGTCATCTAGTCCATTATTGGCCAACCTCCTGTTATTTTGGTATGAGAGGGAATTCTTCTCTCTTAACAAAGTTAACTGGTGGTTGTTCCGATACGTAGATGACATTCTTATATTCAATAATAACAAGTTTCCAAAAACTAATCTATCCTCCGTATCTAAATCTAAAAAATAATGAAAAAATCAAATTTATTCAAAAAGTCAACATCCTCGATTTATACATAAATCTAAAAGAAAAAAAGTATAGAAGTATAAGACAAAAGATCAAATTTCGATTTCAACATTATTAAATATAGAAGACAAGATTCAAATATATCAAAAAATTGCACCAAAGATATCTATTTTGGACAATTTTTAAGATTCTACCGAATTAACAACAAATTAAACAACTTTATAAGTAAAATTAAAAACTTAAATGATGAATTAAAAAAAAAGATGGATTCAGCCAAAATACAATTTAAAAAAATTAATATTTTATCAATCAGAAAATATCTTCACAAAAACAAATTTTCTTACAATTTTAACTTCAATGACTTTAAAAAATTTACTATGAGATTTTAATTAACTTTTGACCGGACATTCAAACTTGTTTTCTCCGGTAACTTTAAAATCAAAAATTTTATTTATAAACATTAACCGTCTCCCTCTGGGTGAGTAGAATTTGCTTGGGATGTTAATTGTAACATACATATATTGAATTTTAAGTTGATTAACATGAACCGCAATTCAATACATATAAATGAATGATCTACAATAATGTTAACAGCAATACTGACTTCAACTGGAACGCGCAATCTAAATACTGCTTTCGCTTGATGACAATGACGCAACTAACATGAGTTACATCATATATATCTCTGGATTCACTAATACTAACTGCATTCCACTAATTTAGATAATTAAAAAATTAATTATAGGTAAATATTTTGAAATCATAACATTCATAAGGAATGCTGTCACATTAATTGTGTTTATTTATCAGCTATTATAAATATTTTCAAAGAAATTTTATTTTATTTTTCCGCCTCTTCTTTTTCTCCTTTCCATTTTTTTTTTTGTTTGTTTTCCTTTTTTTCCTCCCATTTAATTGGACTTAGAACAAATAATAATTAAGCTTCTAAAAATATTTTCTGTGTGTCTCTCTCTACACTCTCTCTAATAGAAACTAATAAATTCAATATTATGAAACACCAATACCATACCTTTATTTCTGTATTTTCTCTAATTCTTACTTTTTTGATCCTTTAAATTGATACGATAACTTTAGAATATTTTTTTTCTCTCCTTATAGCATACATATCAATTATCTATGCTGGTTCAATCTTTATAAAGGGGGGTATAGTAAATGAACAATCAATCTAATTGATATGGAGCACTAAAACTTAAATTCCTAAACTTCCTTATTTAGCAGAAATAACAGGTACTGGTCCACATATATAATACTTATATTGAAAAAGTATAAATAGGACTACATAAAGAATATACGGAACCGTTAGGACTGATCCATGTAGATTGAGGATGTGAGTTATAATGGGGCAGCATTTTTACCATTTTCAGACAAGGGATTTATTTCTTTGTTTGATGAAGCTGACTTTTCCATTTATGGTATGACGCACACTGTTAACTTATTTGAAATTTAATCGTATATTCTTGTAGTTCTAATTAGTCTTTATTCTCTCGTACTTCTAATATCTTATTATTTTCCTGCAGTCATATTATTTAGAGTGTATAAACACAATTTGGATTATAATTTGAACCTACCAACATCAGACAAAGTTTATTTTTCTATGTTCTTTAATTTTATATTTTCCTGTTCCCTTGTCGATGCACATTGTTAATGGCTTGGGATATGATAATATTTTCCTGTATTTGTAATAATCTATTAACTGTATTACTAAACTTTTATCAGTATCTTACAGTCATAATATCCAAAAAGAATAAAAAAACACAATTTTATTTATAGTTTAACACTAAGGGAAAAGTATGTCTCAATCTGATTATGTTTGGGGAACTGAATAAATTATAGTTACTATTATCAAAGAAAGGATCCGGCCCTAGGCCTATTGAAGAATACTTCTCTTTATCATTTTAATCATACACTGTTGATCTATTTGAAATGAGTCATATCATCTAATATTTCTAGTAAATTATTATCACCCTCCTGTATTTCCAATAAAAAAAAAGATTTTCTTCTTCATTCCTCACTCTTTTTCTAATACGTAGAGTGAATAAGAACATGCTAGATTATAAATAGTAATTACAGTATAGGTAGACTTGATCCTATAAAAATTGTTGCAAATATGTTGCCTATAATTTTGTGTAACATTTTTAATTAATATTTAAAAATATTCCTTATTGTTTTTAAATTTTAAGTATGATTAAAATTTACAATTATAAATAATATTCTATGAAAGAAGAAAAACAACGGAAGAAGAACAAAAAAAGATAAACAGAAGAACAGGCAAGAACAGATACTTTACGTGGCTCTTATATATCCTTTCTTTTAATTTTATATGTTAATAAATATTTTAATGATTATATAATTGACGTGATCCCTATCTTCCCATTTAAGCACCCACAAAAAACCAACAATGGTTATGGGCCCAGCACGCTTCCACTGCGCCTAAAAAAAGGCCTAGCGTCGCTAATACCAAAAGACTAACTTCTTTGGAATTCAACGGAAAGTTGATTACCGAAAAGGTATAGGAATATCTTCAGAAAATGGAGAGTAATGTGCAAATACCAAAATTTGATGGCAAATATTTCGCCTCTTGGAAATTCCGAATTATTTCAATTCTGGAAGGAAAATAATTGGACGCCATTTATCCACCCAAAGAAGAAGAAAAGTTTAAAGAATGAAAAAAAAAAGGACGCACAAGCCAAATCTATTCTTACCTTATCTTATCTCTACAGAGCAGAAAGACCTTTGGAACAAGCCAGAAATCTAGGCGCTAATATTGAAGACGAAGAGTTTATCACTTCAGTTATAAGAGGTTTACCCTACAAATACAATCTCATCGTACTTCAGCTCAGCATCCAAGAAAAAATAACAATTTTGACTTAAGAAACTCGTTAAAACTCTACCACGAAAGATTTTCTAATGATACAAAGGAAGAAAATTCCTCAGCTTTTAAAGTCTACAGCAAGGACAAATATAAACATTACAAAGAAATGAAAACACCAAAGACATACAAATGCTTCATATGTCACAAACCAGGACACAAGGCAGCTGAATGCTGGCACAACCCTGAAAACAAGAAAAATACAAATGTAAAGCAAACATTTGCATCACAAGGATCAAGTGGCTACAAAGCAAATACAACCAATAAAAATTCAAAGGCTACATTTTCCAAAGATGAAAATAGAAATGACTTTGCTAAACTTGTGAAGCAACAAGAGAGACAATCTGGAACAACAATGGATTCTTGACAGTGGAGCTTCCAGTCACATGAATTTTCACCTTGACCATCTGAATAATATACAAGCCATGAATAATAAAATTACCTTGGCTGATGATAGCTACATCACAACAGAATCAATTGGAGATGTAGAAATAAAAAACAGTGATGAAGAATCTATCATTCTGAAAGATGTACTCTATGTACCAAAATTAAGTGACAATTTAATATCTGTAAGCAAGTTCACTCTAGACAAAAAAAAACAGATTCCTTTTGACAATAAGGGTGGACACATTCAGAATGAAGAAGGAGACACTTTATTAACAGCATCAAAGATTGAAGACTTCTACATAATCAATGAAGGTACTGATATATGTCTCCCACCAACCCCAAAAACTTTAAAAATCAGTGACACATCATGGGATATATGGCACAAAAGACTTGGTCACATCAACGAAGAATACATGGATATGATGCAAAACAATGCACTAGTACACAAATTTAACTGCAATACAAGAAAAGATTGAGTTGTGTAACATGCACCCAAGCAAAATTCTCCAGAAAACCTTTTGAAGAAGTCAAATTTGATCAATCATCCCAATCTCTTGATCTCCTACATGTTGATCTCATTGGCCCTATACAACCAATCTCAATTGGCAAAGCAAAATACATTCTAACAATAGTGGATGATTATTCAAGAAAAATATTTACAAACTTTCTTAAATCTAAATCTGACACTTCGGAGCCATCAAGAATTTCATAGAAAGAATTGAAAATTCTTTAGAAACAAAAGTAAAAACAATAAGAAGTGATAATGGCCTGGAATTTGTCAATTCTAATCTAGAATCATACTTTACAACCAAGGGTATTGAACACCAGAAAACAACTTTCTATTCTTCAGAACAAAATGGAAGATCAGAGAGCAAACAGATCTCATATAGAAGGCACCAGAGCACTCTTGATAGAAGCAGAACTGCCAACAATTATTTGGGCTGAAGCCATGGATGCATTCACATACATTAAAAATAGAACCCCATCAAGACATAACAAAAAGTGCACTCCAGAAGAGCTTTTTACAGGAAGAAAGCCAACAATTGGGCATTTGAAAATCTTTGGTTGTTTAGCAGAAATGTGGACCCCCAAACACAAATGATCGAAATTTGAAAAAATCACAAAAACTGCAATTTTTGTGGGATACTCCAACAATAGAAAAGCCTATAGAATTTGTAACCCCCAAGATTTCTCTATTACTGAAACCAGAGATGTAAAATTCTTTGAAACACGAAAAGGATCAGAACTTTTAAATCAAGAAAAATATAAGGTGACCCAAAATTATACCCTAATTAACTTGGGAGATGAAGATTCTGAGGAAAATTACCATCCATCTATAACAGAAGTAATATTACAAGAAAATGCTTCATCACCAACTCAACAACACCATTATGGTATGAGACCTCATCATCCTGGACCTGGATTCTATTTTGAACCTTCCTTAAATGATGTTGAAGAAATGGATAATGACTCACCTGATTCAAGTTACCAAAATGGTGATACTGTTTTAAAGACATCTCATCAAGGATATTCCATACCCAACTGCTACAAAGAAGCTATGAATTTACCTGATTCTGAAATGTGGATAGGAGTTATGGAAAAGAAGCTTGACTCTTTAAGGGAACATAAAGTTTGGACACTTCAACCTCTTCCCAAAGGCTCTAAAGTAATCAAAAGTAAATGGATTTACACCATCAAGAAAGATGCAACAACACAAGATAGAAAATACAAAGCTAGACTAGTTGCAACAGGCTACCAACAGAGCTATGGCCAAGACTATGAAGAAATTTTCTCACCAGTCATCAAGAATGACTCACTTAGAGTCATACTAGCATTTGCAGCCATCATGCAATATGACATCAAATGTTTTGACATTGTTACTGCATACCTCTATGGGAACCTTGAAGAGACCATCTACATGAAACAACCTGAAGGATTTGAAGTAAGTGATAATAGCTTAGTTTGTAAATTAAACCAAGCTGTATATGGCCTGAAGCAATCAGGTAAAATATGGTATAAAACCTTTACCCAATATCTTTTAAATAATAGCTTTAGAATATTTTCTGCTGATAAATGTGTATTTTGTTACCAAAATAACAATTCACTCTTAATTCTTGGAATCTATGTAGATGACATAATTGCAATTTATTCATATGAGAAAATATTGTCTTAATGCAATCTCTAAAATAAAAAATAAATTTACTGTTAAGGAAAATATTGGAGACATCCATTTCCTTGGTATGGATATATTTAGGGAAAAAATAATAATACTATTTTCATCAATCAAGAGAGATTTGTTAATGAAATTTTAATAAAATTCAATATGCAGAAGTGTAAACATGCTTTAACACCACTTGATTTAAACACTAATTTAGCTATATTTGAAAATTCACCTAAATGTGACATTAAAAAATATCAGGAAAATTTGGGCTCATTAATGTACTTGAGTGTAAGAACTAGGCCAGATATAGCTTTACCTTTAACACTTCTATCTGAATATTCAAATGACCCCAGAGAAATTCATATGTCTTCCTTAAAAAGAATTATCAGATATCTAAAAGGAACTAAAAGTCTAGGCTTAAGTTATACAAGTGAATATGGTACATTCATTAAAGCATTTTGTGATGCTAGTTGGAGAGATGGAAAAAATAAAGAAAATTCTATTACTGGCATTACTACTCATTTAGGCTCATGTCTCATATCATGGATGTCAAAGTCACAAGACAATACTGCTTTATCAACCTGTGATTCAGAAATGAATGCCTTATTGACTTGCTACAAAAGATGTGTATATTTGAAATACTTAATTGAGGAACTTTTTGCAAGAATATATCATAAAAATGTTAATTTTAATATAAAAATTGTGATAACCAATCAGCAATTACCCTTTGCCAAACTGGAGTTACTTCTCTTAAAAGTAATCATATAATTAGAACTGTTAATTTTTTACATGAAAATCTGATTGTAAAAATTATACTATTTCATTCACACCTTCATCTGATAATTTATCAGACTTTCCAACAAAAGCTGTATCCAAAGAAAAACTAAGAAATACTTTAAAAATGATTGATGTTGTATAAACAATTTTAAAAAGGTATTGTTTACTTATTTGAATATATATTGTCGCGTGTTTACCCTACCGGTTCTTTGCGACGATGCGCTTCTTCCCCCGTGGTTCACCCACTTAGGCTCCGGTTGCTCTTCCCTGCGGCTTTTCCCCGCAGGCCACCCAAAGACGTCCTGAGCTCCACCTCTCCAGTGGAAGCTCCCTTCCTCTGGCAGTATCTCTCGGCCTTACCACTGGTGGGGGGACACGAGAGACTTACCAGAAGAGTAGTAGCAGCAGCAGCCTGGCGATGATGACAATGGCGAGAGTAACGACAGGAGGCGGCACGGAGACTTGAAGCACTTCTTTTATTGTCATCTATTACTAAACATTACATCTAAATAAAATAACAGACAATGTGTATTTACATGACCCTACATCCTGGGGCCAACACAAAAGCGTATTTACAGCCAACCTCCCCAGGAAACAGGACCACAGCAGTCGGCGACTCCCACATCAGCCAGCAAGGGAATCCGGCGAAAGCGCCATCTATTGGCGGAGGTTGCAACCGTTTAGAGGCCTTACACGTAACAATATATTACTAATGACATATTTTGATTGTATTAAACATAATTTCGATTATATAAAATATGATCAATTTGGATAGATTTAATATGTGTGTTTTAAACTTTATTCCATACTGTATATAATAAAATTCCAAACTTTGTAATCATTCTATTTGTAAATGAAGCAGCCATTTTGAAGGCGCGTTGAATTATGGGAGGCAACCATGAGGTGACGGTGACGTCACGATCTGTCGGCCACCAGCCCGACGATGTTTGAACTTTAAACTTTAATTTAATTGAATTAATGGAAAATATTCCCCAAAATTACGGGGGGATTTGTTGCAAATATGTTGCCTATAATTTTGTGTAACATTTTTATTTAATATTTAAAAATATTCCTTATTGTTTTTAAATTTTAAGTATGATTAAAATTTACAATTATAAATAATATTCTATGAAAGAAGAAAAACAACGGAAGAAGAACAAAAAAAGATAAACAGAAGAACAGGCAAGAACAGATACTTTACGTGGCTCTTATATATCCTTTCTTTTAATTTTATATGTTAATAAATATTTTAATGATTATATAATTGACGTGATCCCTATCTTCCCATTTAAACACCCACAAAAAAACATACAAAAATTTCTTTGGTTCTTTTTGTTTTGAATCTACTGAAGTTACCTCAATTAGACAAACGAATCAATCCCTGTTCTGTCGACACTAACTTCTTTGATTCATTATTGACGCATACATCTGATTTGAGGGGATCAAGACGTATTAACTTATAGTTCTAAGAATTAATTATTTTTTATAGTTTAAAAATATTGTAGAGAAAAAGTACATCTTAGATTATAGTTTTGAACTACGTAAATGTAAGTTTGGATACGATTAAGTTGATAGTATCTGCCCTTTCAAAGACAGGTTAATTGAAATTATCAGACAAAGGATTTAGTCCTTTGATCTAATAAATTTAGCTTCCCCGCTTCCATATTGACACCCACAATTTTTAATTTGATTGAATTATATATCTAAAAAAATTATCCTTTTCTTATAGTTCTAATATCTTATTTTCTTCCAGTTTTAACTTCTAAAATGTAAAAAACACTTTTTTAAATTAGGTTTGAAAATACAGAAAATGATACTTGCTCAGTTTCATTAGTTGATTTGTGTTGTATCTGTAGCTTAGCTATTACCCCATTTCCATTCCAACCTAAATTTGCTTTCTATTTGGTCGAAGAGGTATGGTTTAGCAGTAATGAAGGTAGGGCTGAAACTGCTGCTTAGGTCTTCATCTGAAGAGGCCCGCCTGAGTACCATCCTCTTTCCATCTGGTCTAACCTTTATGGTTTTCATTTGGTCTAACCTTTAAGGTTTTCATTTTTCCTAATTGGTTTATTAAATTAATATACTATCTTATATATCGTGTCCTCCAGTTTTACACTAGATTGTCTTTAAAATAAGCTTATAAAAAAAATTCACAAAAAAAAAAATCTATCTTCTTTCATCAAGAGATGAAATAGGGCAAAAAAAAAATACTTCTCTTTCTCTAAAATTAGCTTAATTTTATATTTGGAAAATTATTATCATGGTTCTGTCTTTGCTCTTTTCTATAAAACCTTTTCTTAGCTTATTCCTTTTTTTTACCCAGCCCATGACGTTTAACCACCGAATCTTTGCTGGAGTTACTTTTTTTATACTACTATATTCTAACTAATTATTTATTACAAAAAATTAAAAAAAAACTCACAAGTTCAAATAAATAACAAATTTTATAAATCTTGAAATTCTCATAACGATACTATTTGATACAGAATTAGCTTTCTGTTCTGACTCAAAATTAATTCAAAACCTGTAGTTCTTAATATTTTACTTTTCCTCCTTTTTACAAAAAAAATACTATTAATATATATATTGCCTATCCTATATGGTACAAAAAATTAATAAAGATTTAATTTATATTAATATAACGTTATAATTAAATACATGGAAGTATGGGGTGATAACAGAAAGGGACATAGGTAACGGTAATTAATATGGTACAAGAGCTTAAATAAGGATTATTAACTTAATTAACTATGTTCAAATTACGATATATATATGTATATTAGCTACATACCTGGGGATGCTATTTTGCCAAATAAATAAATATAGGTGTTAATGTTGGAATGAAATGATCCAGCCTATTATATTACAAGGTAGAAAAATATAAACAGGCGTCCTATGAAGGAAAAGCTGATTTTATTTTAATAACAAAATGTGTTTAAAGATATAAATCACTTATAGTCCATTTATTTATGAGCTAAAAAAAATACAACAAGTTCTAATTCTAACAAAAAAGTCATTATTTTCTTTTATTAATGTGTATTAACAGATTCTGGCCTTAACTACCCATTTCAAGATTTTTCAGGATGCCTTAATGACCCAGTTTTTTGGTCGTTGATGTACAGCTTGCACCACGCTTACGAGGGCCAACAGCCCGAAACGCGTACGTGGTTAGCTTTTTTTGCTTAATCAAGAATTGTTTTTTGGCCAATTCTGGAATAATTAAAAATTAACGAATAACTGATTATTCTTCCGATAGATGGCGCAAGCCATCTTTTCTTCATATATTTATTTATATATATATACAGTTTCATAAATATAATATGAAAGAGTGGTATGATGTTATACACTATCATTTGTTCGAACATTATTAAATATAACATTGTGGATCATTTTTGTCATTCTAATATAATAAACGTATTTAAAGAGCATTTTCTTGTGCAATTGGAAATCCGTCAATGAGTAGAAGTAACCAAATCTGAGGGACACTATATAGGTGTAAAATTGAACAGTTATCTTTAATATGTATGTATACATGTGGTGTACATAAAGTCCAGGCAGTCGCTAAATTCCACCATGGTTATCATGGCCTATAGTAAGTATATTTGGAAAAATAATAAAATCTCTTGCACACTTGTAAGTTCAAAAGTCGAACTGCATTTTAAATGTGTAGACATGTGGTGCACTTACAGTAAAAGCAGTTACCTACCTCTACCTACCATGATTATCATGGCCTGTACCACGTGTACTAGGGATAAGCAAAAAAAATTGGAATGATACTATTTGAAATATAAACTAACAAACGTTCATAAATAGGTAGTTTGAATTTAAATAGAGTATTCTTATTACTTATCTCCACTCAAACATATCAGGGTATCAAGCTTGTAGAGCTTGTTGATGGTGTCTGCTGGAGATGAGTAGAGCTCATCAACGGAGGAACCAATATAGTCAATAATGATGGATTAAATAGAGTGAAAATATAGTATAAAATTCACGTACACACATAGAGCTTTATTAAGACCACCGGTCTTATACAGATTTACCACCGGAAGGAAGCATAAATGGAGCTTCTATACTAAAGGCATGGCAGAGCCCAACTGCTTCCAGGTCCGACTCATGTCCAGTGGCCACATACTCCACTGTTCATAGGATAGCATATCATTGAAAAGGCGAGTGTGGAATCGGTCGCGTTTTAGTCTTCGCTTTCCTCATCCAAATTGACCACGACATTCGGCGATTCTGTTAATCTCCTCCGAACGGTGACTGCGATCTTGTAGAATATATATAAACCAAAGAAAAGATCTTATCAAACATATTTGTATTCATCCAGTTATATATTTGTTGACTATCGGATTGAGACTAGGATAAGTCACCCAAGAGTTCTTTTCTCTACCTTTCCAAGCAAAGGCAACCGATTATTGTATTCATGATTTCATCTTGTATTCTACTATTACATAGATCACAAGTTAAAAAAGAAAATCAGTCTTCCAGTGCTTTGAACGATTTTCTAGAAAGAACACCCATAGGAGTCTCAGTTGTAGAAAAAGCCTTTTAATCACTAGAGGAGTATTGATGAGTTAGAATTCATATATATATAGTGAGAAATGAAATATAGTTACTATAAAATATATGTAGTGCACTATATATATATATATAAATATTTTCACCATGACTATCATGGCCTATAAAAAGTATATTTGGAATGACAATATTTGAAATAAACTAACAGAAAGTTCATAAATAGAGAATTAGAGCGTGAGAAGAAATATAAAATAAAATTGTCGACTTTGCTTAGAATTTTTAATGAAACTGAAGCCAAGAATATTAATCAAACATTATATTTATTGATTCACAAGAGAGAAAACAAAATATAAAAGAGAAACTAATATTAAATAAAGGAACATTTTTTGCGGTTAGCGCCTATTAACTGGTGATCTTACACATATATTCTGTGGGTATAATTAATCAATAAAATATATATACAAAAAATATATATATATATAGTGGGAATACACTTCAATTAGTATAAAATATATTTAATGAACTATGTATATAAACGAATAATTTCGCGCCATTTCTTTGAATAAAAAATCTTCTGCTATTTTTATCGGAATATAAAATATAGCGAGAGTTTGGTTCATTAGTTTCATATCCTACCAATATTTATTCATTTTCTGTAAAGGAAACATTAATATTTGTTATAAAAATAGAGCCAAATTATTTTATGTTTTTCTTAATAAATGCATATTTTGAAATAAGTATTTAAAATCTATTTTTTCATATAAATAGGTTTTAATTATAATCAAACGTTTAGATAAATGACTAAAAATACCAAGTTCGGTGTGCTTTATATTTAGCTCGCTGTGCATTTCTAAATTTCCATTTACTCTTCAGTAAACTGCGTGGAATTCTTTCCGGAAATTTGATAATCTCGAAGTTTATGGAAAATTCAAGAAGTATCTTCAACAATCTCTTTTGGCCTCATTAAAATTCTCGGCAGTTCCTATTTTGGTAGCCGCTTTGTGAGGACGGTGTTGGAATTTAGATTGGGTTATTCTTCCATTTTCTTCCTTCTCTTTTTCTTCTGCTAGTGTCTCAGCTATAGTTCTGATGATACTAGCTAGAACATGTACAAAATTTGGAATAGACACAAGTACTTTGTCTGTTTTTCATAGAATTCTAAAGCAAATATGATTCACAATTTTAGAACAGGGTACAAATTTTAGAATAGGCACAACTCTTGGCTTTTTTTCACAAATTTCTTAAGCAAAGATGATTTTAAGTTTTAGATGGTGTATAGTTTATTTTATATTGTCACGTAGAAAATTAGTAAAGACAAACTTCAAATATTACAGATCAAATTTGAATAGTTTTTCCTGAGTTTATATATAAACTAATTTCTCATTATAAAAAAAAAAAATTCTAGTAAAATAAATAGCTTTATTTTATAACATATTGTACAAGCCATGTTAATCATGAGGGTAGTTAGCGACTGTTTTATTGTAAGTATATCACATGTCTATAGATCTATAAATCAGTTTGTATTTTACACATACATGTGTGCCAATGCTCCATTTTGTATTTTGCACTCAGGGAGCTGGACCATTGCAAAAATCGGGTTCTAAATGAAGGATTCGATCACGGATCATGGCCATCAAAGGTCGACGGTTTACACCGCTCGTCTTCCAACTCCCAAATTCACAAGTGGAAAAGAAAGTGCTAAAGACAGAAGGTGTTGAAGAAAAACATGGAATTTGAATTTAAATTAACTTCTAATGACTTGAAATATATTATTAATTTTTTATCCAAACGTTTTTCTATCTGAAAATTATCTCAAAACATACTCATGAACAAATTTTAAGGAAGTGGAAAGTCTTTTATTTCGTTGGACGTTTTTATTGAAGTAGACACGGGCAATTCACACTTGTGTCTTCAACAAAGGTCACTACAATATCTTTCAGAGTTATTGTATGAATCCTGATATACATGCTAAAAGGTAAAACTTATTATTTTGTCCATGAGTGTAGTTATATGCTGTCTGGACATTCATGACAATTTTCATTATGTATACCAGTTTCTACTGGTTATAAAACTCTTTATATAATTTAACAAGTGTATAAATAATTACTCGCAAAAAACTCTATATGGTTGTCCCAAAAGTTCATTTTTTTTATAAAAACGTTGTTTTTCTTATTACTTGGATATATAATACATAATATAATTACTTTATACATAATACAAATATATTATAGCTAACGGCGAATAATATTGGTACAGTAGAACCTCCCTTTAGCAGACACCTCTCCACAAAGGACAGTTTTCATTTGCAAAATTACCATTTTTACTATGAAGAAACTCTCCGGTAAGAGGACACCTCTTCCTAAAGCACACTTTGGCTCTACATTTAGGCGTCCTTTACAGGGAGGATCCACTGTATTTCAAATTTTAGCAAGTATTTACTAATTTTTGGGACAACCTTGTATATAAAATTCATATGAATACGTATAGTATATAGGTTATATAGGAAGAGATAATATAGTTAAAGAAACCTAGTTATAACCAGTAGCTAACTATGTTTACTACTACTAACTAATTTAATTAACGCAGTAAGAAGGTAAAGTCGCCTGAGTTAATCCCTAGCCCCCAAAATCCACCCTGGGCTGAACCCTTTTTAATAACATTCCCTTCCTTGATTACTTTTTCCTCTCCAAATTTGCATGCTAAGCTGTGGATATCAATATTGATGAGATGGTACAGCCTTTGTGTAACGTCTGAAGGGACAAAGATGAAATATTAAAACATGGCGCATAATATGAGCGCCCCATTTGAATAATAATTATTATAGAATACAACTTAATCCATGAATCTATATGGTGTCATTTTTATTAATCCTTTTATTGGTTTAATTCCAACTCCTTTCTGTGTTTTGAAAATGTGGAAAAGAGATTTGTATTCACGAAGATTGACGGACATTCTAAATATTCTTAATAATTATAAACACATAAAGCAATATCGTGCTATCTGTATATATCAAATGAAAACATTTATACGCGAATGTTTCTTTTCACACATATATCAAATTTCTACTGTCCTTACTTATGAACAAATATTGAGAGGGTTTGGATCATCAGTGGTGAACCCTCCCAGCGGTTTCGTCAATTTGTTCTACCAGACTGCTTCTTTTGAGCTCTAATACTGTATTGTATCATTCTGCTTATATATGCTCCACTGAAGGGTGGAATCTTAGAAATATATGAGGAAAAACGTTTACAATATAATCATAAATATATATTTCGTTATATTAATAGTACAAGGTGCGTTCATTAATTTCCAGGACTGGTTAAAAAATAAAATAAATAAAAAAGCTAAAGAAAAATGTTTTATACGGAGTTAAATATTGGAGATTCGACTACACCTGACTGAAAGCACGAGTCTCGTGGCGCACGCGCCGATCTAAAAATAGAACAAAACAACTTCCTTGTAAGGTTCGCATTTCTAATTTTAAAATGGCCATTTTCGAAGAACAGATAATCTGCATTAAGTTTTGCTTTAAATTGAAAAAAAAGTGCTAATGAGACGTATGAATGGATTAAAGAAGCTTTTGGCGATGCAGCTTTATCCCGTTCAAGAACTTTTGAATGATTTTCACGCTTCCTAAAAGGTCGGGAAAAGGTAAACGATGATCAGCATACTGAGCGTCCAAGATCATTACGTTGCGAGGAAAACAAACTAAAAATAAAAGAATTAATTAAATCTAACAGAAGAATTTATATTAAAGACTTATCTTCAGAGACTGGACCATCTGTAGGACTGTGTCATCAAATAGTAACAAAAGATTTGGACATGATCCGGACGTCTTCAAAATTTGTTCCCCGGATTCTAACAAAGGAACAAAAAGAGGTTAGAATGGATGTCTGCAAAAACATGGTTTAAATGACTCGGACCGATCCAGAATGGATGCAAAAAATCATTACCGGGGATGAGACATGGGTGTATCAGTATGACCCGGAAACCAAACGTCAATCCAGCCAATGGATTGAAAGAGGGGAACCGAAACCCAAAAAGGCAAAATTTACGAAATCCAAAGTCAAGACATTGCTTTTTACATTTATTTGGGGATAATGAGGCACTTAAGGGAGGCAGTGCGCCTTAAAAGACCTGAAAGATGGCAAAACAATGACTGAATACTTCACGTCGATAATGCGCGGCCGCACACAGCCCATGTTGTTTTGCAGTTCTTGGCCAAGCATTCAACCATACAGATCCCCCATCCACCCTATTCCCCCGACAAAGGCCCCCAATTATTTTTTCCTCTATCCTAAATTGAAAATGAAGTTAAAAGGAAGGAAATTTGACAACGTTGATATGATACAAGCTGAATCGAAGGCAACCTTGAAGGTTCTCTCAAAAAGTGATTTTATCTCCTGCTTCGACAATTGGAAAAAAAGATGGAACAGGTGTATTGAGGCAGGAGGGGCCTATTTTAAAAAATAAAAAATTAGTTTTTTTATTTGTTTTTTTTTTTCAAAAATACAGAGCAGTCCTGGAAATTAATGAACGCACCTTGTATATCAATAATTAATGTTGGTTGATATAGTTTATATAGCTGATTTATACAATTAAGCTTATGGATTTTCTTGATTTATAACAATAACAAATAATTTATTAGAGACACTCGTCCCATACAGGATTCTCCTAGATGGGTAAACAGAATCAACATAATAGTTATTTACAGAAGGTGTAGAATAACATCAATCTTTCCTCAAATTGGCTCCCTCTTCTGTGTTACGAATTTTGACTGTGCTATTCTCCATAATTTGAGAATAGTCAATGCATTGGTTCTGCTTTTCAGTAATATTTCCAATAAAACATATGGCGAATTGTATTTATTAGGCAATATTTAGCGGAGAATTACTCTATCCTCCTTCAAAACTGGACAATAAAACGTGTAGTGTGGAAAGTCCTGATTAAATTCACTATTACACAGAGTGCACTTCAAATTCTTAGTTATGGCGAGAGGGTGTAAACAGGTAGCATAGGACGTCGGGAGTTCAACTCCTGGTAGGGCCACCCTGTGCTACACACCCGGATAATGTAGGAAGGTTATCAATTGGTAGCGTCTGTTCTCCATAGGAGCGTCTACACTCTATTAAGGAGACCAAAAGAAGCAAAGTCTAACCGTGTGGTACTTTCAGGTCTTCAGACCAACAGCATCCCTCTTTCCTTCTCCATGATGTCTATAAAGGACTATAATAAAAAAAGCTGAGACAATGGAACATAATGGAGATCGTTTAAACGACTTGAGGAATAAGCAACAACAACAAATAGTGAAAAGAGAGATTTTCTTGGTTTATCAAAAGGTTGGTCGAGTTAAATGCCTAAACATAAACCAACGTTTAGTTGATTTTTATTCCGCTAGATGGCCCTTTACTTATTTGAGAGGTCAGGTCCTGCCTATTTATTTAATTGATGTTATCTGCGATTTTTATATATATACATATATATTTTTTTGACCAGCGGTGATGAAGTTTCAGAGTTTGATATCGCATATAGAAATCGAAAAAAGGTAAAATAGTGATAAGGCTCAAATGAATCTCTTTTGGTTTTCTTTTTAAACTTGGTAATATGTTTGGCCTCAAAATAAATCTTATACCTTAGCAATACGAATGTTGTATACATATATAAAATATTTTGAATATGGAGCAATCCATATTTAAATCATCAAATACTAAAAATACATACATTTGATTGAATAAAATATTTATTTGCCAATATTTCGGTTGGCTGAACGCCAACCTTTAATATAGTATATAGTAATGCCTTGATAAAGATTGGCGTTCAGCCAACCGAAATATTGGCAAATAAATATTTTATTCAATCCAATATATGCCTTCTTATTATATAATATAAAAATATATGTTGCGAAATAGAGTGCAATCCTTTAGTTTTTTTACGAACAATAATGAGGCGTATTTTTTGGATTTAATTATTCGTGAACACGAATTTGAAAATGAAGCGTTCAATTTCTCGAAATATCGCTTTAACATTATAATAAATATAATTTTGATACATGACATACGCCTGGTTATTTATATCACAAAATATTCCAACGTAAAATTGAGAAAGACAAATTTCAGAATGGCACAGCACTTTATTTAAATAAAGAACAAATCAACATTTATAATAAACCTGAGAGGCAATGAATAGAGATATAATATTCAAAATTAATAATTTATCATATGTCCATATTATGATTGTTTACCATAACTAAGATTCAATTTTAAAAGGTCCGATATATAAGAATGATCGTATATATAATATAAACAAATGCTACAGGTTTCTGCAAATGAGTTTCTTCTTCATTAAGCGAGATCTCGAGCTTTCGGGCATCTCTGCCCTTCTGCACGAGTACATAGAAACATATAAACAAATAGAAGGGCAGAGATCCCCGAAGACTCGAGATTACATTAAATAAAGATAAAGAACTCATCTCCAGAAACCTGTAGCATTTGTTTGATAAATATCCAGGAATTTAAATCGATTGATAATCGCCTATACACAATAGTAGAGCTCTAAAAAGCGGTATGGTAGATTGACTAGGAGAAACTACTGGAAAGTTCACCATTGATGAGCTATATTCTCCCAATATTATCTTTCATCGCAGTAAAGGACAGTAAGAAGTGAACTTTTATTTGAAAGGGAAAGTCCTTGATTTAATGGTCTCATTTATTTATAAATGGCAATTCTTTGTTTAATTCTGTAATAGGTGAAAAAACTCTGGAAAATATCGACACCATCAGGTGTGGAAGTTCGGTATATTGGGTGGACGCATCCTTTGTGTGGTTATAGTTATCGGTGGAATATTTAAATTTAGATTTACGGGTATAGAATTATGACAGAGGGGTCTTGTTGTTCTAACACCTAGACGACAATTCATTACAAATCATGGTAAATTTGGATAATATCTGGAAAAAAATCGGGGCAAGAGATGATCCTAGCTGCTTCTGTGGAAAAGAAAACCAAGACTCATTACATTTATTGATAGAATTGTCAATTCTCTTTCACAGCTACAGAAAAAATCATTTTTATCCCATCGAAGAAATGTGCGAATTTGTATATAACAAAGACACCTATGTAATATTTAATAATTTTTGTAAGTTAATTTTAGATTTTGTTTTCTGTTTGAGAAAACCAACCTTTCAGTTTTAATATTTTTAGCCTTGTTTATTGAATTGTATATAAAATGAATTGTATATAAGCTGCTAAAATGCATTTAGGTGCAAGTATTCCAAGCTGGGATATCGCGTCCGATATGTCAAATAAATAAATATTGCTTCAAGTATATTATAGGTATGTAACATTGGTAGACAAATACACTATGCCGATTTCTTTCAGAGGATATGAAGATGAGGCTTTGCCATTTAAAAAAGTCTTTCTAGGGCTCACAGCATGTCTTTTCGTTCATTTTACATGACTGTCTTGTTCTTATTTCTTGACCTTTCTTTCTGTTTTCGTATATACAGAGTTTATATATAGAGATATGTATAAATTTTACCGGGTATATTGATTTATAAAGATTAAGATCACATCTCCCAACAAAATAGACGTCAAAGCTAGACGCCATCTAATGACCGTCGCCGCAAACTAGCGGCCTAGGATCGGAGACAAAGTCACAACACCAGCTCTGGCAAACTGAGAGGCGTTCATCTGGGCACTATGGTTTCGGGCTAATGGCCCTCGTTTCCATGAGATCCACAAGAGATCCAATGGAATATTCACAATCCGCCAAAGAGGAGTTTAGCTGGAAGAATGGCTGGGTCAAATCAATGGCCAAAATAAATATGGAAATTTGCCGGGAGTATATCCTTCCTTATATCTATAAAAATGAAATCCAAAATCTATGTTTGTTATCGCGTTGCGCGAAATCTACAGAATTAATCTTTATGAAATTTCGCATGTAGGTAGCTGAATATTTCGTTTAACATATAGGCTATTCAAAAAACTAAAAAGATTGATGTGCTTTTTTGAAAAAATAAAAAACCAAAAAGCGTTAGTTCCAGCCTTTTACCGCTTGGGCGCAGCACTGGTCGCGACGATAAATGAATTTGATTGGTTAATAATTAACACGTGGTTTGTTTACACGATGAATGATAGTTTGTTCACACGATGAATGTTTTTAAAAGGTAAGATTATCCAATCGCCGTGAAACTTTAGGAAGTTATTTACTATACTACTGGGAAGATTTCTGGTTTGAATTTGATTTGGAATAAATATTCTTTGCAATTTTATTTGCAAATTTTCTACTTTCACTCGCAAGCAGCGCCTCTAGCGGCGTCTGGTGAAATTATATTTATAAATTGTAACAATGCTTAAAATGTTTCAGTATAATAAATTTAATTTGAGAATTTAGTAATATAATATTCCAATGACGTGAAAAATACTTGGCATTTAAATATTAATAAATATTTAAAGAAATAATTGTAACGTTTTTGTGTTAAATGTTAAAATGTAATGTTAAAATATATTTTTACATTGTTAATTTAATTTGCTGTTGTTTTATAAAAAATGATGATGCAACTCTAATTCTTGTTGTGAAAATATCTTTATTTACGGAGCTGCTAACCATAATAAATGATTTTTGAGTCCCGATTTGTTGTTGTTTATTATCGTTTGTTTATATAAAAAATTACATTGTATGTAATGATGATAACAAAAATGAAATCTTAAATTAATATATATAATTCATTGAGAAAAAATAAATAATTAATTATCAAATTCACAAAAGTGACAATTACTTATTTAAAATATAATAAATGTTTTCAAAAAAGTATGTGTTTCAAAAATATATTTAAACGCATATAACAATATTTATATTTATATACGTTTATAAATCAATATATAGGTGGATTGGATGTTTTCTAGAATCATTTTAACAAATGTTCGTTAGGCAAACTTTTACTCGGATAAAATCTGTGCGAAGCAGGGTACATTCGCTGATTGCAGTTATTTGCAAATCTTCGTTTGTGGCAAGATACTATTCCTTCAACTTCAAATTACCGAGTGGACCAATTAATACGGATTTTTTTTCAACTTATAGAGTATTTTTCAAGGGACCGGGAAAAATTATCGAGAGTGTAGACAAGTATAGATTCAGTAGGGATTGGATGTTTGCTAGAATCGTTTTAACAAATGTTTGTCAAGCAAACTTTTACTCTGGTAAAAATCGGGCGAAGCCGAGAACATATATATATATATATATGTTTGTCGGCTATGCACGCCCTCAATATGAAACTAATCTCGCTGAAATTTGAACAGGACAGAGAGTTAAATCTGGAAGAGTTTTTTGTCGCACTTTAACCAAGAAAAATTATATTTAACCAAGTACTGAGCAACAATATTTTTTAGTCAGAAATGATTATGACAATATTGCCGTATCATGCTTGATTGCATTAAAAAAATCTTTTGGGGAATATTCACTAAAGCAGACCACGGGCGAAGCCAGATAATGATTAATAGTAGGCAGGAACAATATTCTACCAGCGAAACATTCACTCGAGCAGAAGACACACGAAGCCAGGTCATCTCTATATATAAAATATCGTTTCTCGGCCTTTTGGCTAAGATCATGTAGTATATCTCTAGATATTTTCATTTATGTATATCTTTTTAAAAATCTATTCAGTAGAGAGTGGATATGTTTGCTCGAAAAATAAATTTCATATATTATATAAATATATGACCTAAAGAATTATATTATCATTATTATCATAATATTCTGTGTGTTTCCGAATATTATTATCAATAATATTCGTTAGGCAAACTTTCACTCGGATAAAACCCGGGCGAAGCCGGGTACACATCCGCTAGTTGATCTATAAAGATAAAAGTTGCCTTTCTCGTCAAAGTAGACTTCAAAGCTAGACCTAGGCATAGTCTCTAGATAGGAGACGACAGCTGACCTTTATATATACATGTGCATGAGACCGTGTAGTTTTGTTATGGAAATTCACACTTGACTACTTTGCCACAAGAGAACGCTGTGCTAAAAATAGGCAACTCTACCTTTTATTGATGCATTGAAATAACTGAAATACTGGTAGGCTTAGAAAGTATCCAGGTCCCTCTGAATAATCCTATAATCTGATACCACAAATAATGTATATATGTAGCAATATATGTCGATATACACTAAAATTTCATATTTGTCATAAATAGTGTAAACTCCCAAATGTATATAAATTTCAAGGCTTGGCGATCATGTAATCTGAAAGAAGCCAATAAAGTAAGAGATTTACCTATCGACAAGAAAAGGCCCTAGTAATAATCAGAAAACATGGAAATTTCCTAAATGATCACGTGGACCCTTTCTGGGGATCTTCCACTAGTCATTAGGAGTTTTATGACCAGTCACAGGATGACGGACAGCTCAGAGACACCCTCTGGGCCCTTGCCCGTGTCCCCGGTCTCTGGCCTCTCTTAAGTGCCATCCAACCTGTCTCGTTCTTTGTGTATTAACCTAGACTCCTGAAACCACGGAGCCCACGACTGCTGTTGCTTGTGGTACGTCATATATATATAATCTTAAATAAATAAACCTCTTCCAATATCACTGAAATTCTGTCACAGGAGACAACAGATATTACGGTTATATGGACTAAGAGTAATGTGCAATATATAATCAATTAAATGTAAAGAATATAATGCAGTGTGTATGTTGGAATAACGGGTAGGTCACGTGGAATTGGGTTGCTTTTATATTAAAAAATATAATTATATATAATAAGATTGATATGAAAAATCGCCTGAATGATCAGTATATTTTAAAAAGTAAAAATCATGGGGCGAAGAGGTTTTAATGGTTTTTTGAGAGGCTTGAACTGAACAGATTTACGATATTTGGAGGAACTGTTTTTAGAACTGTATGAGGGAAATTCACCAGATATTATTATTTTGTACTTTTGATATTAATAATATGTATTTCTACTGAATACACACAACACAACACGCAAACACACAATATTTACGCACTTTGATTATCTTATTGCGGTGAGGTTTGAAAATTTTGGTTTGATCATTTATATAATATTTGATTATAGTAAAGATAGAGGCTGCCTAGCCGGTATTCATAGTTCTTCAAATTAAAGACACTTCGGCCAGTAAACCTTTTTTATTAGTAAAACGTTTAAAAGTTTTATTAGCATTACTAATAAAAATATTTATTGGCCGCCGAAGTGTCTTTAATTTGAAGAACAAATAATTTTTATTATTATTATTCCTATATTAAATCTGTGGGGGTATATATACGAGGTGTGTTCAAAAAGTATCGCGACTTTTGTGTTTTTCAAAAATTATTTATTTATTCATGAATACCTATTTTGTCCCCTTCAAAGTAATCCCCATGAGATATTATACACTTGTGCCAACGGTTTTTCCAATCTTCGAAACACTTCAAAAAATCATTTTAAAAAATCTTTTTCAGCTCCTCCTTCGATGCCGTCTTTATCTCGTCAAGCGTAGCGTAACGTCGTCCTTTCATGGGCCTCTTCAGTTTAGGGAACAAGAAAAGTCACAAGGGGCCAGATCTGGGGAATACGGTGGCTGCGGCATCATTAGTGTGTTGTTTTTGGCCAAAAAGTCGCTCACAAGCAACGATGTGTGAGCAGGGGCGTTATAGTGGTGCAAAAGCCAATTTTTGTTCTTCCACAAATCCGGGCGTTTCTGGCGGATTGCTTCGCGCAAATTGCGCATAACTTGCAGGTAATATTCCTTATTGACTGTTCTACCCTGTGGCAAGAACTCATCATGCACCACGCCCCTGCAATCGAAGAAAACTGTCAGCAAAACTTTCACATTCGACCGAACTTGGCGCGCTTTTTTCGGTCTTGGTTCGTGCGGCAGCTTCCATTGAGATGATTGAGCTTTGGTTTCCACGTCATAACCATAAACCCACGCTTCGTCACCAGTTATGACCCTCTGGAGCAAATTTGGGTCGTCGCGGACAGAGTCCAACATCTTATTAGCAATGTTCATGCGATGCTGTTTTTGGTCGCAATTGAGCAATTTTGGTACGAATTTCGCGGCGACCCGTCTCATGCCCAAATCATTGATAAAAATCGAATGGCACGAGCCAATCGATATTTTTAGGTCCTCAGCAACTTCTCTAACGGTGTTTCGTCGATTGGCCAATATCATTTTCTCCACTTCATTAATTTTTTCGTCTGTTGTTGAAGTGCTCGGGCGTCCGGCACGCTCTTCGTCGTTCACATCTTCTCAGCCTTCTGAGAACATTTTGTACCACCGATAAACGTTGCTTCGGTCCAAGGTAGCTTCTCCGTATGCCACAGTCAATATTCGGAATGCATCCGCGCACTTAATTTCGTTTTTCACACAAAATTTGATACAGGTTCTTTGATCCATTTTTTTAATAAGTAAAAATCGAAGACGATCCAAAACACCTGCAAGCAAAGCAGCTGTCAACAATTAAGTGAACATTCAAAATGGCCGAGCTTGTCGACATAAGTGAGAGACATGAGTACCAACATAAACCCACAAAAAGATCGAAATTCAAATATACGTAACCCGCGAAAATTCAAAAGTCGCGATACTTTTTGAACACACTTTGTACACCCCATGATAATAATGGTGGGCAGTAGTTGGCGACTGCTTTTACTGTAAGGGCACTACATGTCTACAGATATATAAAAAGAAACCTAAATGCCAAAAAGTTGTAATTTTTCCAAAATAAACCATTCTAATATATTTAACTTGTTGTTTCTAAGGACCCTTAATTATAAAATATTTTTTGCGAAAGATCGCCGTTAGATGAATTTATTTGTAAGTAAATGTACTGTTTAGACTTTTGCAACTTCTAAGCTTATGTTCATAGGCACTAATAATCCCCGAAGCTGACTTCCAATAAAATTACAGACGATATAAGAAAACAATACAATAGTAGATCGTTCAGAAGATTAATTTGGCGAAAAACCTAAAGTTTTGGTCACAGATAAGACAAAACATCCCACCTAATATCTTATATCATTGTACTAAAGACTACAGAGCGGTAGAACTTTGATTATTTATGAGACGGTGCCAATAAATATACAATCATGAACAAAACTTAAGGAAGTTTCATATTTTGTGTGAAATTCTTTAATAACGCCTCTTTTTTTTTTATAAAGAAGAGAGGCCATTTTGTTCACACTTGGTTATCTTGTGTCTTCAATAAAGGTCACTGTGTATCAAATATATTTCAGGGTTATTGTCTGAATCCAGATATACATGCTGAACGGTATAACCTCCTTAAGTTTTGTCTACGAGCGTATTTAATATAT
Organism: Cordylochernes scorpioides; assembly: GCA_030710605.1. Taxonomy (NCBI): domain Eukaryota; kingdom Metazoa; phylum Arthropoda; class Arachnida; order Pseudoscorpiones; family Chernetidae; genus Cordylochernes; species Cordylochernes scorpioides. Next base: position 24,150,500 of record CP092884.1, on the reverse strand, counting down.
CTTCTGCGACGTTAAATAATTATCACAACAAAACACACAACACAAACACAACAACACACACAACACAAAATTTGTTTGATTTCTATTATAATAAAATAAATACAACGTGCAAATAAAGAAAGCTATTTATATCTATGTAAATTAATACAAAATGCATGGACGTTTTTATTAAATTATTTAATAAAAGAGCATTTCAATTCGTTTTAATTAATAATGAAAAGAAACAGGATGGAAAATTATTTGTGAAAAAAAAATTATTCTCTCAAAAGAATTTTGTAATTACTGAAATATGCATAGAATTTAATAAAGTATATTTTTCTTTTTTATATATAAAAATTAAAATGAAATTATCTTTTTGCTTAAATTTATAAAGCATTTATTGAATGTTATTAAGAGCTCCTTTTGAAAAAGGAGTAAGTCTCCCCAACCATTAATGGCGACTACCTTTTCCATTAAGAGAACTCGACTAATAATCATCAAAGATGATAATCATCAGGAAATGTTCATCCTTCAAAACAATTGACTCTCCTGTACTTTTTATACAGTATTTTCATACAGTATAAACACATAAACAAAGTTTAGGATAAATATTTTTCATTTTAAAATGTTTAATAGGTTTATGTATTTTTATGATTAATTTTGTGTGTGTGTGTTTGTGTTTATAAGGAAGTTATTTTTAAATTTATTCACATTCATTTATAATATTTTTTCTAATAAAAAAATGATATATATTCTTCTTAAAATTCTTTCACAATTCATTATTAATTTTTAAAAATTTATACAAGAATATAGTAAAATCCATTTTGAAAATTGAGCAATCCTTGAATAAATCTTTAATTAAAAAGGTATATATTGGATCAAAATATTATTGGTAAAATAAATGATATTTTTATCCGAATATATGCCTTTTTAATTAAAGTAAAATTCATGTGTCAAATAGAGATATTTTTAACACTTCCATTGAATGTATTATACGTGTATAAAACCTCCCCACATATTCTCATCTCCATCAATGGTCGCAGCCTTGCAGAAAAATGACATGAACCCAGAGCAGCAGCTTTACACACCCAAAATAATGGGCATTGCAACTGTTGTGATAGAGATTTAAGAATACATCTGACACTCTTCATTGAACACGACAACAATACAGTAAACACACCCAAGATAGAGAACATTGCGAGTGCTGTGATAGAGATGTATGGGAACATCTGTGGCTCTTTATTGGACACGACAACAACAACTACACTGTATACACACACAAGATAGAGGACATTGCTACTACTGTGATATAGATGTATGGAGGCATCAAAGGCTCTTCATTGGACACGACAACAACAACAATACAATATACACACCCTAAAATAGAGAACATTGCGACTGCTGTGATAGAGATGCATAGAGACATCTGAGGCACCTCATTGGACACGACAACAACAACAATACAGTATACACACACTCAAGATAGAGAACATTGCGACTGCTGTGAAAGATATGTATGGAGACATCTAAGGCTCTTCATTGGACACGGCCACAATATTACAGTACAAAACAAAGATAGAGAACGACTGCTGTGATAGAGATGTATGGAGACATCTGAGGATCTTATGGGACACGACAACAACAACAATACAGTATACAAATACCTAAGATAGAGAACATTGCGACTGCTGTGATAGAGATGTATTGAGACATCTGGGACTTTTCATTGGGGAGACACAACAAAAACAATAACATTGAATATATTACAATCCCTAGAACGTATACTTTAAATACAATAACTACATTTTCGGAATTTATCAATATTACAATATTTACGATATTTTGATTATAGTACGGTCCCCTTTGTTACTATAATGAATATTTCGATGAGGAAAAGCGTTTTATTCGTCTTAATAGATTAGCCAAGCCCTCCTAACATTTTTAAGCAGTAAGAACAGTAGAAATTTGTTTTAAGCGTGAAATGACATTTGTGCTATATGGTTTATTTCATATAGATGGCGCGTTATTTATTTATATCAATTTAAAGAGCTATGTCCCTCTAGGGACACTTGCGCTGTTATACATTTATGCCCCTACATTTGTCTATACATATTTTTACAATAATTTTAGGCCGTAAAGATTAGTCACATGATATTAAAAAGAAGAAAAAGAGAGTAGAAAACATCGCCATCAAATATTTACATCAATCTTTTTCATTTATCATTATTATTAAAAGAGAAGATAAAAAATCAGTAACAGTTTAAACATTCTAAGGACAAATGAAGCTCTTAAACCTTAACGAGAACAGAGAACTGTGTACAAAAAAAGAAATGTCTAGCAATATCTACAATCAACATAATGTAAATAATTAGTTTCCTAAAAGATATTTGTTGCTATATAATTCAAAATATATATACAAAAGGTATTCAATTTAAAATACGTTTCTTTACTGTAAATGAAAATACTTAGAAATTATTGTCTCATGTTTAATATATGCCTATCAGGCTTTGTCGTTATTGTTTGTGGAAGAGAATTGCTCGATACAAACATTTATATGTAATTCTACTGTCCTAAAAATGTATATACATATTTTGCTTGATTACCATAACTAGGATTCCACCCTACAGTGTTGAATTTATAAGCAGAATCGGAATCGTCCAATACAGTATTAGAGCTCTAAAAATGGTTTGGAGGAATAAATTTGACCAAACCGCTGGTAGGATTCACCACTGATGAGTCAAGTACCACCAATATTCTTCATTCTGTAAAGACAGTAGAAGTTTATTTCATTTGGATTTAAAAGAAACACCCACTCATGATTTATATCTTTATTTTTTATATACGTTACTTGTACTAAAAGCATCTACTATTGAAATGATAAAAAAGAGAAGTTCAATTATTTAAAAATAAATGCTCTTATATATTTCAAAGGTTTTTCCTAATTTATCATTATTTATTTATTTATCAACCAGGTGTGACAGTGAAGTATTTGCGCCTATTACAGAAGAAACAAACAAAACAAAACAAAAATCAGAACTTGGAGTTAAATATAAATTGCTTTATAAATTGTGCCAAAAGAGATATCTTCTTTTTAAAAAGCACAATATATTCCCGTAAATATTCAATTAGAAAGGCATGAATTGAATCAAGATATCATATATTTTACCAATATTTCAATTTGCTGAACGCCAACCTTTATCAAGGTATTATAACATTTTAATCATTAATTAAAAATGTTATAATACCTTGATAAAGGTTGACGTTCAGCCAACTGAAATATTGATAAATTAAATGATATTTTTATCCAATATATGCCTTTTTATTTGAATATTTTTTATGGATTGCTCTATTTTCAATATCCCTTTAAATGTTTGGAATTCTTTAAACTTCTTATCTTTCTTCAAATTTTGCTAATCTCAATGTATGAACCATCTCTGTAATTCCATTTATTACTATACCTAACCATACTGGCTTCAAACATAAATTCTTAAAATATAAATCAAAAGAAACACATCTCAATTACAAAAAGACGTCATCATATGCTATCCAAATTCTAAAAATCTATTTTCATTTAAAAATCATTTATTACAAATTAGGAATCTACTGTTCACGAATATAACTGAAATTAATGGAATCTTGTTGGAGTGGGGAAATCAATAACAATCAATTACTTTAATGGTGTTTTTAAAATTTACTCTTTTTTGTCTTTTGTTCTCGAATCCCATATAAAATGTGATGAAAGATTATTCATCCTTTCAAAAACTATCGGAATTTAATTTTGCAAACTTTATTTTTATGGTTAATTATTTATCATCACTAGTGAAGTGTTTTATTGGGATGATAAACACATAATGCGTCTTGTTATAATGCATAATTAAAAGGAAGAAGTGTCTCTTTTGATAATGAAAATTATTCTCCCGCAACTCTTTATGTTTTATAATATATTTAAAAATAATATAAAAAAAATATAATATAAAAATGTCAGGCGTTGATATTAAAAATAAAGAAGGCATCTCCTGACCAGGGGCACATGTGCTTTTTCGATGACAAGAACGCCTTCTAGTGGAACAGAAATCAACTAAAAATTGTTTCAGTCTGTTCCATGATATTTGGCCACCCCATTTTCTTGATAAATCAAGAAAAAGCACATGTGCTTCTCTGGTCAGGATATCCCTTCCTTATTTTTAATACCAACACCTGACCTTTTTATTTTATTTTTATATTATTTTTTCAAATGTTAAGCGTATTTACGCACGTTTTGCCTTAAATACCCATTTGTTGGTTTCTCAAGAAGCTTCTGGGACCAAAAATATTTTATTATTATTATAAATAATTTATTAGTTAAACATTTTTAAAATGGTATCAGGACTCATGGGCCACCCTGAGATAGAAAACTAAAAACATAAACTCCCAAATATGCAAAAATGCTGAAAAGGGACATTTTGAAACCTAAATTCTCGATCATCCATATAGCAAAAAATATCAGCAGATCTAAGAAACAGACGAACATGGTTCCAAACGCTACCACCGGCAGCGTGTTAGCTATATTTATAAACAAAATGGCGATCTACCAAAATAACCCTAGTGGCCTACACTCGTCTGCCGTCAATGACCTCACCGTGACGTAATGATACTACAGTAGTCGGCTGGTATTTTAAAATACATGCTGTTCTTAATGTAGCGTCCTCAACACGCTGGATAATCTGATTTTCTATCTTGTATAGATATCTATAGAACTTTGGGGGAAACACCTTTGTTCCAATTATTTTTCATTCATCATTTTTATTTATTTTTAAAGCATATTTTTTATTGTATATATATATATATATAAGTATCCAAGAAACTTTATTAACACCCTATAACGCGATATCCCAAACTCAGGGATATTTGCCTCAATAAATTTCTTTACATCATAACAAATTGGCTATATACAAGGAGAAAAGTCAAGGAAAAAAAAGACAAACATACAAAAGAAATTCTCTCAAAATTTCCTTCCCTCTCTTTCCCACTTCAAAGGATTGTTGTATATATATCTACAAAATTGATTAACATTTTTATATGTTCTTTTCTCATCTACGAATTCGTATAGCTGTCCAATGGCACCAAATTTTCTTTCCCTATAATCCCGAAAAATTGGGCATCCCAGAAGAAGATGTTTCGAGGCTTGAATCTTAACTCCGCAGAAGCATCCCGGTTCCTTCACTGCGCCGATAGTTTCCAAAATTTCCTAAAATTTACATGATCAGTGATAAATTCGACATTATAAAAATTTGGACGGAAAAAAAACTTGGAATTCCAAACAAAAAAAAATCATCTAAATATTTCATTTGTATTGAAAAAATTTCATTTATTTTTGACTCTAAAAATGACTTGACTATTCTTTGAGAATGGGATGCATAAGTCTAATGTTCGAATAAAATTTTGTAGTAAACTAATCGGATTTCTCTCTCTCTCTCTCTCTCTCTCTCTCTCTATATATATATATATATATATATATTTATATAAGATGATTTTTTAGTTATTAATTAAATATAAAGCGATATATAACGCGCTATCTACATAGTGTGATCAATAATTTCCAGGAATGCTAAATATTTTTTGAAATACAAAAGTATAATGAAGTTTTATTTAAAATTTCTCCAAATAAATACCGTCACTATCTATACACTTGTTCCATCTTTTTTTCCAGATATAAAAACACCTCTGAAAATCCTCATCTTTCAGGATTTTCAAAATATTCTTCGTATTCTCCTTTATTTCGGATATTGAATCAAATCGACATCCTTTTAAGACTTTTTTAATTTTAGGGTAAACGAAAAAGTAGTCGGGAGCAATATCAGGAGAATAGGGTGGCTGGGGTAGTGAAGCAATTCCGGGTTAAGCCAAATAGAGTTATACAGTGACGGTCGTGTGTGGCCGTGCGTTGTAATGATGCAAGATACAATTATTCTTATGACATTTTTCAGGTCGTTTCTGACGCATAGCCTCCCTCAAAGATCGCAATACATCAAGATAGTAATGTTGATTAATGGTTTGACCCTCGGGGCACGAATTCATAGTGTACCAACCTCTTTACATCAAATAAAGTGATAAGAAGACACTTAAGCTTCGATTTGAACAACCTTGCTTTCTCTCTGATCTTATTCGACCAGCTTTCAATCGTGCAAAACATTCAAATGTCCTCGATTGTGATAGGGCATCTTCTTTAAAAGCCTGCTTCAAGATTTTAAATGATTCGGAAGCTGTTTTCCCTAATTTAAAGCAAAACCCTATGCAGACTCGCTGTTTTCAATACAGTCCATACTGAAATTCGAAAATGTTCTGATATACTCGAGCTTATAAATTCGATAAAACGTGAGCGCGTGCATCTATGTGATCAATTTTTATTTCTACGTGTTGATAAATGTTTTACCTATAAGGACCTTATTAAATTATTTCATTATTTTGAATATTTTACGTGATCCAGTCTCATTCCTGGAAATTATTGATCACACGTTGAATTTATAAGAAATTATTTCGTAAAATCACGAATGGTTCTCTGTATACGATAAGTAATTTTTGGCTATATTAAAAGATACCTTTTTCTATGAAAAATAGACACTTCGGCCAGTTAGAGTTTTATTTTTATTTTTTCAACGTTTCGACAAAAATCTTTTATCTTCGTCAGAAGAAGTAAATGAAAATAAAGCATTTGACAAGGCGTTAAAAATTGAAATTAATATTTTTTAACGCCTTGCAAAATGCTTTATTTTTATTTACTTCTCGTAACGAAGACAAAATATATTTGTCGAAACATTGAGAAAATAAAAAACTCTAACTGGCCGAAGTGTCTATTTTTCATAGAAATATGAATGCAGGCCAGGCAACCTCTATCTTCAGTATGAAAGATATATGCTACAACACTTCTGGAAGAAATTATTTTAAGTAATTTTCACATAAACTGATATTTTCATAGCCTTATTCTATCTATTGTATGTAAGCATTCCCATTTCATCATCTTCAATGAAATTTCTTTCGGCAGGGAGGTCATCTTCAGTCCTATTAAGTTGTGTGTTGATTGGAGAATAGAGGTAGTTGATCATGTCCAAGTAGAGAATCAAGTTGATGAGGTAGATGAAGTGGTTGTATGTTATATAGTTAAAATATAAATTTTTATTGGCCGTAGATTTGCAGAAAATTGACTTGGACCCAGAGCAGCAGCTTTACACACCCAAGATAGTGGACATTGCGACTGCTGTGATAGAGATGCATGGAGACATCTTGAGGCTCTTCATTGGACACGACAACAACAACAATACAGTATACACTTTCAAAATAGCGGACATTGCGACTGTGGTGATAGAGATGCATGGAGACATCTGAAGCTCTTCATTGGACACGACAACAACAACAACATTAATATTTATTCTATGATTATATTGATCTGTTACTTTATGATCTGTGGTGTCAGGAATGTATATATATTGTGGCGAAGAAATAACTTATATTTTATTATTTGAATCAATTATTCAATGAAAATACTTAAAACAGGTTTATTACTTTATATTTGTAAAATCATCATAAACGTTCCTTAGCTTGCTTGTTCGATAATCTCTAGCTGAAGATAGTTGGGTTGGTTATTAATTGTCGATTAGTCGCAGTGACGTCATCAATAAATACTTATACATCTTCAAATATAAAAATAAACGATTTCTACGCTACAATATGGAGCTAATATATATAGAAAGGTGTGAGTTAATAGATACAAATATTGTTAAAGTGAGTAGGGTTTCCCAGTGAGTCTAAATAAGATTAAAAAGTATGCTCATTTGAAATATTTAGTTTTTACCTTCAATAAAGAAGATTTATATTTTAAAAGATAGTAATTATTGCGATCCATCCAACAGAGAGGATGATCAACTAGAGTGATCAACCCACTGGTGTTGAGGTTACACAGATTGGAGAATGATATCACGCGGCTGAAAAGATTAGAATACAAGGTGGGATCAATAAATAAGGTGAATTATAATTTATTTAAAAAAATAAGAATGATATTAAAAATTATGACTTGATTTATTCAAATTATTCACCTTGGCTTTCTATACATCGTTTCCATCGTTCTGGAAACTTGTAAATACCCTCTTTATAGGCACTCTTAGGAAGCGTATGAAAAAAAATCTTTCACCACTTTCTGGACATCTTCATCCGAGTCAAATCGCTTTCCCTTTAACTCCTTCTTTAGTAGTCCAAAAAGGAAATAGTCAGAGGGGGCTAGGTCTGGACTATATTCAGGATGTTCTAAAACTTCAAAACCTAATTTAATGATTGTAGATACAGTTTTACATGATGTATGCGGCCTTGCATTATCATGAAGGAAGAGAACACCTTTACTAAGCTTCCCTCTTCTTTTGGTACATGTAATTCGTCCATTTTTGAACTCGTTAACTCATTTATAAATGTTTTTTTTTTTTTTTGAGACAAACAAGACTCACCATAGATATTTTTCATTCTTTGACATATTTGAGATGTTTGAATACCTTCTGCACTCAAGAAACGAATAACTGCACGTTGTTCAAGTGTGGTGCAATCCTTCAAGGGAGCTTCCATTTTAGTTTATTTATAAGTCTCGCGCCGCGCGTGGGAAAAAAGAACAGAACACCTTAAATAGTCTCTCGATGTTATATTTTAATATTCTGTGGTTTAAATTATTTTTGCTTTTTAATTATTAAGAAATAAGATAATTCACCTTATTTATTGATCCCCCCTTGTATAACAGAGAATAAAATATCAATTATAAAAAAGCATTTATTTTGTGCATATTGACGCAAAAACTACGTCAACTATTGGTTTACAGCAATCTAGATTCTTATCACTGAAAAAGTCAATACCAGCTGTTCCAACTCAAGTATGAAAAAATTCATATGATAAATTGGATGATAAATAATACGAAAATATTTGGCCATTTTAGAAAGTGGAACTCAGCAAAATGAATGTGTGTGGCACAAATGTTAGAAAGAAAACGAACCGCGCATGTGCAACCGGTGGCAGCCAGGGAATAGCAAATGAGTGAGGCATATAAACGGACACTATATGAAATAAATAATTAGCCTTTATTGTAGTGATAGATAAGTTTACGCGCTCTGATTAAGCCGATGTAATCAAATAGGATGGCGTAATCCCCTGATTGATCGAAAGTAGATCCTCTTAATAAGAGATTAATTAAAATTGCTTTGTCATCGTGAGTTGGTCTTTCTTCCTTTTCCTAACATCTTTCTTATTGAACAGTAAAACCTTTCTTAGAACCCTATAACATGGTTACTTCTGATGTATTCTAGATCCTTTAGTGGTTTTACTATGGTGTTACCTTAGTGAGGTGCTTGTTCATTGGATTTTTTGTTCATGGAAATTTCTACTGTTTTCTTATTAAACAGTAGAACCAACCATAGAACACTATAACATGGCTATTTTTTATGTTTTCTGTTGGTGGTTGAGTCTTATAATTGTTCAATATACCATAATGTTACCCTAGAAGGTGATTGTTTTCTTATTAAACAGTAGAACCTCCCTTAGAACACTATAACATGGCTACTCCTGATATCTTCTGTTGGTGGTTGTCTTAATAATTATTGAATTTACCATGGTGATACCTTAGTGATGTGCTTGTTCATTGGATAGTTTGTTAATGGAAGTCTCTACTGCTTTCTTATTAAGCAGAATATAGAACCTCCCTTAGAACACTTAAAACACTATAACATGGCTACTCCTGATGTCTTTTGGTGGTGATTAGGTTAATAATTGTTGAATTTACCGTGGTGTTACCTTAGTGAGGTGCTTGTTCATTGAATTGATCTACCCATCATGATTATCATGTCTTGTATCACATGTATACAATGGATATAATGAAAAAATAAATAAATACACTAAGAAATAAGAATCTCCTCATCGTGAAACTGCCTTTTTCTTAGTTTATCCACTTTATTAAACTTAGGTTTCTGAAGTAGAGTTTCTTTTCATTTTATTAACGTATTATCAAGCTTTCGGGCATCTCTTCCCTTATACAGGAGAATATATATTCACCTTATCTAAGTACACTTTCACATTTGACTATTTTTCACAATTTTATAAATGCTTTACATCCATATTTGATCATTCCTTATACACCACAAGAAATTAACTCAAACCAAATTCCATTATATTTCAAATACTTTTATGTGCACAAACTTATTTCCACACTAGTTTACATACTAGACTGTATCAAAGGTTCGTTCTCATAAATTAGATTTTAATATACACAAATTTAATATATAAATACTATTTAAACAGAAAATATTTATTCACTGAAGTAGAGACCATAATTTTCAATAACAGTCATCTTTTTGCCAGGTTTTTAATTTGAAAATATTTACATTTGTGTATATTTAAATAATTGATTTTTTATTGAGCTTCTGTTTTGGTAACGAACTTTTGATACAGCCTGGTATATATTCACAAAAACTTTAGCTTACCATACATTTGACAGAAAAGCTCAAGAATATCCTATCTTCTTCTAAATGTTAAGCTTGTCTGGAGACTTCAAAAAAAAAACCTCTTCCAATATAAAACAAATCCCAAAAGAAAGCTGCAGAAGATAAGCATACCTGTGAGACCACTCTATCTGCGTACCTGCCAATTTTGAAAATGAAATAAACTGCGCATGTCTCTTGCGCAGGATACAATGATGGCCCATTGTTAACGACCATGTGAAATATCTGCACACAATACATATATACATTCAAAATTCGAACTATATTTTTGATGTGTATGATTCTTTTAAAAATAAAGGGCAGTATAAAATTGATCCACTTTTAAAAGAATTATACACGTCAAAAATAGTTAAATTTTTCTATTACAGATGGCCCGCTAATGCATTTGTAATGCATTTGTATTTTAGATTATATAATATACATATATACATATAAATGGATTCCCCTTCTAAAACCCTATGGTTATTCCTATATCCTCATAGACATATTTTACTATATGTAGGTCATATTTATAGATAGTAGATAGATTTTGAACCTTCAAAGTCTTAGAGCCTCTTTTTTCACTTACTTTAATGCTTGGGCTGGACTTAAAAATTATTCGTGAGCCATTATAGCATTTTAATACTAGAGATAAAACGTGAGGAGAAAAGATTGTTTAATAATCAATTAAACGTGCGACAAGCTTTCGGGCAGTCACGCCCTTCGACAGGTAATGAAACATGATAGCAAAAGGCTTTATATAGGATTCCGTTTTTGAGATATATTTACATATGTGAAGAATATAGGACGGCTAAAATATTATTTAGGTTAAAAATATTTTGCAAATCTAAACTATTGTATATGATATTTACGAAACTATGCTAATCCTGTAATGCCAAAAGACAAACAAATGGTAAATTTGCAGATGGCCATATTATCAAACTATAAAATGAGACCGGACATCGACTGTTCAACCCGCCATCAGCGGCCACATTGGAACTATAGAGGGGGGGGTGAAGGGGGGGGGGTGTTTAAAGGTTATTTAAGTTATTACATATATCCCCCCCCCCTGATATTGTGTAGGTAAATCTATATGTCGGTTAATGCTGTTTTTAGATATGGATAGAATGGCCTCTATGATCAGTCTTTGGTGTTTATTGGGGATGTTATTGTATAAGGTGGTGGGAGAAGTTAAATTGAATGAGTGGCCTGTATCAAGAGTATGGTTGTAAATGAGGGATTTGCTGTCTTTATTATTGATACACCTGCCATGCTCAACCATCCTGATGGCCACGGACCTACCAGTCTCACCTATATAGGTTGCACCACAATCGTTGCATGAGACTGAGTAGACCGAGCCTCCCGATGATTGAACACTGGCAGGCCTCTGTAATCGGGTAATGGGATGTCTAAGGATGGTGGCCAGGCTTTTATTGTTTTTAAAAAAGGTATTGATGCCGTAAGATTTGAGAAGGTGGGATATGGCAGCGGATTGTGTTGAATAAGGTAAGATGCAGGTATTTCTATGGGGTAACATGGGTTTCATATGGGCCGGGTTGTATTGATATTTGTGTATGAAATGGTGTGGATATTGGGAGAGGGCAAGCTGTTTTTTAATGTTAGAGAACTCTAATGATCTGAATATGGGCAGGGAGCAATGTGTAACCAATCTCTTGGTAAGTGTTCTAACTGTATTAATTTTATGGGATAAGGGACAGAAAGACTTGAAATTGGTGTAGAAAGTTGGGTTATTGATTTTATGATATACTGTTGTGTGGTAGTGTGAAGGGGTACGAATAATCAGTATGTCTAGAAATGACTGAAGGAAATATCGGGGTGAAAGGAGTTAAGAACAGATAAGATACTGTTCTCCTGTCCGGTTTCACATATACAGAAGATATCATCAATATATCTCCTCCATATGTGAATACCCGGTGTGAATTGCTGTTGGATCCAGTTATCAACTGTGGACATGACTATTTCGGCTAAGGGTGATGATAACGGGCTGCCCATGGGTGAGCCCCTAATCTGTTTGTAAAATAGGTTATTAAAGGCAAAATCTGTGATGTCTAAGCAAATGGAGGTGAGCGCTACTATAGTAGCAACAGTGTTAGAGTCCAATTGGGTGTCCTGCAGGAATTTTGTTAGCTGTGAAATGATCAGTTGATGGGGTAGTGATAAATACATTGAATTAACATCATAGGAAATCATGGTCGAGTTCTGAAGTGGGGTGAGAGATTGGATGAACTGTATAAAGGCCGGGATGTCTGTTATGGAGGAAGATTGTGGTCGGGTCTTTACAAGGGGTGTTAAGAAGGATGATAGGTATTTTGAAAGTCTGTATGCCGGGGAGAGGTGATAGGCTATGATAGGGCGGAGGGGAACGGTAGGTTTATGGATTTTGGGCACTCTACTCAGTCTCATGCAACGATTGTGGTGCAACCTATATAGGTGAGACTGGTAGGTCCGTGGCCATCAGGATGGTTGAGCATGGCAGGTGTATCAATAATAAAGACAGCAAATCCCTCATTTACAACCATACTCTTGATACAGGCCACTCATTCAATTTAACTTCTCCCACCACCTTATACAATAATATCCCCAATAAACACTAAAGACTGATCATAGAGGCCATTTTATCCATATCTAAAAATAGCATTAACCGACATATAGATTTACCTACACAATATCAGGATATATGTAATAATTTAAATAACCTTTAACCCCCCCCCCCCCTCCACCCTTCCCCCCCTCTATAGTTCCAATGTGGCCGCTGATGGCGGGTTGAACAGTCGATGTCCGGTCTCATTTTATAGTTTCATAATATGGCCATCTGCAAATTTACCATTTGTTTGTCTTTTGGCATTACAGGATTAGCATAGTTTCGTAAATATCATATACAATAGTTCAGATTTGCAAACTATTTTTAACCTAAATAATATTTTAGCCGTCCTATATTCTTCACATATGTAAATATATCTCAAAAACGGAATCCTATATAAAGCCTTTTGCTATCATGTTTCATTACCTGTCGAAGGGCGTGACTGCCCGAAAGCTTGTCGCACGTTTAATTGATTATTAAAAAATATTTTCTCCTCACGTTTTATCTCTAGTATTTATATTCAACGGAGAAAGTTTTCATGTTATTTTGATCTATCGCCTTTTTTCACGAATGCGCTAACTTTGATGGATTCTGATCCCCAAAAGACCCATCTGTTTCTGCTCAATCTTCGACGATCCAACATTCTCAATCCAGATGCCTTCAATTACTTGGTCCTCGACAGAAGAAAGTCTCTCCAATTGGCCAAATGGAGATCGCACCTATGGTTCAATAAAACCTGCGAAAGAGCTCAATTCATCCCCCCAGCGCTAAGAATTGGGGATCCTGTCCGCAACACATACTCAAAGAGGATTATTGACAGAGCCCAGAAGCAATTACTGAAGTCCCGAACCCAGGGATGTTTCTCACAGATCCGTAGCCTTTCTAAGACCATCAAGAGCATCATCGCCATAGTTGCCACCCTTCTCCCCCAGCCCGTCATGACCTCATTCCTGACGCTCACCACGGCAGACGTCAAGCGCCAAGATGGCAGTTGCAGAACCCGCCACCTTTCAAAATTAGCCCACTGGTCCACCAAGTATGGCTTCCCTGCTGAATACCTTCCCTGCAAACCCCACGCTCCCACGTTCATTAACCTGACTACATTTGTGCCATCTCCCAACCAAAGGGAAATCTTATCCTATGGTCTTAAATACAGACCCCCATCCAGACCAGACATTCCTAGGATCATCGCGGGAATTGAGCCCGCCATCAGCTCGCTTCCCCACGCCACCCAACACACCATACGGCAATCTGTATCCCAAGTCCTCCGAAAACCAGCCTCCCAGTTGAACCTATCTCTTGGTAAGTACCGCTCACTCCGATCACTTAGACAGAACCCACAAATCATAGTTACCCGATCAGACAAGGGATCCCAAACTGTCATCTTGGATACGGATGATTACATCTCCAAGATGATGGACATTCTTAGTGACCAAAAAACTTTCATACCGATTACCAGGCTAGATATAACCTCCTCCACCAGAACATTCCGTTTGAAACTGTTATGTCTAAAAAAGTCCGGCTCCATCACAACTGAGCAGTATCACACATTCACTTCAGATATATCCAATACGCCCTACATCTACGGACTGCCCAAAATCCATAAACCTACCGTCCCCCTCCGCCCCATCATAGCCTATCACCTCTCCCGGGCATACAGACTTTCTAAATACCTATCATCCTTCTTAACACCCCTTGTAAAGACCCGACCACAATCTTCTTCCATAACAGACTATGATCAGTCTTTGGTGTTTATTGGGGATGTTATTGTATAAGGTGGTGGGAGAAGTTAAATTGAATGAGTGGCCTGTATCAAGAGTATGGTTGTAAATGAGGGATTTGCTGTCTTTATTATTGATACACCTGCCATGCTCAACCATCCTGATGGCCACAGACCTACCAGTCTCACCTATATAGGTTGCACCACAATCGTTGCATGAGATTGAGTAGACCGAGCCACCCGATGATTGAACACTGGCAGGCCTCTGTAATCGGGTAATGGGATGTCTAAGGATGGTGGCCAGGCTTTTATTGTTTTTAAAAAAGGTATTGATGCCGTAAGATTTAAGAAGGTGGGATATGGCAGCGGATTGTGTTGAGTAATGTAAGATGCAGGTATTTCTATGGGGTAACATGGGTTTCATATGGGCCGGTGTTAAAACTATTTTATAGATCATTTTCTTTTGTACATAGAATGAAGGTCTTAGGTGAAGGGAGACAACGCGCGACAAAGAGGAAGCCCCCGCTGAGACGAGGGGGCAAAGGTCAGCAGCGGGGAGGTAGAATCACGTGGACACCCGCGAGGTGATTGGTTGTTCTGAGAGCCCCGGGATGTGGCGTCAGATGGCAGAATTCCTTTCTTAGCAGCGGATCTGGCGGACAGTTGAGTTCCCTTGCCTTGGGGCAGACGCGCCAAAGAAATACCCTACAAGCAGCGTCTTGTGGACGGAAAGAAGTCTAAGAAGACATATCCCACAAGCAGAGTCTCGTGGACGGAAAGAAGTCTAAGAAGACATATCCCACAAGCAGAGTCTCGTGGACGGAAAGACATCTTGGAGGATCCCTCAAGCAGCAACTTGAGAGCGGAAAAGACGCCTTGGACATCGCTACGAGTCGCGACAATTGGACATCGCAACGAGTCGCGACAATTGGACATCGCACAAGACAAGCCAAGCCAGCGACGGTGCTGCCACCCAAGCTACTGTGTCGACACCCCCCGCCCCCTGACATTTGTTTTTATCTCCCTTCCCTAAGACTACTTTAATTTTACTTTACTTTTTTTGCTTAACCTTTTTTATCTAGTTTTTTTAGCTCTGTTTTAATCTTTAAATAAAACCATAATTCTATATATATATAAGTGTAATAGTTTTTAGCCCCTTTTGTTTTAATTTTTAAAATAAAACTTTTTGTTATACTGTGTTTCTGTGCATTTATTTCCCCCATTGGTTTTCCTTTCAATCGATCACCCTATTTTTTTTCTTTTTTAAACGAACACGTACATTTTGGTGAGCCGGACGTGATCGATTTAAAGGAAATATGGAGGAAATGGATGCACTTAAAAAGCGCAGAAAAGCCATAAGAGGTACTTTCACTAGAATTATTAATGAAATAAATGGGGAATTTGAAAAGTCTCAAATTGATAGGAATGATATTTATTCTAAGTTTAATAGACTAGAGTCTTATTACACGAAACTTGTAGATCTAAACGAAAAATATCAGGCTTTATTGGTAGTGAAAGAAGGGATTACAGAGGAAAGTATTGATAGGGAATGGCAAGAATGCGATAAATATGAAGAGGAAAAGTTTGATATTCAACAGAAAGTCAGTGTATTACGGAATCCCGATAAAGAAGAAACAATCCCGATTGCTAGCGAGGACACTGTAATAAATGTGAAATTACCAGAGTTAGCCCTAAAAAGCTATGATGGCTCTCTGGAAGGTTGGTTGCCTTGGTGGGCGCAGTTTTCGAAAATTCACGAAAATAAGAATTTATCCGATAGCGACCGGTTTTTATATTTGCGTCAAGCAATTGTACCAAATTCAGAAGCCTATCGTGTTGTAGCAAGCTATCCCGTTACAGGCGCCAACTATGTTTTGGCAGTACAAGCCCTACAGGAGCGATTCGGTGACCCGAATATACTGACAGAACTGTATGTCAGACGTCTATTGAATTCGGTTATATCTAATGTAAAGAAAGAAAATAGAAATTTAAGCAGTCTGTACGACGAACTGACCAGTTACCTCCGGTCGTTAGAGACATTGGGCATTGATCCCCAGTTGTCGGGTATTTTTTTATTCCCTCTTGTCGAGTCTTCATTACCTTCGGATATTTTGAAAATATGGCACAAGCATCCTTCTTCGGGTTATGGTATGGAGTTAGCAAAACGGGAAGAGTCAGATAAAGGGGTTGGAGGAGCTCAAGAAAGGCTCAGGTTATTATTGGACTTTCTAAAAGCCGAAGTAAGGAGTGCTCAACGGCTGAAATTTGTGGAAAAAGGCTTTAAGCAGGAGGAACCCTATAAAAGGTCTTACAATGATGGGACCAGAACAAGGAGCAATTTCAGACCCGCCACTGTGTCTAGTCTGTTCGGAGGGCGAACTAATATAAAATGCTTCTTTTGTGAAAGAACAAATCATGCGAGTCATCAATGCCGCTCCATAATGAAAATGTCTCCGGGAGAGAGAAATGATAAAATACGTAGTGCCCATCTATGTTTCAAATGCTTAAGAAAGGGACACATACAGAGTCAGTGCCGAGAACAATTGGAGTGCAAAAACTGTGGGAGAAACCACTTAGAAGTTTTATGTGAAGGAAATTCTTCTAACCGGTTAACGAAACCAGGAAGAGAAAATCTAAAGGAAAATGCAACTGAACCCATTGCATCGCTTTCTAGTCAAGCCTGCACAGGTCAGGTCTTGCTAATGACCATGGTAGCACTGTTAAGAGGCCCAAATGCCTCTAGAAGGGTTAGAGTTCTCCTCGACAGTGGAAGTCAGTTTTCGTATATCAAACAGTCGTTAGTCTGGAGTATAGGAATAGAAAGAAAAGGCGAAATAACTATAGCTAAAAGTCTTTTTGGAGGTAATAAGATTGGTGAAGAAAAGCACGGTAAATTTATGTTAGAATTGGAGAATTTAGGTAATAAAAGAGATGTGATTCATATTGAGGCGCTGGATCAACGTAAAATTTGCGACGCCATACCACCTTTGCCAAAAGGAGACTGGTTAGAAAAATTGAAGATTAAGGGCATAATATTGTCTCAGGACAATTTTAAAGGACAAGAGATTGACATATTGATTGGTGCTAACTATCTAGGTATGATTTTGACAGGAAAAATAGTTCAAGTTGAAGCAGATTTAACTGCGGTGGAAACGAAATTAGGTTGGACACTAATGGGCAATTCGCCAATTATTGATAGCAATGACAATGTGCAGCAGACTTTGAATCTGCTAACAACGCGATGCGATTTAAAGGATTTGTGGGATCTAGAAGTACTAGGCATTAGGGATCCTGTTGAAACTTGCTCCAAAGAGACCAGATACCAGGAAATAAAAGAAAAGTTTATAACAAAAATTCAAAGACAAAGTGATCAGAGATATTCTGTAGGTCTACCTTGGAAGGTAGAAAAGGAGTCAATCCCCAGCAATCTTGACATAGCGATAAAAAGGCTAGATATAAGCACTAAGAAAATGACCTCACAGAATAAGTTGACCGAATATAGTCAGATCTTTAGAGACTGGCTGACTGAAGGACTCATTGAAAGAGTCGAGGAAAATCCTCTCGAGAGAAGAGGCTATTATTTACCTCACCGCCCTGTGTACAAGATGGAATCTAAAACGACGCCCATACGTCCGGTTTTCGATGCTTCTTGTCTAGGCCATAATGGACTATCTTTGAATCAATGTTTAGAAAAGGGACTGAATTTATCGGAAAGAATCCCTGAAATTATGATAAGATTTCGGGAAAATAAATTTGGAGTCACGGCAGATATAAGAAAAGCATTCCAGATGGTGGCGATTGAAGAATCTGAACGGAACTATCTTAGATTCCTTTGGTGGGAAAAGGAGAGTGATAGAGAACTAATAGCTTACAGGCATAAGAGACTTGTATTTGGCTTAAACTGTAGTCCTTTTGTGCTGAACGCCGTAATAGAATACCATCTTCAATCAATAAGAGGCCCACTTGTTCAATGGGCAAAGATTTTAGCTCAATCCTTCTACATGGACAATTGTATTACCTCGCTGGAAACAAAGCAGGAAGTGCAGGAATTTCAAAAGGCCGCAATTGAAATTATGGACAGGGCTAAAATGGACTTACGAGAGTGGGAATATTCTCTGGAGGAAAACCCTGAAAAGGGGACTTGTACAAAAATATTGGGTGTTGTTTGGAATAAAATGGAAGACTCATTAAAATGCGAATTCCCTGACAATTTGAGTCTTCAACCCAAATTAACGAAAAGGTTGGTACTGTCCATGGTTCAGCGGATATTTGATCCACTTGGATTTTGCGCTCCAGTATTCTTGCCACCAAAGTTGTTACTGCAGCGATCATGGGGACTGAAACTAGGTTGGGATACACCTCTACCCGAAAGTATGGCCCAGGAATTTCGAACCTGGTTGGATCAAATAAAATTAATAGAGTTAATAAAGATACCGAGATATATGTGGAATGATCTCATTTTCCCTACAGAAGTTCATATCTTTTGTGACGCTAGTCAAATAGGCTATGGAGCTGTAGCCTATTTAAGGAGCGAAACGGGACGAGAAAATACTCTAACTTTGATTTGGAGCAAAGTCAGATTAGCTCCTATGAAGAGTATTACGATCCCTCGCTTGGAATTAATGGCCATGGTACTAGGAGCTAGACTAGCCAATGCAATCCAAGCTGCCTTGAAGAGAAAATGTGAAACAACTCTTTGGTCTGACTCTACTACCGCGCTAATTTGGATAAAGAGAGAAATTGAGTGGAGAGTTTTCGTGAGAAACCGAGTCAGAGAAATACAGGCCACTACCAATTTGAACGATTGGAGGTTCGTTCCTAGTCAGTTGAACCCGGCCGATCTTCTGTCTCGAAGTTGCCCTGCAAGCCAGTTTGTGCAAAGCAGATGGTGGGAGGGCCCCGAATGGTTGAAAAAACCTAAAGAATTCTGGCCCAATTCAGAGTTCTCGATAAATCCAAAAGAAATAAAGGTTGAAGAAAACATTATGTAAACCAACATTAATTTGAACATCGATTATAAAGACTGGATACTGACAAGGAGGTCTAATTACTCTCTCAACATCAGGGTAATGTCCTATGTTTTAAGATTTTTAGGGAAACTTAAAAAACAGTCAACTGAAACAGGACCTTTGAAAGTTTCAGAATTAGACTTGGCAGAAAAAAAGCTTATCCGAATGATTCAGGAGAAAGTCTCCATAGAGAAATCGAATGCCACCAAGAGTTTTAAAATATTAAAAAACACTGACGGACTTTGGTGTGTAGAAAGCAAACTTTTACATGGACAGGTCCCAGAAGAATTTAAAACTCCTATCATTCTACCAGGCGACCATCCCTTCGTAGAGCAACTTATATGGGAAGTGCACCTGAAGAATGGACATGTAGGCGTGCAATTCATTTTATCAAAGCTGAGAGAGAAATTTTGGATAATCAGGGGAAGGAAAACGATAAGGAAAATTATCAGTAAGTGCATTGCTTGCAAGAGACTTAAAGAAAAGTCTCTGCAAAGACCAATGGCAGCTTTGCCAGAAAACAGAATTGGACTGGGCAAACCCTTCCAAGTTACAGGAGTTGATTTATTAGGCCCTCTTCATTTGAAAGAAGGTGGGAAAGTGTGGGTAACCGCCTTTACTTGCGCCGTCTATCGCGCTATTCATCTGGAGTTGGTGAAGAGTTTAGAGACAGGAGTCTTCATGATGGCCCTCCATAGGTTTATTTGTCGGAGAGGGCGCCCCGAGAAAATATATAGCGACAATGGCACCAATTTCGCAAAACTTAATAGAATATTTAAGAGATTGGATTGGACTAGAATTGAAAGGGAAACCTCAATTGAAAGGATACAATGGATTTTTATCCCTCCTTCTGCTCCTTGGTGGGGAGGATTTTGGGAAAGAATGGTTAGGACAATAAAGGAAATGTTGATAAAGATGCTAGGTCACAGGAAGCTGAAATATGTACAACTGCAGACTGCCCTTTGTGAAATCGAATCTATCATTAATAATCGACCCCTCACTTATGTCTCTGAAGACGACAATGATCTAAAACCGTTAACTCCTAATGAGTTTTTACAAAATGGTCCAGAGTCTAGCTTTCCTGAATTTGAAAATTTAAAGCCAGAAATGTTGCACACTAGATACAGAGAGTTAGGTCAACTGAAGAGAGAATTGAAGCAGAGATTCTTAAAGGAATATATAGGCGCGCTGATTCAGAAATCCGAAAATATTGATAGAAGACAGTTGAAAGTAGGAGACGTTGTACTGATCGGGCAAGAAAATCTTAAAAGAATGTTTTGGCCTAAAGGGCGAATAGTAAATCTCATTCCAGGAAAAGATGGAATAGTGAGAGTGGCCCATGTTAAAACATCCACAGGAACCTTGATCAGGGCTCTACAACGCTTACACCCTCTAGAAATATCCTCGAATGTTAAGACGATTCAAATGGTCAATTCAAATACCGAACCCCAATCTGAAGCATTTTTAGGAAATAGGCCCAATATTGAATCCAGGGACTCTAGAAATAGATATGGTAGGGTAATCAGAAAACCTGCAAGGTATGACTCGTAGGACTAGTGAAAGTGCCTGTAGAGAAAAAAAAAAAAGGTGTAATATGTGTATTCTTTTATGTGTATTTTATGTAATGTAATAGGCATATCTACTCTTGTGTGTATTGTGTATTTATATGCTCTTTTGTCTTATACTTAATTTTGACTTCTTTCAGAGCAAAATTTTGTGGGAGAATGTTAAAACTATTTTATAGATCCTTTTCTTTTGTACATAGAATGAAAGTCTTAGGTGAAGGGAGACAACGCGCGACAAAGAGGAAGCCCCCGCTGAGACGAGGGGGCAAAGGTCAGCAGCGGGGAGGCAGAATCACGTGGACACCCGCGAGGTGATTGGTTGTTCTGAGAGCCCCGGGATGTGGCGTCAGATGGCAGGATTCCTTTCTTAGCAGCGGATCTGGCGGACAGTTGAGTTCCCTTGCCTTGGGGCAGACGCGCCAAAGAAATACCCTACAAGCAGCGTCTTGTGGACGGAAAGAAGTCTAAGAAGACATATCCCACAAGCAGAGTCTCGTGGACGGAAAGAAGTCTAAGAAGACATATCCCACAAGCAGAGTCAGGTGGACGGAAAGACATCTTGAAGGATCCCTCAAGCAGCAACTTGAGAGCGGAAAAGACGCCTTGGACATCGCTACGAGTCGCGACAATTGGACATCGCAACGAGTCGCGACAATTGGACATCGCACAAGACAAGCCAAGCCAGCGACGGTGCTGCCACCCAAGGTACTGTGTCGACACCCCCCCCCCCCTGACATTTGTTTTTATCTCCCTTCCCTAAGACTACTTTAATTTTACTTTACTTTTTTTGCTTAACCTTTTTTATCTAGTTTTTTTAGCTCTGTTTTAATCTTTAAATAAAACCATAATTCTATATATATATAAGTGTAATAGTTTTCAGCCCCTTTTGTTTTAATTTTTAAAATAAAACTTTTTGTTATACTGTGTTTCTGTGCATTTATTTCCCCCATTGGTTTTCCTTTCAATCGATCACCCTATTTTTTTTCTTTTTTAAACGAACACGAACAGGCCGGGTTGTATTGATATTTGTGTATGAAATGGTGTGGATATTGGGAGAGGGCAAGCTGTTTTTTAATGTTAGAGAACTCTAATGATCTGAATATGGGCAGGGAGCAATGTGTAACCAATCTCTTGGTAAGTGTTCTAACTGTATTAATTTTATGGGATAAGGGACAGAAAGACTTGAAATTGGTGTAGAAAGTTGGGTTATTGATTTTATGATATACTGTTGTGTGGTAGTGTAAAGGGGTACGAATAATCAGTATGTCTAGAAAAGGTATTATATTATTGGCTTCTGGTTCATGACTGAAGAAAATATCGGGGTGAAAGGAGTTAAGAACAGATAAGATACTGTTCTCCTGTCCGGTTTCACATATACAGAGGATATCATCAATATATCTCCTCCATATGTGAATACCCGGTGTGAATTGCTGTTGGATCCAGTTATCAACTGTGGACATGACTATTTCGGCTAAGGGTGATGATAACGGGCTGCCCATGGGTGAGCCCCTAATCTGTTTGTAAAATAGGTTATTAAAGGCAAAATCTGTGATGTCTAAGCAAATGGAGGTGAGCGCTACTATAGTAGCAACAGTGTTAGAGTCCAATTGGGTGTCCTGCAGGAATTTTGTTAGCTGTGAAATGATCAGTTGATGGGGTAGTGATAAATACATTGAATTAACATCATAGGAAATCGTGGTCGAGTTCTGAAGTGGGGTGAGAGATTGGATGAACTGTATAAAGGCCGGGATGTCTGTTATGGAGGAAGATTGTGGTCGGGTCTTTACAAGGGGTGTTAAGAAGGATGATAGGTATTTTGAAAGTCTGTATGCCGGGGAGAGGTGATAGGCTATGATGGGGCGGAGGGGGACGGTAGGTTTATGGATTTTGGGCAGTCCGTAGATGTAGGGCGTATTGGATATATCTGAAGTGAATGTGTGATACTGCTCAGTTGTGATGGAGCCGGACTTTTTTAGACATAACAGTTTCAAACGGAATGTTCTGGTGGAGGAGGTTATATCTAGCCTGGTAATCGGTATGAAAGTTTTTTGGTCACTAAGAATGTCCATCATCTTGGAGATGTAATCATCCGTATCCAAGATGACAGTTTGGGATCCCTTGTCTGATCGGGTAACTATGATTTTTGGGTTCTGTCTAAGTGATCGGAGTGAGCGGTACTTACCAAGAGATAGGTTCAACTGGGGGGCTGGTTTTCGGAGGACTTGGGATACAGATTGCCGTATGGTGTGTTGGGTGGCGTGGGGAAGCGAGCTGATGGCGGGCTCAATTCCCGCGATGATCCTAGGAATGTCTGCTCTGGATGGGGGTCTGTATTTAAGACCATAGGATAAGATTTCCCTTTGGTTGGGAGATGGCACAAATGTAGTCAGGTTAATGAACGTGGGAGCGTGGGGTTTGCAGGGAAGGTATTCAGCAGGGAAGCCATACTTGGTGGACCAGTGGGCTAATTTTGAAAGGTGGCGGGTTCTGCAACTGCCATCTTGGCGCTTGACGTCTGCCGTGGTGAGCGTCAGGAATGAGGTCATGACGGGCTGGGGGAGAAGGGTGGCAACTATGGCGATGATGCTCTTGATGGTCTTAGAAAGGCTACGGATCTGTGAGAAACATCCCTGGGTTCGGGACTTCAGTAATTGCTTCTGGGCTCTGTCAATAATCCTCTTTGAGTATGTGTTGCGGACAGGATCCCCAATTCTTAGCGCTGGGGGGATGAATTGAGCTCTTTCGCAGGTTTTATTGAACCATAGGTGCGATCTCCATTTGGCCAATTGGAGAGACTTTCTTCTGAGGAGGACCAAGTAATTGAAGGCATCTGGATTGAGAATGTTGGATCGTCGAAGATTGAGCAGAAACAGATGGGTCTTTTGGGGATCAGAATCCATCAAAGTTAGCGCATTCGTGAAAAAAGGCGATAGATCAAAATAACATGAAAACTTTCTCCGTTGAATATAAATACTAGAGATAAAACGTGAGGAGAAAATATTTTTTAATAATCAATTAAACGTGCGACAAGCTTTCGGGCAGTCACGCCCTTCGACAGGTAATGAAACATGATAGCAAAAGGCTTTATATAGGATTCCGTTTTTGAGATATATTTACATATGTGAAGAATATAGGACGGCTAAAATATTATTTAGGTTAAAAATAGTTTGCAAATCTGAACTATTGTATATGATATTTACGAAACTATGCTAATCCTGTAATGCCAAAAGACAAACAAATGGTAAATTTGCAGATGGCCATATTATCAAACTATAAAATGAGACCGGACATCGACTGTTCAACCCGCCATCAGCGGCCACATTGGAACTATAGAGGGGGGGAAGGGTGGAGGGGGGGGGTTAAAGGTTATTTAAATTATTACATATATCCTGATATTGTGTAGGTAAATCTATATGTCGGTTAATGCTATTTTTAGATATGGATAAAATGGCCTCTATGATCAGTCTTTAGTGTTTATTGGGGATGTTATTGTATAAGGTGGTGGGAGAAGTTAAATTGAATGAGTGGCCTGTATCAAGAGTATGGTTGTAAATGAGGGATTTGCTGTCTTTATTATTGATACACCTGCCATGCTCAACCATCCTGATGGCCACGGACCTACCAGTCTCACCTATATAGGTTGCACCACAATCGTTGCATGAGACTGAGTAGAGTGCCCAAAATCCATAAACCTACCGTCCCCCTCCGCCCTATCATAGCCTATCACCTCTCCCCGGCATACAGACTTTCAAAATACCTATCATCCTTCTTAACACCCCTTGTAAAGACCCGACCACAATCTTCCTCCATAACAGACATCCCGGCCTTTATACAGTTCATCCAATCTCTCACCCCACTTCAGAACTCGACCATGATTTCCTATGATGTTAATTCAATGTATTTATCACTACCCCATCAACTGATCATTTCACAGCTAACAAAATTCCTGCAGGACACCCAATTGGACTCTAACACTGTTGCTACTATAGTAGCGTTCACCTCCATTTGCTTAGACATCACAGATTTTGCCTTTAATAACCTATTTTACAAACAGATTAGGGGCTCACCCATGGGCAGCCCGTTATCATCACCCTTAGCCGAAATAGTCATGTCCACAGTTGATAACTGGATCCAACAGCAATTCACACCGGGTATTCACATATGGAGGAGATATATTGATGATATCCTCTGTATATGTGAAACCGGACAGGAGAACAGTATCTTATCTGTTCTTAACTCCTTTCACCCCGATATTTCCTTCAGTCATTTCTAGACATACTGATTATTCGTACCCCTTCACACTACCACACAACAGTATATCATAAAATCAATAACCCAACTTTCTACACCAATTTCAAGTCTTTCTGTCCCTTATCCCATAAAATTAATACAGTTAGAACACTTACCAAGAGATTGGTTACACATTGCTCCCTGCCCATATTCAGATCATTAGAGTTCTCTAACATTAAAAAACAGCTTGCCCTCTCCCAATATCCACACCATTTCATACACAAATATCAATACAACCCGGCCCATATGAAACCCATGTTACCCCATAGAAATACCTGCATCTTACCTTATTCAACACAATCCGCTGCCATATCCCACCTTCTTAAATCTTACGGCATCAATACCTTTTTTAAAAACAATAAAAGCCTGGCCACCATCCTTAGACATCCCATTACCCGATTACAGAGGCCTGCCAGTGTTCAATCATCGGGAGGCTCGGTCTACTCAGTCTCATGCAACGATTGTGGTGCAACCTATATAGGTGAGACTGGTAGGTCCGTGGCCATCAGGATGGTTGAGCATGGCAGGTGTATCAATAATAAAGACAGCAAATCCCTCATTTACAACCATACTCTTGATACAGGCCACTCATTCAATTTAACTTCTCCCACCACCTTATACAATAACATCCCCAATAAACACCAAAGACTGATCATAGAGGCCATTCTATCCATATCTAAAAACAGCATTAACCGACATATAGATTTACCTACACAATATCAGGGGGGGGGATATATGTAATAACTTAAATAACCTTTAAACCCCCCCCCCCCTTCACCCCCCCCCTCTATAGTTCCAATGTGGCCGCTGATGGCGGGTTGAACAGTCGATGTCCGGTCTCATTTTATAGTTTCATAATATGGCCATCTGCAAATTTACCATTTGTTTGTCTTTTGGCATTACAGGATTAGCATAGTTTCGTAAATATCATATACAATAGTTTAGATTTGCAAAATATTTTTAACCTAAATAATATTTTAGCCGTCCTATATTCTTCACATATGTAAATATATCTCAAAAACGGAATCCTATATAAAGCCTTTTGCTATCATGTTTCATTACCTGTCGAAGGGCGTGACTGCCCGAAAGCTTTTCGCACGTTTAATTGATTATTAAAAAATCTTTTCTCCTCACGTTTTATCTCTAGTATTTATATTCAACGGAGAAAGTTTTCATGTTATTTTGATTATAGCATTTTAAAAGTGATTTCATATTGATCTATGAATATGTTTACTGTAAACGTTCATCCCCATAATTATAATTTAATGAAATCAAGAAGAGCAATCCAGGGTTAAGTTTTTTGCCCCCTTCTTATTTCTCTAGCTTTCGGTATAACATGCCCTTCAACAGGGGAACCTAGAAGTATAACCTCTAGCAAACTATACTATAGTAACTAGATAGTTAGTTGGGTGGATAAATTATAAAAAGGCATCTCCTTTGGCTTGCGTCATCTGTCGGAATAAATATCAACTATTCGTTCATTTTTAATTATTCCAGAATTGGGCAAATACCCATTCTTGATTAATAGATACTGCTTGCATCACGCTTATGAGGACCAACAGCCCGAAAGGTGTACGTGGTTATCTTTTTTGATTAATAAAGGATGGGTATTTTGCCAATTCTGGAATAATTGAAAATTAACGAATAGTTTATATTTATTCCGACAGATGGCGTAAGCCATCATCAACTTTTAGTTGCACGATCAGGAGATGCGTTTATCTAAAAGAATTGTTGTTTGCGGAAGAGCATTACTCGATGAAAATATTTAAATGTAATTCTACTGTCCTGAAAGCTTATGTCCATAGTTTGCTTAAATACCATTTCTAGGATTCTAACCTTTAGTGTAAAATATAAGAGCAGAATGATCCACACACACACACAATACAGTATTGGAGTTCTAAAGAAACGGTCTGGTAGATTAAATTGGCGAAACCTATGGTAGGGTTTACCACTGATGAGCCAAGCTCTCCCAATATTTTTCATCACAGTAAGAACAGTAGAAGTTGATTTATTAATGAAAAGAAACATTCACGTCTTAATGTCTTCATTTGTTATATATAGATGGCGCGTTATTGCTTTGTATTGAAAGAATTGTGCATGTAAAAGGCTCCTATAGAATGCTATGCCACAATCAGACGAACTACCTACAAGAAGACCAAGCAATACAGAGAACACCTTCCCGAGGTGGCCCGCCAGCCAGACGACCTTGGCCAAACGATCAATAATCCCTGGGCAGCCCAGGCGCCACCCAGCTGCCAATCAAACACCTTGGAATCTACACAATTCAGACGATGTAAATATTTCGAATATAGAGATAGATACCTAGGATATTAGGGCTTCACATTTCACACTTGGAATGTTTGAATTTAGATCGGTCTAGTCAGGAATATTCCAGAAGACTAAGGTAACTATCGACTGTGAAAAGCTAATAAAGCATAATATTGTTGTGTGTCAACAAGTAACCGACCGATAGTACAGGGAAGTAGTACAAAATATTTTAATTCTTGTTTATTTTATTTAATTACTTATCAAAAGAAACGGCACCACAGAGAGGACGGGGATAAATTGTATTTGACCATTGACCACCGTTTCGCGGCAATGTGTTAAATACAACGTACCAATTTATAAATTAATCTTCGTCCTATTTGGAATTCGACCCGGCGATAAGAATGTCCAGTTACAGTTCCATCCCCTCCTACAAACGGCCCGGCGAGACCCGAACATCATGACCTTCCTGGACCGGACCACGAGCCCAGCACTGCACCAAATAAACCATATGAGCATCACATCCCCGCCTTTGTCTCATCAATATCTTCAGAAAATACTTTTAATTACAACAAAACGCTTCATTGAAGACCGCTAAAGACACCATAATTTAACCTTTATTCAGTCTTGAAGTTTTTTAAAGAAATATATATATTTTTTGAAATATGATTTAGGAGTTTTTAAATTAGTTATTATAATTAATGTTTGGCCTTTCAATAAACATAGCTGTAAAGATGCGTTTTATTATATTTAAACCTTTTGTACCATATTATACAATTATGAGTGATAATATTGCCACGTGGAAAATTAGGAAAGAAAAACTTCAGGATGACACAGAAATTTATTTAAGGCAAGAACAAACTATGAATGATAAAAAAAAGATGAGCAATGAGGGAAATTTACAGTGTAACAAAATATAAACATCAAAGATGATACTCTGTTAATAAAATAATAAATACTTTGCTACAATATATATTGTCGCGGAGATAAATAAAGCAAGGGCAAGTTTGGGGATAATTAATTTATTATAAGGCGTATTTATAGGGAGAGAGAGAGTGTACAACTTACCCCAAGTTAAGATAATCCTAATGAGCGACGTCAGCTCCCCCGCCGACCAGATTCCGAGAACCCCTCACACCCGGTGTCCAGGGATAATTGACAGGCGTCCCATGGGGCCTCTCGTGGTTGGAGCCGCTGAGCCGCTTGACATTATCATAAGGTTGCAGGAGGATGTTTTTCAGGTAACTAAATAATCATCTCTCCTTTTAAAATGCTTTTAAAAAATGCATTTGACCCATTTGCAGAACGTAAAGACTGATTTTATTTATTTTTTATTATTATCCCTAGTACACGTGGTACAGGCCATGATAATCATGGTGGGTAGTTAACGACTGCTTTTTACTGTAAGTGCACCACATGTCTACACATGTGTAAAGCAGTTCGACTTTTGCACTTACAAATTGGCCATAGCCCCGTTTGGTTACTTGCACTTGCTAGTAGGGTTGGGCTTTTGCAAATATCGAGAGCCATTGGAGTATTTTCTTTAATTAGAAAAAAAAATCCCAATGCGGGATTCGATCCCGAGTCGTAACGGTCGAAAACCAACGGTTTAGACCATCCTTCTACAGACCACCTGGTAAAGGCTGATGATTCGAATGCGCTAAAGCATCAGTTTAGAAAATTTCAGTCAAAAGCAACAAGCTGCATACCGTGGTTTCAGGCTACGGCCTTAATCAGTACAGAATTAACCAATTTCATAATATCCTACGAGAGGTGTTATGTAATCGAAACTACCCCTTTGAACCAAACCCGAAACAATGGTATACCGGATTTTGTCTGAATTTGCAAAAATCTGGTGTACTAATTCATTATAATCATCCTCATTTGCGTTATGCACAGGAATGATATAACAAATGCATTGTTTTAATGCACTTTTTAAACGCGAGTTATTGTTTGAATCCCGATACATCTGCTAAAAGTGACAACTTCCTTGAGTTTGCCCAACATTTTTTCATATTCTAAACACTTCAATATAAATATATGAATAATAAACGGTTTTAAAAGAAATACCACATTTTATAAACTCATTTAATTATCTCTATATAAAGAAACTTAATAAGTCTTTCTATAGGTGTGTATAGATATACATATTTGGAAAAATAAAGAAATTTAAAAATAAACAAAAGACAAATTATTATATGATTATAATTTTATTCACAAATAAACAGCATAGATAATGATATATTATTCCAAAAGAACTTTAGTATGAAGGAGAAGGTAAATTATCACCAGACGACTATTTATTTAGCATAAATAATATTGACTAGACAGCAATCTTCATATTTTCTTCTGATTCTTAGGCTTCATTTACTTGGGAATAAATAAGATCGAGATGAAAGAAGTCACAGCTATCTCACAAAATGCACAATTTTTCTATCTATTTAATAGAGCTCTATAGAAAATCATAAATGTATCATCTATTTATTTATATAACACACACATATATTAAATTTAGATATATCCTATCTATTTTTTTTATTCCAAACTATAGTTATACTATAGACTTTCTTTTAAGTCGCGCTTCATTGCTCGCCTGTTGAAGGGTTTTCACCCGAAAGCTTGCACCTATGCATCAATAAAAGAAACTCGTCTTCCTTCACCATTTTTTTCGTCTAATATAGTTATACTAATCATAGATGTTGTGTAGATTAGGTTTTAGCTCTAGTACAAAGTTCTTTTGAAGAAAGGTATTCTAAATACATCATTTTGATTTCAAACTATAGCTATGCAAATTACAGCTGTTATGTAGATTATCTTTTAGCTTTAGTACAAACTACTGTTGAGGAACAAATAATAGTCTACTTCAAATCATTTTTAGTTTAAATATATGCAAATTAGAGCTGTTGTGTAGATTATCTTTTAGCTCTAGTACAAACTTCTTTTGAAGAACAGAGAAAATTATCTGAAAATCATCATTTTTATTTCAAACTAAAGTTATGCAAACTACAGCCGTTGTGTAGATTAGTTTTATCTATACCACAAACCTCTTTTGTAGAAAAGACAAAAGTGTTCTGAAAATCATAATTTTTATTTCAAACTATAGTTATGCAAATTATAGCTGTTGTGTCGATTAGTTTTCAACTCCAGTAAAACCTTCTGTTGAAGAAGAGACAAAAGTGTTCTGAATAGTATCATTTTTATTTCTGACAATAGTTATGCAAATTACAGCTGTTGTATTGATTATATATCAGCTCTAGTACAAATTCCTGTTGAAGAAAACACAATAGTCTTCTTTAAATCATCATTTTTGTTTCTTTCAAAAAGTGCAAATTACAGCTTTTGTGTAGATTATCTTACAGTTGTAATACAAACTCCTGTTGAAGAACAGATAATTGTTTTCTTTAAATCATCATTTTTATTTCAACTATAGCTATGCAAATTACAGCTGTTTTGTATATTCTTTTTCAGCTCTAGTACAAACTCCTGTTGGAGAACAGATCATAGTCTTCTATAAATCATTATTGAGTTTTTAAAGGGTGTTTTTTTTTACATACACAGTACTAAGTGGGAAGTACACAAGAAAGTCTGGTCTGTAGTAATCTATCATTGATCTTGGAGGGTGTTATTTTTACGTACACAGTACTAAGTGGGGGTTAAGTACACAAGTAAGTCTGGTCTGCAGTAATCTATCATTGATCTCGGAGAGTCTTCTTTGTACGTACACAGTACTAAGTGGGAAGTACACAAGAAAGTGCATGATTGCTTGTAGTATTCTCTCATAGATATTGGAGGGTTTTCTTTGTGAGCACAAGGTTCTAAGTGGAAAGTACACAAGAGAGTGTGTGCCCTGCAGTATTAATCTCGACTCATTGGAAGTTTTTTTTTTTTTTGCGCACACAGTACTAAGTGGAAAGTACACAAGAAAGTGTATGTTGGCCTGCAATATTCTCTGAGGTATCGAAGGGTTTAAAATTGCGCACACAATACTAAGTGTGAAGTACACAACTAAGTGGAGCCTGCAGTATTCTCTCAGGTATAGGAGGGTTTCAACTTTGCGCACACAATACTAAGTGTGAAGTCTCCGTTGACTGTCACCCCTAGAATAACATATCTGGGATTCTCCCATACAAACACACACAGTACCAGACAAGCTGCGCTAGTTTTCAAAGCAAAGGCATATACCGCAATAGACTCAACCATTGGTTTTCTAAAAAGAAAAAAAAATCGATTCGAGAGAAGTTGCATTCAAACTATTTGAATCTTCGATAAAATCAGTTCTTTTTTACGCGGCCCCAGTGTGGGCCTGCGATAATAGGGAAATTATAGAGCATTTCAAACCTCATTTATAAAATATTTTCTTGACTTACCTAGATATATCCCGAGGCACATACTAAGATTGGAAACTGGAAGAATCTTACTTACTGCTACCCCCCACCACAAATTTAACATTGAAATACTACATGAGAATTCTCGAAATGGACGATTACAGACTACCAAAATTATGCTTGAACAGACTGAAAGAAGTACATCAAATGTCAAAAAACTCTATAGGATTATACAAAACCGTTAATGATATAATCAACTGTTGTAGTCAGTCATAGCTGAAGCTCCCACCGAACTATGATGCAATTAAAAAAGAACTTCCTAAGATTATGAAAACAAATATAGAACAGCTTATTCAACAAGACTTCGATAGACTCGACAATTCGAAATTTTTTTCAAACTATAAACTTCTCTGTAATTCATTTATGCCAGAACGATACTTGTCATGGAATCTGTCATCGAAGATAATAGCCTTCATTGCACGGACTAGAAATACTTCAACTCTAGATAGAAAAAGTCATATTATCACCATCAAAAAGGTAAACATTCACTGTAGGATTTGAGGAAATATGATATCTGATGAAATCTTCCATTATATCATAGAATGCAAATATATAGGTGAAGAAAGAGAAAAACTCTTAAAAACACCTTTTGGAGATCCAGCAACCCACTGAAGACTCTGAGAACTATTTCAGAAAAGAAAAATATAGCAATAGAACTCTATAATTTCTACAGATCAATTGTAAATAGATTCACACAGAAAATAGGTAGTGAGGAAAGTTCTAGAACAGATGTGTAAATAAATCCCTTTTCAAAAAAAGGCTCAGGTGCACATGGGGAAAAGGAGGAAAAATTGCTGTATTGTTTTGTTGTTGAATGGCGAATCCATACAGGGCAATGGGCCCTAATAAAAGCCTTTTTGTTATTGTTGTACTAAGTGTGAAGTACACAACTAATTGGGGCCTGCAGTATTCTCTCAGGTATTGGAGGCTTTCAACTTTGCGCACGCAATACTAAGTGTGAAGTACACAACTAAGTGGGGCCTGCAGTATTCTCTCAGGTATTGGAGTTCTTAACCCTACGCACACAATACTAAGTGTGAAGTAAACAACTAAGTGGGGCCTGCAGTATTCTCTCAGGTATTGGAGGGTTTCAACTTTGCGCCCACAATGCTAAGTGTGAAGTACACAACTAAGTGGGGCCTGCAGTATTCTATCCATTGATCTTGGAGGATCTTCTTTGTGCGCGGCCGTTCCCAATACTCAATTGGCTCCCTGGCATGGCTCCAAAATCAATTCTTCGGTCCCCATCCCACTAAAGGAATGATGTGTTTTATCGCTGGGTTGGCTGTAATTGGAGCCTACCTAACTCGGAATGAATTATTTCTTCAACCACACTCTTTAGTTTATCAACTCTATGGCGAAAACATTCCTAGCAGCACTTAATAGAGTAATTTCAATCTTATCTCCATTATATCTATATATCCTTTTCATCTGGAACACCTAAAACCTCTTTATATATATATATATATATATATATATATGGTAATTTGAACCATCAACCCCATACTGTGTATATAACTTATAATAAGATTGTCATGTTGTATATAGAAACACATCTATAAATAATTATGCGTATGATTAATCTGTGCCATTGCATCCCCCTATGTAATGTAATTTGTACAAAGTGGATAAATAAATAAAATCTGTAATAGATTTAAGAGTTGAGCTAGGGCAGAGATCGAACATATAGTATTGCCAAAACAACAGAGTCTAAATATGGAAGTCATAAATCAGGTAGATTCACAATTCCCACGACAGGCCACCCACACTGTCACATGTGGTAGAATGCAGAGACCCCTCTCACACCTGG
This sequence comes from Cordylochernes scorpioides, assembly GCA_030710605.1. Lineage (NCBI taxonomy): Eukaryota > Metazoa > Arthropoda > Arachnida > Pseudoscorpiones > Chernetidae > Cordylochernes > Cordylochernes scorpioides. The sequence continues at coordinate 24,116,394 of CP092884.1, read as the reverse complement.
ACAGGTAAAGGCGCCCTTTCTCAAACGCCCCTGTCACATAAGGTCCCCCCCGTATTTAACCTATAAATCATCACCTTACAGTCTCTTGACAGTTCAGTTCAGTTCAGTTTAGTTTAGTTCACCCTTAGTGCAAGCCGCGTCGGTCGTATGTTATGTCGATCTCATCCAACATGTAATTAGGAAGAACTCGTCTATCTCCATCTTGCGCTCCATAGCTCAACTTTTATCTGTTAACGGAACTTTCTTAGTGCAACTGTGTCTTCGTTTTTTGTGTATGGATATCCCCAAGCTTTTCCACTCTGCCTCGACCACGACTGCCTGTATTTTGTGAGAACTTTTAAAGGTCTTACAAGGTGCAGAGAGGTACTGGAAAACTCTACAGCCTGACTGTTCCTCTTGGTCAACACAGTACAACAAGAGCTACCAGGACTTCAACTTTTATTTCAGTAGTCGACAGGATACTACAAGTCGACAACAACCAAACATTCAACATTATATTTCAGAAGTCGACAGGATGACCAAAACGAAGGATGACACAACGAAGAGGTAAGAAGACTGTTCAGATAGGAAGCGAGAAAGAGCGAAGATGGAGGAACAAGCCCGACCATTCCAACGAAACGTCCAAGCAATCTCTCCCCAAGATATTTACGGAAGAAACGCCGCCCCAACGGACTTCCGCATACCCGCTAACCGATCGCCAACGTCGGGAGCAAGCTGACCGCGCCAACGACAGCCCCGATATTCCCGCAAGTCATGGAAACCGAGCAGTGATGTGGCCCAAACCCTGTGACAAGTTCTTCACCTTCGACCTGACATCGTCGAGACAATGCTCAAGGCAACAACCTGCAAATCAACTTCACAAAATCTACAAGCTTCTACAAGTCCAACATGGAGCGACTTCCACGTCAACAGGAAAACAACCAAAGAACACGTCTCCTGATTGAACTATCTTCAAAATTGTAAGTTTTTAAAAAACCTACCTTAACTTTATCCTCAAGTTCACAACTTGATTCACCATTAATTTTGTATTTATATTTTGACTTTAAGCATTTTAAATTCAATTTTTACCTTTTTTATACCATTTTTTAATTCAATTCTTAAAACTTTCACATTTTCATTGATCAAATTTACTTTAATTTTTAATCAGATTATAAATTTCAAGTTATTACTCTCAATTTTACTTTAAAAAAAAATCGCCCATCACGCATTTTTACTAATTTGCCAATCTTACATGTCGTTCTTAAATTCACCTATAATAATATTATCCAAATCTACAACTTAAAAAAAAAAATCATTATTATTATTTCTTAAAATCTCTCATTCATCATAATACTAAACTTATTTTTGTTTTACTTATTAGTTATCTTTATATCAAAAGACCAATATCTTTATCAATTCTTAAAATTTGGTAATGTTCACCATTTTAAGTAAGCGCCCAATTCAAATTATTTGTAACTCTCACGACATTGCCCTTTTATAAGAATCATTTTAACTACCATAATCAACTATTTAAAAAAGTATGTTCAAATTTTAAATATAAATTAACATAGGTGAAACGCAGTTTTTTTTTAATTGCAAAAATCGGAAGATACAATATCTCCAAAACACCACTAGGGAAAACAACTATCTTTCCCAAAACAGGTTAGGAATAAAGATTCACTCCACTTCACCGCCAGTAGCTAATTTAAGTCACAGCCTTCCAAAACGATTACAATCGTTAATATTAGAGGATAAATACACTCCCTCGTCTTTTCCTTTTTACATGCATGATTGGTCATCAACACATTTCTTTCAAAAAACCTTACAACACCCTCGCATCACTATCTCAAATTGGCAACAATTTTTAGTGCGCGACTTAACACACAAATCCAAATTTCGAGTTACACAAGCGCCACTTAGCTCTATATCGTCGCCACAATAAAATAATTTCACATTAAGCATGCAAAAATCCACTAACAGTCAAATATTCTCTCGATGTGTTTCATATAACAACCACCCATGACTTTATTAAATTTGTTATTCATGGTGAAACAGTTTAGATTTGTACCAAACTAAGACTTCACGTGACACCTTTTTATTCACATTTCTCACTTCGTGTCAAGTGCCACACCACAAAACTTTTTCACTTTTCAGGCCAAAGACGCCTTCACACCTGTGACACCACATCTCAACTCAAAGCGTGTCCACGTTGAAAGTCGAACTTTCACCACACATCTAAACCTGACAACACTGAATAATATTTTTTCTAAACTAACTTCGAAACACAACAACTACAAACACCGAGAAAATCATATCTTTCAATTATAACAGAAAATTGCCAACTCAACAAAAGGAGAAAGTCAGTTTCAAGTAAGACAGAAAATAAACACCCCGCACGTGTGACCACCTCAAAAGTAGAATTTCCGTGAAAAAAAGGAAGTGGACGCCCTTTTTGACGCCACTCCCTTGGTCACTACTATCTTTTGAGAATATCTTTGGACATGCCCTCTCTTCCCCCTCAAGGCAGATCTTCTTGACCGCTAGCTTCATGACGCCATTTTGAACACATGTGTCACACTACTCATTTAGATTTCCTCGAGAATCTCACAAATCTCACCAACGAGATATCACAACACAACATACTTTAAACATTTACATGTTAATTGATAACACCAATTAAAACAATTTGGGTAAGTCTTATATAGACTTTTTAACGCGAAAGAGAAATCATTCTCTACATACCAGCATTGAGGACAAACGAAAAGATCATTTCACATATTCCCAGTTTCAGAGTCATAGAAACACCGATGTTACCAAAGGGATATAATCTAGTCACACACCACAACTGTAACTTTTCGTCAAAAGAGACAATTTTTGTTCAATTTTACACTACTTAAAATTTATCCAATCATTAATAACCTTCAATTATATTATAAATTTTGTATAAAATCTTGAATAATTATTCTTATTCTTACCTTTCAATTATATAAACAAATTTTTTAATCCAACATTTAAAAAAAAAAAAAACCTTTAATCAAATTTACTTTTATTTTTCATGATATTATTTTAGTATTGTAAAACATCTAATTGTTTCAAAAATTATTTTTAATTTATTATTTATTTTATATTTTATATATTACAGGTTTAATTTTGTCCACTTACACTTTTTGTACCCGCAATCATATTTCTATATTTCTATTCACTATATTTTATTTGTTTAAATACCTTTATTATCTGACAAAGTTTATCATCCACTATCGGGCATCTACAACAATCGTTTTCAACAATCATATTCTTTAACCAATCCCCTATATTTTTCATCACTATCTTTTCAGTCATTGCGTCACATCAATGTAGAAAAACGACAGCACTGCTTGACAATTTATTTTTTGATTTCGTATTTCAACAAACGCCTTGAACACAGTTCCCCAGACTTACAAATCCAAACTTCTGGTCTGAACAAGCTTCAAGAGTTTATTTCATTTCATCCGCAGAGCAAATCACCAACGCATACACAAAGCGTTCACTTTTTTCAACTTTCAACTTTTTTTTTCAGCTCTAGCGGACCACATTCAACCTTTGATTTCGAGTCAAGTCAGATCACCTACTGTCGCTACAATTCTACTTATCGCATGGCTCTATTTCACTCCTTTCTCAATCATATTAATAAGCAACTTTTCTTCAACAACTTTTAACCCAATAATCCTAAAATTGTGACAAAACACTGTAACCCTTATATAGGATCGCAAGTGAAACATTGCCAAGGAAGACAGCTCAAGTCTATATCCTCGCTTTGCACCTGGATCTGAGTATTTGGTTTACATGGGCACTTCTAACAATTACATATTCTTCAACAACTTTTCAACCCAATAACACTACAATTGTGACAAAGCACTGTTACCCTATACAGGATCACAGGTGAAACATTGCCTAGGAAGACGCTCAAGTCCATATCCTCGCTTTGCACCTGGACCTAAGTATTTGATTGCATGTGTAAATCTCACAATTGCTTATTCTTTAACTACTACCCCTGTCCAACGCCCACCAATATTCTCTTAGAATGTGAATTTTTATGTCATCATTTTATTCTAATCATCTTTTTTGTTAATCAAACAAAATGTCATTTTTATTTCACTTTTATATATCCAACAAATATCATCTTGTTATAGCCCTTTTTAACCCTCACAGTTTAAATTAATTAAAATAAATTTTAATTACTTACCTGTGTTAGAGAGGCTTTACCCGCCTAAACTCGGATAAACCCTTTCACTCCCGGGGCCCATCTATGGTAATTTGAACCAACAACCCCATACTGTGTATATAACTTATAATAAGATTGTCATGTTGTATATAGAAACACATCTATAAATAATTATGCGCATGATTAATCTGTGCCATTGCATCCCCCTATGTAATGTAATTTGTACAAAGTGGATAAATAAATAAAATCTGTAATAGATTTAAGAGTTGAGCTAGGGCAGAGATCGAACATATAGTATTGCCAAAACAACAGAGTCTAAATATGGAAGTCATAAATCAGGTAGATTCACAATTCCCACGACAGTCCACCCACACTGTCACATGTGGTGGAATGCAGAGACCCCTCTCACACCTGGACAGGTAAAGGCGCCCTTTCTCAAACGCCCCTGTCACATAAGGTCCCCCCCGTCTTTAACCTATAAATCATCACCTTACAGTCTCTTGACAGTTCAGTTCAGTTCAGTTTAGTTTAGTTCACCCTTAGTGCAAGCCGCGTCGGTCGTATGTTATGTCGATCTTATCCAACATGTAATTAGGAAGAACTCGTCTATCTCCATCTTGCGCTCCATAGCTCAACTTTTATCTGTTAACGGAACTTTCTTAGTGCAACTGTGTCTTCGTTTTTTGTGTATGGATATCCCCAAGCTTTTCCACTCTGCCTCGACCACGACTGCCTGTATTTTGTGAGAACTTTTAAAGGTCTTACAAGGTGCAGAGAGGTACTGGAAAACTCTACAGCCTGACTGTTCCTCTTGGTCAACACAGTACAACAAGAGCTACCAGGACTTCAACTTTTATTTCAGTAGTCGACAGGATACTACAAGTCGACAACAACCAAACATTCAACATTATATTTCATATATATATATATAATAATAATAAATAGTTGTTTAATTTAGTAGTTTATAGTAGTTTTTATAGTAGTTATATTTTAAATTTGGAATCACTGTTATAATTTTGTTATATAGTTTTTACACTATATATATATATATATATATATATTCTAGTGCACGTGGTACAGGACATGATAATCGTGTTCGGTAGAAGTTTGCGACTGCTTTTACTGTAAGTGAAGCACATGTCTACACACGTGAAAAACCTAAAAACATCTAAACAATATAAATATTGATGTCTAATATTAAATTAATGAGGAAACCTCACCTTCAAAATGCATTACAGGAATGCATTTTATTTTGTCTCTGAGCAGAGCTATTCATAATAGAGTATAAGTCACAACAGCAGCTTCATCATATGCAAACTAAAGCCAACTATCACAATTTTGTAACTTTGATAATAATTAGAAAAATGGCCTTTCGATATCTTAGTATTTTATGCTAAGAAAATAAATAGAAACCATGCCGAATCATTGAGTTCTGAAAAAATCTAGTGTTTTGATATAAACATAGTTATATATCATTAGTGTTGATTTAATTTTAAAAATCAATTTTTCTACATATTAAAAGTAAAAGAATTATCTTTATGATATATATATATATATATATATATATATATATATATATATATATATATATATATATAAATACTATTTATATATAGAATTACAACTATAACATAAAGTTTCCGAAAAATTATATTCATGTACGAATCCAAGCACCTCTTCTATTTTAAAAATGCATTAAAAAATAAAATTTTAACGAGATAGGTGCCTCTTTTGATACATAGAGAGAGCATATGGTTCCACGTGATACTAACCAAAGTGTATGATTTTAGAGCCCAAAATGAATGTAGCAAGCAGACAAGCTGCAATGCACTATATCAAAGCACCAAGGTGCTGCATGCCACCAAGGTTGTTCAAAAACGTTAGATTCCCCAGGCCAGGGATTTAAGGGAGAGAGGCAGGTGTTGATTAGATAAGAATAGTAAATATTATAAGTGTAAATGCAATGATTTAAAACAGAATGGAAAAGAAGGTTATATGGACAAAGAATAATACAAAGGAAAACATCAAAACGCGAATGTTTCTTTCAGAAATAAATCAAACTTCTATTTCTCTTACTGCGATCAAAAAAATATTGGGAGGGCTTGGCTTATCGGTGGTTACCCCTCCCAGCGATTTCGCTAATTTAATCTACCATACCGATTCTTTAGAGCTCCAATACTGTATTGAATCATTCTGCTTTTATATGCAACACTGAAGGGTTGAATCTTAGAAATTGTATATAAACAAACTGAGCATTTAGGACAGTAGAATTACATTTAAATATTTGTATCTAGCAATGCTCTTCCGCAAAAAAAAAATAAAAAGGCCAGTTAGGTATTTTTCATCGCAGTAAGGGGAGTAGAAGTTTGATTTATTTTGAAAAGAAACATTCGCGTTTTGGTGTTTTCATTTGTATTATATAGATGGGGCGTAATTGCTATGTACAAAGAATAATGGCCATGTTAATCGGTCATAACAAAACATCGATTTTTGCAAATTTCCAAATAACCTATGACACAATTATCTTGTCAGAAATAGGTAGTCTATAAACAAGTGTTACTTGAAGAACGTGACACAGGTTTGTCACAAGAGCTTCTTAAGTGTGTCACCCCCCCCCCCCCCCCCCCCCCCAGATATTAAAATTGTTTTCTTCGATCAATAACACCTGAGCTAGACATCTTCGATGAGATTAAGATCTGTAAACTTGGCACACCAATATCAATCTATTTTATTCTCTTTTCTCAATATAGTCTCGGACTATATCTGAGTATTATTATCCATCAACATATAATCTATCCCACTTTCAAAATGATTTGCAATAGGAAAAATGAACAAAAGTGAAATTTTAGTGTTTTTTTTCACATTGTTTGGCGTTCTTACGCCCTTCTGGCCTTAAATAACCGTTTCATGAGTTTTTCAGGATGCCAGAAAGACCAGATTTTTTGGTTGTTGATTTACAGCTTGCACCACGCTGATGAGGGTCAACAGCCCGAAACGCATATCTAGTTAGACTTTCTTGATTAATCAAGAATGGGTATTTGGCCAATTCTGGAATAATTTAAAATAAACGATTAGTTGATATTCATTATCGTGCAACTAAAAGTTTTTTTTTTTCACAACTGCACTTTCAATTTTTTATCATTTCAACATCAAAATATTATTATTATAAGATATATACCCTTTTTTAATCTATGATTATATGATAATATTTTGTTGAAACATATTGGTCAGCCAAACGTTCAACTGGACTGAACTGCTTAGGCTTGTACGGACATGAAATATGAAGATATTCTATGGATACTGTTTGAAGTTTATATGTTAATTTTGTAATTATTCTTATTTTTAATTCACAGAAGCATTTTTTCTGGCAGACATATTCATTTTTTATCATCATCATTTTTAATATTGTTTTTTTTCTTAGTTAGTTATCAATTCATCTTGCAATTGTAGTTTTTTATTTGTTTGTTGTGTTCCTTTTCAATTAATAAAATATATAGGAGTAAGATGTAATATTCAATTCAAGCATATGGAACCAACATCGATTTATTTTTAAAACAAAGCAAAATCATGAGCTTATACACAACTTTCTCTTTTCATACAGATACAATAAAGATAAAATCGCATGAAAGGCTTTGCTTATCAATCTGTTTTCTAACTATTCACATCATTAACTATTTTATTATAAAAAAAAGCTTTTAAAAGTATTTTTGAATTTGAAAATTCCTTAATGAGAGAGAGACTGTAAAAAGACGAAGATTTAGTTAAGAATAGATATGATGATAGATATATCTGTGACAATATTTGGTTTTTGTATCTAGGGAAATTTTAAATTTGAAACTATTATAGACGCGTATGATTATTTTATAAATTAAATAATTTCTACTGCATTTACTGCAATGGAAAAATTATTTTGGCGAAACCGCCGGGAGAGTTCACCACTGATGAGCCATGCTTGTATTCCATGAGCCATGATTCCATTGCAGTAAGGACAGTAGAAATTGTTTAATATATAAGAGGATCATACATAACTGATGGCGCGCTAATGTATCATAATTTAAATTTGCTGATTTTTAGTTTATTGAATTGGATTCTGAAAAAAGGAGTGGAAATAAAAGAAGAGACGGTAAACACTCTCCTTGACAAGGTTGGAATGGTCTTCGGACCCATCATATATATGGTTAAGACACAACCATCCTACTTTGGTGCTACTTAAATTGGCTTTCGATTAAGATGAATATATTTGAATACGATCTATAGATGTTGAGTAAAAATATCAGGTCTCCAGGGAAAAGTATCTTTTCAAAAACTTTAATCTCTAGCTTTCAGGCACGAACGCCCTTTTACAGAAGAAAAATTTGGCTATGTCAAGTAACAAAGCGGTGGACAATATAATCATAACAGCATTGCATCCACTTTATTGACCCTGTGCCAATTTTGATTGAATAATGATATTTAAATCTGCGGGAAAAGAAAACCACAATAATCTGGCTCTGCAAGGTTACATAAGTGTGCAACAAAGGGTTGCTTCAGAAACGGTTCATTTTATTCAACTGTCAGAATATACATAGATTATACACATATTTATATAAGATAAAACACCTTTAAAATAGTTAAACACAAAAGAAAATTAATAATATTGAAAAAAAAAGAAATTAATGAGAAAAACGCTCTTCAACAGAAAAGAAATTTGGCTATGCCAAAGACAAAACTTTCTTCTACAGAAGAGACAAAAAGCAATTCATCTCAGTCAAAAGACTGAGCCAGGGACAATTTAGGCATATACTAATAGGCATAACGCCCTTCTACAGATAGGAAATTCGGCCCTGCGAAGCAGGGCCAGGGACGATATGGGCTCAAAGTGGCCCTTGCGTCCACTGTATTTCGCTGAAATCTAGATCCACACACAGCCAGAAGGAATGATGCATTCTCCATGCACCGAGCGGCCATTGGTAGGCCCCTCGCGCCCGCCATTATGGTCTGGCTCCATGGGGTTGACCATTCACCCACAGGCGTCACCGAGAGTTCATTGGCAAGGTTGCTGACCGAGCCCTCTCGTTCGGACTTAGAAAGACCCGTCCTACGCTCCCATAGGACTCCCCCCCTTTAGCCCTCGTACCCTTATCCAGTACTCCCTGAATCCGCCGACGAGTCAGGGACCTCTGAGGCACGAGGTTTTCACAGGGAACCAACGAGAAGGCGGGGGGGTGTTACTACTGTGTGCACCCCTTGGTTTTTCAACACCAGGCGTCCCCGGTGCAATTTCGCGTACGGCTGCGACGCTCCCAATGGCGCACACACAGAGCGAAGACCCAAGAGTTTCAAGACACGTGCGCCGCCTCAGACGACCAAGGACAGACGGCCAGCTTACAGCTTCACTGGACATCAGTCAGTGGCACCCCTACGGAGGACAACACGTAGAGACGCCTCTCCACCCACTCTAGAGACGGAACCACCTACTAGAGTACAGGAAACTTCTTCCCCGTAACGCCCTTCTACAGGAGAAAACATGGTAATTTCTTTTAATTTACTGGACACTTATATGTACAATTAACGTACCATAGCGTAGTGACCGTTTATCACCCGCCGGGCCAGGAACATGTTGGGGTTCCTGTACACACCATGCCCGGCCGTTAAAAGACTGAGCCAGGGACGATATAGACATATACATATAGGCATAACGCCCTTCTAGAAGAGAAAACACGGTACAATTTTTTTTATATTTATTAGAAACTTCTATGTTCTGTTAATATAGCATATCGTAGTGACCATTTATCTCTTGCCGGGACAGAAACATGTTGAAAGTTCCTGTACACACCAGGCCCGGACGTACTTCAGAGACAAGCGCCACGTTGAAGTAAAACAGCTGACCTCAATGTCAACAAGCTACAGTTATATACAGCTGCATCAATCACACCGCGACTTTCTACGCTATGTCAACAGTCAGAATTGTCGCTTCAAACACAGTCCGCGCACTTTAGAACCATGAAAGACCTACGAATATACTAATGGAATAGATCACTTCATTCTAACAAGTTGATGATTGAAATAAAATACTGGAAGGTATTCGCTAGATAATCTGTATCAAAGATTATTCACCAAGATGCCTATAGATATTTTATCGTGTTTATATTTTCTAACATTATTTTTTATTTCTATCTCTTGAACTTTGAGACAAGTTTATCGATATGTCGAGAAGCTTTTGTTAATGACGATGAATAATGAGAGACCAGTTCTAGACAAAGGCAGAATCATCCATGTTCATTGTATGGCCTCGATTCTTATACTATGTCTTCCCGAGTCATTGATATAAAATAAGGAACCCACCAAACTTAAGACAAAAGGATCATTCCAATAGCGTGGTGATTCAAAACCTCTATTAAGCGATCACCTCTAGAAAGAGACGAGGAATCTTCATGTTTTGAATGGCATATACTATCCATGCACTAGTACTATAGTAATAGAAGTAGAGTTAAACCTGTCTATATCGCCCCCTCTTAGGACTCACCAAAATAGGGTGCTATAGAGAGGGTGTGATATAAACAGGTCACTTTTAATGTAAAGTGTTTACATTATAATGTTTAAAATCGGGCGCTATAGAGAGGAAGGAGCTAGTTAAAGGGGGCACTATAGTCAGGTTTACCTGTATATATTTTTGGAGATAATTTGTTGGTTAGAAGTTGGTTTCTAAAAAATATATAGCTAAATCAACCAATAATTTATTTAATTTTCAACTTTTCAGTGAGTCGCTGTTACTCTCCTGAGGTGAGTGACAACAAGTCATTGAAACGTCGAGAATTAAATAAATTATTGGTTGGTGTAGCTATATTTTTAACAAAGAATTATATATGATAGATTAAACTGGCAAAACTGCTGGGAGGGTTCGCTACTGATGAGCCAGGCATTCATATTAATTTATCATTGCAGTAAGGGAGGTAAAAATTGTTTTCATTTAAAAGGATTAATAGGAGTCAAAAATAGTTAAAATTTCTTATAACAGATGGCGCCCTAATGCAATATGTTAGTAGAATATTTATGTCATGTTTATGTGAAGATTCGTAATATAAGGTACTGGGGAATGTAGTTTTGTCTGCTGCTGGTTTTACATATAGGTAAAAACTAATCATAGCATCACATATAATAAAGCGTCTGTTCGTTGAAGCCGAATAGGATTGGTCCATTCTGTGTGACGTGTTCAAACCTGATTGGCTTGGCCGCCCCCCCCCCCCCCACTTAAGTGACGTGGCCGGGTGAGATGGTACTGACCACGGGTTGAGATGGGACTGACCACGGGTTGAGATGGGACTGAGCACGGGATGAGATGGGACTGAGCACGGGATGAGATGGGAATGATCACGGGATGAGATGGGAATGATCACGGGATGAGATGGGACTGAACACGGGATGAGATGGGACTGAGCAGGGGATGAGATGGGACTGAGCACGGGATGAGATGGGACTGAGCACGGGATGAGATGGGAATGATCACGGGATGAGATGGGAATGAGCACGGGATGAGATGGGAATGATCACGGGATGAGATGGGAATGATCACGGGATGAGATGGGACTGAACAAGGGATGAGATGGGACTGAGCACGGGATGAGATGGGACTGAGCACGGGATGAGATGGGACTGACAGCGGGATGAGATGGGACTGACCACGGGATGAGATGGGACTGAGCACGGGATGAGATGGGACTGAGCACGGGATGGGATGGGACTGAGCACGGGATGAGATGGGACTGAGCACGGGATGAGATGAAACTGACCACGGGATGAGATGGGACTGAGCACGGGATGAGATGAAACTGACCACGGGATGAGATGGGACTGAGCACGGGATGAGATGGGAATGATCACGGGATGAGATGGGAATGATCACAGGATGAGATGGGACTGAACACGGGATGAGATGGGACTGAGCACGGGATGAGATGGGACTGAGCACGGGATGAGATGGGACTGACAGCGGGATGAGATGGGACTGAGCACGGGATGAGATGGGACTGAGCACGGGATGAGATGGGACTGAGCAAGGGATGAGATGGGACTGAGCACGGGATGAGATGGGACTGACAGCGGGATGAGATGGGACTGAGCACGGGATGAGATGGGACTGAGCACGGGATGGGATGGGACTGAGCACGGGATGAGATGGGACTGACCACGGGATGAGATGGTACTGACCACGGGTTGAGATAGGACTGAGCACGGGATGAGATGGGACTGAGCACGGGATGAGATGGAACTGAGCACAGGATGAGATGGGAATGATCACGGGATGAGATGGGACTGACCACGGGATGAGATGGGACTGACAGCGGGATGAGATGGGACTGAGCACGGGATGAGATGGGACTGAACACGGGATGAGATGGGACTGAGCACGGGATGAGATGGGACTGAGCACGGGATGAGATGAAACTGACCACGGGATGAGATGGGACTGAGCACGGGATGAGATGGGAATGATCACGGGATGAGATGGGAATAATTAGGGGATGAGATGGGACTGAACACTGGATGAGATGGGACTGACCACGGGATGAGATGGGACTGAGCACGGGATGAGATGGGACTGACCACGGGATGAGATGGTACTGACCACGGGTTGAGATAGGACTGAGCACGGGATGAGATGGGACTGAGCACGGGATGAGATGGAACTGAGCACAGGATGAGATGGGAATGATCACGGGATGAGATGGGACTGACCACGGGATGAGATGGGACTGACAGCGGGATGAGATGGGACTGAGCACGGGATGAGATGGGACTGAACACGGGATGAGATGGGACTGAGCACGGGATGAGATGGGACTGAGCACGGGATGAGATGAAACTGACCACGGGATGAGATGGGACTGAGAACGGGATGAGATGGGAATGATCACGGGATGAGATGGGAATGATTAGGGGATGAGATGGGACTGAACACTGGATGAGATGGGACTGACCATGGGATGAGATGGGACTGAGCACGGGATGAGATGGGACTGAGCACGGGATGGGATGGGAATGAGCACGGGATGAGATGGGACTGAGCACGGGATGGGATGGGAATGAGCACGGGATGAGATGGGAATGATCACGGAATGAGATGGGAATGATCACGGGATGAGATGGGACTGAACACGGGATGAGATGGGACTGAGCACGGGATGAGATGGGACTGAGCACGGGATGAGATGAGACTGAGCACGGGATGGGATGGGACTGAGCACGGGATGAGATGGGACTGAGCACGGGATGAGATGGGACTGAGCACGGGATGAGATGAAACTGACCACGGGATGAGATGGGACTGACCACGGGATGAGATGGGACTGAGCACGGGATGAGATGGGACTGAACACGGGATGAGATGGGACTGAGCACGGGATGAGATGGGACTGAGCACGGGATGAGATGGGACTGAACACGGGATGAGATGGGACTGAGCACGGGATGAGATGGGACTGAGCACGGGATGAGATGGGACTGAGCACGGGATGAGATGAAACTGACCACGGGATGAGATGGGACTGAGCACGGGATGAGATGGGAATGATCACGGGATGAGATGGGGATGATCACGGGATGAGATGGGACTGAACACGGGATGAGATGGGACTGAACACGGGATGAGATGGGACTGAGCACGGGATGGGATGGGACTGAGCACGGGATGAGATGGGACTGAGCACGGGATGAGATGGTACTGAGCACGGTGTTTCGTTTTATTCTAACATAGGTAGCAGAAGGCAGCGCGCGGCGGTAGAGCTACGTCATCGCTGACCAATGGAAGGCCAGCTGGCGGTACCGCCAGGGGGAGCTCGCCACCTTCTAGAATATTCTTCTTGCCACGTCGCCACTAGAGAACTATTCCTTTCAGAGCTGCGGCTTTAATTCATTTGTACATTCTTTTAAATATTCAATATAGAGAAAAATAAAATAAATTCATTTGTAAAGCTTGGGATGATTGCCTGACCAAGATAAGTAAACTTATTTCTTTAAACTAGTATAAACATTATATTCAAGTAAGCCTAACGAGAACAAATTGTTTTGTAAACAATCATTCTGATTTTCCTACTTGCGTATTTTCCAAGTGGGAAACAAAACACACGGGATGAGATGGGACTGACCACGGGTTGAGATGGGACTGAGCACGGGATGAGATGGGACTGAGCATGGGATGAGATGGGACTGAGCACGGGATGAGATGGGGATGAGCACGGGATGAGATGGGGATGATCACGGGATGAGATGGGACTGAGCACGGGATGAGATGGGACTGACAGCGGGATGAGATGGGACTGAGCACGGGATGAGATGGGACTGACAGCGGGATGAGATGGGACTGAGCACGGGATGAGATGGGACTGAGCACGGGATGAGATGGGACTGAGCAAGGGATGAGATGGGACTGACCACGGGATGAGATGAAACTGACCACGGGATGAGATGGGACTGAGCACGGGATGAGATGAAACTGACCACGGGTTGAGATGGGACTGAGCACGGGATGAGATGGGAATGATCACGAGATGAGATGGGAATGATCACGGGATGAGATGGGACTGAGCACGGGATGAGATGGGACTAAGCACGGGATGAGATGGGAATGATCACGGGATGAGATGGGAATGATCACGGGATGAGATGGGACTGAGCACGGGATGAGATGGGACTGAGCACGGGATGAGATGGGAATGACAGCGGGATGAGATGGGACTGAGCACGGGATGAGATGGGACTGAGCACGGGATGGGATGGGACTGAGCACGGGATGAGATGGGACTGGGCACAGAATGAGATGGGAATGATCACGGGATGAGATGGGACTGACAGCATGATGAGATGAAACTGACCACGGGATGAGATGAAACTGACCACGGGATGAGATGGGACTGAGCACGGGATGAGATGGGACTGAGCACGGGATGAGATGGGACTGAGCACGGGATGAGATGGGACTGAGCACGGGATGAGATGGGACTGAGCACGGGATGAGATGGGACTGACCACGGGATGAGATGGGACTGACAGCGGGATGAGATGGGACTGACCACGGGATGAGATGGGACTGACAGCGGGATGAGATGAAACTGACCACGGGATGAGATGAAACTGACCACGGGATGAGATGGGACTGAGCACGGGATGAGATGAAACTGACCACGGGATGAGATGGGACTGAGCACGGGATGAGATGGGAATGATCACGGGATGAGATGGGAATGATCACGGGATGAGATGGGACTGACCACGGGATGAGATGGGACTGACCACGGGATGAGATGGGACTGAGCGCGGGATGAGATGGGACTGACAGCGGGATGAGATGGGACTGACCACGGGATGAGATGGGACTGAGCACGGGATGAGATGGGACTGAGCAAGGGATGAGATGGGACTGACCACGGGATGAGATGGGACTGACCACTGGATGAGATGGGACTGAGCACGGGATGAGATGGGACTGAGCACGGGATGAAATGGGACTGACTACGTGATGAGATGGGACTGAGCACGGGATAATAAAGCGTCTGTTCGTTGAAGCCGAATAGGATTGGTCCATTCTGTGTGACGTGGCGTGTGACGTGACGTCGGCAATTTATTTGGTGAATATTTGAGGAATAATATTTTTTAAATAATTTTATTTTTTAATTTAGCTTGATTATTTTATTTTTATAAACAATTTCTCCTAAAAGAGCCCTTTCTATTGTTGAGGCCATCGAAGCAAAGCAACGTCGTATTGAACAGCAGCGACAGACGTTTAAATTCACCCGTAAGAGAACGGCATAATGAACAACAACGGCAATACCGAATGAATATGAGCGAAAATCAAAGAGCCCTTCAAAGGGAAAACATTAGGCTGAGGATGCAAAGAATTCGACAGGGAGATAATCTACCTTTGCCAACAGGGACATGTTTCGAGGAAGATCAAATTCCCCAGCACTTTTGTGGCCAACTTGATCAAGTTTGCCCAAAATGTAGAGCAAAGTATTTCGAATTGGAACAAACGACAAACAGTAAAACTTTTCATAAATGCTATTCCAAAGGAAAAACGAACTTGAACCGATTCAAACCTCTCAATCCACCTGCTCTAGCCGATCCCGTCCTGGGACGGGCTTTTCTACTAGTCAGTTTATAAAATAGTTAAGTATACAAATTTCACAGTAATAGAATTATATAAACGTTTTTAAAATATGTAAAATATATTTTTCCACATTATATTTCTTCTTGTATATAAAAGTCAATGTCCGTTATCTGTTTCGCATTATACTAAAAAATTACCGAACCAATTGGTACCAAATTTTGCATGTCGCTTTTTATAAACTTGAGGAAAATATTCGGCTACATTTTGATTAGTATTTTTGACTATTTATTTTTTTCATTTGAAGAACCTTTTTTTTTTACGCGGAGTAAATACGAGGCGAAGTAACAACACCAGGCCAATTAAGCGACCATTGAGCGTTCTGCATTTTTTTTTTCAAGTTGCTTGCGTACTTTTTTGAAATATATTTTTATACGAGTGTTACTTTTATTTGACAAAAGTATTGAGTATTGAGAGAGAAATTTATATTATTAAGTTACGGTAAGTGCACACAATGCAATTTCAAAAAAAACTTTACAAAATTAGCGTTACTGTATGTAAATAATGTATTTCGTATTTTTTATTAATTTTTGTTCTGGCCTTTGATTTAATTTTATCTCTTTAAAAAAAATCGTTCAAAATGCAATCGCAGTCATTAGCTAACAGATATGTTTGTCTAATTTCCATGTGCTCTTTTATTTTTTACAGAAAAATATTTACATGCCAGTATTTTGGATTAATTTTTTTATAAACCTATTTTTTTCTTATTCTTACTAAGAAGATGGGCATCGCAGTCAAGATCCATCGCAGTCACTCACTCAACTCAGGCAATTTCAAGGGTTAATGCGCTGGGGCGGGTACCTCCGGGGTTGGGTAGAAAAGCTGCCATCTATTTAAACCATATTGATTTTGAAACAACTAAATGGATTGCAAAAAAATATTTAAATCAAATACCTAAACACTAATATAATACAGTTTTTCCCATCACACACACGTTTTGCCTGTGGTTCGTGTGTTACTTTTGTACTGCTATTCTATGGCACTTCTACTATTTATTATTGATGTACTTTCAGTATGTAGTAAATTGTACTCGGGGGAATTCTCGGGCGAAGCCGGGTCATTCATCTAGTTTATATATATATATATAAAGAAACCTATCCCTATATTCCTTATTGATTTTGTCAAAGTAATAGAAATGTAGTAAGTGTAGTACAACTAGTGGAGTATCGTAATGTTGACAGAGGTTTGCCGGTGTGTACCAGGACACTATCTCTACGGCCAGTTCCCCACGGTCAGCGGAGAGGCTGTGGAGGCTATCAGCCCATGGTACGAGGGCAGCTCAGAGGCTCGTTGTTCCTTGGAGATAGCGCTACACATGGGCGGTATGGGAGGTGGCCATATCTCTGTGCTGACACGGACTGCCAATCTCAGCTGGGAGACTGCTCAGATACAGGGATTCTCGGATACCAGGTGAGTCTCATGGCAGCATGACACATGGATACATTTGTCACAAATTTACGGCAATGAGTTTCTTTTCAATAATATCGTCAAATATTATCTCTACAGAACTTACTGCAATGATATAGGTTATTGAATGAGAGAGCTTAGCTAATCTCAGTAACCTTTTTCAATTCAATAACTTTATCATTGCCGTAAGATCTGTAGATATAATTTAGAGACAATATTTGATATTATTGAAAAGAAACACATTGCCAGTAAAATTATTTGACGAATGAAGACATTAAAGCGCGAATGATTTCATTCGTTATATATAGATGGCGAGGTTTTACTTGTCCTTATTGTTTGCGGAAGAGCATTGCTCGATGCAAATATTTAAATGCAATTCTACTGTCCTAAAAACTGCCCATAGTTTGCTTAAATACCATTTCTGAGATTCCACCCTTCAGTGCAGAATATATAAGCAGAATGCTCTAATACAGTATTGGAGCTCTAAAGAAGCGGTTTGGTAGATTAAATTGGCGATACCGCTGGGAGGGTTCACCACTGATGAGCCAAGGCTTCCCAATATTTATCCATCGCAGTAAGTACAGTAGAAGTTTGATTTATTTGTGAAAAGAAACATTCGCGTTATATATAGATAGCGCGTTATTGCTTTGTAGTAAACTTATTTGTTACAAATTTTATCGATAGATGGCAATTGAATTTATAAATAGGGGTACATGCAACTTAGTGCTCGAGCCGGGCGAACATAGAAGAAAACACCTATTGAAATCGGGTGGAATTATCCAGTTAGAAATGAGCATCAAGGATTCAGGCGGGTTACAATCTGGATAGTCAGTTGGTAGGAATTAAGTTTCTTGAGATTACGAGTCGAGTAAGCAAAGAAAAACATCACAAGGTAATAAGACTAATCTAAATAAATAGTATGTGACGCTTCGTTTACAGCGTTGTTACCATAATCAGACAGAAGTACCACAATTTCTTGATTAATCAAGAATGGGTATTCGGCCAATTATCTGGAATAGTTAGAAAATCATCGAATAGTCGATATTTATTCCGATAGATGGCGCAAGCCATCAGACACTTTTAGTTAGCTGATAAGCAGATGCCTTTTTTTCTTTTTTAAATTAACGAACACCTTATCCCGGTAAAATATCACATTTGTACTATTTTTTCACCTTGATTCGCGGTCTCACGCACTTCTGGCCTTAATTACCCGTTTCATGATTTTTCAGGATGCCTGAATGACCTGTGTTTTTGGAGTTTAAGTACAGCTTGGACCACGCTGATGAGGGCCAGCAGAGTTGAGGGCCGTAACGTGGTTAGCTTTTTTTGATCAATCAAGAATGGGTATTTGGCCAATTCTGGAATAATTAAAAATCAACGATAATAGTTGATATTTATTCCGATAGATGGCGCAAGCCATCAACAACATTCAGTTGTCCGATAAGGAGATGCCTTTTTCTAACTTATCCACCTTATCCCAGTACAATATCACATTTGTAATATTTTTTTTCATAAATTAATATTTGATCTATTTATCTATCAACTATGCTTAATTTCTGTGGTGAATCTGTATATGACCGGTGGTCTAATAAAGCTGTGTGTGTATTTATCTATTTCGAAAGAAAGACGTTGCATGTTTTTTTTTTTTTGCTTATCCCAGACGTTGCATGTTATTCTATACAGTAGGAAAATAAATGTGAAAAAAATCCTTCTACAGAAAGGGATGCAAATTGTCAATGGAAGAGATTGTAGCTGTGTGGAATATAAAGTAAAAGGCGTTTAAACTAGCAAACGACGAGTCCACTTCAATACACAGAGAGGATGAAGTAAATGCGCTGAAGGTGAAGAAACAAATCTAGCATGTGGAAGTTGAGAAAATATTGAGAGCGTTTTTATTTGAGAAATATTTCCCGAGGGATCCCACGTGTCGTCTGCCATTTGTATTTGCATATCTGAAGGATGTAAATATAGAAGCCACTTCCTCTCTCCAGATAGGTTCACAGCTCTGCAAATATTGACTCTAGAGGTAAAGCCTTTAAAATATCGATATTTCTATAGTCAGCTCTGTATAAAACTATATATATATATATATATATATATATATGAAATGTAAATAATAAAGTTTATCTAATAAAAATTGATATCTTAAATATATAACTTAAATTAAGTTGATATCATAGAATATTACTATTATTTCAAGTTCTAAATATAGTTTTGTCACTATATGTATATATATATTGAAAATAGAGCAACCCATAGATAAATCTTTAATTAAAAAGGCATATATTGGATCAAAAATATCATTTATTTTACCAATATTTTAGTTGGCTGAACGCCAACCTTTATCAAGATGTTATAACATTTCAAAGTGTGTCAATAACAAACTCAGCGCCACATAACGTCAACACCATTAAGTTTTTGAAAATATTTTGTTATATTGAATGGGGAGTAAAAATATATATATATTTTTTATTTTATGGACAAAATATTTTTGTAAAATATAGGTGTGAATATTTTGAAAATTAACAATAATGCCTATTTTATATTTTAAAATTATTTGTACTCTGTGTAAAAAGATTTTTCGTATAAAAATAAATAAAAATAACAAAATATATATAAAAGAAATGTCAAACTAAAATTTTTACTGAAAACACAAAGCGTAAAAAATGTTTGAAAAGTTGGTTAAAATGAAATATAAAAAAAAATTAAATGTAAAATTGTGAAATTCGAAATAAAATATAAGTGAAAAAATGGGAAAATAATTTTTTAAAAATGATATCACACAAATAAAACATTGAAGACATTAAACTATCGATATATATAATAGCATAAAACATATATATAAAATAAGCGTGTGATTGTATTTGAAATAAACTTAAACGATGTTACATAAATTTAAAGAAAGAAATATAAAAGGAAAAATGCGTTTTGAGCATTAAAACATTTTTACGTGCTTCTAAATGTAACCTCTCCCCATAAAATTAATCAAAATATAGACCTAAAATATCGGGAGTTCGAAGTAATAAAATGAAAAATTAAACTGTAAATATTTTATGACCATTTAAATTGCGAATATATCTCTGGTAGTTCGATTTTCCTAATTATACTGTCTTTGTCTTCTGCGGAGGTCCAACTTTCCAAAAAGTTGACACACTTTAAAATGTTATAACACCTTGATAAAGGTTGGCGTTCAGCCAACTGAAATATTTGTAAAATAAATGATATTTTAATCCAATATATGCCTTTTTAATTAAAAAATATATATATGTAATGAGATGATGAGAATTCCAGTAGCTTTTGTAGAGATCCTGTCGACTACTGAAATAATATTGAAGTCCTGGCAGCTCTTGTTGTACTGTGTTGACCAAGAGGAACAGTCAGGATGTAGAGTTTTCCAGTACCTCTCTGCACCTTGGAAGACCTTTAAAAGTTCTCACAAAATACAAGCAGTCGTGGTCGAGGCAGAGTGGAAAAACTTGGGGATATCCACACAAAAAACGAGGACACAGTTGCACTAAGAAAGTTCCGTAACAGATAAAAGCTGAGCTAGAAGCGCAAGATGGGGATAGACGAGTTCTTCCTAATTACATGTTGGATGAGATCGACATAAGGTACGACCGACGTGAGCTGACGCTAAGGATGAACTAAGCTAAACTGACTGAACTGTACTGAGCTGTCAAGCCACTGTAAGGTGATGATTTATAGGTTAAAGACGGGGTGACCTTATGTGACATGGGCGTTTCTGAGAAAAGGGGGGCCTTGGCATGTCCAGGTGTGAGAGGGGTCTCTGCATTCCACCACATGTGACAGTGTGGGTGGCCTTGTTTGTGGGAATTGTAAATCTACCTGATTTATGAGTTCCATCTTTAGACTGTTGTTTTGGCAATACTATGCTCGATCTCTGCTTTAGCTCAACTCTTAAATCTATTACAGATTTTATTTATTTATCCACTTTGTACCAATTACATTACATAGGTGATGCAATGACACAGATTAATCATGCGCATAATTATTTATAGATGTGTCTCTATATACAACATGACAATCTTGTTATAAGTTATCTACACAATATGAGGTTGTTGTTTTAAATTACCATAGATGGGCCCCGGGAGTGAAAGGGTTTATCCGGGTTTAGGCGGGTAAAGCCTCTCTAACACAGGTAAGTAATTAAAATTTCTTTTAATTAATTTAAACTGTGAGGGTTAAAAAGGCTATAACAAGATGATATTTGTTGGATATATAAAAGTGAAATAAAAATGACATTTTGTTTGATTAACAAAAAAGATGATTAAAATAAAATGATGACATAAAAATTCACATTCTAAGAGAATATTGGTGGGCGTTGGAAAGGGTTAGTAGTTAAAGAATAAGCAATTGTGAGATTTACACATGCAATCACATACTTAGGTCCAGGTGCAAAGCGAGGATATGGACTTGAGCGTCTTCCTAGGCAATGTTTCACCTGTGATCCTGTATAGGGTAACAGTGCTTTGTCACAATTGTAGTGTTATTGGGTTGAAAAGTTGTTGAAGAATATGTAATTGTTAGAAGTGCTCATGTAAACCAAATACTCAGATCCAGGTGCAAAGCGAGGATATAGACTTGAGCTGTCTTCCTTGGCAATGTTTCACTTGCGATCCTATATAAGGGTTACAGTGTTTTGTCACAATTTTAGGATTATTGGGTTAAAAGTTGTTGAAGAAAAGTTGCTTATTAATATGATTGAGAAAGGAGTGAAATAGAGCCATGCGATAAGTAGAATTGTAGCGACAGTAGGTGATCTGACTTGACTCGAAATCAAAGGTTGAATGTGGTCCGCTAGAGCTGAAAAAAAAAGTTGAAAGTTGAAAAACGTGAACGCTTTGTGAATGCGTTGGTGATTTGCTCTGTGGATGAAATGAAATAAACTCTTGAAGCATGTTCAGACCAGAAGTTTGGATTGGTAAGTCTGGGGAACGGTGTTCTCAAAGAGTAAATTACGAAATCAAAAAATAAATTGTCAAGCAGTGCTGTCGTTTTTCTACGTTGTTGTGACGCAATGACTGAAAAGATAGTGATGAAAAATATAGGGAATTGGTTAAAGAAAATGATTGTTGAAAACGATTGTTGTAGATGCCCGATAGTGGATGATAAACTTTGTCAGATAATAAAGGTATTTAAACAAATAAAATATAGTGAATAGAAATATAGAAATATGATTGCGGGTACAAAAAGTGTAAGTGGACAAAATTAAACCTGTAATATATAAAATATATAATAAATAATAAAATAAAAATAATTTTTGAAACAATTAGATGTTTTACAATACTAAAATAATATCATGAAAAATAAAAGTAAATTTGATTAAAGGTTTTTTTTTTTTTTTAAATGTTGGATTAAAAAATTTGTTTATATAATTGAAAGGTAAGAATAAGAATAATTATTCAAGATTTTATACAAATTTTATAATATAATTGAAGGTTATTAATGATTGGATAAATTTTAAGTAGTGTAAAATTGAACAAAAATTGTCTCTTTTGACGAAAAGTTACAGTTGTGGTGTGTGACTAGATTATATCCCTTTGATAACATCGGTGTTTCTATGACTCTGAAACTGGGAATATGTGAAATGATCTTTTCGTTTGTCCTCAATGCTGGTATGTAGAGAATGATTTCTCTTTCGCGCGTTAAAAAGTCTATATAAGACTTAACCAAATTGTTTTAATTGGTGTTATCAATTAACATGTAAAATATTTAAAGTATGTTGTGTTGTGATATCTCGTTGGTGAGATTTGTGAGATTCTCGAGGAAATCTAAATGAGTAGTGTGACACATGTGTTCAAAATGGCGTCATGAAGCTAGCGGTCAAGATGACTGCTTGAGGGGGGAGAGAAGATATTCTCAAAAGATAACAGTGACCAGGGAAGTGACGTCATAAAGAGCGTCCACTTCCTTTTTTTTTTTTTTTCACGGAAATTCTATTTGTGGGGTGGTCACACGTGCGGGGTGTTTATTTTCTGTCTTGCTTGAAACTGACTTTCTCTCTCTCTCTTCTTTTGTTGAGTTTGGCATATTTCTTGCCTATTTGAAAATACTGGGGTTTAAATGCAAAAAGGGTTGTGAGCTTGTAGGCGGTATAATTCGGACTAGTTGCGTCTCGAAGATATCTGGAGTCAAATGATTGAATTCACTGAAATATACATCTTGAGACAATCGCTGTGGGTTTTGAGCAAATCGGGTTTGTGGAGGTGTAATGTACAGAACATTCTCTGTGTAATATTTTAATTTATTGACATGTATGGTGTCACTGTCTCTATTGAGAGGCTGATTGGGGCGATCTATTCGAACGACATTAGGTGATATTATTTCAATTATTTTGTATGGTCCAGTAAAATATGGTGCTAATTTACCTGTGTCTGGATGTCTGTAATTTTTTACCAAAACAAGATCATTCACTTCGAAATGTGGTGTTCTGTGCTGCTTATCAAATGTTTCTTTATCTTTTTTTATGCTTATTTTGAGTACGAGAGTTTGCTATCTCTCGAGCTATATTTATTTCGGGGTATGGGTCAAGATGAGTTCTTAGATCTGGGGGGATAACATTGAACATTAAGTAGGTAGGTGGAAAACTTGTGACAGAATGGGGCGTGTTATTGTACGTCTGAGTGACGCGTTTAACTAGTTGAGTCCAGGAAGCTTTCGGATTTTCTAGATAAGCTAGTCTGAGCTTGCCTGTAATGGTCGCATTTAAGCGTTCTATTAAACCGTTTGCCTGTGGGTTATTGCTGGTAGTTAGTAGAGGTTGTATACCATGCGTTATTAGAAATTTACGGAATTTTTCTGAGGTAAAAGCGGGCGCTCTGTCAGATAACAGACGTTTTGGAGATCCTTGCTGTAGTACCGTTTTGAGGGTTTGAATGTATGTTAGGGTACTGGTGGACTTCGATGGAAAGGTCCAAGCATATCGCGTTAAATGATCCACTATTACGTGTAGATATGTCTTGGAGTGTCCATATTTCGAAAATCCAGCTATGGTATCTATAGAGATTAAGTCGAATGGTTGTTGAGGTGGTGGAATTTGTCCAAGGGCACCATAGGGTTTACCTTTGGGCCTTTTAATGATTTGGCAGGTGTGACACGACTTGACAAATTTTTCTATAGATTTAGAGATACCTTTCCAGTAGTACTGGGCAGTAATTATGCGGGTCATCTGAGAGATGCCTGGGTGGTTATATTCTTGGTGAACTTTATTCATTAGAGTATGTTGCAGGGTTTCGGGAATTATTATTTTAATTACACCTTTTCGGGTAATGGTATGTAAGCCGTTTGTATCAATGTTGAAGGGGGATGCTGTTGGTTGATGCTGTTTGATAATATCGGCACTGACAAATCCTACAAAGGGGTTTCGCGATAACAAATCTGCTTCGTACTGTTGGCTGCCTTTGAGGTAGTGAATTTCGTAATTATAGGTAGATAGTCTCAGGCTCCATCTAAAGAGTCGTCCTGACGGATTTTTTTATAGTTTTAAGCCATTGTAAAGCTTGGTGATCTGTGTATATGGTGAATTTTATACCGGTGAGGTATATTCGGAATTTGTCTACACTTTCGACGATGGCGAGGCACTCGAGTTCGGAAACGGTGTAGTTTCTCTCATGTGCTCTAAGGGCGCGGCTGAAATATTGTAAAGGATGTACTTGTCCGTCTGGATGTACCTGTTTGAGTATGCCTGCGATCCCTTGGGTGGATGCGTCGCAATAAAGGCGGCATGGTAAACCGACTTGATACAAGTGTAGTACTGGTTTACTGGTTAAACTCTCTTTGAGAGTGGTGAAAGCTTGTTGACAATCTGGGTCCCAATTCCATTTCACATCTTTTTTAAGTAGTTTATTTAAAGGTGCACGTAAGCGGGCATAATCTGGTATAAACTTATTATACACGTTCACTGCTCCTAAAAATGATTGTAATGTCTTTTGATTGGTAGGTGGTTTGATTGCACTTATGGTATCAAGGTTGCGCGTCTGTGGTGCATAAGTACCTGCGGTAACAGTGTATCCTAAGAAATCTATATTTGTTTTAAAAAACGAACATTTGTTATAATTGAGTTTGATGTTTTCGTGTTGACATACCGTTAGAAATTGTTGTAGGTGTTGTAGATGATCCTCTAAAGTGTCAGAAAAAATAATGAAATCGTCGAAGTAATGGGTAACAAAATTTAGTTTATATTTTTGCATGACCTGGTTTATGGCACGATGGTATATCTGTGGCGAATTTTTAAATCCGTAAGGAAGTCTACAAAATTCGTACTGACTATCCAACGTCACGAAAGCTAGTAGATTACGTGAGTTAGGTTCTACTTCCACTTGCCAATATGCGGATGCTATATCTACAGAAGAGTAGTATTTGGCTTTCGACAATTTGTCAAGAATGGTTTCTATTAAAGGTAAAGAATGTACGTCTGGAGCGATGATTTCATTAAGTTTTCTGTAATCAATACAGAAACGTTTCGTTTTGTCACGTTTTGTGACAAGAGTTATTGGACTGGCATAAGGTGAAACTGACGGGGCAATAATTCCATGTTGGAGCATTTGCTCTATTTGGGTTTGTATTTCTTGTTGGTCGTGTAGTGGCACTCTATATGGGCGTAATGCTATTATTTTATCTGTGGTGGTATTGATTTTTACCGGTGGTATGTTCAATTTGGGCACATTGTATTTATTAGTAGAGAACACATGCGAGAATTCATATAGAATTCGGTGGAGTTCGTGTGGACAATGTTCTAACTGAGGTGTCGCATTAGAAGGTATAGAAATCTCAATATCATGGGTAGGAGATATAGTGGGTGAAACAATAGTGGGGGAACATATAATTGGGGTAGGGTCCGCCACGTGTAAACAGGATTGGTTCGAGGGGAAGGTGGTAAAAATAGCCGTTTCCCTCGGTTGAGTGGGACATAAATCCTGTTTGCACTTGGTGAACTTATAGACATTCGTTGAGAGAGCATCATTATTTTGATAAATTTGGAGATTATTAAAATCTATAATTAATTTAAATATTTTAAGGGTATTAATAGATAAAATACCAAAAGGTAGTGAAGCTTCTATTATAAAAAATATTAGTTTTTGGGTGAGGTTACCTATTTTAAGTTTTAAAAATATATATCCAAGGGTATTTACATTGTGGGCTATTGCGTTTATAGTTAAACTGTACTGATGGATAATAATTTTATATGGTAACCTATTTTCTATGGTTCTTAAAATATCTAAGTTAAGTAGGTTTATAGATGATCCCGTGTCTATTAAAAAGGGCAAATTTACATTGGGTGACAGTTCAGTCCATATTACGAGCTGTTCAACGAAAAAAGGTTTCAGGTTTTCCTACCGTTGAGTTGCTCGCGGGGCTTGTAGAGTCATCTTGGACTTGGGGAACAGGGCTCCGAGATTGGACCTTGGGCCGGGTACCAGATTTTGGTACAGTGGCTGTGCGTGGTCTGGCGCTGTAGACTTGGCGTGTTCGGTCCTGTTGGAACCGTTGTTCACACTGGGAGTGCCAGTGCATAGCATTGCAATACTTGCAAGGCGAGGGTGGGGGTGCAACTTGGTACGTTACACGTGATGACCGCTGGTTGTTGTGCCGCGGTGGTGGGTTGTGGTAGGTTGGATGTGGGGCCTTGTCTACTTGGCGCTGGTACACTGCACTGGTGGCACACTGGGTTCTTCTTATTCTCGACACTAGGTCGAACTATTCTTTAATGGTCTTTGGCTGCACCGTGGCGATTAATCGCTGATCTGCGACGGGTAGTCCTTCGGTTAGAGAATCTATTAATATGTCGGCGGGTAGGTTTAATTTCATGCCCATTACCGTTTTGTTTTGGTAGTAGTCTTCTAGGGGCATTTGGGGTGTCAATTTGATGGCTAGGAAGCGTGAAAACGACGCTTCTGTTGCTGTTGGGAATAAATCTATCAAGGTTTGGCGGACATCAATATAAAATAACCTATCTAACCGTAGGTTTCGGAAATATTGTAGGGGCTTACCTTGCAAGTAGCAGGGTAACTTGCGTAGGCGGTCCGTGTAGGTCAGCTTAGCTCGGTCTGCTTGGGCATCGAAGTTGTCGAAAAAGCTCTGGGCTTCAAAGGTACCATCGTATGGACTCACATCTATCTCCCTCGGAGATCGGGCGACCAGAAGCTTATTCAGGGCATCGGCGATCTATGTCAGCGGGTCTGCGGAGGTCCCTTGGGGCGGCGACGTTTCCTCCTCTTCAAATGTCGTTTCTTGTTGGGGAACAGATAGCCCGGTCGCATCGTTGGACTGTTCGGTTTGCTCTTCCATCTTTGCACTTTCTCGCTTCTATCTGGACTATCTAGCTTTCTTCGTTTGGTATCCTTCGTTTTGGTTATCCTGTCGGCTCATGTAATGAGATGATGAGAATTCCAGTAGCTTTTGTAGAGATCCTGTCGACTACTGAAATAATATTGAAGTCCTGGTAGCTCTTGTTGTACTGTGTTGACCAAGAGGAACAGTCAGGATGTAGAGTTTTCCAGTACCTCTCTGCACCTTGGAAGACCTTTAAAAGTTCTCACAAAATACAGGCAGTCGTGGTCGAGGCAGAGTGGAAAAACTTGGGGATATCCACACAAAAAACGAGGACACAGTTGCACTAAGAAAGTTCCGTAACAGATAAAAGCTGAGCTAGAAGCGCAAGATGGAGATAGACGAGTTCTTCCTAATTACATGTTGGATGAGATCGACATAAGGTACGACCGACGTGAGCTGACGCTAAGGATGAACTAAACTAAACTGACTGAACTGTACTGAGCTGTCAAGCCACTGTAAGGTGATGATTTATAGGTTAAAGACGGGGTGACCTTATGTGACATGGGCGTTTCTGAGAAAAGGGGGGCCTTGGCATGTCCAGGTGTGAGAGGGGTCTCTGCATTCCACCACATGTGACAGTGTGGATGGCCTTGTTTGTGGGAATTGTAAATCTACCTGATTTATGAGTTCCATCTTTAGACTGTTGTTTTGGCAATACTATGCTCGATCTCTGCTTTAGCTCAACTCTTAAATCTATTACAGATTTTATTTATTTATCCACTTTGTACCAATTACATTACATAGGTGATGTAAAGACACAGATTAATCATGCGCATAATTATTTATAGATGTGTCTCTATATACAACATGACAATCTTGTTATAAGTTATCTACACAATATGAGGTTGTTGTTTTAAATTACCATATATATATATATATATATATATTATGATTATTTTTGTTTTGTTGTTGAAAAAGAGGTGCAGTCGTGAAAAAAGAAAGATAGTTATTTACCTTTCAAGTAGTTTTTATTTTGAATTATTTGAAGTAAATTTACACATAAAAAATAATTTATCACAGCAATATAGAATTTAAAGAATGAATTCTATAATCGTGATTTTAAAAAATAGGTAGGGTTAACTATACATATTTATAACAATAATTAAAGTGGTATGGTCTGAATCTATGGTCAAAAAATGTAGAACAGTCAATGAATGAAAATAAAATATATGTTTTTTCAAAAATAAAATAATTGCATTTTAAAATATATATAATATATATATATTATATAATCTAAAAACTCAAATATTTCTATATTTAAAAAAATATATTTTATTTTTATTCATTGATATTTTTACTTTTGGTTATTATCGTTTTTAGAAAGACTTTCAGTTTTGTTGTAAATATGCGTAGTTAACATATCTATCCTTTTGAATCACTAATATAGGATTAACTTTATAAATTCTATATAATGTGAAACTAACTAATGTGTAATATTTCCTCAAGTAATTGAAAATAAAAGCTACTTAACGTTAAATAGTTATCTTTTTTTTTATCACGACTGCACCTCAACCCTTTATCTTATCGATTATTTGTCTTATCAACCCTTTATCTAACAACAACAAAAAATTATTCATAACAATAAGCCGACAGGATTACCTGAATTTCAACCCCAATTGCTCTATAAATTATTATTCAAATTTTATGAAACTATTTTTACAAAATGTCGCGCAAACAATGGAATCTACTTTCATGCCATGACGCCTATTTCAAGTACTATAGAAATACCAAAATTTAATGGTCAAAATTTAGACATAATATATTGGCTCAATTTCTTTAACAAAAAATGTCTGAAGAAACTTATTGATGAAGATTTTAAACTAAATAATATATCAAATTATCTCGAGGGAGAAGCATTCAGTTATTATATTGAAGAATTACAAGATATATATAATTGGGGGGAAATAGAACAAAATTTAACATCATACTTCACAATTAAGGATTCAAATTTTTACAGTAGGTTTATAAATTTTAAATATAATGATAAAGATGATCTTGAACAATATTTTAAGGAAAAATCTGCTTCAGCCAAAAACCTCAATCTAAAAAAAACACTTTTATTAGAAGCACTAACAGATGGAATGCCAAACCACCTTTAAAATATTTAATTGCTGCAAGGATACAAGAACCCTCAGATTGGTTTAAAATTACAACCCAATTAAAATTATCAAAAGAAAAAGAAGAAACCCAACAACACTCTACAAGTACAAGCAATCCAGTAAGAATATTTAACCCCAACTACTCCCAAGCGCATCAATACCAGCCTTTTCCCAGGACATCAGCAGCAACTCACCACCAGCAAGAACCCCATAAATCAATAAACCAGCCTCCATACCCCTGCAAGATATGTGCATCACACCAATTACCCAACCAGATCCATTTCCATATAGACTACCCACTTAAGAACAATACCCATCCAAAGCGCATCAACCAAGGTAGAACATTATTACTTTTCTCTGTACTTATGATTCATATATCTTTACCTTGTGTACTTGACACTGCATCATCTTTTTCTATTATCCCTTTAAAATATTTAAACTCCATTTATTATAAAATATTAGGCAATTCCCCAAAATAAAGAATAGGTCAGGTAGAAGGATTTAGTTACCCATTATGCAAAATATTGGTTAGGCTTACCTTAGGAAAACTTACAAGATATCAAGAAATGTCTGTTTGTGATAGTCCAATAGAATATCCTTATTTAGGTTTACCAACATGTTATATATTTAAGTTACAAATAGATTTTTCAAAAAACCTTCTTTTTCAAAATTATAAATTCTTGTATTCTTTTAATCCAAAAAATGATAATCAGAAGTCATATGCCACTACCCTATGTATTCCAGACCCATACTATGTTAAAAATTAATCTCTTTTAAATATCAACCCATTGAATAATTTCAATTCTTTCGATATACCAATCCCAAATGTTCAATTTATAGATCCTAATTCAAATTCCATTATTGATTTTAACTATTATCACAGTATTCGAAGACCATGCCCTATAACAAATTATAATTCATATTA
This sequence comes from Cordylochernes scorpioides, assembly GCA_030710605.1. Classification (NCBI taxonomy): domain Eukaryota; kingdom Metazoa; phylum Arthropoda; class Arachnida; order Pseudoscorpiones; family Chernetidae; genus Cordylochernes; species Cordylochernes scorpioides. Next base: position 24,085,291 of record CP092884.1, on the reverse strand, counting down.
AGACTTTAGTAAAGTAGATATTAATTCATATTTATCTAATCAAACAATTTCAGATATATTGCATAAATATAAGAATGTTTTCTCTAAACACAATTTTGATATAGGATACAAAAGACTAACCCAATTTGCATATCTCTTTTAGATAATATTCTCATAGCGCAAAAGCCATATAGGACATCTTTTTACAATAATGCTGAAATACAAAAACAAATAACTGAATTATTAAAATATAATATTATTAGACCCTCAGCTAGTCCCTATAGTTCTCCTGCATTATTAGTGAATAAAAATCTGATGCCCCAAATCACCCCACAAGACTCTGTATAGATTATAGAAAACTTAATAAAAATACAGTTCCAGAACATACCCCAATTCCACTTATAGAACAAATTATAGATAGGTTATCACAGTCGAAAATATAAACTATTCTAGATGCTAAAAATGCATACTGGCATATAGCCATAGATGAAAAAGATAGACATAAAACTTCATTTGTAACACAATATCATATATATATATATATATATATATATATATATATATAGTGTAAAAACTATATAATTAAAATATAACAGTGATTCCACATTTAAAACTCAAGGAGCAAACTGATAAGAATGATAAATCATATCAAGTAGATTTGGTTAGATTAGATGATGTTTTAGAAGTAAAGGACTTTTTTTTCTCTCTATCTATACTAAATAATAACAATTTACAAATTTTATAATTTGAATCTAAATAATCGAAATAATGAAGATAATTTTAATAGAAAACTTAACTATAAAACTATACAACTATTTATTGTTATAATATATATATATATATATATATATATATATTAGGATGTTATGAATGGAATAGACTTCCATATGGTTTAAAAAATGTACCTTCACAATTTGAAAGGATTATGAAGTCAGTTTTCACTAAACATAACATAAACAATGCCTTAAATTATTTTGATGACATTATTATACACTCCAAAACTTATGAAAAACACATTAAACATTTAGATGACATATTAAGTATATTCGAACAAGAGAATATAAAACTCAATCTCAATAAATGTAAATTTCTACAAAAAAAAAATACAATTCTTGGGATACACTATTAACTCAGGAAAATATACACCCAATAACACAAATATTGAAGCAATTTAAAATTTAATAAATATTAAAACCTTACAAAGATTTTAGCTACAATAAATATATATAATTTATTTATTCCCTATTATGCACAAATTAGGGCACCTTTGAATGAATGTTTGTTAAAAAATGCTCCTTGGTTATGGAGTGCGAAACATGAACAAGCCTTCTAAACACTTAAAAATTCACTCATATCGCAACCTGTAAAATATATTAATGATCCGTCAAAACCATGCATTTAATCACAGACGCTTCAAGTCTAGGAGTAGCAGAAGTTCTTAAACAACCAGATGAACAAGGCATTTTACACCCCATATGTCATTTTTCAAGAAAACTTCATCCTTATGAACAGAATTATACTGCCTCAGAAATTGAAATATTAACTATCATTAATTCAGTACAAAGGTTTCACACACATCTACCCAACATACATTTTACCTTGCACACAGATCACTTACCTTTAAAATGGATCAAAAATGTAAAAAAAATCATGGTAGATTATTTAGATGGTCCTTAATTCTATCTCAATATAGCTTTGACATTAAATAATATAGAAGCAGACATGCTTTAAAGAGCACCTATCTCATTTTACCTAACATATAATGAGTTAAAAGAACACCAATCAACTGAACAAATTAGTAGTGCTAAAATTAAAGTTCAAAATGGCATTTATATGATTAACAAAAATGGTTTCAAAAGAGCTTATGTACCACAAACACTAAGACACAAATTATTAAACAAGGTACATACAAAGCATGGACATATTGGAACAACTCAAATGGCTAAAATAATTTCTCCACACTATTATTGGCCACATATGACTAGGGATATTGCTAATTACACCAAACATTGTGAAACCTGCCAATTCAACATGTCTAGGAATAACAGAATTGTTTATGGACCACTACAACAGATGCCAATAGCTACACACCCCAATCATATTTTTTCTTTAGATACATTGGGCGAGTTACATAATTATGGGACAACAAAACACAGTATCCATATGATATTAGATCATCACAGTAGATTCCTTTGATCTTTTCCCACAAATTCTGTATCAACTGATTCTTATATAACTTGTCTAAGAAATTTATTCCAAATTAATAAACCTGAAATATTAATAACTGACAGAAACGCAGCTTTTCTTAGTAATATATTTAAACACTTTTTAGAAGGAAATAATGTTAAGCATCTACTCACCAGTGCCCATCACCCATACAAAAGTAGAAAGACTAAATTCCACTATCATTAATAGGTTAAGATGTGAATATAATACTAATTTAAATATTCCTTGGACAAAATATATTCCTAAAATAACTGAAAGCTATAATGAAACAGTACATACCACAACAGGCTTTACTCCTAAATTCTTATATTATGGAATACAACCACAGTATATAGAACATGACACAGAAACACATACACCAATAGAAAAGGCAAGAAAATTAGCTATTGAAAGAACCATAAAATCTCATGAACACAGCAAACAACTTTATGATATTAAACACCCAGAACCCATTTTTAAAGAAGGAGATCAGGTATTAGAAAAACCCTTTAATTATCCAAACACTGGTAAATTAACTCAAATATATATAGGCCCATTTACAATTTTAGAACAACTTTCTCCAGTCACATATGAAATTGATAAACCCAATTTACCCCAAAGAAAACAAACAGAAATTATACACTCTAATAAGCTTTATTTATTTCACCCAGAAGCAGATTTTTTACTTCACTATAGCACTAATATAGAAAATGACTTAATATTAAACCAAAATTCTAACACAAAGTTAATAGATATTGATGATAAACCATGTTTTTTACAGGAAGGCCATATTTTGGACATGGACAATTAAGAACAAATATCAACCCCAATTCTTAAGCCTTCACAAATAACTTAAATGTCACTCCATACATCTCTCTATTAGCATTTCATTATTCAACCATTATTAAAAAATACCTTTATATATTATATCACATACATTTAGATGTTAATATATCAGAAACAATTTATTTTTGAGCTATATTTGTATAAAAATAACATTTTATACTGCCTTTTCATATTTTGAAGTGTAATTAGCATAATAACATAATTACTCAATTTTAAATACCTTTGTTGCTTCATATAAATTTTCCATATGAGTCGATCATTAATACTTCTTTTATATACTTTTATTATAATTTCATAATTATATAAATTATTTGTGAACAAACTTTCTTTTGTTAAATTGGCGAAACCGCTGGGAGGGTTCACCACTGATGAGCCAAGCTCTCCCAATATATTTTTTCATCGCAGTAAAAACAGTAGAAATTTGTATTATTTATAAAAGAAACATTCGTGCTTTTAAATCCTTCCATTTTATATATAGATGGCGCGTTATTGCTTTGTGTTAAACTTTCTTTTGTTTATTTTGAAAAAATGTGCGTATTGATTTTTATTGTTTCATTTTTAATTATTTCTATAGATTTATTGATTTCGTTTAATTAATTATTTTAATTACCAATTTTATTTTAAAATTGAAAACTTTTAAAATATTTTTCACAGGGGGGAAATATTATATAATCTAAAAACTCAAATATTTCTATATTTAAAAAATATATATTTTATTTTTATTCATTGATATTTTTACTTTTGGTTATCATCGTTTTTAGAAAGACTTTCAGTTTTGTTGTATAGTTTTGTTGTAAATATGCGTAGTTAACTTATCTATCCTTTTAAATCACTAATATAGGATTAACTTTATAAATTCTATATAATGTGAAACTAACTAATGTGTAATATTTCCTCAAGTAATTGAAAATAAAAGCTACTTGACGGTAAATAATTATTTTTTTTTTCATCACGACTGCACCTCAACCCTTTATCTTATCGATCATTTGTCTTATCAACCCTTTATCTAACACAAACAAACAAATTATTCATAACATATCTATATATATAAAATTGAATGTCTGTCTGTTTGTTTGTTTGTACTCTATAGATTCAAAAACCATACATCCAATCGCCGTGAAATTTTGGGATATCGTTAGGTATATCACCGGGAAGGTTTTTGAAAAATAATTTCATGAATATCTTGAATATCATTAGAAGTATTTGCAGATTTGTAGATTTAACTCGCAAGCAGCGCCCCCATTGTGACGATGATAACAAGTTTTCTTATGACTAAGTTTGTTATCTTAAATATTATTTATCAAAAGTAAGATTATCTCAGGATGACACGGCAATTTATTTGCGACAAGAATAATGATACAATTCCAAGGCGAAGATACTATTCCTTTAACTTCCAATTACCGAGGGAACCAATTAATATTGATTTTATTCAACTTATCGAGTATTTCTCAAGGGACCGGGAAAAAATGTTCACTAGATAAAACTATGATTTTCTAATGTAGAAAATTAGGAAAGACAAAATTCAGGATGACAAGTCACTCAGGGACCGGGAAAAATGTTCACTTTATCGAGAGATTCAAATTTACTAGTTTCAAATTATCAAAATATATCTTTTTTATTTTTTAAAAAGTTTTTAGAGAATTGTTTTAACAAATATTCGCTAGACAAACCTTTACTCGGGTAAAACCCCGGGCGAAGCCGAGTACGTTTTATAAGTTTAAAGAGAATTGTTTTAACAAATGTTCGTTAGACAAACATTCACTCGGGTAAAACCCGGGCGAAGCCGGGCACATCCGCTAGTATATATATATAATATGAAGTATTTTCTGCTGTTTAATATATAATATGTATATATGGTTTTGACCAAGGACTTGGGTGCTGTTGCGTGATGTAATCAATATATAGCGCGAGATATTCATGTTTTTAGTTCTTATGATAATTCTGTAATAATAAATTATTATGCAAATATACAACCTTTCAGTAGCATACAATATATTTTAATAGATACTACACTACCTAAGATTATTGAATATTAGGTAGAAGAGTACACATAACAGTGGCGACGAGGATTAAAAGAAAATGGATTGTAAGTTATCAAGTATTGATGAATATCCCTAATAATGGCAACTATTTTTCAAGTTATTTGGAAAGAATATAATGTTATTTTGTTGCAAATGAGATGACCAAAGAAGAGAAAAAGAGGATATTATTTCTTACCTTGTGTGGTAAAGAAACTTATGAAATAACAAAATCGCCGACTTTGCCAAAAAAGCCGTTGGAGACAGATTGGGCTGAGATTGTTGACAAAATAAATAATCATTTTGATCCTAGACCCAATGCGATAGCTCAGAGATTTAAATTCATTAAAAGACAACAGAAAATAAACGAGACCATAGCTGAATTCATAGCTGCCCTAAGGAAGCTAGCAGAGCACTGTGAATTTATTGACCTCGTGGATAGATTACGGGATGCGTTAGTGTGTGGCATCATTGATAAGAAGTTGCAGACTATGTTGCTAACGGATGACAATTTAACACTTAAAAAACTAAAGAAATAGCAATAGCATACGAAGCTGCAACAAGAGATGTAGCAGAAATGAAACTGGAACAACCCCGTGAAGAAGTCAATGCAATAGGAAGCACAATGAAGAAACAAAGATATGAAAAAACAACTTAAAAGATGTTTTCGAAGTAGGAAGACGAATCATAGATCAGAGAATTGTTTCTATCGAAGAAAAAGATGCAACCAGTGTCAGGAAATTGGACCCATTGCTGGAGTTTGTAAGAGCAACCGGGGAAAGGAACATAAATAACATAATTCAACGTGAATCAATTGGAGAATATGAATAGTTATCATAAGTACATGTTATGGGTGCGAACTAGTGGACGAGCCATAGACAGGCTAATTGACTCAGGAACTGGAAAGAGTATCATATCAGAAAAACATACCAGGAGACGTGGACAGAGGCAGAGAGACCACACCTGGAGAGGGATACCACAAGTTTAGCGCGGTGGAATAAACAGAGGCTACCAATTTTGGGGAAGATTATCACAGAAGTTAAAGTAAATGAAAAGAAAATATCAATGAAAATGCTCGTAGTGAAGGGACTGAGCCCAAATTTGATAGTAAGAGAAGCCTTTGACCAAATTGGGATTGAAGTAGAATTAGTAAACTACCATGACAGTATACCCTATATTTTAGAAGAGTTTGAGGAAGTGTGTTTGAAGATAAACTTGGAAAATATAAGGGTCCACTCATAGACATAGAGCTCAACTCACAAGCAAGATCTACCTTTCTTAGAGCAAGAGCATTACCATATGCCATCAAAGAAAATGTGGAAAAGACAACGTTCCAGTACGGAAGAGAGTAGTACGATAAGAATATGTGGTGACTACAGAAGTACTATTAACACCATTGTAAAGCCAGATACATTCCCAGTTCCCGCAGCAGCTGACCTACAGGCCGTTTTGGAAGGAGGAAGAGTGTTCTCAAAGCTAGACTTCAAGGATGCATATCAACAAATGGTAGTTGATGTAGAGACGGCAGAGCTGATGACCATCAACACTCATAAAGGACTATTCAGGGTAAATAGATTACCGTTTGGCGTCTTCTGTGCACCCGGAATATTTCAGAGACGCATGGAGAGTATACTATCCAAGATTGCTGGAGTGATTGTTTATCTGGAAGACATTCTCGTGACAGGCCAGGATGAAAAAGAACATAGCCAAAGGTTAAGAGAAGTATTAAGGAGTTTTCAAATAATGGGATTGGCACTAAAGGGACTAGAAAAGTGTAATTTCAAAAAATTCTCACAAACATTCCTAGGGAGGCATACACCCCACGGAGGAGAAGTGTGAGGCCATAAGACACTTCCCAAAACCCAAAAATAAAAAAGAGTTACAGAGTTTCTTGGGACTTTTAAATTTCTATAGTAAATTCATGAAAGACAGAATCATCATACTTGAACCATTACACAAGTTACTAAATAAAAACATCTATTGGGAATGGAAAGAAGAAGAGGAAAAGCCATTCAAAGAAGCAAAAAAATTGATACAGTCAAATCTAGTGCTCACTCATTATGATGTAGAGAAACCTCTGGTATTAGCTTGTGATGCGTCACCATTTGGAGTGGGAGCAGTACTTTCACACATAGATGGAGGAAATGATAGACCCATTGATTTTGCATCAAGAACAATTAATATATACAGTTATCAGCGTCATGCACAATTCTTTCTTAATTCTGTCACCGTTTGCTTTTGGTTCAGTGGTAGAATGCTCACCTGCCACGCGGGCGCCCCGGGTTCGATTCCCGGCCGATGCATTTTTTTTTACAATTTTTAAAACTCATTTATATTATTAAAATATATGTGCTTTTCCTGTCTATGTACAGATTTATGGTCTATGTACACAAGTATACAAGTATGTATACAAGTTATTTGCAAATTGCGTGGCAAATTTGCCATTTCGCTCGCAAGCAGCGCCTTAGCGGTGAAGATGGGAGGTAATATCAGCTGACCTAATGGACATGTAAAACGTGTTTAACAGGACATAGAGAAAAATCTGGAAAATATATTTTTCTGATTTTTAGTCAAGAAAAATAAATTGACAGGTTCTGGGAAAAAAGTAGTTGTTTTTTATTCAGAAAATGATGATGACAATATTCCTGTATGATATTTGATTATCAGATACAAAATTATATCCGGAAAAATTCCAAAAAGCAGAGACCACGGGTGAAGCCAGTTCATTTTTAGTATGCAGGACAAAATTTTAACAGAAAAACATTCATTCGAGCAGAAGACACAAAGCCAGATCATCTCTTTATAAAAATATCGATTCTCAGACACAAAGTTTGGAGCGGGACGTTTCACAAGAATGACATCCACGGCGCCAATTTATAATTGTAACGAATAGTATTTGAATAAAAGCATTTAATCGGGTAAAACCCGGGCATTGCCCTTTCTTAATCAATTCTGTCACCGTTTGCTTTTGTGAATGGAATAAATACCCAAATATGGCCATTTCTCATAACCATCGGTGGTTCAGTGGTAGAATGCTCGCCTGCCACGCGGGCGGCTCGGGTTCGATTCCCGGCCGATGCATTTTTTTTTTTTTACAATTTTTAAAATTCATTTATATATTATGCAAGAATGACATCCACGGCGCCAATTTATAATTGTAACGAATAGTATTTGAATAAAAGCATTTAATCGGGTAAACACTGGGCGTTTCCCGGGTCATTCGGCTAGTGTCACAGACGGAAAGCCTATTCCACAAATGCTGTCACCCAGAATGATGAGATGGAGCCTAACACTGGCAGCATATGCATATGAAATTGAACATAGAGCTGGAACATTGAACATAAATGCTGATGCTTTGAACAGAACACCTTTGGGAAAGACACACCTAGAAAGACCAAAGCCAGCCGATGTCTTCCTTTTGGAAACTAATGAAGATTCACCTATAGAAGCAAAGAAGGTGGCAAGGCTGACCCTGGAAGACCCAGCTCTGGAAAGAATTGTGCAATGGATTCGACTGGGATGGCCAGACCACTGCCCGGCAGAGGAATTCAGACCTTACTTAAATAGGAGATACGAATTATCCTTACACAGGGAATGCCTACTATGGGGAAATAGAGTAGTAATACCACCAGCACTTCAAAGAAGAACAATAGTGCTGGATCATGGCAGCGACGGTTGGCTCCGGCAACACTGAGCTGACGTCACACTTCCTGTTGATGTAACCCTACCTGCGGCGTTGCCATCGCCATGTTCCTTCTCTCCATGTGTGTTTACTTTTAATCTATATATATTCCCTTTACCTTATAGTTAATTAAAGTATAATTAACGTTGAACGCTGTGTGTAATCAATTGGAATACAACAAAGATTATGAGACTGAAGAAGCGCAAGGATTAAAACGTCAGACTGAAGAAGCGCAAGGATTAAAACGTCAGACTGAAGAAGCGCAAGGATTAAAACGTCAGACTGAAGAAGCGCAAGGATTAAAACGTCAGACTGAAGAAGCGCGAAGCCTAAAACGTGAGTAAACAAATTTCCTTTGATTACTTGGAACATCCTTTTTTCTACTTATCTAATATTTTGTAAAATGGCAAACACGACGATTACAAAATTAAATGGTGCTAATTACTCCAGCTGGAGCTTCCAGATGAAACTCGTTCTAATCGAAAATGATTTGTGGAGTTTGATCAATCCAGGAGAGGCTAAGCCTGACCCTAGTGACCTTGTTGCAACAAAACTTTTTTTGTCGCGGGAGGGTAAGGCGTTTGCAAAAATTTGCCTCGGGATTAATGATGAACAACAATTGCATGTTCAACATTTGAATACTCCGAAAGAGGTCTGGGAGGAACTGGAAAAATTATACGCACCAAAGGATAGTAGATATCGAGCCGTACAACTAAGAAGGCAGTTATATGGCGAAAGGTTGACTCAGCACAGCAATATGGAAGGGTATATGGGGAATATAAACTACATTGTAAACGAACTGGCCCAAATTGGCGACAAAATTGATGATGGCGATTTGGCTATGGTTCTTTTGGGTGGATTACCAGAGGATTGGGACACCGTTGTCTCAACCATATGTAACTTGCCTGATTCAGACTTCACGACCGCCACAGTTAAAAGACGGCTGTTGGCAGAAGCAGAAAGGCGTTCGTCAAATCTACCAAAAGATGTGGGTGCCATGGTCGTTAATGCCTCTTCGAAGCCCATTGAAACAGAAAAACAATTTAAAGCAAAGGTTGTTTGTTTCAAATGTGGAGGTAAAGGCCATTATGCAAGGGAATGCAGGAAGAAAGGAAAGAATGAACAAAGACCAAAGAGGTTTGACCAAAACAAAGGCGTAAATATGTCGGCAATGTGCAACACTTTGTTTGGAGCTACCGCCGATACCTGGATCATAGATTCTGGAGCGACGCACCATATGACTCCCAAGAGAGATTACTTCACATGTCTGAAAGAGTGCACAAGCAATATGAGTTCCATCACTGTTGCGAATGGCTCTTCTATAGAAGCATGTGGTATCGGTACTGTCAGTGCCAATATTGTTGGACACAAGGGAGATGCCAGCAAAATGGTTGCCCAGAACACCTTGTATGTTCCAGATATGCGTCACAGTGTTCTGTCTGTGCTCCAAATGATAGAAAACGGTAGAAAAGTTGTCTTCAATAAGAATGGTTGCCACATTATGGACATGAAAGGTAAACTCTTGATAGAGGGAAAGAAGTTGGGTAGACTTTACTACGTCCAGACTACTCCATTCTCTCCGATAGATCAGAATGATCGTGTTTCTCTTGCATCTGAATGCAAGGAAGAGCTTACACTGGAACTTTGGCACAAAAGGCTGATGCATGTAAATGCATATACGATAGAAAAGATGGCCAAGAACCAAAGCGTAAGAGGACTTGATTGCAGCCCGGCAAAGCCAGAAAAGTGCGAAGACTGCTTGATCGGCAAGTCTTACCGTCTGCCATTCCTTCAACACTCACACAAGGAGGAAAAAGAAATCATGCCATTGGACTTGGTGCATGCGGACTTGATGGGTCCACTCGACGTATTGAGCTGGGGAGGAGCCAAGTACGTCTTAACCATCATTGATGAATCTACGAGATATACAAGTGTATTTTTCCTGAAAAACAAAGGCGGAACCCTGGGAAAAGTCAAAGAGTGGATTCAAGAATCTGAGAAACAAACCAGCCGGAAACTAAAACGAATACGTACGGATAATGGCTTGGAATTTTGTTCCAAAGAATGGGACACTTTCTGCACGAGCGTTGGAATAGTTCATGAACACACTATGACGTATACACCTCAACAGAATGGTGTGGCAGAAAGAATGAATAGGACACTCCTAGATCTTGTCAGGAGCACTATATCTGGAAGTGGTCTGCCAAAGGCTTCCTGGGCGGAGCTGACTTACACCGCAGCCTATGTCAGAAACAGAGTTCTCAACAATCACAATGGTGAAAGCACGCCATATGAACTGTGGACAGGGAATAAGCCTAGTCTTAAACACCTAAGAGCTATTGGCTGTCAAGTATTTGTCCATATTCCAAGACAAGTCCGTAAATCCAAACTCGAAAGGAGAGCTGTCAAAGGTAACCTTGTTGGATATGCACTCAGAGGACGTGGCTACAGAGTGTGGATTCCTGAGATGAAGAAAGTGGTGGAATCTCGGGACTGTGTCTTCAAAGAGAGTGATGTATCGAGGAACGACAGCAACCGGGAGGTGCTTCCATCAGTTGAACACTACAGCTATGGGACACAACGGGAGATTGAAGAGAATCCAGTGTCTTTATTAGATCAAGAAGACCTGATACCTACAGAAGAGGACAGCCATAATGAAGATACTGTGAAACCTTCTCCTACTCGATCTCATCCAATGATCCTAAGGAACCAGAGAAATGCTCAGAACTCAACTGAACTCCTCAGTACTGAAGTAAATAAGGGAGATCCTACTTCGTATAAAGACTCTGCCCCAATTGTTTGTAAGTGGGAGAAACCTACACGAACTTCATCGTTCGAGACTTCAAGCGGCGAAGTGATCCATGAATAGGAGGTCACTTCGAGGGAGGAGTTTGCTGGATCATGGCAGCGACGGTTGGCTCCGGCAACACTGAGCTGACGTCACACTTCCTGTTGATGTAACCCTACCTGCGGCGTTGCCATCGCCATGTTCCTTCTCTCCATGTGTGTTTACTTTTAATCTATATATATTCCCTTTACCTTATAGTTAATTAAAGTATAATTAACGTTGAACGCTGTGTGTAATCAATTGGAATACAACAAATAGAACAGCTACATGGAACGCACCCTGGGGTGGTGCAGATGAAGGCTATTGCAAGGAGCCACGTATGGTGGCCAGGAATGGATAAAGCAATAGAGGATAAGGTCAAAAGATGTGAAAGTTGCGTGGTGCGGAATAATCCAAAGCAAGCCCCAGTCCATCCCTGGATAACACCAAAGAAACCTTGATCGCGCATTCACATGGACTATGCGGGCCCATTTCAGGGAAATACCTTCCTAGTGGTGGTGGATGCGCTGTCAAAGTAGCCTGAAACGATCATCATGAACACATGTACTGCGGCAGCCACAGTGCAAGCCTTACGAAACTTTTTTTGCTGTTCATGGCCTACCAGACCAAATTGATTCGGATAATGGTTGAATGTTTATAGGTCATGAGTTCCAAGAATTCACAAGAAAAAAATGGAATCAGACTTATAACTTCAGCCTCTTATTATACACAAACAAATGGGCAAGCGGAAAGAGTGGTGCACTTAAACAGTTACTAAGGTAAAATGGTTTGAAGAATATTCCAACTGTTCTAGCACGTGTTCTTTTTGCAATGAGGACCACACCTCATGGATCTACTGGAGTAACGCCAGCTGAGTTACTGATGGGTAAGAGATTGACTACCAGAATGGACCTATTACACCCTGAAAAGAAGAGTGATGAAGCAAGTGAGGAGGGAAATTCTCCTGACAAATTCAAGTCCCCAGATCAGGTTTATTTGCGCAATTATAACAGGAAAGGAAAGTGGACACCTGGGACCATAAAAACTGCCCTTGGACCCAGAAACTATGAAGTAATAACGAAGGATGGAACAACGGCAAAAAGACATCAAGATCAACTAATGAGAAGGCTGAGCAAGGAAGAAGTGGAGGAAACAGTGGAAGGGTTCGACAAAGAAGAAGAGAATGACCCAGAGAAGGGAAAGGAAGAAACAATCCCGACTGGTAGACCAGTCAGATCAAGACGACCACCTGAAAGACTATGTTGTTGATTGGGATGAAGAGGTGTAATATATAATATGTATATATAGTTTTGACCAAGGACTTGTTTGTTTTTGCGTGATGTTATCAACATATAGCGCGAGGTATTCATGTTTTTAGTTCTTATGATAATTTTGTAATAATAAAATATTATGCAAATATATAACTTTTCAGTAGCATACAATCTCTTTCAATAGAAACTACACTACCTAAGATTATTGAATATTAGTTAGAAGAGTACATAACACTCTTGATTTTGTAATAGTTTAGATAAGGTTTTGCTTTTGTATACATGTATATTTTAAGATATTGTTTTGATAATGTTATTCAGTCGTGAACAGAATGATAAAAATAGTTTAGATAAGTTATAATTAGCTTTAATTTAGTTTATAAAAAAAAACATAAATTGAGAAAAGTATTGCCTGATTTAAATCTTAAGAATAAAAAAAGAAAGGCTTATATACATAATTTACAAAAGATTTCAGCCGGCCAACGGGAAACAACAACAATGGGTTTATATAGGGGAAAGTGCCGGCATCTGATGGTCGATAGAGCAATTTGTTCTAGGATCTATGATATTAAAATAAAATATAATCCCTATATAATATATATCCTTCCTTATATCTATAAAAATGAAATACAAAATCGATGTTTGTTATCGCGTTGCGCAAAATCTACAGAATAAATCTTTATGAAATTTCGCATGTAGGTAGGATTTCGTTTAACATATAGGCTATTCAAAAAACTAAAAAGGTTAATGTGCTTTTTTTTTTAAATAAAAAACCAAAAAGCGTTAGTTCCAGCCTTTTACCGCTTGGGCGCAGCACTGGTCGCGACGATAAATGAATTTGATTGGTTAATAATTAACACGTGGTTTGTTTACACGATGAATGTTAGTTTGTTCACACGATGAATGTTTTTAAAAGGTAAGATTACCCAATCGCCGTGAAACTTTAGGAAGTTATTTACTATACTACTGTGAAGATTTCTGGTTTGAATTTGATGTGAAATAAATATTCTTTGCAATTTTATTTGCAAATTTTCTACTTTCACTCGCAAGCAGCGCCTCTAGCAGCGTCTGGTGAAATTATATTTATAAAATGTAACAATGCTTAAAATGTTTTCCAAGTATAATAAATTTAATTTGAGAATTTAGTAATATAATATTCCAATGACGTAAAAAATACTTGGCATTTCAATATTAATATATATTTAAAGAAAAAAATTGTAACGTTTTTGTTTTAAATGTTAAAATGTAATGTTAAAATATATTTTTACATTGTTAATTTAATTTGCTGTTGTTTTATAAAAATGATGATGCAACTTTAATTGTTGTTGTGAAAATATCTTTATTTACGGAGCTGCTAACCATAATAAATGATTTTTGAGCCCCTAATTGTTGTTGTTTATTATCGTTTGTTTATATAAAAAAAATTACATTGTATGTGATGATGATAACAAGAATAAAATTTTAAATGAATATATATAATTCTTTTGATTGATGATATGATTGATAGTGGAGAGAAATAGAATCTTCAGAGAATTAAAAAACAACAATTACCCTAGCAAATTTGTCGAAAAACATTTTTATAAACCAAAATCTCCACTTTTAAATAACACCCCTGATCAATCAAAAAAACTTTACTGCTCCCTCCCCTACAGCTACGGCTCTGAACGCATCGCCAGAGTCCTAAAGAGATACAACATCATAACTACCTATCAATCATCTTTAAATTTAAAAAAGGCCTTACGCCATTCAGACACTAAACAAATTAACAAAATGGAAAACAAAATCAACGTAATTTACAAAATACCTTGTAACAATTGCCAAGCTAATTATATAGGTGAAACCAGCAAACCACTTAAAGATCGTTTAAATCAACACAAATCAGGACTAAGGAATTACAACCCACTGTCTCTCCTTGTAGATCATGCACTAAAAAACAATCACACTCCGGATTTCGAAAATACAGCTATTTTATACCAGAACATTAAAGAGAAACACTGCCGATTGTTCTTAGAAAGCTGGGCCTCTGCAGAAGACAAAGAAAGCATTAATAGGAAAATTGATTTACCAGACATCTACACACCATTTAGATCTTCTTAATTTTTTTTTTGTCTAATTATTTTAATTTCAATTAGTCAATTTTTATTTTTAAATTGACTTATTATATACTTTTTTAAAGGGAGAGGTGCCGTTTCTTTAAATTACATAACTTTGCTTTATTTAATTTATTTTTTTTGCTTTAATGAATTTTTAAATTTTGTTGTAATACCCGCGATTTCTTAAATTATTTTTTCACACATTAGTTATTACCTGTAATTAATACATACCACTTGTTTAATTATTTTCACATTTATCGCTTTAATACACAAAAGTATTGATACATTAAATATATAACTTATTACATGAAATACTTTAAACTTTTTTAGTTTCCACTTTTTAATCTATTTTTTTTTTCTCATATATTCTTCCTAAATTGCTTTAACTTCCATTTCAATGCATTTTTATAAAATATTTTTTACTTACATTTAAATCGATCTCCATCAATTTTGAAATGAATTTTTAAATACCCACATTTTTTGTTAAACCTTTTTAAAAAGTTCTTACAGTTTATTGTTTAAATCATTTTAAATTCATTTTCAAATGTTTTAATAGATACATATATTTTTACATTATTTTTATGTACTTTTTAAAAAAACATTTTAAAATATAAAGATAGAACCCATATTTTTCCGTTAATATTTTAATATATTTTACATTTTGATTGCAATTTTTTATAATAATTATTTTTTACATTCACAAATTTCTCCCACCTACTCTGTATTTTAATTGATTTCAACTGTGATATTATAACACTATGCGGCGCTGAGTTTATGTATACAAAAATGTAATGCCTCGATAAAGGTTGGCGTTCAGCCAGCCGAAATATTGGCAAAATAAATATATTTTTAAATCCAATATATGCCTTTTATTATCTAATATATAATTCTTTGAGAAAAAAGAAATAATTAATTAACAAATTCACAAAAGTGACAATATCTTATTTAAAATATAATAAATGTTTCAAAAAAATTATGTGTTTCAAAAATATATTTAAACGCATATAACAATATTTATATTTATATACGTTTATACACTGCGTGACATTGAAAATGGAACACCAAGAAATAGTGGCTAGAAAATTATGCAAATTTCAGGGTAGACGCGCCTAACCGAGTTATGCAAATGATGTAAAATGCGCAGCTCTCGTGCGCACATGGAGTAAGATATAAGGGAAGGAACTTGCAGAAACGACAGTATTCGTGTAGTTATTTCTTCAAGGAAAATCATTGTAGAAATTTTGTTCTTGTGTCAAAAGACACGTGTAATAACAGAGAATGCCAGGTCATTGTAAACGGAGGCAGTTCAAGCAGACAGACGCTTTTACGAGGGGCATGGTGATCGGACTGAAAAGGGCAGGTTGGTCCATACGTCAAATCGCAGCTGATACACACCTTGGTGCGTCCACGGTGCACCGACTGTGGAGAAGATGGTTGGAACAAGGAAATGTGGCCATTTATAGGAATGTCGGTGCAACCAGAGTGACGTCAGCACGTGTGGATCGGCGTATCCTTCGACAAGCAGTGGCGGCCCCACAAGCCACTTGTACCGCCATCCTGCAACATGTGCAAGACACCCTAGATCATTCCATCTCGACCAGAACCATTTCCCGTCGATTGGTTGCTAATGGCTTGTACTCATGCCGTCCGCTAAGAAGACTGCCATTGACCCCACCGAATAGGCGCCAACGTTTGGAATGGTGCCGGGCTAGATCGACGTGGATGACGGAATGGCACAGGGTCGTGTTCTCAGATGAGTCGCGTTTCTGCTTGTCCAGTGATAGTCGCCGTGTACGCGTGTGGCGTCGACGTGGAGAAAGGTCCAATCCGGCAGCAATTGTGGAAAGCCCCACCGTGCGACAACGTGGAATCATGGTTTGGGGCGCAATCGCATATGATTCCAGGTCACCTTTACTTCGTATTCAGGGCACTATGACGGCCCAACGATACGTTGATGATGTGCTGCGACCGGTGACACTCCCCTACCTTCAGGGGGTACCCAATGCCCTTTATCAGCAGGATAACGCCCGACCGCACACTGCTCGCATTAGCCAACAAGCTCTGCAAGATGTACATATGCTTCCCTGGCTGCCGTACTCTCCTGATCTCTCACCAATCAAGCACGTCTGGGACATCATTGGACGCCGTTTGCATGCCTTGCCACAGCCGCGTTCAGAAGACGAACTGTGGCAAATGGTTGAGAGGGAATGGAGTGCCATCCCTCAGGACGCCATCCGTACTCTGATTGACTCTCTACCTAGACGTGTTGCTGCGTGCATCGCCGTCCGCGGTGGTCCTACTTGCTACTAAGCCGACGCCGTTCTCGCTCTGTATTATGACTATCATTTTGAAATAAAGATCACTTATTGTTCGTCCCTGTCTCTCTCTGTCTGCCGAGTTTCATCACTTTCTGGGCACTATTTCTTGGTGTTTCATTTTCAATGTCACGCAGTGTAAATCAATATATAGGTGGATTGGATGTTTTCTAGAATCGTTTTAACAAATGTTCGTTAGGCAAACTTTTACTCGGATAAAAACTGTGCGAAGCCGGGTACATTCGCTAAATACAGTTATTTACAAATCTTCGTGTGTAGCAAGATACTATTCCTTCAACTTCAAATTACCGAGTGGACTAATTAATACTGATTTTTTTGAACTTATCGAGTATTTTTCAAGGGACCGGGAAAAAATTATCGAGAGTGTAGACAAGTATAGATTCAGTAAGGATTGGATGTTTGCTAGAATCGTTTTAACAAATGTTTGTTAAGCAAACTTTTACTAAGGTAAAAATCGGGCGAAGCCGGGAACATATATATATATATATATATAGTTTGTCGGCTATGCACGCTCTCAATATGTAACTCATCTCGCTGAAATTTGAACAGGACAGAGAGTTAAATCTGGAAGAGTTTTTTGTCGCACTTTAAACAAGAAAAATTATATTTAACCAAGTTACGATGTACTAGAGCGCCATCTGTTATCAAATTATAAAACTCTTTTAGAGGCGTATGAATTAACTTTTGTTATAAGTTTGGTTATTATGTTTTGAAACCCTAATGGTAGACCAGACATATACAAAAAAATTTAAATTGGAGTAATTATTAAAAAAAGAGGTCTGCTGAACCGGGAATTCTCAAATAGAAGTTCAGCGGCGTTTCATCCTTTCTCTATTACGTCATAGACCTCTTTTCAACCTGATTTTATGTGTTAATATAAAGTTACTTCAGTGAAACATTTATATGAACAGATATAACGAATATAAGTGTTACCAAATTCTTACTGTGAACCTACCTTGACCGCGCCGCCTTCAACTGTAAACATCTATTTCTGGATGACACATGTTGTGGGGGTTGGGGGACAAAATTAGATCGTCCATTCTGAAGTTTTAGAACAACAAGATATTCAAAGAAGAAATAAAAGATAGTTAAGGGAAGAAATCCAAACTTTATAATCTTTACAGCCAGTTATATTAAAATAACTGATTCAACACTTATTCATCTTTCAATATTCCTTTAAAAAGGCAAACTATTAGAGTTTAATAAAGCTATTAATTGTGAAAATTCACTTTTATTTAATTTCCATTTTCCTCCCCAGAAATTGGAGATTAAACAAAATGAATTCTATACAATATTACTTTAAAAATCTTGTGAAAAATCTTCAAATCAGCTATTTAATTTAAGTTTAACTAATTGTTAAAGATTATAAATTTGTAGTATTTATTATTGAGAGAAATTATAGAAAGTTTATTTAATAAATGGATACTTCCATTTATTTTTTTAAAAGTATTTTATAATTGATATACTGTTGAAATATTTTACTTGTCTGATACTAAATTTGTTTTTAATAAATTCCATGTTTAAATTTTTAACATCTTCTATGAAATTTTCTAATATATTATTTATTCTATAAAATCTTAGAAACTGACCAAAATATATACCTTTACAACAATTTAATTTAATATTAGAATTCATATTACAGTATTTTATAATATTGAAATTATAATTACTTTTTTTATTATAAATTTTAATAGCATTATTTGTAAGGTCTATATTTAGGTCTAAAAAGTTAACTTTTTTGTTTCTATAAATTTTTTCATTGTTCTTAAGTTTCAAGTATTTAGGATAAATTTTAGGTATTAAGTTTTTGAACTGTGGATTATTAAATATTATGATGTCATCTACATAGCGGAACATTTGCCAGTTAACATTATTTTGTAGAAAGTATTCTCTTTCGTACCAGAATAATATTAAGTTTGCTAATAAAGGACTAGAAGAAGTTCCCATGGGAACGCCTTCTGATTGAATATATATTTTATTTTAAAATTCTATATAGTTAAAATTTAAAAATGTTTCCAGTAGAGTTTTTGCTGTTTTAAGATCTAATTTAATTGTTTTATATCTGTTATGAATAATTTTAATGTGGAAAGTTTTGTCATTAATGATTTCGTTAAATAAATTGGTTATTTTATTATTTAGATCTCTTAAATTTATTTTAGAATATAGGTCCTCAAAGTCAAATGTGTGTACTGTTTCCATGTTTGTCCAATTGTTCATTAAATAGTTAATGATTTTTTTATTTGAGTCGATAAATTTATAATTATATTTATTAGTTAATTTATTTATAATAAATTGTAGTGTTGAAGCTAATTGTATATCAATGTTTTTTATAACTGAATTTATACCAGATGTGATTGTTCTGAAAGAAATAGGTTTTTTGTGTAGTTTAGGAATTATATAGAACTTTGGTATGTTTGGATTTTTGTAGTGATTATAAATTTTTAGTGAATTTTCAACGTTTTTGATGTCTTTTTTTGATTTTTGTGGCTGTAGTTCTAGCAAAAGTGTATTTATGATTATTATCAATTTCCTTTTTTAGTATATCGTGGTATAGATTTTTACAAATTATAGATAAGTTATTGGAACATTTATCTATAGGAGTGATAATAAAGTCCTTCTGTAATTTAATTATATTTTCTTTAAAAGAAGGAATATCTGAATTAGGTTTTGTGTATTTAAGTGTATTATTATAATAATTTATAATTTCCTTTTTAATATTATGTTTCCATTCCAGAAAAGTAAATTCTGGAATACTGTATTTTATACTAGTTTTATTTATGAAAATATCTATATCTTTTAATATAGATTTAATTGTATTATTATAATTGTGTTTAATTTGAGGTATATATTTATACCCTTTATTTAAAATATCCTGATATTCTGGATTTAAAAAATAAAAATTGCTAGTTAATATATGACCAGAAAACTTATATCTATCGATATAGTTGCTGCAATTACATTTAATTTTTTTAAAATTTGCCAAATTATTAATAAATTGGTTATAATTGCAAACTAAATTACCTATATTTTTGTTGTATCTCCAGATTGTTTTGAAATTTAAATTTTTTATAGGGAAAAGATTATTAATGTTTTGGTTATTAAAAATATCAATAAACTTAATATGATTAAATAAATTGTTATTAAATTTAATGATAATATTAATGTTATTAGTAGATTGTTTAATTTTTCTGTATTTAAAGATGTCGTGTGTGATATCTATTAATCTGTTAGTCAGATTATGAATTTTAATATATTCTATAAGTTTGATAAATTTATTATTATTTAGTTTAAATAATGTTTTAATAAATTTATCGACGAAGTTGTTAGTGTACATTTGTTTTGGGTCCAGTAATTCTTCAAATTCAATGTAACCTAATTTATTGGTAGTTTTACCTCTAGTTTTATTAGGTTTAGTTTTAAATTCATTTTTTTTTTTGTATTTGCAGCTGATTTCATAAGTTGAAATTTCTTCTGTTTGTGGTTTGTATGTGTAGTTTAATTCGTCATTAAGTCCATAAGGGAATAATGTGTTGTGTTTATAAATGTAGTTGTTTTCTAATAATAGTCGTTGTTTTTTGTTTTGACATATGTCTAGTATTTCTATCTTAAAGTTGTTAAAAGTATGTAATTGATTGTGTTCTTTCATATAAATATTACCAATTGATTTTTTAGCGTGGTTTCTATGTAGGTTTATTCGTATATTTAATGGATTACACGTTTGTCCTATATCCAGAAATAGATGTTTACAGTTGAAGGCGGCGCGGTCAAGGTAGGTTCACAGTAAGAATTTGGTAACACTTATATTCGTTATATCTGTTCATATAAATGTTTCACTGAAGTAACTTTATATTAACACATAAAATCAGGTTGAAAAGAGGTCTATGACGTAATAGAGAAGGGATGAAACGCCGCTGAACTTCTATTTGAGAATTCCCGGTTCAGCAGACCTCTTTTTTCAATAATTACTCCAATTTAAATTTTTTTGTATATGTCTGGTCTACCATTAGGGTTTCAAAACATAATAACCAAACTTATAACAAAAGTTAATTCATAGTATAGATATATTACTAAATACAACTATTTATATTCATATTTTAAAATAAAAAAAATTTAAAAAATCATTTAAAAAAAAAGGATAAAATATAAAATTATAAATATATATATATATACTAACAATCTTAACTACCTTCTTTACAAAACTTTTTGTCTTCTTATTATTAGTTTGATCAAAAGTACATGGTTCTGTCTTTCTCTCTTTTTTCTAACTATTATATATATTCTCACTTCGATTATTCTATATATAGGATTAGAGTATGTCTAAATGACGTGTAAAAGCCGATGCAAAAGACGTTACGTTGTTAAATTTTATTGTTATTAATTATAAATATATAATTAACTAGATGATGTTTTAGAAGTAAAGGAATTTTTTTTTCTCTCTATCTATACTAAATAATAACAATTTACTAATTTTATAATTTGAATTTAAATAATCAAAATAATTAAGATAATTTTAATAGAATACTTAACTATAAAACTATACAACTATTTATTTATATATATATATATATATATATATATATATATATATATATATATATATTTGTCATAATTTGTATAATACCCAAAATGTATAATTTATTTTCACCATAATTATTATGTTAAAATGTAAATACAAATTCATCCATGTATAAATCTGTACAAAATAAATCTGGAGGCCAGCGCGCGGCGCAGTGGCGCGTTCTCACGAGTGTCGAACAAGTTCTTTTTTTGACGCATACATGCACAACGGTCGCACCCTTCCATTCGACCACGACAAATACGACAAGTAAGAGTCGACATAAATAAGAACCTCAATAGAATGAGCAAGTCAAAGAGACAAGCAGGCCAGAAAGAAGCCGAGTTAGCTCAAAAGAAGAAGTCGATAATAAATGCACTAACAGCGATGATGAGAAGATTAGGGCGAGACGCGCACACCACCGCAGCCAGATTTGACGGTTCCAGTTCCGCGGCGTCGTTCTTAAGGGAGCTGGAGGGGTCCCCGAATTCCAAAGCAGCAGCTGTGATGAAAAAGACCGCAAGGTAGTGGCAGCGCGAGAGGGAGAGCCCGGACGACACTACAATCTATGGACTACCTCCACGAACCCTACTGGAAGATCAAACAAGTCCTTGAGAATCTGTACCTCCCACCCGAGACACCGACCCACCAAGAGTTCTTACAATTACGTTGCGGGCCTCAAGGCTTACAAGCATACTATTTACAGAAGGTACGCATGGGTACGCAGCTCGACATCGACCGCAAGCAAATGTTCAATGCTCTCACTCAAGGAATGCCCTCCTACAGTCGCAATCTCCTACTGATTGCATCACCTAGCAGCCCGTCGGAATGGTTCAATCTGGCCAGGAAAATCTATGGTATCGGTCTCCCGGGATTTCTTCTCCCACACCACGTCCATCTCCGCGCCAATCCGGTATACAAGCAAACAATTCATTAAGACGCTCATCCCAGAAGCGACCAGGAGGATCTCCCTCCACCCCGCCTACACCCTGCAAGCACTGCCAAGGGCCCCACCGGAACAATCAGTGCCCACAACGGTCCACCTTGCCTGGACAGCGTGTCGATCATCCTCGACTGGCGACACCGCCGCGGTATTTTCGTGACAGCACTACCAAGTAACCAGAAGTACAACACACACGCCATTAACGGCGTAAGTACCCTGACTCTCAAGTTGCTACTAGACAACCATTTGTTTTCATTTTTAATAGATACTGGCGCTAATATTAATATAATTTGTTTAAAACAATTCAAAACATTAGGGAAAAAAATTTTACCTTTAAATAATGGTGTTACTATTAGAACTTTGTCTCATAATATCCAACCTGTGGGATTTGCATTTATTTTGGTAACTGTAGGATCCATTAAGGAACACTTGTTATTTTATATAATAGATAATGATCTACCATTTGGCATTTTATCTTTAAATTCATTGGGGATATTTCGATTAACTATTGATTTTTTTTTTCAAAAATAATATATCAGGATAATATTATGTTAGCACAGTCACAATATTGCTTTAAAGATTATTTTACGCTATCAATAAAAAACTTTAAAATTCAACCCGACCTTAATATCCATACCATGCCCCACACTACTCAATTATTTCCTCATAACAACTTTAATAGTACCACAAATGTAGAAAATTATATAGTTGCACATCCTCATCTAATAAATGAATGTAAAAATCTTATTAGAGAAAATATTGGTTTGTTTTTTATCGATAAGTTTTCAGTACCTGCTTTAAATATCGACCCGGTTAAAATAATTCCTAACAGTTATAAGATTATAACACTAAGACCCTATAGAATACCATATAGCGATTACCCTGAAATAAAATATCAAATAGAGAAAATGTTAGAAAATAAAATAATAGAACCATCGAATAGCCCATATGCCTCTCCCGTAACATTTGTTAGAAAAAGGGATGGCTCGAAACGTTTTTGTGTAGATTTTAGAAAATTTAACGAATTAATGTCTGTAGATAATTATCCCATACCAATAATAGAAACAGTACTAGATCAATTATCTAATTCCAAATACTTTTCCATTATAGATATAACCTCCGCCTTCTGGCAAATTCCTATCCATCCCGAATCTAGGTCTCTACTTTCATTTGCAACCCACCTGGGGCAATACCATTTTAATAGACTTCCATTTGGTCTCAAATTAAGTCCCCAAATATTCGAAAGGCAGTTAAATCGATTGATACAAAAACACAAATTGACATATGCTAATCATTATTTTGATGACTTCATAATCCATTCTAATAGTTTAGAGGAACACTTAGGACACTTATAGGAATTTTTTCATTTTTGTATATTAGAAAATATAAATTTAAATCTTAATAAATGCCAGTTTTTCAGGACATCTATTTACTACCCGGGGTATAAGATTAGTTCAGGTACCTGCACTCCACATGTTAAGAATATAGATGTAATTAATGCCATGAAACCCCCTACTAACGTAAAAACCTTGCAATCATTCCCCCCCCCCCCCCCCTAGGCGCCATTAATGTTTACAAAAAATTCATTCCAGATTATGCGCGCATCAGAAATCCTCTAAATCAACTTTTGAAAATGAGCGTTAAATGGAAATGAACGTCAGACTGTCAAAAGGCGTTTGACAAACTCAAACAACTGCTTTCATCAGGTCCCATTCTCCATCTTTATAAATCAGATTTGCCCTGTCAAGTGTGCTCTAATGCATCTTTGCAAGGGATAGGAGGAGTACTGAAATAGCTCCATCTCTCTCTCTATCCAGATGGAAACTCATATCCAGTACAATATTATAGCCGCACTCTGCGCAAATACGAGGGCAATTATACCATCACCGAATTAGAATGTCTGGCCATAATTGAAACAGTAGATCGTTTCAAGGTCTATCTGGCGGGAAATTGTTTTACTATTTTCACCGATCATTGCGCCTTACAGTGGCTGAAAAACATCAAAAATCCGACAGGAAGACTCTTTCGATGGAGTTTGAGATTGTCAGTCTACGACTATCAGGTGAAGTTCATCAAAGGCACCAAACAACTAGAGGCTGACCTGTTATCCCGAAATCCGTTTTGTGGTCTTCTTGACGCCACGCAATTAAAAATGTGCCAAAGTGAGCTTCGGGATAATTCCAAGTATGTTCACCAAACCTCAGGCTTGACTACCGTCACCAGACGTGGGGTGACCAAATTAGTCGTTCCGCCATCCTTACGACCCACCATAGAGAAGCCCACCAGAAATTCAACCATCCAGGAATTTCTCAATTGACTAGGATCATCTCCGCCCAATACCTTTGGAGCGGAATGTCGATAAACATTCGTGACTTTGTTAAGAATTGTAACATCTGTCAAATGAGCAAAACCCCAAAAGGACCGAAGTATGGAGAGTTGGGTGAATTGTCAGAATCCCCACTGCGATTCGAACTGGTCTCTATGGACACTATAGCCGGGTTTGTTAGATATAGAAGTGAAAAGAATTATCTGCATGTAGTAGTAGACCACGCGACTCGATTCGCATGGAAATTTCCATCTCGTTCAACCAGTACGACCACATATATTCAAGTAATAAAAAGGGTGCTACAAATTTGTTGTCCGAGACGTCTCCTTACAGATAGAGCCCCTGCCTTTACATCACCGAGGTTTAGGAGATTTCTAATCTTTCATAACATTCAACCAATGCTCACTACATGCAACTATCCACAAGCAAACGGTTTATCCGAACGTTTGAACGCAACCCTGACCGGAAAACTTAGGCTCCTTCATCTTCAACATCCAAGAGCTAGTTGGACTATGCTCCAATCCAAAGTAGTTAAGGCATATAAACGATACCCCTCATTCACTCACGGAATTTCCCCCATCATACCTTATGAACGGCTCCCTACCAAAATAACTGTCACAACATCTAGATCCTTATCCATCGGTCACTGAAAACTAGACGCCTAGCGTTACAGAGAACGAAAGAACGTCATAAGCTAGATAAGATCAGATTTGACAAAAATCACAGGTCCCCCGACTTTGAGGTAGGCGATCTAGTCCTTACCAAATTTACCAACACCCCAATACGGGCAAATTAGTGCCTTACTTCAGTGGACCATACGAGATAATTGAGGTGATATCCCCATATACAGTTAGAATCAATAGACCTAATCAAGCTCAAAACTTAGACACGGAAATTATCCACGTAAACAAATTGAAACACTATTCCGAAGACACTAAGTACATCTTCACACCTCACTCAACGAACAAAAATAGCGCGCCAAAATCATATTTTATTTACCATCATTTCCCACCTGAAATATTTAATTATGATTATAAGAATTATGCATCTACATTAAGTAACCCATTTAATCACATGAACCCTGATATTTTCTTAGATAATGACGAACCAAAATTAGCAGCCAGATACATTTCTACTCCTGACACCATCCCAATGGTCCTTTGGAACACCTTCAAGGACTTCATTAATCACTCAGAAAAGGATGGTAACCACGACATTAAGATTGATGACAACCCATAAGATTCTATCGTCAGAGAATTCCTATATAGAATGGCGGAAATCTATTTCGAATTAGAATAACACCACCTGCGTAACACATAGACCACCCCAAACTGAAAGTCTTTTTCCAAATTCATTTCCTTTTAAGGTGTCAGCAGGATTACCGATAGTCACAGGCCCGTCTTAAAACAATCCGTTCAGGATGTACGTCACAGAATTCAGTTCATTTCCCTCTGACCACTTTCAATAAACCATTATGTTAACACACCAACATCAAAGTGATATTTTCCTTGCGCTACTTCATTGACATGACAACCGTCCCCTTTTCTCTCCATCCCAAACGAGAAACCTTCTAAGGACTCCATTGGCCCAGTTTGGATCATCCTGCCGAATTGTTCGCTACGACCCAAGTCCTCATTCCTCAAACATTCATTCTTTTTCATCCTTGAGCACCTTTTCAACACCTCTTTTCTTACGTTCCCTATGGAAAATACGGTGCATAGGAGGATGCTCAGCCCATAATCAATCCACCAACACTCCAGCGCAGGAGATCCTCTCACACACAGAACATTCTCACAAACAGATACACAGTCGTAGCCACATCACACAGATTCGTATTCTGCTACATTTAAAACATTTAAAAATTTATTATCATATGTATTATATATCAGATGTATTGTTGTTTTCATTTTTAATTATAAATATTTTAGCATAATATCACACAATTTTTTTATTATTTTTGTACCATAGTATCAGAAATCAATTTATAAAATTGCCTCCCAATCTCAACTAAATAATTTTAAAATCCTTTTAAATTTATTTATCCCACACAGGTTCCATCTGTCATAATTTGTATATTACCCAAAATGTATAATTTATTTTCACCATAATTATTATGTTAAAATGTGAATACAAATTCATCCATGTATAAATCATGTACGCCTCCGCCGCGTGGCGCGTGCTCACGAGTGTCGAACAAGTTCTTTTTTGACGCATACATGCACAACGGTCGCGCCCTTCCATTCGACCACGACAACTACGACATATATATAACTAGCCGAATGACCCGGGCAACGCCCGTGTTTTACCCGATTGAATGTTTTGTTTCAAATACTATTTGTTACAATTATAAATTGGGGCCTTAAATAATTGCATATGTTAGTTAATAACTATAGCCTATGTGCTTTTTCTGTCTATGTACTGTTGGCTTCCGTAGGCGTCTCTTACTGGGAAAAAGAAAGAGAGGATTCCATTTGGTTATTATCTAATATATGCATTTATTCAGGGAGCGACCCGCTCCAACACAATAGTTACAAAGACGAAATAGCGAGTGGGGGGGGGGGGGGGGGGGGCAAAGGTGGCGTGATCGTAGCCAACCAATAGGAGGGCGCCATTCCAAAAAAAAAAGCAAACGGTGACAGAGGTGAATGATTAAGAGATGAAGAATTGATGACGCTCGTAACTGTATATAGAATACCGTTAAGAGAATTTGATAATTTAAATAATTTGTTATTTAGTTTAAACATGTGAGGTTTGTTTTTGATATATGTAATAAATAAGTAGTTAGCATATAGTAATATAAAGGAAAAAAGTAACACCAGCAAAACATCGCGGTGAAACGTCATAGGCTGGGTAAAAAAAAAGAATAAGCGAAGAGAAAGTTTTATAGAAAAGAGCAAAGACAGAACCATGATAATAATTTTCCAAACATTAAAATTGAGCTAATTAGAGAAAGATAAGTTTTTCTCCTCTATTTTCTCTCTTGGTGAAAAAAGATAGATTATTATTTTTTTTATAGTATTGCAATCAATCAAGTGTCAAACAATCTAGTGTAAAACTGGAGGACACGATATAAGATAAAATATTAATTCAAACAAACAACAAAACAACAAACAAAACAGCTTTATTAGGGCATCTTGCCCTGTACGGATTCTCCGTGGAGTTACAGACAATATTAACCATAAGAGAACAGGTGAAAATAGAGTATTTACAGTTAAGGTATGGCAAACAGGGTGACTTTTTATTGTGCCCCTGTTCTTCTCTCTTCCATGAGTGCAATTTTATTCCCAACCGCTTTTTGAAAGTTGAACAGTTCAATTGCCCAACTTTTCTTATCTGAAACAGTTTTTATTAGCTTTATTGAGTTCAAATGCGGACTAGGAAGACTTTTCAGGATCTTTTTTCTCTCTCCTTCCAGATCCCCGCATTCAGCAATAAAATGGTATATTTCATCAGTTATCTGACTTCCACATAACCCACAGTACAAATCTTCTTTCTTAATTGCGTAAATATGATTTTCTTTGATCATTGTTGACATTAGTCTGATCTGTGCAATAAAACTCACTAAAGCTGAAGACAGATTACATGAAAAGTATTTTTCTGGAATAAATGAATCATAAAGTAACCTATAGTTTGAGTATGTTTTCGTAAGAGATAATTTTGCCAGATCTTGCTGCAATAGCTGTTCAATTTTTATTTTTAGTATATTCGGAAGTTCGATCTGTATGTCATCATAATTTAACCTATAGTTTAGCCATGTGAGTCCACAATGATTGATGATATCCATAATATTCTTACAGAATCCTATAGGTTTTTTTGTCATTAAGGAAATTTCCTTCAATCTATTCCGGCATAGCTTAGGTAGTCTATTGTCTTCCATTTTTTGTAATCTAATGAAATATTTCAAAATTAATTTGATCGTTGTAAAAGTCAAAGATATTCTGCCTGTTTCCAGCCTTACAATGTACCCTGGTATATATCTTGGTAGATTCAGAAAATTTTTGATAAACGTATTCTGTAATTGGTCTATAATATCCGTATTGTCCCAAGCCCACACAGGGGCCGCATAGAGCAGTATTGATTTAATAACTGAGTCAAATAAATTCAGAGCAACTTTTAATGAGTTAATTTTTTCTTTTTTTATCAGTCTAATAGTTGCATTTATTGCCGTAAAAGGGAGATCAAGAGGAAAGTGGTGAGTTTCTTTATTGAGCTGTACACAAGCTTTCGGACGTCACCCGTCCTTCATCAGGTGTTGACATGAATAAGAAGGAGATGCTATATTTATAAGCGACAGTTTAAAAGTATTAAAAATATTAAAAACAATCTGATGCACGCCCGCGCGAGAGCACATGCTAATAACAAAATATTTTCAATTTTACTCTGTACAAATATTATTCTGAGTTTGCATAAAGAACATCAGCCCGTTGAAAATCTGTATACCTAAGACGAAGTGAGAAAGGCGGACAACGAGAGGCGAAGACAAAAGCAAGAAAAAACAACAATAAAAATAAAAAATAAAAATAAAAAATCAGCGGAATAAAGATAAAGTTAAAAGTTACGAAGAAGGTGTATCTGAGGTAGAATAAAAAACAGAATATTGGGGCGGGAGGTATTGCAGGAGCTTAAAATATTCCCTCCTAGCCTCAATATATTTTTGGCGGTCGTGTATGTTATTTGAGTTCCTATATCTTTGTAAACTTACTTTGGTCGTTTTTTTCATAATATAGCAATCTTTGTCATACCAAGGTTTTGAAAGTTGGTGTCGTCGTTTAGCAAATTTAATTATATTTGCCGATTCCATTGCAGTGTAGATCTGTTTAGTAAAATTTACTGTTTCTGTGTTAATATCGGTTTCATTTCCAACTTCAATATCACTTAAATTATGTTTTAGCATCTCCACATTTTCTTTCGTCCAAATGAATTTTCGTGTTAGTATTTCATTTTTGTACGAGGATTTAATAGCTTCATACCCAGTATTAATTTGTAAAACAATTGGTAAGTGGTCTGAATATGAAAGTTCTTCGATCCACATATCCGATATGATCTGTGTTAAACCGTGTGTGTACATGAAATAATCCAAAACCGATGAACCTCTTTCTGAAATAAAAGTGAATGAGCCGTGCGTGTCACCCTTAGTTCTTCCATTTGCTATTGTTATAGAATTTGAATCAGTGAAGGAAATTAGTTTTTCAGATAGTTTCGAAGATATTAGGTCTTTAGATTTCCTATATTTGTTGAGGGGTGAATTTAGTTTCAGTGGGTTATGGAAGCCTCCAGCATTGCCTATTCTAATATTGATGTCACCAGCTATTAGCACTTCGTTACCTTCACTCATGTGATAATCAATATGCCTAAGTAAATTTGTTAAATTTTGTTCTTGTAATGCATTAGGAGGTAAATAAACAAACAGCAAACATATACTCTCGGTGGTTTTGTCTAGAAATTTGTGCGTCAAGACAGATATCCAGTAAGGGTTTGTTTCGATTTTTCTAACCGTATGTTAGAAGTTTTTTTTTATTCCAATCAGAATTCCCCCCGAGCCCCTTCCCTTTAGTTCTGTCTTCATTGCTGGGCTTTGAATTATGTAATATTCATCAGTTAATAATTCAATAGCATCAGTGATCCATGTTTCATTTAGTGCAAAAAGTTCGTATCTTTTTAGGTATTCAACGAGTGGAAATATTGATGTTATTCTATTGAATCCATTTATATTCCATTGTAATATTTTAATTTTAGTATCTATATGTTTGGCCTGAGTTACTTGTTTGTCTTTTATTGCCGATTCACAGTTTTTCGTATGTGTATACCTAATTTTAGTTGTATTTCTATCTGATATATTTTCCGTAACCTTTGAGTTTTTAATTTTAGAAGTTTTAGCCGTGAGTGTTTTATCATAAAGTGGCTGTATGGACACTGTATTAGAGATCTGTTTATCAATGGGTTGACTATTTACAAGTGATTGTTTCCTATCTGCCTGCTACAATGAATGTCCATTGGCATCTACAATTTGTCCATCATAGACCTTATATGCTATGCCATTAATTATTAACTTATTGTCCCTTAGCTTAGCTAGAGTACCTTTTTCGACGAGTTCTCTTCTTTTGACATTCAGAACGCGTCGTTGTTCTCTCATCTTCATACTATAGTCCTTCGATAGTGAAATCTTAGTTCCTCTTAGATTGAAAGCAGCTTTGAATAGAGTTGTTCTATCGTTTTGTTCTGGGACTTCAACCAGGATCGGTGCACCAGGTTTTCTGGATACTCGGTGGCATCGCGTGATGTTTATCTTCTCCGTTGTCCGCATATTTTCTTCGATAACCCTCCGTATCCGTTCTCGGCAGTCCTCGTTATTATCTTGTTCTATTCCGTAAAAAATAAGGTTCCTTTCTCTGCTCTTTGCATCCAAGTATTCAAGCTGGTCTTCTAAGTCTTTTATTTTTTTGGAGTTTTGAGAGAGTGCTGCCTTTGTAACGGCAGAAGATTCCTCTAATTGTTGCAGTCTTTGATTTATATTTTCTACTCTATCGTCGATTGCCGAAAGACGGGATTCCAGCCTCTCACCCCAGTTATCCAGCCTTTTGGTGAGTGCATTTATCAGATCTTTGATCTCTTTATCCCTATCTAAGCTTGTTTCCAACGTCGTTTGTTTGGACATCTTAGGGCCTGGATTTTGTTCAATACCAGCTAATATTAAGAGCATTAAAACTACACATATAAGGAGAAAGTTTCGGAAATATTTTGAAAGTGAAATATTGACGCGTGATAAGCAAATCTTTTTGCCGCCGTATGTAGCCGGCTTGAAAGTATGTAAATTTAACTCAGAATTCTTGTCTAATAGACATAAAATTATGATGGTAAGATATATTGAATATGAAGGTTTCATTTCAGATATATTGAGTTTGAACTTTGGCAAAAATAGAGGAAATATTTTAGTAAGACAGTTCACTTACCGAAAGCGACGTTGCTTGCCGCCTATTCGTGCCGCCTCCTAGCGGAGAATCTTATAAAATATTAATTCTGTTAGCACGTTTCCTTTTAAGTTTCTTCTAGAAAGAACGAGCTGACTCAATTCGATTCAATTCGATTTATTTCAAACAACAAATGAGCATTACATTACGATTCAATGCGATATAGTTGTATTTATAACACAAAAGAAAACAGAAGAAGAAAAAAAAACAACAAAAAGAATGATAATAAGTAACAATAAAATTCTATGAATATGAATTATAATCAATTAATAAAATACAATAATAATAATAATAAAAACCTAACATACTCCACCCCGGTGGACTAACTTAGTCCTCAGCAAAAGGTAATGGTACTATTTTAGAGACAGTTCTAGTAAGGCGTTCTTGGTGCTTGGTCTTCACCTCGACGACTCGAACTTTTCCATCCGCTCCCGGAAAGACTTTGGTGATGCGACCAAGGCTCCAATACATTGCTGGTGGTGATATGGTATCCTTGAGCAAGATGAGGTCACCTTCCTTAATGTTGAGTGAGGAATTTTGCCATTTTAGGCTTTGTTGCAAATTGGTGAGATATTCTCGATTCCAACGTTTCCAAAATACATTTTTAATTTTTTGATTTAGGCTCCAGCGATTGAGGTAGTTTATCGGAACATCATCATCATCATTAGATTCTGGAGGGGCAGTTAAGGGTCTCCCGATTAAGAAGTGTCCTGGTGTAAGAGGATTAAAATCGTCTGAATCTGAACTAAGAAGACAAATAGGTCGCGAATTTAAACAAGATTCTATTTGAGTTGTCAGAGTACTCAGCTCTTCAAATGTGAGTAAATGAGACTTTAAGCATCTGAGAAGATGAAATTTGAAAGATTTTATTCCAGCCTCCCAGATACCTCCGAAATTTGGGGCGGAAGGAGGAATAAAATGCCAGTTGATTCGTTCATTAGATATGAATTTTTGAAATGTTGAAGCTTTCAATATATCAAACTGCTCTCGGAGAATGTTGTTAGCTCCCCTAAAGTTGGTCCCGTTATCACTAAATATATCAGAAGGTTTTCATCGTCGAGAAATAAACTGCTTGAGAGCTGCGAGGAAAGCCGCTGAAGATAGGTCTGATACAATTTCTATATGAATTGCTTTTGTGCAGAAACATACAAATAAACCAACATATGATATCAATTTTACTTTTGTTTTCTTTTGATGTTTAGTTTCATCAAAAACGGTCCTGCAAAGTCGATTCCAGTTTTAGTGAACGGATTTGATTTCACAATTCGGTGCATAGGCAGATGTCCCATGATTTGCTTGGTAACTTGGCGTTTAGCCCTGAAACACACCATGCATTGGTGGATTATTTTCTTGACCAAACTTCTGCCTGCAGGAATCCAATATCGTAATCGTAATGCTGACATGGTCAGTTGAAGACCAGAATGTAAATGATCCGATGACACTGTCGCACTATTAATTCCGTGATAAAATGATCTCTTGGCAATATTATTGGATGCTTTTCATCAAATTGCAGATTTAAATGACGTAATCTTCCTCCAACCCGTAATAGTCCAGATTCATCAATGAAAGGATTCAAAGATAAAAGCCTTGAGTTAGTTGGTAAAGATTTCTTTTGTTTGCAACAGGTAATTTCTAATTGAAATTCAGAACTTTGAATGAAACGAATGATATTGTGAATTGAACTTGTTAATTCGCTTGAAGATAGATGTTCTTTCTTTCTTTCATTGAAAGAACATTGGACATTGAATACAAATCTATAAATCCATGCTGTAATTCTAACAAGTTTGTTGATATTTGAGTATTTGAAAATGAAGTCTGGGAAAAGAAGATTAGTGGAATGAAAAACAGAGAAAGTTTTTCGTCTTTCACCTGAAATTTCTTTCGGAAAATCATATTGAGTTTGAATTGGATATTCAAAGTTCACATCCGAGAGCCAAGTTGGTCCTCGCCACCAAAGACAGTGATCCACCAGCTCTGAAGGAGTTATACCTCTGGAAGCGCAGTCTGCAGGATTATCTTTCGAAATGACATAATGCCAGGAAGAATGTAAAGTCAATCTTTGAACTTCAGCAATCCTATTTCAGACAAATGGTTTCCAATATCTAGATTCAGATTTAATCCAGCTGAGAACAATTTTGGAATCAGTCCATAAAAATACTCTATCAATTTGTAAGCATTAAGAATTGCGATTAGTATCATATAAAGTTGCGAGAAGAAGAGCAGCGACAAGTTCCAGCCGTGGTATGGAAATCATTTTCAGAGGAGCTACCCTCGTCTTGGAAGCAATCAGAGAAACTTTCACTTGGCCCGATTTGAAATGAGATCTTATATAAAATACTGCCGCACATACAACTTCTGAAGAGTCACAAAAACCATGAAGTTCAACAGAAAGTAAAGCTCCCCTGCACGAGAAGTATCTAGGAATTTGAATTTTATTTAATACGGATAATTCCTTTTCGATTTTCTTCCATTGAGAGCACAAAGTATCAGGCAAGGGATCATCCCAATTCAACTTCTGTTTCCAAAGTGATTGAAGCAAAGTTTTAAGACGAATAATAACTCGTGACAGCCAGCCTATAGGGTCAAAGATTCTGGAGATGTGGGACAACAAATGTCATTTAGAATTCGTTTGTTCTGGAATGTCATTAACAAGAATCTGGAAAATGTCCAAGTAAGGATTCCAACAAATACCAAGTATTTTGACACATGAATCACTCTCAAAATCCCAAAGATTATGCCTATCTTCAACCGGTTCTGATAATCCAGAAAAGACCTCTGGGACGTTTGATCTCCATTTCCTAAGAGAAAATCCGGCTGAAGAAAGAAGATTATTGACTTCGCGAATATGACATGTAGCTTCTTCAATTGTGTCTGCACCAGAAAGCAAATCATTAACATAAAAATCGGTTTGTACTATTTTTGAGGCCACTGGGAAAGTTGACACTTTGTCCCTTGCAAGTTGATGTAGGGTGCGCATGGCGAGATATGGCGCACAAGGCAATCCATATGTCACAGTCAGTAGTCTATAATCTAATAAAGGTTCTGATGGGTTTTCTCCATAAAATTCTCTGGAAATCACAATCCCTAGAATCGATTCTTACTTGGCGATACATTTTCTCTATATCTCCTGAAAAGGCTATTGGGCGTGTTCGAAATCTTATCAGAATGTTGAAGATATCCTGTTGTAGTTTTGGTCCTACAAGAAGAAAGTCATTTAGAGATTTGCCATTGCTAGTTTTGCAAGATGCATCAAAAACAACTCTCAATTTAGTGGTAGTGCTTTGATCCTTAAAAACACAATTATGAGGTATATAATAACATTGTCCTGAAGGTGTATCCAGCTCATCACTGGGAATAAGCTCCATAAGATTGATTAAAAGATATTCGTCCATTAAATCACAATATTGTTTTAGGATACTTGGAGATTTTTGTAATTTTCTTTCAAGTGATAGAAATCGTTT
The DNA here is from genome assembly GCA_030710605.1 of Cordylochernes scorpioides. Taxonomy (NCBI): domain Eukaryota; kingdom Metazoa; phylum Arthropoda; class Arachnida; order Pseudoscorpiones; family Chernetidae; genus Cordylochernes; species Cordylochernes scorpioides. Next base: position 24,049,784 of record CP092884.1, on the reverse strand, counting down.
CAGAGCATTGATCCTAGATTCGCCAAGAGTTGGCAATGTTCTAAATGGCAGCCCAACAGAGTACCTTCCATCTTCCAGAATTTTGAGGTTATTAATATATATTTCTTCACACGAAATTTCTTCTCTGGTTAAAGATTTGGCAGAGGGTACTGACTCAAGCTCCCAGAATTTTTTGAGAAAATCATCTTGTTCCTCCGACGCGAACATAGTTATATCTTGATTGGAATTTTCACCTGACAGTAATATTTTACCTGTAAGTAACCATCCCAATTTGGATCCGCACGCAGTGGGTCCAGATAAATTTTGGAATTCAACCTTCCCGTTAAATAAGCATGGAGCAAGCTCTGCTCCTATCACTAAATCAATCTGGCTAGATTTGTCAAAATTGGGGTCAGCCAACAGAAGATTTTTCAAATAAGGCAAATTATCCTTTTCTATAAAGAAATTGGGCAATTCTGATGTGATCTTATCAATGACTTTAGGATTGGCGTTGAATATTAGGTTTGAGAAATGTGGGCTAAATTGGAGAGAAACCTCACCCATTGATTGTTCTACAAGTTTGTTTCCCAAACCAAAAACTGTAGTTTTACATTCAGCAAGAGGAATATTTAATTTCTTTCGACAACTATTTGTTATAAGACACCTTTGAGAGCCTGTATCTATGAGGGCTCTACATGTTTGAAGAACCCCGTTTTCCGATTTGACCTTTATTAAAGCCGTAGAGAGTAATATCCGATCATGACTTTTGTTGTCTGCAAAACATGAGACACTGGCATGGATCAATGCCTGAAGACGCATGACGATACTCTATTTTTAGATCTTAGACAGTTGTAACAAAGACGATTGTCTTTTACAAATGTCCATCTTTCAGGTAACATCATACCATTAAACTTAGGACATTTTAACAAAAATTGTTCACCTTTATATAAGACGCATGACTTGACTCTGCTATCTATACTAGAGTCAGAGGCAAATGTTGCTGAATGAGAATAAGTGGATTTATTCATTTTGTAGAATTGTTTTGAATTTTCTTTATTCTGAAAACTCCCGAGACTTCCAGCAAATCTTTCCAGGAAATAAATCATCTTTTCATACGATGGATATTCTTTCTCAAGCAAACTCATCTCCCATTCCTTTCTTATTGAACGATCAAGTTTTGATTGAATTATAGGAATTAAAATCATATCCGATAAATGATTACGTTCCAATCCGAGGGTAGAGAGATTCTGAATGCTTTCGTTACAAGTGTCCAGGAGATCAAGTAAATCTTTAGTCGATTCTTGTTTTACATTTTTTAGATCATACAAATTTTGAATTTGTTTAAAAGCCAATTCACTTTTTTGTCGAATCTATTGGCCAAGGTTTGCCAGGCAATAGGATAATTTTCATCAGAAATATTGAACGCCCTAATAAGTCTAGCGGCATTTCCTTTTAGTGCAGAATTTAAATATTGAAGTTTTTGAAAATTTCCCAGTGTTGGATTTTGATCAATAGATCTAATAAAAATTTCCTTAAAACTCAGCCAATCTGAAATATCACCACTAAAGGTGGGCAATTGAAATTTGGGAAGTTCTAAATGCGTTTCACCAGAAAATGTATTTTTATTTAAATTTCCTAGCGATCTTTTTATTTTTATCAAAAAAGAATTGATTTTAGACTTTGCCCCAAAGGATACCTTAAATTTTTCTTCATCATTAATGCCTTTATATTTTACTAATTTCACATATTGATTATCGAAGTTAGCTTTTAAATTTAACAAGTCTTCTTTATTTTGCATAAGTGCGTATTTATCATTGCCTTCTAAATTATATTCTACATCTGTTTTTATCAATTCCAAACTTTTAATCAGAGATTCAAAAATAAGATTTCTGTTTCCATATTTTGAAGATTAGTATTCAAAACCTTACCACCTTTCGCCACCAAAAATGTTAGCACGTTTTCTTTGATGTTTCTTCTAGAAAGAACGAGCTGACTCAATTCGATTCAATTCGATTTATTTCAAACAACAAAATAGAATTACATTACGATTTAATGCGATTTAGTTGTATTTATAACACAAAAGAAAACAGAAGAAGAAAAAAACAACAAAAGGAATGATGATAAGTAACAATAAAATTCTATGAATATGAATTATAATTAATTAATAAAATACAATAATAATAATAATAAAAAAACCTAACAAATTTAATGGACCCAATTAGGAGGAATGAAAACCTTAAATGTTAGACCAAATGAAAACCATAAAGGTCAGACCAAATGGAAAGATTTATTTTGTACAGTGTATTTATAGATGGATGAATCTGTATTTAAATTTTAACACAAGCTTAACATATTTACAGTTTAACATACTTATTTTGGTTGAAACAAATTATACCTCTTTGGTATTATGCAAATAATGACATATATTTACTTATATTTTATAGATAATTTTATATATTATGTATATTACATTCTTGTTAGTTTTTTAAAAAAGTTTTAGAAATCTTAATTATAGATATATATTTTTATTTAATTAAAAAGGCGTATTGTTACATCAATTTTAATGCGCCTTACATTTATTCAAAATATTCTATGATATTTAATATTTATTTAAAACAGAATATTTAGATTATCATCATCCCTTTTTTATAGTTTCATTCCTTTTGTAATATTTATTGTATATAAATCTTGATTGGTTATTGGAGCGAGAGAGGACCTAGAGGAAGACTGCGGATCACGACCTAGAGGAAGACCACGAATAAATAAACACAATAACGTTGAAAGGTAATTTATTTTTATTTACTTTTACTTTTATTTATTTGCTTTGAATATGGAAATCCGCTCGGGAAACGTGTATAACATCAAGAAGGAAGAAACCAAGGTCGACGACCCTGCAAAGCTGCAACTTGGTGCAGCAAATGGTAGAGATGCTGGTTCCGACCCAGTTGCTCTGAACCCCAATATAGAAATCCCTAAGTATGACGGGACAGAAGACCCTCGCCCATGGATAGAATCCCTCGAAGAGTTTGGTTTCCTCTACCATTGGACAGACTACATTATTGCCCGTTATGCCGCCATGAACATGACAGGAAGCGCTGAAACCTAGTTGAATTTACACAAAGCTAGTTTCACGAGCTGGGAAAATATTAAAATCCGCCTCATTCAGGATTTTTCTCTGGACGCGAATAAAGAAGAACTTAGAATGAAGCTAAACAGAATGCAACACTGGAATGAACCAGCAATCAGGTTCGCGGAAGACATCCTAGTGTTGTGCAACAAGGTTGACCCCGCAATGGAAGAAGAAACAAAAATCGAACATATTATTGGAGGACTGAAAAAAGAGTACTCATTCACACTTTACCTGAACCCTCCTAAAACGACCGATGAACTTCTTGTCGTGTGCAAGAAAATGGATTATTTTGAAAAAAAGTATCGGGAACGTGTGGAGAAATCCAGAAACCTATATAACGGTCCACGCTATTCGTAGGCGGTAGGTGCCGCCGACTACCACACGAAACTACCAGACCACTTCCAGGCCCCAACCCCCTGTTTCCAAAAATTACAAGAACGACTTCCATCCTACTCCCAGGCAGTATCGAAACAACTTTCGCCAGCCCTCTACCCCTAGACGTCCTTATAATCCGAACTTTGTGCCGAAACCAAACCTTCAGAGAAACACCTACAATAAGAGCCAAGAAGTGAGCAAAAATAGGACGGAAGATGGAAGACCAATCTGCTTCAAGTGTAACAAGCCAAGGCACGTGGCCCGTTATTGTAGGGTCAAGTTTATAAGAATCCTAGAAGAGGATCCAAGAGCTACCCAAGAGAAGGTCGAAGAGAAATTCCAAATGATTGAAATATCAGAGAAATCAGGACCTCGGCTTTATGCTGATGTATGTCATAACACAGAGACAAATATTCCTACCCGGAATAGATATTCCGTGTTGGAAGATTTAAGCTATGCGTCGCGCCTGAATCTGTCAATCAAAGCAAGTCGGCCATAAACGGAATCAAGAAATTGGACCTTAAATGCAAATTAAAAATTAATGTGGACAAGATAGGGACTTTTGAAGCTTTGGTAGATACAGGCGCTGACCTCTCAGTGGTCGACCTCAGAACGGCCCTCGATACAGGCCATGGTATAAGTAAATTCGCAAAAATTTGTGCGGGACCCGATGGAAAAAAATTGGACATGGTAGGAAGTATATTTTTAAATATAAAAATTGATAACGAAACATTATCACACAACTTTGTGATATTGAAAACGCATTTACGGACATTAATTCTTGGAAGAGATTTCTTTAAGAAAATGAACGCGGAAATAGACTGTAAGCAAGAAACTATAAAATACGATTTGACGAATAATCATGATGAAAGCAATTTTGAAATGTTGAAAATAAAGAGTGCCAAGGATTCCATTGTACCGGAATGTTCCATTAAATTGATCAAGGCATTGGTAGAAACAGAGGATGGGAATATATTATCGAGGAGAGCAGCAAAATGTTTCAAACAAATGGACTTCGTCTAGCAAGAAGCTTGATCAATGTTATAAATAGGGAAACACATATCTGGATAACTAATCCGTATCCTCGACCGTTAAAGATAATGAAAAACCAAACATTGGCTTTTGGAAGTAGTCCAGCGAAAATAAATGTGAGTCGAGAAATAGAGATAGAAGAGAACGAAGAACCTAGATTCCAAATAAACGAAATTCTTTCACCAAAGAACAGAAGGAGTTGAAACAAGTTTTGAAAGGTATAGAGATCTCTTTTCGTCGAGATTAGGGAGAACCAATTTAGCAAAACATCGGATAGACACAGAAGACGCAAAGCCAATTAAACACAAGCCTTACAGGGTAAGTGCCAAAGAACGAGATATTGTAAAAGAGCAAATTGACGAGATGCTTACAGAAGGCATAATTAGGCCATCTTCAAGTCCCTGGTCCTTTCCAGTAATATTGGTCAAGAAGCGAGATGGTAAATACAGATTTTGTGTGGACTACAGAACACTGAATAATGTGACAGTAAAAGATGTCTATCCGATCCCTAGAATAGACGAAGTTATGGATACTCTCCAAGGATCTACATACTTCTCAGCAATAGACCTCAGATCTGGATATTGGCAAGTTGAAGTCGAAGAAAGAGACAAAGAGAAAACAGCTTCTACTACAGCGCATGGATTATATGAATTCAAAGTGATGCCTTTTGGACTTTGTAACGCGCCTGCTACCTTTGAGAGAAATATGGAGAATATGCTTGGAAATCTGAGATGGCAAATTTGTTTGTGTTATCTGGATGATGTTATCATATATAGCCCAGATTTACCAACGCACCTCAAAAGACTCGAAGCTGTTTTTAGATGTTTTCGTGAATCTAATTTAAGGTTAAACGACAAAAAATGCCGATTTTCTTTTGAAGATTTGAAGATTTACGGCTATATAACGAGCAAACATGGTATAAAACCCGCGGAACATAACATCAAAGCTGTCAGAAATTTTCCTCGGCCCACAAAGGTCAAAGAAGTACAATCCCTTTTGAGAATGTGCTCATAATTTTTATATAAAATTTATCAAAGATTTCTCAAAAATTGCTGACCCTTTGACCAACCTTATTTTAAAAAAGTGTATCATTTATCTGGACAGAAAGGCAAGAGGAAGCGTTTCAAACCCTAAAAACAGCACTATTAAGTCCACCAATTTTAGGTCACTTCAATCCAAATGCGCCTACTTATATTCATACTGATGCGTCCAACATCGGCATAGGTGCAACACTTGTCCAAGACATCGATGGTGAAGAGAAGGTGATCTCATATATGAGTCGTACCCTAAGTAAAGCGGAGCAAAATTATTCAACCACTGAAAAAGAATGTCTGGCCGTTGTCTGGTCAATGTCAAAATTACGGCCCTACCTTTATGGAAGACACTTTAAAATAGTAACAGACCATCACGCCTTATGCTGGCTCAAAGACTTGAAGGATCCAACAGGTCGATTGGCAAGATGGGCATTGAAAATTCAAGAATATGACTTCGATATAATACATAAATCAGGAAAGAAGCATCTGGACGCCGATGGCTTATCTAGGGGACCCTTACTAGAAATTGATTGGGATGAGGATTTTGAAAGGCTATTTTTAAATCAAATAACAGACGATGAGGATAAGTTCATCGAAAGTGTTAAGAAAAACCTTAATGGAAGCAGGCGATCATTGCGCAAAACTTTAAAGAAGATGGATGCCTCTTTAAGAAAACCCCGAACCCTGAAGGCAGGGCGTGGTTGCGTGTGGTTCCAGAGAAGAAAAAGAGAGAAATTATGAAATAATATCACAATCATATGTCGAATGGCCATCTGGGTGTCGCCAGAACCATGTACCGAATAAAGAGTAAATACCTTTGGCCATCCATGCTAAAGGATGTCTCAGAATTCGTTAAGACGTGTCACCTTTGCCAAAGTAGGAAAGGTTCAAACCAATTACATTCTGGACTACTACAGCCCATCCCCCCAGCTAACTTTCCTTTTGAAAGAATTGGAATTGACTTCGTTGGTCCATTGCCATCTACGAAAAACAGGAAAAAATGGATAATCGTGCTGACGGACTACTACACTAGATATGCAGAAACAAGAGCAGTCTCGGAAGCAACAGTGAGAGAAGTTTCTAAATTTCTAGTAGAGGATATTTTTCTCCGGCACGGAGCCCCACAATATCTTATTAGTGACAGGGGCTCTCAATTTACCAGTTATTTAATGAAAGAGGTGATGAAAATGTGCAAGATTAAACATTGATTCACAACGAGCTATCATCCCCAGACTAATGGATTGAAAGAGCGTTTAAATAGAACATTGATCAAAATGCTTAGTATGTATGTGAACACTGATCAGAAGAATTGGGACGAAATACTCCCATTCATCACTCACGCTTACAATACTACAATTCAGGAAACCACAGGATATTCTCCCTTTTTCCTGATGTATGTAAGAGAACCATCATCTCTTTTGGACGAGAGGAATATCTCGGTGGACATTGATAAGAATGATTATGATGAATACAAAAAACATCACTTAGACAAAATAGACAGAACAAGAAAATTAGTTATTAACAACACAATAAAGACTCAAGAAAGAATGAAAAAGAACTATGACAAGAAACACATGGAAAGAAGCTACGAACCAGGAGAATTAGTAGCAATTTGGACACCAATTAGGAAAATAGGAAAGTGTGAGAAACTTCTGAGAAAATATTTTGGTCCATATAGAATATTAAAGAAGATGTCTAGCGTCATTTATCTAATAGAACCGAAACATAATCGGGCCAAGACCCTCTGATAGATCATGTTCCAAGAATCAAGCCTTATTATGAGAGAATGGACGAGGTCATTCACGAGAACGTGACAACCTCTGGAGAGGGGGAGTGTTACATCAATTTTAATGCGCCTTACATTTATTCAAAATATTCTATGATATTCAATATTTATTTGAAACAGAATATTTAGATTATCATAATTCCTTTTTATAGTTTCATTCCTTTTGCAATATTTATTGTATATAAATCTTGATTGGTTATTGGAGCGAGAGAGGACCTAGAGGAAGACTGCGGATCACGACCTACGAGGAAGACCACGAATAAATAAACACAATAACGTTGAAAGGTAATTTAATTTTATTTACTTTTATTTATTTACTTTTATTTATTTGCTTTGAATATTGAAACCCGCTCGGGAAACGTGTAAAACACCAAGAAGGAAGAAACCAAGGTCGACGACCCTGCAAAGGTGCAACTTGGTGCAACAATATATTGGATCAAAATATAATTCATTTTACCAATATTTCAGTTGGGCTGAACGCCAACCTTTATCAAGGTGTTATAACATTTTAAATATATTTTTATATTTCATTGTGATTTTTCACGCGAAAAGCGTATTTACGCAAATTAGGCCTTAAATACCCATTTTTTATTTCTTAGTAAAGTTAAATCATTTAAATCAAGGAACAATCGATGTCTCACTTCTGCAAAGTTCGGACAGTCGTAGATAAGGTGAAGAACAGTTTGTTCAGTTTCTCCGCAGAAAAAAGTTAGTGTTTCTGATAGACCTCTTTTATGTAAGTATTTCTAGAATTTTCCGTGTGATGTGACAAATTGATCTAAAGAGACAAGGGTCGCCTCTCCCGTCAAAATAGACGTCAAAACCAGACGCTATCTATAACCAGGCGCCATCTCTTGAGTGACTATAAATTCGGATGAAACTGTGTATAAATACCGCTTAGTATTATAGTTAGCATTATAACTGGATTGATACAAATGATTCATAATAAAATATTTTTCTTCGATCATATAATTGTTGTAAATAATATGTTAATTGAATTAACAATTAATTTAAGATGTACACAGTAAATATTCAATTAGAAAGAACATGTACACAGAAATAATATAGATAGAAATATCTTTAATTATTTAGTTTATCTTTCTATTGTTGGGCTTCATCCATTGTTTGGTATGAGATTAGCTTCATATTAAACTAGACATCCTTCACAATGACAATCATCTCAACAATGCAAACTCCAAATTTAGACGAATTTATATAAGAGGACAGTTCCCAAATAATCTCTATAGTGACAGAAATTAAATTATTTAATTAAACCCTTCATCTCTACATACATATTTTAATTTAATGAAGGATTATTTCTTTCATCTTATTCAATTGATAGATAGTCTAATTATAAATATAGCTGTTGGCATAAAGCGGAATATATACAAAGCACTATATAAATTGCATTGTTAAAGGGGCCTGGGGATGGGTGGCCAGGGGATCATCAGCGGGTGAGGCCAGGAGAGCCGGGATGTAGAAGAGGATCAGGGGGCAGGGTGGTGATCCGCGGAGATTAGGGGGAGGCAGGCCAGGACAATAGTATAAGTATTAAGTCCAACGGTGACCGTGTAGATCAGACAGACCGCAATTCTCTGTTGCAGTGTTCCAGGGTACAGTGGCACAATCACACGACAGTGTCAGGGGCGATTGCATATGCAGGGCCGGTCGGGAAACCGGGTTAATGGAAGCCGCCGGCGATAACCCCCCAGAACTCAGTCATCCACCAAGGAGAGCTGAGGGAGGCCAGGAGGGGCGGCAGCTGGATTCCAGGCTGGGGAGGCTAGGGACAGGATCTCCGTCAGGGAAGAGGCAGGTTAGGCCGGATTGGGTCCGCGGAGGTCAGGAGGCAGGAAGATGGCGGGAGAACTAGAACTTTGCAGCTATAGCTCTGGCAGTTGGGCAAGACATTGATATTGCCTTGTGGTCGGCGGAGAGGCCCTTGGCTGAGCAGTTGGCGAGAGTTGGACAGCTTCGGCCTTGGTGGTGACCAGAAGCGCAGTGGAAGCAGGCTACTGTAGCCTTGGTGCACCTATCGGCGTTGTGGCCGTAGCCACAACAGCGGCAGCAGACGCGGACAGACTCCTCGTAGTTCAGAATTACGTGGTCCACAATGATCCTGCCGCGTCTTCCAATGGCCTTGTGGCTTCTTAAAATATTTCTTTTTATACTACACCTAATAAGCTACCTTTTTTATGAAATCGAAAAATGGCTTGCCTGATGTAAATATAATTTTAATATTAATTTATATTATTTTTTTCATATATACAAATGTGATATTGTACTGGGATACGATTCATATATTAAGAAAAGAAAAAAGACATCTCCTTATCGTACAACTGAAAGTTGCTGATGGCTTGCGCTCTCTATCGGAATAAATATCAACTATTCATTGATTTTTAATTATTAAAGAATTGTTCAAATACCCATTCTTGTTTAATCAACAAAAGCTAACCACGTACGCGTTTCGGGCTGTTGGCCCTCATCAGCGTGGTACAAGCTGTACTTCAACAACCAAAAACTGGTTATTCAGGCATCCCGAAAAATCTTGAAACGGGTAATTAAGGCAAGAATTGCGTGAAAACGCGAATCAATGTGAAAATAGAATACAAATGTGATATTGTACTTAGATAAGGTGCATAAATGTATATACCAAAAGAGGAAACGCTCTCAATCGAATACATTAAAACAATAAATTGTGTTTATCACTCCAATATAGAGGATAATGGTTTTGATATAGAATGAGCCACAATAATTGGAAAATTCAGACAAAATCAACCTGTTTGCAAGGGATTCGGGCTATGGCCCTCATCAGTACAGGGGTTACCTTAATTACATAACCTACATCGATAAAAAAAAAAATATGCAATCGGTCGTATTTGCCTTCTTGTTTTGTCTGAATTTGCCAAATCTTTTGTTCTTTCACATTTTTGTCATCACCATAACATTCTGTACTGGGGTGAAAACCTGAACACATTGTTTTATTTTATTTTTGAAGGTAGATGTTTTCTTTTGGTACACGAATACTACTCAACCGCAATTTTGTTATGCATGCATTATTTTATTTATTTGGTTATAATTAAGATTCCTGAAGCGGCTTACAAACAGAAGTCACCAACTACCCAGGTTTTGCTTCAGACCTAAGTATATTTTGTTTTGTTGTTGATGTCGTGTCCAACGAAGAGCCTCAGATGTCCCCATGCATCTCTATCACAGCAGGGGAGGGGGGGGTAGTCCGATCACACCAGTCCCCCCTGGACCCTTGGAAATTTTGACCAAATTCTGGTCCAAGGTGACTAACGTGGCAACGACACCCATTTTCCAAAGAAGAGCAAAACCGATTTTGTTTTACTTTTTACAATGGAAGTGGTGGCCTATTCATGAGTTAGAGATTTTCCATGAATTCTAGGCATAGTTTCATAGTTCCTAGGAGGATAGCCATTTGGAATTCTTGGTATTAGAAAGATGAATAGCTGAAAAGGATTTTGTCCATGGTTTTGTCCTCATTCTGGATATTCTTTCAATACCTTTGCGTAGTCTGTCTGTCCGTTACCATGATTTCAGGATGTTGTTGAGATGAATTCATACTTGATGCTGAGAAACATAGACAGCAATAATCTCATAATGGCAGAAAATATTTGAATATTTCTGGTGAAATGATCTTAAATGTAAATTTACATCCATATTTACTGTACTCAAATTACAAAACTATTCTAGACGCGTAATTTTCTTTTTAAAATAAAACAATTTCTACTCTCCATACTGCAATGGAAAAATTAAAGAGAGGGCCTGGCTTATCAGTGGTGAACCCATTTTTTTCATTTTTTTTTGTTTAATTTTTCCATTGCAGTATGGACAGTAGAAATTGTTTTATTTTAAAAAGAATATTACGCGTCTAGAATAGTTTTGTAATTTGATAACAGTTGGCGCGCTAGTGCTTGTAAAAATAAATATTTACTGTACGCTGTGCCTTCTTTACAGCACTCGACACATCTTACGAGGGTAGCGAAAGCCAATGCCAAATTAGAATGTGAGGTAAACATAGCTGTTTGTCTTTTCATCTCCCAAGATTCCATTGTGGTCTTTTACCCAGAAAAGTTGTACATTTGGTCTACTATATAGGTTATAGATGATTCCAGTAATAGTTATATTAATAGTTTATTAAATATTATACACTAGCCGAATGACCCAGGCAACGCCCGGGTTTTACCCGATTAAATGTTTTTATTCAAATACTCTTCGTTACAATTATAAATTGGCACCGTGGATGTCACTTTTGTGAAACGTCCCGCTCCAAACTTTGTGTGTTTTTAAAATATAAAAATAAATATGTAAATTTTCACAACGATATTTTAAAATTATATTATTTTGATTTTCAAATACTATTGGTTACAATTATAAATTGGCGCCGTGGATGTCATTCTTGTGAAACGTCCCGCTCCAAACTTTATGTCTGAGAAGCGATATTTTTATAGAAAGATGATCTGGCTTTTGTTTTCTTCTCGAATGAATGTTTTTCTGTTAGAATTTTGTTCCTGCGTACAAAATAATGAACTGGTTTCACCCGTGGTCTCTGCTTTTTGGAATTTTTCCCGATATAATTTTGTATCTGATAATCAAACATGATACAGAAATATCGTCATCATCAATTTCTGACTAAAAATATATAGTTTTAATAAATGATTTATATATGTTTTAAAATAGCCTATCGTCTTCCCCGTATTTTTTACCTATGTATGGAAATTTTGGTTTGAATTAGTGAACTACTGCGAATGTGTATACCGGACATATAAACAAACATACAAACATTCATTTTTATATATATAGAAGATAATCCAAATTTTGCCTTATCATTGGATTTGGTCTTATTACCTTGTGTTTATAATCTATAATCCAAATTGTACCTTATCATTGGATTTGGTCTTATTACCTTGTGTTTATAATCTATCATCCAAATTGTACCTTATCATTGGATTTGGTCGTAATACCTTGTGTTTATAATATATAATCCAAATTGTACCTTATCATTGGATTTGGTCTTATTACCTTCTGTTTATAATCTATAATCCAAATTGTGCATTATCATTGGATTTGGTCTTATTACCTTGTGTTTATAATCTACTAGCGGAAGTACCCGGCTTCGCCCGGGTTTTACCCGAGTAAAGGTTTGTCTAACGAATCTCTCGATAAAGTGAACATTTTTTCACGGTCCCTTGAAAAATACTCGATAAGTTGAATAAAATCAATATTAATTGGTTCCCTCGGTAATTGGAAGTTAAGGGAATAGTATCTTGCCTTGGAATCGTATCATTATTCTTGTCTCAAATAAATTGCCATGTCATCCTGAATTTTGTCTTTCCTAATTTTCTACATTACAAAATCATCGTATCATCATGATAATATTTAGAGCAGATTGTTGAATTATAACAGATAAATTAGAATATTTATCTTGATTATTTTTAGGCGAAAAGTTATTTCAAAAATTTTATTTGCTAGAAACCTTCCCAGCACTATACTAAATAACTTCCCAAAGTTCCATGGCGTTCCAATGAGTGGTTTGGTCAGGCATAAAGGACACACACACACATACATTCATTTTTATATATATACTAGCGGATGTACCCGACTTCGCCCGAGGTTTTACCCGAGTAAAGGTTTGTCTAACGAACATTTGTTAAAACAATTCTCTATAAACTTATAAAAAAAAAGATATATTTTGATAATTCGAAACTCGTAAATTTGAATCTCTCGATAAAGTGAACATTTTTTCCCGGTCCCTGTGTGCCGTGTCATCCTGAATTTTGTCTTTCCTAATTTTCTACATTACAAAATCATCGTTTTATCTAGTGAACATTTTTTCCCGGTACCTTGAAAAATACACGATAAGTTGAATAAAATCAATATTAATTGGTTCCCTCGGTAATTGGAAGTTAAAGGAATAGTATCTTCGCCTTGAATTGTATCATTATTCTTGTCTCAAATAAATTGCCGTGTCATCCTGAGATAATCTTACTTTTGATAAATAATCTTTAAGAAAACAAACTTAGTGATAAGAAAACTTATCATCGTCACAATGGGGGCGCTGATTGCGAGTTAAATCTACAAATCTACAAATAACTCTAAGGATATTCAAGATATTCATTAAATTATTTTTCACATTCCTTCCCGGTGATATACCTAATAATATCCCAAAATTTCACGGCGATTGGATGTATGGTTTTTGAATCTATAGAGTACAGACAGACAGACATTCAATTTTATATATATAGACTAGCGGATGTACCCGGCTTCGCCCGGGTTTTACCCGAGTAAAGGTTTGTATAACGAACATTTGTTAAAACAATTCTCTATAAACATATAAAAAAATAATAGATATATTTTGATAATTTGAAACTCGTAAATTTGAATCTCTCGATAAAGTGATCATTTTTTCCCGGTCCCTGTGTGCCGTGTCATCCTGAATTTTGTCTTTCCTAATTTTCTACATTACAAAATCATCGTTTTATCTAGTGAAAAATTTTTCCCGGTCCTTGAAAAATACTCGATTAGTTGAATAAAATCATGGTCGTTTATGGAAGATGGACGTAGTTCCCGGAGGTCACCCGCGAGGCTTTTTTCTTGTCTACTAGGCACAGCTGTGTCACCAACTCTGCCCCCGCGCGCCAGGACCTCTTGATCCCTCTGATTGGTCGGTGGGAACTTGGACTGTCCAACCGGCCGGCGGCCGGACGATTACATTTTCTCGACGGGGGGCAGACCTAAGCCTATCTCCGTCGCAAGGTGGCGCTGCTTGCGAGTTAAAGCTACAAATCTGCCAATAACTCTAAGGATATTAAAGATATTCAAGAAATTATTTTTCGAAAACCCTTCCGGGGATATGCCAAATAATATCCCAAAATTTCACGGCGATTGGATGTATGGTTTTTGAATCTATAGAGAACACACACACACACAGACATTAAAATTGGAACGATACAGAGAAGATTAGCATGGCCCCTGCGCAAGGATGACACGCAAAATCGTGAAGCGTTCCACACACACAGACACTCATTTATATATATATATATATGATATAAATTCTATTCTAGATGTGTGAAAAGAATTAGCAGTCATTTGTGGCCGTCTCCACTTCAATAATCATCTCTTTATTTTTTTCAAATATTTTAAAACAAAACAAAATTTACATACACCATTTAGTTAAATCTTTAGAAAAAAAAACAAAACAAAATTTACATACACCATTTAGTTAAATCTTTAGAAAAAAAAACAAAATAAAATTTACATTCTATCATTCAAAATGTATCACTACCCCCCACAAAAAAAAAATTGTATTAATTTTTTTTCTCAACGGAGGTTGGGAGGGGATGGAAGGTAAAGGATAAGATACATTGCAAAAAATTATATTACACAAGTAACCATATTGTTAGAGGTAAAAAGGCGACCAAAGCCTGTTAGTTGGGGAAAATCACATGAAAAGGTGGCCATACAAAACCTAACTAACAATAGGCAGGAAAAAAAAATGATATGGACATTACATGTCTATGGAGACACTCTCCATGTAGAATCCCATTCCAGGGCAACTTTTTTGTTATTTTCCCGAAACCGGCAGTAGTTTCTCCAGGGGCTCTGTGGGGTGATCTGGATTTTTTTTTCTTTAATGGAAGAGAATAAAACCTGAGGACTATCGGTGGAAGCTTGCTTGTTAGGTTCGATACCCAAGCATCCCTCCAAATCCTCTTCTTCCTGAAATGGGAATGGTGGTTCAGTATTGTCTTCAGTTACCGGATCCCAGAGCTTTACTTTAGAAATATTAACTATTGTTGCATGCTTATTTTCGGGTTGGCAAGGCTTATCTATTTCTATGGTTTGTGGTGAGGGTATGGAAATTATGGTGTATGGTTCTGGATAAAAGGCTGGCATGAGCTTACCTTGACCTGATCGGTAAGGGATCTTATAAAGGACCTTATCCCCT
Source organism: Cordylochernes scorpioides (assembly GCA_030710605.1). Classification (NCBI taxonomy): domain Eukaryota; kingdom Metazoa; phylum Arthropoda; class Arachnida; order Pseudoscorpiones; family Chernetidae; genus Cordylochernes; species Cordylochernes scorpioides. Next base: position 24,034,476 of record CP092884.1, on the reverse strand, counting down.
ATTTTTAGATTAGGCGTTTTATGGGATTCATTATATCTTTTTACCAATTTAAGAAGTAATTTTTCGGTATTTTCAGTTGCAATTTTCCTAGCCTCTTCTATGGGTGGATATGCTATTGTTAATTTATTGATATATGATGGCGTTATGCCAAAAAGTAAATAAACGGGAGGCATTTTAGTTATGGAATGAGGAATACTCCGATATTCTTCTAAGGCCTTTTGTAATAATTTGGGCCATGGTATTCTGGGATTTTGTTGATGGTGAAGTCTAAGCTTTGAGATAATTGTCGCATTCGCCCTCTCTACAAGCCCATTACACTGTGGGTGCGAAGGGGATGTCATCACGTGTTTTATGCCCTTTTCTTGTATATATTTGTTAAACCTTTGGGACACAAATGAGGGGTGCCTATCAGTAACGATAATTTTTGGTTTACCTACATTTAATAACTGATTTATTATATTGATGTACGTTGCTATAGACGTACTCTTAGAAGGATAAGCCCAGATGTATCTTGAGTGATGATCAACTATCACATGAAGACAATTCTTGGTACTGTTATAATCCCCTAATCCTAAAATACTGTCAAGGGCAACTACATCAAATGGTTTCTCAGCTAGTGGTAAATTACCCATGAGTCCATACGAAGGTGTAGTTGGCTTCTTTACAGACTGACATATTTTACATTTCAAAATATATTTTTTTATTTGTCCTATCATTCCTTTGAAATAATATTGAGTTGAGATAACTCTAGCCATTGAACTTATGCCTGGGTGTCCTAAACTTTCGTGAGCCCTGCTTATCAATTGTTGTTGTAAGGAGGGTGGTACTATAATCCTATCTCTATTTTTTAGCCTAATATAAGTAATACCGTTTTTAATGAAATATAGTTTAGATGAAGGCTTAAGTAATGATTTTTGTTCTTGTTCTATATTTTGAACAGTTAAGAAGCAGGTATATGGCAGTCGAGACAACATGTCGGCTTCATGATTCTCACATCCCTTATTATATTTAAATTCCAAATCATATTCTGATAATTTTAGCGCCCATCGGAATAATCTACCGTTAGTATGTTTGAAATTATTTAACCAAATTAATTCCTTATGGTCGGTATGAACTATCACATGTTGGCCTGAAATATAGGGATGATATCTTTTACATGTTTCTATTATCGCCAATAATTCAAGTTCTGTTATTGTATACTTGGATTCTGCTCCCCTTAAAGCCCTACTATAAAACGCTATGGGTCTTAAGGTGCCATCAGGATACTCCTGTTTAAGTACGCCTCCTAAACCTGCAATACTAGCGTCGCAAAAGATATGTGTAGCTAACAATGGATTATAAATTTGGAGTATTGGTTTCGAAACTAATGCTTCTTTAAGGGCTTCAAAACTCCTCTGACACTCTTCACTCCACGTGAATTTTACATCTTTTTTCAATAGATCATTTAAAGGCGCTCTCAACTTATTAAAATTATCTATAAATTTTGCATAATGCGTAACGCTGCCCAAAAATGACCTTAAGCATCTAACATCACGAGGAGGGGGCAAAGATTTAATTATACCAACATTAGTACTTGAAGGAGAGATTTGATCTCCAAAAATTTCGTAACCCAAATAATTTACCTTTTGCATAAAAAACAAACATTTGTCTTTCCTAAGTTGGATACCTTCCACTTGTAGGATTTCAAATATTTCCCCAAGGTGTTCTAAATGGGATTCGGTATCTTTTGAGAAAACCAATATATCGTCAAAGTAAGATATTATATTTTTAAGTTCATATTTCTGCAATATGGAAGTGAGGATCCTGTTAAAAATAGCAGGAGCTGTCCGCAATCCAAATGGTAATCTGCACCATTGGTAAGAGCCTTCTGTGGTGGTAAAGCAAGTAATAGGTTGATCTTTTTCATGTAAACCAATAGTCCAGTATGCACTTAGAATATCAAGGCACGAGAATACTTTTGAGCCTTGCACCTTTTGGATGATATTTTCAACTAAAGGAATTGGGAAACTATCTCCTATCAATTTTGAATTCAATTTCCTAAAGTCGATACATAGTCTAGATTTATCATTTTCTCCCTTTTTATGTGCTAAAGTTACTGGCGAACTATATGGAGAAGAAGCATGCCTAATAATCCCATATTTTAATAATTGCCTAATTTGTTCCTTAATTATTTCGGTGTCCCTGGGATTATGTCGATAAGGTCTGAGACAAACAGGAGTTTTATCTTCGAGTCTTAACCTGGGGGGATCTACTTTTAATGGTCTAATATTATACTTGTTTTCACCAAAAATATCATTATAGCGATTTAATAAAATGTAGAAATTATTCTTAAGTGTGTGTTGGTCATCTTTATTTAGATAGCTGTCTTCTAGATTTGGCAAGGGTAAGGGTCGAAAGTTTGGTTGGTAAACGAGTTTAGATTTAAAACAAGAGGGGACATTTATGTTATATTGATCAATAGTTTTATCTAAAAGAGGTAACTTTTTTATGTGATTGCATTTTCCTGAAAGTTTTAAACAATAATTATGTTTTTTACAATATTTAACATTATTAGAAACACCAAAATATTTTTTTGAGTTATCACAATATTGCAAAGCATTGAGTTCATCTTTAGAAAATGTATATTGAAATTTGGATTAAAACACATTATTTTGCATAATAACATTCTCATCAAAATCAATCTTTAGGTTAAAATATTTCAGGTACTTAGTGGATACTATCAGAAAATTCAAATTTGGATTATCAATAATATAGAACAACATATTGTTAGTTATATCTCCAATTCTGATCGTTAAACAAATGTGTCCAAATATTCCAATACGGTTAGATACAGTGCTAATCATATTAGGTGTGTTTGTGTGTTGTTGGCTAGAGTTATTTATCTTATCTAAAAGGCATTCAGGTAATAGGTGTACGGAAATAATATTAATGTCACTGCCGGAATCAAAGAGTACTAAATAGGTTCCCAAGAGCAATGAATCTACCCCAACGTCACTCATCACTCCTGGGCACCATCAATGTTGCCCTACATTACCTCGAAAGTCTTGGTAAAACTGCTTTCGCCGGGTTTCTTGTCGGTCGCCAACCTCTCTGCCGGGGCGGGCACCTGAAGGAAGAGAATCCTGTGAAGGCGTTGCATTCCTTGAGTCGACATTTTGAAAGTCCCGTCGATATCTGGGGCCATTAAAGGGTGAAGATGTCTCTTCCTGTCGAAATCCTTCTTCCAGGGAGGATGCAATCTTAATCCACAGGTCCAGATTAGCCGGATTGGCAGCGATCAAAAATGGTCTCAGCTTTGCGTTTACATTCGAAGAAAGCGCTTCCAGGGTCTGCTCCGAACTTATACTCAATATTTTTGCCAACTTCAGTTTATTAAAGTAGTAGTCCATAAGGGGTTGCGATGGCAGCTTCTTTTCAGTCCAAAACTGCCTCATCAATCCACTTGTCGATACCGGGAAAAATGTATTCATAGCTTGGTGAAGTTCATCCAACGTGAACACGTCCTGGCACATCGAGGCGTATATCTCTAACGCTTTTCCTTTAAAAATGCTTGGAATCATCGTTAGAGCATCATTTTCTGAAATATTTTGAAGCTTGACTGTTCTTTCAAAAAGATTTCGCCATTCTTGATATGTAAGGCCTGCATCCGGGTTGAAAATCGGCAAAATTTCTTTAATTGAACTGTCTACTCTCGCTCCGGTAACAACCTCTTCTTTCGGTAAAGTTTTCAAGTCTTTCTTCGATGTCATTTCGAATTTATTCCCGTAGGCAGCGATCCTGTCGACTAGCTGATATAAATTCTATTCTAGATGTGTGAAAAGAATTAGCAGTCGTTTGTGGCCGTCTCCACTTCAATAATCATCTCTTTATTTTTTTCAAATATTTTTAAACAAAACAAAATTTACATACACCATTTAGTTAAATCTTTAGAAAAAAAACAAAATAAAATTTACATTCTATCATTCAAAATATATCATATATATATATATATATACAGGGTGTACCAGGTAAATTGGGAATTTCAACAATGGTATTTTAACTGAAATATTTTGCAAGTAAAAATTAAAATATCCGAATGAAATTTGACACAGTAGTAGATAAAAGGATATAGTTTTTATTTATTCAATGTAGTTTCCATTATTAGCTACAACAGTCTCGAGGCGAGTGCGGAATGAAGCACAGGCCTTAGCGACGATGACCTTGTCCATTTGGGTCATCACCGTGTGAACTGCTTTCTTGACAGACTGGATGGTGGTATGAGGAGCTTTGTTGACATCTCTCTCAACAACGCCCCATACATATTAGTCGAGGGGATTGCAATCTGGAGAATTAGGGGGCCAAATATCAGGACCCCAGTGACTAGGGACGTTAAGTGTCAGCCACGATTGTGTCTTTTTTGCCTTATGGGCTGGAGCTGAGTCCTGTTGGAAGACATACTTCCTTCCTGCGGCCACCATGTCCATCCAAGGCTTCACAACGGTCTCCAAAACATTGATGTAGGTGTCAGCGTTCATCCTAAGGCCCTTCTCAAAGAAATGGGGAGGCATGACATCACCTTCACTGCTGATAACGCCAAGGACCATTACGGAGGCAGGAAATTTCGTGTGCATCACGACAGGTATCTCTGAGGGGTCTTTACAGATCCAGCGATCATTCCTGGGATTTACCTTTTGGTCCACGTCAAAGTTCTTTTCGTCAGAGAAGAACCTTAGCATGCCAAAAGAGTCGTGTTTCAGGTTGTTGAGGAGGGCAGCAGCCTTTCCTTTTCTGTTATTCTTCATATTCTCAGTCAGCAACTGACCTTTCCGAAGGGCATAAGACTTGAGACCAAGGTCCTCATGGATAGTTCTGACAATTGTCATAGAGCCAACGTCTATTTCCTTGGCTATGGCCCTCATGCTCTTCCCAGGGTTTCCATCAATCTTCTCCTTGACATTTTTGACAAATTCTTCGCCTCTTACCCTGTCCGATCGACGCGAGTGCTTTTTCCTTGTAGCTATCCTCTCTTTGTTACTGTCGGCCTCATCAAACTGCTTCTTGACACGATAAATAGTGGTTTTGGGCAACTTAAGAAAATCCACTATCTCTTTGGGGCTCCTTCCGGCGCGCAGAGCAACGATGATGGCAGCTCGATTTTCAAATTCTCGGTTACTCTTCATCACTACACTGCGCACACATGTACTGTTGCATTTTACATGAATATGGCTAGGTAATGAAAAATAACAAGTTTTAAATCTCAAGTAGTGTTTGTTTTATGGACTGTCAAAGTTAGTCCCGCATTACCTGGTACACCCTGTATATATAATAGACTAACGGATGTGTACCCGGCTTCGCCCGGGTTTTATCCGAGTGAAAGTTTGCCTAACGAATATTATTGATAATAATATTCGGGAACACACAGAATATTATGATAATAATGATAATATAATTCGTTACGTCATATATTTATATAATATATGAAATTTATTTTTCGAGCAAACATATCCACTCTCTACTGAATAGATTTTTTAAAAGATTACATAAATAAAAATATCTAGAGATATACTACATGATCTTAGCCAAAAGGCCGAGAAACGATATTTTATATATAGAGATGACCTGGCTTCGTGAGTCTTCTCCTCGAGTTATGTTTCACTGGTAGAAATTTGTTCCTGCCTACTATTAATCATTATCTGGCTTCGCCCGTGGTCTGCTTTAGTGAATATTCCCCAGACGAATTTTTCAATGCAATCAAGCATGATACGGCAATATTGTCACCATTTTTTCTGACTAAAAAAATATTGTTGCTCAGTACTTGGTTAAATATAATTTTTCTTGGTTAAAGTGCGACAAAAAAACTCTTCCAGATTTAACTCTCTGTCCTGTTCAAATTTCAGCGAGATTAGTTACATATTGAGGGCGTGCATAGCCGACAAACATATATAGATATATATTAGATAATTAAAAGGCATATATTGGATTTAATAAAATATTTATTTTGTCAATATTTCGGCTGGCTGAACGCCAACCTTTATCGAGGCATTACATCTTTGTATACTTTTTATACAAAGATGTAATACCTCGATAAAGATTGGCGTTCAGCCAGCCGAAATATTGGCAAAATAAATATTTTATTAAATCAAATATATGACTTTTTATTATCTAATGAATTAAATATGAATTGCTCTATTTTCAAAATAGATATATATGTTCCCGGCTTCGCCCGATTTTCACCCGAGTAAAAGTTTGCTTAACAAACATTTGTTAAAACGATTCTAGCAAACATCCAATCCCTACTGAATCTATACTTGTCTACACTCTCGATATTTTTTCCCGGTCCCTTGAAAAATACTCGCTAAGTTGAAAAAAATCAGTATTAATTGGTCCACTCGGTAATTTGAAGTTGAAGGAATAGTATCTTGCCACAAACGAAGATTTGTAAATAACTGTATTTAGCGAATGTACCCGGTTTCGCCCGGTTTTTATCCGAGTAAAAGTTTGCCTATCGAACATTTTTTAAAACGATTCTAGAAAACATCCAATCCACCTATATATTGATTTTTTAAACGTATATAAATATAAATATTGTTATATGCGTTTAAATATATTTTTGAAACACATAATATTTTGAAAACATTAATTATATTTTAAATAAGATATTGTCACTTTTGTGAATTTGATAATTAATTATTTCTTCTTTCTCACAATGAATTATATATATTAATTTAAAATTTCATTTTGTTATCATCATCACATACAATGTATTTTTTATATAAACAAGCGATAATAAACAACAACAATTAGGGGCTCCAAAATCATTTATTATGGTTAGCAGCTCCGTAAATAAAGATATTTTCACAACAACAATGAAAGTTGCATCATCATTTTTATAAAACAACAGAAAATTAAATTAACAATGTAAAAATATATTTTAACATTACATTTAACATTTAACACAAAAACGTTACAATTTTTTCTTTAAATATATATTAATATTGAAATGCCAAGTATTTTTTACGTCATTGGAATATTATATTACTAAATTCTCAAATTAAATTTATTATACTTGAAAAACATTTTAAGCATTGTTACAATTTATAAATATAATTTCGCCAGACGCCGCTAGAGGCGCTGCTTGCGAGTGAAAGTAGAAAATTTGCAAATAAAATTGCAAAGCATATTTATTTCAAATCAAATTCAAACCAGAAATCTTCCCAGTAGTATAGTAAATAACTTCCTTAAGTTTCACGGCGATTGGATAATCTTACCTTTTAAAAACATTCATCGTGTGAACAAACAAACATTCATCGTGTAAACAAACCACGTGTTAATTATTAACCAATCAAATTCATTTATCGTCGCGACCAGTGCTGCGCCCAAGCGGTAAAAGACTGGAACTAACGCTTTTTTGTTTTTTATTTAAAATTAGTTTTTTGAATAGCCTATATGTTAAACGAAATCTTCAGCTACCTACATGCGAAATTTCATAAAGATTTATTCTGTAGATTTAGCGCAACGCGATAACAAACATCGATTTTGGATTTCATTTTTATAGATATAAGGATAAGGACTAGCGGATGTACCCGGCTTCGCCCAGGGTTTTACCCGAGTAAAGGTTTGTCTAACGAACATTTGTTAAAACAATTCTCTATAAACTTATTAAAAAAAATAGATATATTTTGATAATTTGAAACTCGTAAATTTGAATCTTTCGATAAAGTGAACATTTTTTTCCGGTCCCTGTGTGCCGTGTCATCCTGAATTTTGTCTTTCCTAATTTTCTACATTACAAAATAATCGTTTTATCTAGTGAACATTTTTTCCCGGTCCTTTGAAAAATACTCGATAAGTTGAATAAAATAAATATTAATTGGTTTCCTCGGTAATTGGAAGTTAAAGGAATAGTATCTTCGCCTTGGAATTGTATCATTATTCTTGTCTCAAATAAATTGCCGTGTCATCCTGAGATAATCTTACTATTGATAAAAATTCTTTAAGATAATAACTTTGTGATAATAAAACTTATAGATAAAAAAAACTTGTTAACATCGTCGCAATGGTGGCGCTGCTTGCGAGTTAAATCTACAAATCTGCAAATAACTCTAAGGATATTCAAGATATTCAAGAAATTCTTTTTCAAAAACCTTCCCGGGGATATACCTAATAATATCCCAAAATTTCACGGCGATTGGATGTATGGTTTTTGAATCTATAGAGTATACACAGATACACAGAGAGACATTCAATTTTATATTTATACAGATAGATAGATAATCCAAATTGTGCCTTATCATTGGATTTGGTCGTATTACCTTGTGTTTATAATCTATAATCCAAATTGTACCTTATCATTGGATTTGGTCTTATTACCTTGTTTTTATAATTTTTTATATATAATCTCTTTTATACATAGACAGGACAAGCACATATATTTTAATAATTTAAATGAGTTTTAAAAATTGTAAAAAAAAAAATGCATCGGCCGGGAATCGAACCCGGGGCGCCCGCTTGACAGGCGAGCATTCTACCACTGAACCAAAAGCAAACGGTGACAGAATTAAGAAAGAATGCATGACGCTGATAACTGTATATATTAATATACTATATATTGAGAAAACAATAGAAAAAAATGAAAAGTAGGGTTTGATATTAAAACTAATGAAGGCATATCTTGACCAAATGTACATGTGCTAATAATTGATTTATCTAGAAAATGGGTTGGTCAAATATCAGGGATCAATTAAAAATCAATGTTTAATTGATTTCTGCTCCACTATATGGCGCTCTGCCATCTATAAAGCACATGCACTTTTGCTGCATGTTTTTATTTGCATTTACCTATTTTACATGTGCTTTTGGACAGGATATGCCTTCATCAATCTTAATACTATATATTATAGTAATAGGTTTTTCTATATATAAACCTATATTTAAAAAGAATAATACAAATATGAAAGTGTACTGAGATATGGTGGATAAATTAAGAAAAAGGCATCTCCTTATGCGTACTTACGTGTACATGGTTAACTTTTCTTGATTAATCAAGAATAGGTATTTGCCCAATTCAATAATAATTAAAAATCAACCTATAGTTATTCCGATAAATGGCGCCAGCCATCAGCAACTTTCAGTTGCATGATAAGTGAATGTCTTTTTCTTAATACATATATTTGTTATTTAGTTAAAAAATAATCGATTTCATAAAATATTCATATTTTTAATAAGCAAGATAACTGTGGTAATGATACACCTATCAATACGTATAACTATAAATACCACAATTCACTTCTTCTTCTTTCTTATCTCCACTCAATCATATTAGGGTATCAAGCTTGTTAGACAAACTTAATGGCTGTGTGAAGTAGAATGCGTCTGCCTTTGTCATTAAGACTGGGAGCACTACTCAGTGGCGGATCGACTTAGCTCCAAAAGAAATGGCCGCCTCTGACATGAGGAACAGATGCCATGTGCAGCCACTCCTAACATGGAGTACAAACGCTATTTATCTTGTATCCCTGGATTAGGAAGCCTTACAGGGTACTATCAGCCGGGCCAGCTGAGCCCAGGTTTTTTAGCGAGCTTGTTACTGCTCCCCCTTCTCCTTTTTCATCCGGGCTTGGGACCGCCAAAGACGGAGTTCCACAATTCACAGTACAATCTAATGATAGTGTTTTCAAATGAGATGAAAATATTATCCCAAATGATAAATTTACTTGAGCGTAGTTTTTCCTTAAAAAATATTATTATAACATATTACCTTCTTCATAAAAATTAGATCATAACAGCATATATGTATAATATTAAGAAAAATAAATTTGAAATGATATATTTATTTTTAATGACCCTGACGAGCGCCAACAGCCCGAAACGCGTTCGTGGATGGCTTCTTGATTTATCAAGAAATTGGGTTGACCAAATATCAGGGAACAGGCTAAATCATTGTTTAGTTGATTTCTGTTTTACTAGATGGCGCTCTGCCATCTAAAAAGCACATGTGCTTATAGTCAGGATATGCTTTCATTATTTTTAATGAATATTTTACCTATGAAAATAAAATCATATTTCAAATATAACAATGGAATAAATTAATTTTCGATTAAAAAGAAAAAAATTTCAATTACAAATTTGACCATCTCTCTTTTCATAATTATATTTCTTCCTAAATATATATCTTAAATTCGATATTAATTAGGAATAAAAACAAATATTTCAAATCTTCAGTTAATAAATGAAACAAAAAGGATTTTAAAAATTATTATTCCATATCATGGTAATTTGAAGAAAATATTCATTGATATATCTTGATATATATATGTCGTATTAAGGTATATCTTTGAATAATTATAAATTTAAAACTCTAAATTTGTATATAAGAAATAATAGACGCGACAAAAAGAAACGCAGCCATTTTCTCTTTGTTTATTATTCCACCTCATTTTTTCTCCCTCTTACCCCTCGGGTCGTTGGTCAAAAAATTATATACAAGCATTGGCTATTTACTCTTTGATTATAGATATTAAAATATATGGATATGGATATTAAAATATATGGATATGGATATTAAAATATATGGATATAAAAATAAAAAATGTGTTGACTATTTACAAGTAGTGTGGGAATTATATTGCAGTGAACCTGCGTGGGGGTGCGCAAGATGAAATTCGTAGCTGCACAGTCTAGATAAAATTTTTAATTTTCTCTGAATTGAAAATATCCTAACGAGGTTATGATATACTATTGATATTTCAAACTGTTATTTATTACATCTTTATTATCTAATAAGTCGATAGGATTCGAACAGTGCGGGGTTAAAAAGTTAAGACTACGGATGGTAGATCTCTCGGCCACGACTGCTCACTTTGAATATGTTCATATCTTTCTTCATCCTACGATCCCTATTCCTGGCTTCTCCAGCTTTAAATATACTTAAACCATGTTCAGCCTTCTTCAACGGGGCCATATGTTATAATATATGCTCTTCCAGGAATAATAAAGTAAGCCTACAGTCGATCCAGAGAGAGACGGGAGGGTGTCACGTTAGACAGCAGGACATTCCAAAAGGGGCTCCTGGGGGCCGTCACTTGGCACCTCGGGACTTTGGACAGTTGGTGATTGTGTTCGACGCGAGTGTCCGCCCGGCGACAGCCGGGTCCGCCATCTTGATAACGTTGTCTGTGTACTTTTTCCTATGATATACTCGCACATTGAGTTTACGACTCACTCAATGGAAGTACATAGGTCAAAGCACTACAACCAAAATTTACTTCTTTTTTAAAAAGGATGATCTCTAATTCGAACTAACATTTGAAGTGCACATCTTAGGATAGGTTTTACCGAACATCGATTTTCGAAACTAACCGATGGGGTTATACCATATCTTAGAGGATGATGTGTTTAAAAACCCCAAAATTTTCTTTTTTCTTTTAACCCTCGATAGTTTATCTTATAAAAACGCTTATACTAATCCTATAGTTGTTCTATCGTATTGCTATACGTAATTTAACTTATTACTATTGTCCTAAATATATCTGTAGGCCTTTACATCTTGTCTGTCCTACACCAGACAAAACGAACGGAGGTATGCGGGGTTGTTATACCCGACTAACGATAAGCGCTAGCCTCTGCATATTGTAAGGTGGCTAAAGATATTTATAAGCTATTTAAACCCACACACGCATTAAGTGTTTTTATGTTCACATTTTAAAGTAATATATTCAAGTATTCAAGGTCATATATCATTTGAGTTTATAGCATGATTAAAATTATCATATCGCCTCATATAGTCCAACATTACATTTATATACAAATTTATATATTCCACTATTCTAACGGTACATTTTATCAAGAACATTTTATAAGAAATATGTAGGTTTGTTTGTATGGGTAGAGGCAAGATATAAAACAATAAAGGAAGAAGGTATATACAAGATGCAAAATGAGTATAAAGAATCCAAAATATTATTGTGGTAATTAAAAACAATGGAATTTTTTAAATTCTAAATATAACAGTTTTATACAAAAATGTACACAGAGTGATAACATTATTTATTAACGAGTCTTTTTTTAAATAATGTGAAAATTCTTTTAGTCGCCAAGGTTGTTGGTATAAAGACATCAGCATTTGGATTAAGTTTACTGTGTAATTTTTCTTTGGTAGCACCCAAATTACTTTCCACCATATTATCGAATGGATTGATTTTAGGGTCTAAGACCAATGTACTGGATTTAGTGGGCTTTACTATTGATGAAAAAGTTGGTTTGGATGTTATTGGAAAATCAGGCTTATAAAATTTTTCATCCGTGAAAATACTGTTGTCCAAATGGTTAAACGGTTGAAACCATTTCCTTGGCCTGGAGGAACCCGGATCACCCAAGATATCTGTAGTGAAGTGCCTATAAGGAAATAGAAAATAGTTTTGTCTAGGAGGAGAGTCGGGAAGGTCCGTAGGAGGTGTGATATGGGGAATATTTTCCACATATCTACGAAGTTTTTCTATATTTATAATTTCTGTATGTAACTGCAAAGGTCTATTTGGTCTATTAATGCGCACTACCTGAGGTGATAGTATTTCCAAGATCTCATATGGGCCTTTAATAGTTAGGTTCCAACTTTGGAGTATTCGGATGTCTATAAACTTTCACCAATACTAGATCCCCTGGTACAAAATCAATCTTTTTATGTTTTTGATCGTACATTAGTTTTTCGGCCTTATGCCTTGCTTGGGTCTTTTGTAATGCTATTCTTCTTGCTTCTGAGAGTTCGGGAAATGTCAGAACATGGTTGTTTAAATTGTTAGGGACTATCCCTTTTAATAAATAGATGGGAGGAAATCCCGTCACTGTATGTGGAGTTAGATTGTAGATTCTGGTGACCCTCTCTATCTGTTTGGTCCATGTCTGTTTGGGGTGTTCTAAATGGAGTATCTTTAGTTTCCCTGTTATGGTTGCATTCAATCTCTCGCTCAGACCATTTGACTGTGGGTGATTTGCTGTGGTATACAAGGGTTTTATACCTTGTGAGATTAAAAACCTTCTAAATTGAGCGGATGTAAATGCAGGAGCTCGGTCTGTCAGTAGGTTTTTAGGAATACCTTCCTGAAATACCTTTTTTAGGGTTTGAATATAGGTCAGGGTAGAGGTAGATTTACTAGGAAAAGTCCAACAGTATCGACTCATATGATCACATATTACATGTAAATAAGCTCGGTTACCACCATACTTAGTAAATCCGGCTACTGTGTCCATTGACATAAGTTCATAAGGTTCCTTCGCGAGTGGTAAGGTACCCATTTCTCCATATGTGGGTCCTTTCGGAGGTTTTACTATTTGGCAAATTTTGCATTTACGGACATAGTTATCTTTGGTCATACCATCCCAATAATACTGACTAGTGATTAACCTAGTGAGTTGTGTGATTCCTGGATGGTTATACCATTCGTGTGCTTTCTGGAGTAACTTATTTCTTAGTGTATCAGGTACGACTACTCTGGGTACGCCCTTTTTAGTAATAATCGCAAGTCCATCAGTATTGATGAGTGATTGATATTTCTCAGGTACACGATGCTGGTGTTCCTCTAATTGTTGAGCCTCTAGAAATCCGCAAAATGGTTGTCTTGATAGCAAGTCTGCCTCGAGTTGTTTTTTACCTTTCAGATAGTGTATGTCAAAAGTGTATGGGCTGAGTCTCAAGGGCCACCGAAATAACCTACCTGACGTATTTTTAATATTTTTCAAATAGACCAGAGCTTGGTGATCAGAATAAATGGTGAAATGTCTACCAAGCAGGTACACCCTGAAGTATTCTATAGACTCAATGATAGCTAAACACTCCAGCTCCGAGATGGAGTAGTTCTGTTTATACTTGCGTAGAGAGCGAGAGAAATATTGTACAGGATGTTCTTCTCCATTTTCATCCTTTTGCTTTAGAATTCCGGATATCCCTAATGTACTCGCGTCACAATATAAGAAGCAGGGTAAATCTTCTTTAAAGATATGTAAAACTGGTGATGCAGTTAGGCTGCTTTTCAAATCTTCAAATGCCTTCTGACATTCAAGAGTCCACTTAAAAGGAATATTCTTTTTTAGAAGTATATTTAAAGGCGATCTAAGCTGTGCATAATGGGGAATGAATTTATGATATACATTTACGACACCTAAAAATGACTGTAAAGTTTTAACATTAGTCGGAGGTTGGATGGTTCCTATTACCTGAGTGTTAGTTAGGTGAGGTTTATAAGTGCCCTGTGTGATTTCGTATCCTAGGAAGCTAATGGAGGTCTTACATAATTGACATTTGTTAAGGTTGAGGCGGATATTTTCTGCCCTGCATAGTTGGAAGAATAAACGAAGATGTTCTAAGTGTTCTTCAAAACTATCAGAAAAAATTATAAAATCATCATAGTAGTGTTCTAGAAATTGGAAGTTATATTTTCTAAGTATTTGTCCAATAGCTCTCTCGAAGATCTGTGGTGAGCTTCGTAGCCCGAAAGGTAATCTTTTAAACATGTACACTCCTGCGTGGGTGGTGAAGGCTAAATAAGGTCGAGAATCCGGATGGATAGGAACTGTCCAATAAGCGTTGCTCAAATCAAGGCTGGAAAAATACTTAGCTTTCGACAGTTTTTCTATCACTGATTCTATTAATGGTATAGGTTGGGGATCAACTGGAATGTGTTCATTTAATTTTCGAAAATCCACACACATTCTAAATGTTCCATTTTTCTTTTTTACTAGAGTAATAGGTGAAGCATATTCACCTATTGCCGGTTCTATTATATTATTTTTTAACATCTCATTGATTTGTATATCTATTTCTTTCCTATATGTAAATGGTATTCTATACGGTCGCAACCTGATTACTCTATCTGTATTTGGTTTAATCTGTACAGGTTGGATATGTAGGGTAGGAACTTTAAATGGGTCTGTAGGAAATATTTCAGCAAATTCTTTCAATAACCTAATTAACTTAAGGTCTAATAAGTTGTTTATCTTATGATACTTATCAATTAAATCACTGGTTAACTTATTTTCCCCTGGAATGCTTGATTGAGTGGAAAGTGTCTGTTGTAAATGATTAACATAGAGTGGATTACTTCCTGAAGGTGCACAGTGATTATCTAAGATTTGTGTATTAACAATATGAAGGTGTTGGTTTATATTATATTTCCTATCTGGATTTATCACATTGTATGCATCATTTACATAAGCCAAATCTGTTTCAAAATAAAAAAGAGTAGCAGGAATATTTGTGCCTTGTTGACTCACTACATTTCTATTGAAGTCAATTCTAGTTTTTAATTTTTTTAGAGTATATAATCCTATTAGTGCAATTTCATATGGTAGATTAAATATATAAAATTTTAAGTTAACTTTTCTTTTTAAAAAAACTGACTGGTAAAATAACATAAAATATAGGTTGGATTGGTCCACTCAATGTATTAATTCTAGAATGCTTATTAACTGAATATTTAGTTATATTTCGAAATATATCTGATGGCAAAATTTTATGCAAATAATCAAAAGATATTAGGTTAATGGTAGAGCCAGTATCCACAAGAAATTTAACATTGAAGGTGAAAATAGATAAATTAAAGAATAGTCTTACATTATGCTGGTCCTTTCCTTGATGAAGGATCACATCCTTGTGATCTGGGTTGATGTCCGCTCGATGTGGCTGGTTCCCTGGGTTCCTTGGGCAGCGTGTTATCCGCGTAGTTGCGAAAGGCAAAACGTCCATCTCCAGGTCGACGAAAAGTTGCTAATTGCCCATATTGTGGCCGGTAATGACCTCGGCTAGGCGGGGGAGTGGATTCGGGTTGCCAGCGGTCGAGGCCACGCTGTGGTGTCGGTTGTCCTCGAGTTACTGGCCGCTTTTGGATGGTGTTTACATAGTCCAACCATTCTTCAGGCGTCTGTGGGTTCCTGGTGTATATCATTTTCTTCAAATCATACGTTACACCTGCCGTAAGTGCTTCAACAATCTGTTGGTTTGGAAGTGAGTTCTCTAATGCACCCACAACCTTAAAATGGTAATAATCGTTAATTTTTTCTGGCTTTTCCAATTGGTGAGTGAACAATTCTTCCAACGTTGTCTTCTTCTTTGATATATAGATTGTGGACAGTTTCTGTTTGATATTTAAATAAGTCTCTTGTTCTAAGCCCAAACGATAAAATATATTTTTAGCTCCTTCTTCTAAATTTAGAATCACTAAATTTTTTCTGTCTCGTTCATCGTTCGTTGCATCCTCAATGTTACGAAAGAAAATATTTATATCTTGATTGAGGCCAGAGAATTTACTTATATGATTTTTATTTGAGACCGTCTGTTGTTGTATAATTTGTGTTAGTAAATTAATTTGTTCTTTCATTTATTTAAATTCCATATTATCGTTTCTGTCAGAAAAATGAGTGTCGGTATCTGACTTCCTTTTTGGCATTTTTGTGGCGAATGGTTGTAGGCTAAAGGTTAAATCCAATAAAGTTTAAAAAAAAAAGAAAAAACGTACCGGTTATTATATCCTGTCGGCTAAATACTGTCGTATTAAGGTATATCTTTGAATAATTATAAATTTAAAACTCTAAATTTGTATATAAGAAATAATAGACGCGACAAAAAGAAACGCAGCCATTTTCTCTTTGTTTATTATTCCACCTCCTTTTTTCTCCCTCTTACTCCTCGGGTCGTTGGTCAAAAAATTATATACAAGCATTGGCTATTTACTCTTTGATTATAGATATTAAAATATATGGATATGGATATTAAAATATATGGATATGGATATTAAAATATATGGATATGGATATTAAAATATATGGATATAAAAATAAAAAATGTGTTGACTATTTACAAGTAGTGTGGGAATTATATTGCATATATATATATATATATATTTCATAATATATGCTCTTCCAGGATTAATAAAACAAACCAACAGCCAACGAGAGAGAAATAGGCCGCTAAAGCGAGACACTTTAGACAACTAACTAACGACCATTTTTTGGCCACATTCCTGAGGGGGGCGTCACCACCTGGCGACTATCCTGGTTAGCCCCCCCGGTTGTGTACACAGGGAAAACAGTCGTTCAGCAGATAACGTCTCGCTCGCTCTCTCGGCTGGCTGCCTGGATGATAGCTCTAACAACTCGTCGTGTGATTATTTCTCTCCTCACCACATTTACCACTAAATTGTCACATCGAAAGCCGACAGGATAAGACCTGACCGGGAAACAAATCCCTCATATACCAGAGTATGAAGAAAACAAGAAGCAATACCACGATGATCGAACAAACCCACAACCAAGTTCCACAAGAACCAACGACCGACTTTACTGTAGCCGCTTCCCTTCGAACTCTCACCCTCTGTCTCGACCAACTTTTAAACCGTGAGTCTGAAGAAACAATCACCTCCGACGGAGATGAACCTGCCGCACACTTCTTCTCACAACTTGAATCTCAGCCGAACTTCCACAACTTAGAGCCAGCACGCCAAGCTCGAAAGGCTCTATCATCACTCAGAGGCGAACCTCGCAAAATTGCCCAAGACTTAGCGCTACTCAATAAGACTTATGAAGAGGTCAAAGAGTCACTCTGCGCCGTCTATCCCCGACGCCCTAGCTTCACCCTTCAAGAGTTCTTTGAACTTAAATGCACATCGATGGCCGAGATCGAGACCTACTACAAGAACAAGGTCCGAATAGGATTGGCGATTAACCTCCCTAAGAGTGCCATCGTGCAAGCACTATCCAACGGTGTGCCACGTAACTATGGCAACCTTTTAAAGATGGCACAACCCTCGGGACCAGAAGAATGGTTGTGCTTAGCCCAACAGCTGACCTACGAAGGGGATAACACCAGCACTGAAGCTGCCCAACAACGATCACCGCGCCAGAGCAGAACACCTTCCACCACCGTGGACAAGACCCCACCATATCCTTGCCGTTACTGTGGCGGACAACACTGGCACGCACAGTGTCAGCAGCGAGGGCCCTACCAGCGGACTTTTCGGACCTTTACACCTGCGGTCCACAGCGTCGAGCAACCCCAAAGATCGACTTGGCCTGCAGGTGTCTACGAGACCGCAGCAACGACGAGCTCGGGAGAAACCAAGTAATGCCAGCTTCGGCAGCAGAACTCCTCCGAAGCTCAATGAACCTACCTGCACCCTAAACCAGCATACGCCTGTAAGTGCAATTATTTTAACCCCTATCATTCATTCTTTAAAGATACCATTCCTAATTGACTCTGGAGCCAATGTTTCCATAATTAGTTTAAACCAATTTCAATATATTAAAAATGTTAATAGTTTCATTTGTTCCACCCCTATTAACAATGATGTTATTATCGGTACTATATCTAGTCATGCCAAACCAATCGGATTAGTTACCTTACCAATACAATTTAATAATTTTAATTTTAATGAAACATTTTATATTTTAAATTCACCCCTTGAACATGGTATTCTATCTATTCATGTTATGCAATTCTTAAGATTAACAATAGATTTTCATACTCAATTGATACTTCAAAATAGTGTTCCAGTACCTAAACAATTGTACCATTTTGTATGTGACCTTCCCACTTGTAAGCACGGCTCGCGAATAATAACTTCTAACCCTAAACGACCCATAATTCACTCGGTTAACTTAGGCGTTGACGATTTTCAACCTCCACGTGAGCCTTACTTACAAACAACCCTTAGTAATATTTATCAACCTTCCCCTGAATGCCCCTCTCACCCTTACAACCTTAATAGCATTCCTACCAGCCCATGCGCCTCTAGAGAATTAATGATTAAAGAATTTATCGAACAACGCCCAGAACTGACTATCCCTTATCAGCCATTATTGTATTCTTTTAAAGATATTTTCCCTATCAATAAATTCAATGTATTACTACTCAACATAACCCCTGTAAAACTCAAAATTATTTCTGATAAGGTTATTTCCCTCCGACCATACCGAACTCCCTATGCCTACCAGAAGGAAATTCAGGACCAGATATCTCAACTTCTAAAACATGACATAATCCCCCCTCCTCTAGCCCATATTCCTCTCCTGTGACACTCGTTCGCAAACGCGATAACACCATGCGTCTCTGCATTGACTTCCGTCGCGTGAACGAACTAGTACCCTCGGATTTGCATCCTTTGCCATTGATAGGAACTGTACTGGATAACCTGTCGAAAGCCAGAGTATTTAGCACCGTTGACATAAGCAATGCATACTATCAAATCCCCATCGCGGAGGAGAGTCAACCACTACTCTCTTTCGTGACTCAACAAGGGCAATATAATTTCAAACGCTTACCCTTTGGGTTCAAATCAGCACCCCAAATTTTCGAACGTGTGATAACCCAGTTGATCCACAAAAGCCACCTCTCTTTCATAGCCCATTATTATGACGACTTCGTTATTTTTTCTGACTCCTCAGAACAACACCTTACGCACCTTCGACTTTTCTTTAAATTCTGTTTAGAGGAAAATCTCCAACTTAACCTTAAAAAATGTAATTTTTATCAAAGTAAAATAGATTTTCTCGGCTACCACATCACCGCAGGGACTTACACACCTAATATTAAAAATACCGAAATCATCAACGCTATTAGAACTCCTATCAACGTTAAAATCCTACAATCATTTTTAGGAGCCGTCAACGTATATCATAAATTCATCCCAGAATATGCTAGACTTCGCCACCCCTTAAATCAATTACTAAAAAAGAACGCCAAATGGCTTTGGAGCCCGAATTGTCAACAAGCCTTTGATAAATTGAAGCAACATCTCGCAACACAACCTGTGTTACATCTATTTCAAGAAGGGCTCCCATGCCAGGTCTATTGCGACGCTTCCACGCAGGGCATCGCAGGTGTACTCAAACAAGTACATCCTGACGGTAACATCTACCCTGTACAATATTACAGTCGCGCGTTTAGTTCCTATGAGCGTAATTACACTACTTCTGAACTGGAGTGCTTAGCCATTGTAGAGTGCGTTGACAAATTCCCAGTGTACCTCCTAGGTACAAGGTTTGTCATCTACTCGGATCATCACGCCTTACAATGGCTAAAGACCATAAAAGACCCCACCGGACGCCTCTTTCGTTGGAGCCTTCGACTCTCAGCTTACGACTATGAGGTCAAATACCTCAAGGGCTCGCGTCAGTACGAGGCGGACCTACTCTCCCGTAACCCTTTCTGCGGATTCCTATCCACAGGTCAAATAAAAGATCATCAGGGCGAATTACGGAGGGACACAAGGTATATCCTCAATGACAAGGACCTTATGACCATCATACGACGGGGTGTCACTAAAATAATTGTTCCACCATCACTCCGTGGCACCCTACTACAACGAGCCCATCGCGATTTCAATCACCCCGGCATTTCGCAGATGACCAGACTGATCGCAGCCCAATACTATTGGGACGGCATGACAAATGACATCAGGACACATGTAAGAACCTGTTCAGTATGCCAATTGGTCTACCACCAAAAGGACCTATCTACGGATAATTTGGACAACTCCCCCCAGCGGTCCTGCCGTACGAACTAGTGTCACTAGATACTATTTCTGGATTCGCGAAATATGGGAATTCTCAGACCTTCTTACATGTCGTAGTGGACCATGCCACACGGTACGCGTGGGCATTTCCATCGCGGTCCACCAGCATTCTCACCTATACCCAAGTGATTAAAAAGGTGATGCAGTTTGGTTCGCCTAAACGACTTTTGACGGATAGAGCTCCTGCCTTCACCTCTCCGAAATTTCGTAGATTTTTGATTAGACATAACATTGGCCAACTTCTCACGACAAGCAACAACCCTCAGGCCAACGGATTAAGTGAACGACTAAAGGCACGATTACTGGCAAACTTAAACTGTTGCGCCTCCAACAACCTAAGACGGCCTGGACCAAACTACTACCTCAGGTTCTTCAGGCTTATAACCATACCCCACATTCGGTGACCGGGTTTCCACCGTCATACCTTTTGTTAAGTAGTTTCCCGCTACAACTATCCGAGCATGTACAAAACTACCCAAAAATCGACGACGCCAGAGAATTGGCCTATCAAAGGACACACGAACGACACTTACGCGACAAAGCGAGATTCGACCAAACACATAGAGCTTCCGATTTTGAAGTAGGCGATCTCGTTTTGGCAAAAACATACCACCATCCAGACACTGGTAAACTGGCACCTTTCTTCTCAGGACCTTATGAAATACTGGAGATAATTTCCCCTCAAATCGTACGGATCAACCGCTCCAACCGACCTCTAAGTCGTGAGACAGATACAATTCATGTCAACAAATTAAAACACTATACGGAAAACGAACAATTTATTTCACCGCCCGTAAATGATCGAGACCAACCCAAAAATACCTTCAATTTCCCATATAAACACTTCAATCACACTCTAATCCATACTAAAACGGCTATTAACTCACTAAAGCAACATGACTACACTTACAATCAAGATGATCAAAGATATTTGAACCACTTATCCCCTGAAATCTTCACCAATTACTAACCTGACAACAAGACTTTACGAACCCAGTAGTATCTAAATAATTAAGGTAGAGTGGCCCAAAGCAAGTTTCCCCTCGCTCTGTCCGCCTATATTCTACCTTTGCATCTAGAACTATTTTATCTTCGAAAATTAAATATAAGTCCATTCGACTTCCTCACCTACACACGGGACTTTTCCCCTCGGACTCGCTACAAAAGTAACTACATAGATAAGTTAGATTGGCCCAGGGCAAGTCTCCCCTCGCTCTGTTCGCCGAGGTTCTAACATTGTATGTAGTTTTATATTTACCTCAGTCCTGAGTTCACACAATTGTCAACCTCAATCTCATTTCTCGTACTCTACACTTATAGCATAGAAAGCCCATGACAAGTTTCCCCTTGCCATGTCCGCCTGAAAAATATCTTAAAGTGTAGAGTTCCCCAGTCTTAATGATCTTCAGAATTTCACCATATGTATGTGACTCTTCTTCTCGTTGTTCACACTCCTCCATATCACTTCCCTTATAGTACATTATATTTTGTTGTATATAGCCTTTTATAACCTTGATATTTTCAAAGATTTCCTTAAATGTCAAACTCCCCGGTGTTGTAAAATGGTTGTAAATAATATTTACTTGTGTACTATACAATATTTTATTTACATAAAACTATGTCACCATTACCTTAACTAATTTTAACTGTAAAATTATTTTCTCTATTCCTGGCTTCACCAGCTTTAAATATACTTAAACTATTTTACACAAATTAAATTTCTGGCAATGCGTTTCTTTTAAATATCATCAAATATTATCTCTACAGACCTTACTGCAATGATATGAGTTATTGAATGAGAGGGCTTGGCTCATCAGTAGTGAACCCTCTCAGCGGTTTCGCCAAATTAATCTCTAGACCGCTCTACTATTGTATTGGACTGGTTTTGTTATATACCCTGCATTTTTCTATGGAAGGCAGCTTAGGGGTGTTTAGTGAACTATGGACATAAGCTTATAGGTCTGTAGAGGTGCATACATATAATTTCAAGGTATTGCATCGAGCAAAGCTCTTCCGCAAAATATGTTTTCATAACCAATATATATTAGTAAATTAAATTTCATTGCCATCTATCGTTAAAATTTTACACAAATTAAATTTCTGGCAATGCGTTTCTTTTAAATATCTACAAATATTATCTCTACAGACCTTACTGCAATGATATGAGTTATTGAATGAGAGGGCTTGGCTCATCAGTAGTGAACCCTCTCAGCGGTTTCGCCAAATTAATCTCTAGACCGCTCTACTATTGTATTGGACTGGTTTTGTTATATACCCTGCATTTTTCTATGGAAGGCAGCTTAGGGGTGTTTAGTGAACTATGGACATAAGCTTATAGGTCTGTAGAGGTGCATACATATAATTTCAAGGTATTGCATCGAGCAAAGCTCTTCCGCAAAATATGTTTTCATAACCAATATATACCAATATATAAATTAAATTTCATTGCCATCTATCGTTAAAATTTTACACTAATGAAATTTCTGGCAATGCGTTTCTTTTAAATATCATCAAATATTATCTCTACAGACCTTACTGCAATGATATGAGTTATTGAATGAGAGGGCTTGGCTCATCAGTAGTGAACCCTCTCAGCGGTTTCGCCAAATTAATCTCTAGACCGCTCTACTATTGTATTGGACTGGTTTTGTTATATACCCTGCATTTTTCTATGGAAGGCAGCTTAGGGGTGTTTAGTGAACTATGGACATAAGCTTATAGGTCTGTAGAGGTGCATACATATAATTTCAAGGTATTGCATCGAGCAAAGCTCTTCCGCAAAATATGTTTTCATAACCAATATATATTAGTAAATTAAATTTCATTGCCATCTATCGTTAAGATTTTACACAAATAACTCTAACATGAGTACAGAGGCAACTCCTTCGTATTCCTGGAGTAGGACCATTGCTGAGGTCTATCAACCGGGTCAGTTGAACTCAGGATTTTTAAAGAAGGAGTGTCCCTCCTGGTTACAGCATCAAGTCTACCAGAACAAGGCTTGATACGATCGTGTAGAGGGTTTACTGTCCCTCCCAACAATGTGGCACCACAGGCCAGATACAGATGGGTAAGCATGGGAAGCCAACACTAGTATAAAATTGTATTGAAAAAAAGGGAAGAAAGATTAAATGATAGTCATATATTCACAACGTATCCATTTATCTTATTAAGAAATATTGTGTTTTCAGTCACAGATATCTTAAACCACGTTTTACATTTTTTTCAAAGATATATACCTGGCGTGCGTAGAGGTTATTATATAACTTGAAGAAATAAAAATTTAAAATTGAAGATAGTAAGTATGTTTTCTTTAGGTTCTTGGGTATCTGATTAGAACTGATCCATTAATTGGTTGGTTTCAACTAAATTATGACGGATTTCTTTTTATAGTTGGAAGCTCTTTATGTGATTTTAACTTTTTTAATTTAGATCACCAAAAATAAGGTAAAAAAAACTTATAAATTACTTGAATGCCAAGGTTAAAGAAGGGACTCGATGACAATAGCAATCTGTTGAACATAAAGTCTGAATTCTAGGCTGTACTGTGTGTAACAGATGTTCCAGATGGAGAGCCGTGACTTCCCTGTGTTCCAGCTCTACTAACGACATTGTTTCAAGATATATAGCTAGTGTTAGACAGTGTCTATTGACAGCGGGGCGGGTTTTAGCGCTTACACTTCTGTGGTGATCACAGCAGGGGCTGTGGTCATTTACTATTCCACGTTGGGCGGGAGGACCCACTATTTTAACCCTGTGTCACATAACGTGGATTGGTAATCAACTTCTCCTCCGGCAGCTTGGCTCGCTCCACAGACCCAGGACTAGGTACTGATTACTATTCTGCTGGTTCTGGCGCAAAATTCCAATGGGAGGCCTCGCGTCTAGCGCAAAGTCCGGCTTTCAGCGTTGGCAGTGTCAGCAGTTCTGTCTTCGGTCTCTAGTTCGCTCCATTCCACTTTGTTGTCAATAGTAAACTCAACGAATTCATCGAGTTGACGGAATTGGGAAGTTGGGTTCAGGGGTGTAGCAATACATGACGGTGTGAGATAATATAGTCTACCTCTAACCCTCTCTGTGTTATGTATCTAGATATCACGTGGAGCCTTCACCATGTCTAGTTAGCATTTCGGTAAATGTCTTTCTTTAAGTTCCCTCCTTAGGTCACCGAATCCCTTTTTTATAAATTGGCCTTCACGCGGTATCAGCTATATATTTTATGGAGTTGAATAAATAAATAATTTTATACTTTTAATATATATTTAGGCATTTTTCACAAATTGAAAGTAATTTATTTTGATTTAAAAAAAAATATTTCGTGATTGCTGAAATCTAACGAGCAGAGAGAGTTATATTTCCAAGTGTGTAACTTCTATGGTGTTTAAAGTGGAGATCTAGTGGGATGATATATCTGGCTCCATCTTAAGTGGGCAGCGTTACACCGCCTGCGCTCTCGTCCAGCTGATGGAATAAAGGAACCAGGTGTTGACGGTGGCACCAACGAAGGTGGAAACGTCTGTAATCTATACTTGAACCTTCTCGATGTAGCATAATAGTTACTTTTAGTTGGGATCTTAATAGATCACAACTAAATGTTCTTTGAGGTAATTGACATGCGGTAGAAATATCTGTAACAAGGAGAACTAAAGAGGTTGTTAAAGGTGAAAAATCAATCTCCTTTCACATATATTGTAAACATGTGGTGCACTTACAGTAAAAGCAGTCGCCTACTTCTACCCACCATGCTTATCATGGACACAGTGGTGGAATTCTTGAGTCAGTCGCGAAAAAATGTAGTCACAGAGCTTAGGATAAAAAGGTCTTCTCAGTTCAGTTTGTCTTCCCAAATCTACCCATCAATTTCGCCAAAATGCTACGTATGAAATTGAAGGAAGACAAACGTAGGTATGATAAGGCAATATACTATCGTGAATATCTGCCTTCAAAAAGCTACAACCTACGGAAATATATATCTCTTTGGCCTATTTATAGTTTGGGAGTCGTCTACTGCTCTGGTCCTGTTTCCTGGGGCTAATAATTGTAAATATCTGTTTATATTGGCTCTGGGATGTAAATTACTGTAAATACCCGTAAACTGATATTCGAGTTTTTATGTAATGTGGATTAAAGATTACAATAAAGGAAGAGTGTTAAAAAAACTTGTTGCTAGTGGCTGTTGTGACTCTCTCTCCAACATCACAGTAGCTACTCTTCTGGTAAGTCTCTCGTGTCCCCCCCACCAGTGGTAAGGCCGAGAGATATTGCCAGAGGAACGAATATCCACGGGAGTAGTGGTTCTCGGAGGGTCTTTGGGCTGTCTGCAGGGTGGAGATACAGAGGTAAAAAACGGATCCAGGGTAGGTGATCTACGGTGGAGGAAGCGGCGTCGTCGCGAAGAACCAGAGGAGAAACGCGCGACAATACATTCACGAACTAAACTTAAGGAAATCGAAAGTTAGGTCGTCTATCTTTTTTAAGTAGACATAAGGCAATTTTTCCACACTTGGTTATCTTGAGTTTTGTCAATAAAGGTCACTGTGTATCAAATATCTTTCAGAGTTAATGTCTGAATTCATATATAAATGCTAAAAGGTACAACTTCCTTAAATTTTGTCCGTGAGTGTCATTTTATCAAACCAATTTCAAACCTATTCTACTAAAAATAATCAGATTATCAAAATATTAAATTTAATAGTCTGTAGATTTATAATTCTCTTTCATCTTTAGTTTCCTTTTCCTTGAGATTGTTCTGTTGTTTTCAGTGGCGTTCTAATTCTTCCTCAGGAGTTCTTTATCTCTTTATAGCTTCGGATTCAGTCTATTTGTGTGTCTAATTCTTTCTAACTTTCCCTTTCTTCATTCAGTTCACCCTCCAGAACTATCATTTTTAATCCATTCCCATTTAACATACGTCCAATCTTCCAGAACTACAGAAATCGAGAAAACATTAAATACAAGTATCTTTTTATGTTTATATATAGTAAAGACTCGTATTCTAAATTTAGAAAATTCTGTAAATATATCTATGATTTTCTCTTTTGGTTAAAAAAACCCGTAATTGCCAAACTAGGTGTATTTATTTCATTGGTTGGTTGTAAATTCAAGCATAATTTCAATGTCCTTTCCTTTCTTATTTGAACTCTACCTAAACCTTGTAATTATTCAAATTTTTATCTAATAATAATTATATAGTATAGTATAGTATATAGTATAGTATCTATATTTAGTGTTGTTTCTTGACGCAATCATCCCTTGTGGGGATATCGCGTCTGATTTGATAATCTATATATATAAAATTGAATGTCTGTCTGTCTGTTTGTATGTTTGTTTGTTTGTACTCTATAGATTCAAAAACCATACATCCAATCGCCGTGAAATTTTGGGATATTATTAGGTATATCCCCTGGAAGGTTTTTGAAAAATAATTTCATGAATATCTTCAATATCCTTAGAGTTACTTGCAGATTTGTAGATTTAACTCGCAAGCAGCGCCCCCATTGTGACGATGATAACAAGTTTTCTTATCACTAAGTTTGTTATCTTAAATAGTATTTATCAAAAGTAAGATTATCTCAGGATGACACGGCAATGTGACATGGGAAAAAATGTTCACTAGATAAAACTATGATTTTCTATATGATATAAAAAGCCAACAATGAAGAGTGAATGTAATATAAAAAGCCAACAATGAAGAATGAATGTAAGATAAAATGCCAACAATGAAGAGTGAATGTAATATAAAAAGCCAACAATGAAGAATGAATGTAAGCTAAAAAGCCAACAATGAATAGTGAATGTAAGATAAAAAGCCAACAATGAATAGTAAATGTAATATAAAAAGCCAACAATGAAGAATGAATGTAAGATAAAAAGCCAACAATGAAGAGTAAATATAATATAAAAAGCCAACAATGAAGAATGAATGTAAGATAAAAAGCCAACAATGAAGAGTAAATATAATATAAAAAGCCAACAATGAAGAGTGAATGTAAGATAAAAAGCCAACAATGAAGAGTAAATGTAATATAAAAAGCCAACAGAGTGAATGTAAGATAAAAAGCCAACAATGAAGAGTGAATGTAATATAAAAAGCCAACAATGAAGAATGAATGTAAGATAAAAAGCCAACAATGAAGAGTGAATGTAATATAAAAAGCCAACAATGAAGAATGAATGTAAGATAAAAAGCCAACAATGAAGAGTGAATGTAAGATAAAAAGCCAACAATGAAGAGTAAATGTAATATAAAAAGCCAACAATGAAGAATGAATGTAAGATAAAAAGCCAACAAAGAAGAGTAAATATAATGTAAAAAGCCAACAATGAAGAGTGAATGTAAGATAAAAAGCCAACAATGAAGAGTAAATGTAATATAAAAAGCCAACAGAGTGAATGTAAGATAAAAAGCCAACAATGTAGAGTGAATGTAATATAAAAAGCCAACAATGAAGAATGAATGTAAGATAAAAAGCCAACAATGAAGAGTGAATGTAATATAAAAAGCCAACAATGAAGAATGAATGTAAGATAAAAAGCCAACAATGAAGAGTGAATGTAAGATAAAAAGCCAACAATGAAGAGTAAATGTAATATAAAAAGCCAACAATGAAGAATGAATGTAAGATAAAAAGCCAACAATGAAGAGTAAATATAATATAAAAAGCCAACAATGAAGAGTGAATGTAAGATAAAAAGCCAACAATGAAGAGTAAATGTAATATAAAAAGCCAACAGAGTGAATGTAAGATAAAAAACCAACAATGAAGAGTGAATGTAATATAAAAAGCCAACAATGAAGAATGAATGTAAGATAAAAAGCCAACAATGAAGAGTAAATCTCTATATCTCTATATAAATATAAAAGTCAATTTCTGTCTGTCTGTCTGTTTCGCGATAAACTCAAAAACTACTGAACCAATTGGTACCAAATTTTGCATGTCGCTTTTTATAAACCTGAGGAAAATTTTCGGCTGCATTTTTATTAGTATTTTTGGCTATTTCTTTTTTTCATTTGAAGAAATTTTTTTACGCGGACTAATCCGGAATGGAATGAATACCTAAATATGGCCATTTTTTAAAGCATCGGTGGTTCAGTGGTAGAATGCTCGCCTGCCATGCGGGCGGCCCGGGTTCGATTCCCGGCCGATGCATTTTTTTTTTTACAATTTTTAAAACTCATTTATATTATCTTATATATATAAAATTGAATGTCTGTCTGTCTGTACTCTATAGATTCAAAAACCATACATCCAATCGCCGTGAAATTTTGGGATATTATTAGGTATATCACCGGAAAGGTTTTTGAAAAATAATTTCATGAATATCTTGAATATCCTTAGAGTTATTTGCAGATTTGTAGATTTAACTCGCAAGCAGCGCCCCCATTGTGACGATGATAACAAGTTTTCTTATCACTAAGTTTGTTATCTTAAATATTATTTATCAAAAGTAAGATTATCTCAGGATGACACGGCAATTTATTTGCGACAAGAATAATGATACAATTCCAAGGCAAAGATACTATTCCTTTAACTTCCAATTACCGAGGGAACCAATTAATATTGATTTTATTCAACTTATCGAGTATTTCTCAAGGGACCGGGAAAAAATGTTCACTAGATAAAACGATTATTTTCTAATGTAGAAAATTAGGAAAGACAAAATTCATGATGACAAGGCACACAGGGACCGGGAAAAAATGTTCACTTTATCGAGAGATTCAAATTTACGAGTTTCAAATTATCAAAATATACCTTTTTTATTTTTTAATAAGTTTTTAGAGAATTGTTTTAACAAATGTTCGCTAGACAAACCTTTACTCGGGTAAAACCCCGGGCGAAGCCGAGTACGTTTTATAAGTTTAAAGAGAATTGTTTTAACAAATGTTCGTTAGACAAACATTCACTCGGGTAAAACCCGGGCGAAGCCGGGCACATCCGCTAGTAAATAAATAAATTTAACATACGTTCATTCATTTTCCTGCTTTTTCTGATGATTTCCAACAGGCCTCGTTTCTCTCCCAATTTCATCAAGATATATTAATTTCTGAAAGAACATCATATCTTTATTTTTTGTTTATTTGTGTGTTTGAAAACCAAAGAAACTATCCTTATATTCACTAGTGTATTAAAGCGGATCCCTGTATGTAACGTATGAACGGTGTCCGTGCAGCTGGCAAGTGTTCCACCGATCAATCGGCAAGGTCCAGCTGCCATTCCGACTGATCCTGCAGTTCCTGCCACCCAGGAGTATGTCCCAGACCGTACACGTGGCCATAGACAACATTCGGGTGCTCAACTGCAAGAAAGGTGAGTCGAACTGCCTCAGGTGTTCATGGATATGTATAATTATACAAGATCATGGAGACTGAAGTCATGAATTCAATTTACAATCTTGGTAAGGTTGGAATATAGGCCCTGTCTTGAGAATCCCATACATTCTAAGAGATGATTGCTAGTATGAAATCTCCAAATGACTTGATTTTTACGGAAATGTAATTTCTATCTGACCTTGGCTACCTGTAATATGAGATGATAGATACCTAGCTAACCAATAATCTCTCTCTCTCGCTTGTTCGGCGGTACATATACTAAAATTGGAACGATACAGAGAAGATTAGCATGGCTCCTGCGCAAGGATGACACGCAAAATCGTGAAGCGTTCTCTCTCTTCTCTCTCTCTTCTCTCTCTCTATAATATGCCTTTGGAACGACAGTTTCAAGACAAACTGTTTATCGAAGTTTTTAGGGATATTTATTCAAAACGAACAATGTTTTTTTCGCAATAAATGAATAGAGGTGCACAGAGCTATTTCAGCAGGTTTATTATTAAATTAAGACTCGAAAGTAAGTGATGTCTTTCTCACTCTCAATCTAAAGAAAAAGAAAGAAATATAGACAGTTAGAGAATTTACATAGCATCATTAATATCATAAATCATAAAATCATAAATTTCACCACAATATATATTGCTCTTCTCTTTCATGACAGAAGAACTTGCACTGACGAATGCCCTAAACACCAGTCCTCCACATGTCCCCTAAGTAGCGAGTCAAGATTCAGTCGAGACACTGATTCCCTACCATAATCTTTATACTTTTACCTTATATAAAAAGAAAAAAGGTCACTTTTTGTATTTGGCTCTTCTACTGAATTATCTATCTCTTTTCGCCATCGATCATATGAGATTGTCTTAACCTATGTGTACTACCATTTCTATAGTTCATTAGACAATTAAGAATATCGTTAAATAAATGATTCATAAGGAGCATTTAGTGGTTGTTATATCTCCTAATCAATAATGTGAATATCTACTTACCTATTTTATTCCATAATTTCAGCTTTTTATAAAAAGATAGGCCACTTATTCATTCAAATATAGATGAAGAACTAAGCGCTATCCATTGACAGTCTTTGCAAACTAGCTGACTCAAGGTTGCTTGTAAAGCCAAAAGACCAGTTTTAACAAATTCAGAATGTCCCCTTCTAGACCATGGTTTCTGACTAATGGCCGACGTCAGTCCAGTGAACTTAGGTCCCGCTTCCATCTCACCAGCATCAAAGAAAGAGGTTGATTTAGAGGATAGTGGTCTCATGGGCTGGGTTGGCTTTCTTTCTAACAAGCGTACATCTTTCCATATTGAGTAAAATTAATCAGTTCTCCAGGGAAAAGTGTCTTTTCAAAACATTTTTATTCTTTAGCTTTCGGGCACGGACGCCCTTCTACAGGAGAAAACATGGTATGTGAAAGGGAGGCCTGATTAATTTTACTCAATATTGATGCAAGGGATTATTTTATTGAATCTTTTCATGTATTTGAGAAGGGCACACGGAGTGATCAAATTTATAAAATTCCCTTATGCACGGTGGATTCTGCGGCCACTGGACATGCGTCGGACCTGTAAACTGTTGGGCTTTGTGCTACTTGGAATATAGGAGTTCCATCTATGCTTCCTTCCTGTGGTGAATCTGTATAAGACCGGTGTTCTTAATAAAGCTGTATGTATGTGAAGAAATTTCTATGATATTGCCACGTGGAAAATTAGGTAAGACCAACTTCGGGATGAGATAACAATTTATTTCAGGCAAGAACAAACTATGAGTGATCATCAAAAATAAAAGCAAAAGAGGGAGGTTTACAGAGTATAGCAAAATAAAAACATAAAAATGATACCCTGCTAATAAAATGAAAAATACTTTGTTGCATAGTTCCTTCCCTATGGGAGCTGTGACCCACAGCTAGCAATTATGGATCTGACGTGCTTCTGCCAAGGATTCCATCGAAGTCTTGGAACTTTGTCACTAGTACCTTTGCGTCCTTTTTTCTTGCGGCGTGAAGAGCGGCTTTGTCGTCGTATCGTCTATAGGGACATTGTCATCTTGGAAGGAAGTCTTGGTTTTGACACGGCGGTGGCATCCTGGAGCCAGTCTCTGAAAATGTAGATCACAGCACCCATGGCCTTAGATCTTTTCGGCGATCTTCAGTTTGTCTTCCCTAATTTACCCAGCATCTCCACCAAAATGCCACGTGGAAAATTAGGGAAGACCAACTTCGGGATGAGATAACAATTTATTTCATGCAAGAACAAACTATGATGATCATCAAAAAGATAAGCAAACGAGGGAAGTTTACAGAGTATAGCAAAATAAAAACATAAAAAATAATACCCTGCTAATAAAATAATAAATACTTTGTTACAATATTCTTGAACCCTATTTGAGACCTTTATGTGGTGTGTGGGTCCTTCAGGTAATTTATTTAGACAATAAGCTTGGGTACAAAAGGTATTGCTAGACAATGATTTCCTTAAGAATGAGAATGAATTTAGAGGATGGATTGACAAGATAGGTCTATGAACCTAAATCCAATAGAACGTGTTTGGAATGCCTTATGAGGACCCATTTCATCTCATCAGCCTCTACCAGAAGTTTTTAAAATCTGCGTTTGTTGAATTAATTTAGAGCACCAACCTAAAATAGCACGAAGAAGACAAATTTCAATTCTTCTTATTCATTCTTACCTCCACTCAATCATACCAGAGTATCAAGCCTGTAGAGCTTGAGATGGTGTGTTCTGGGGATGAGTAGAGCTCATCAAGGGATATTTAACATCCATTTTGATTGGGCAAAGTAGAATGCGTCTGCTTTGGTCTTTAAGACTGGGACCACATTAGCAGGCCGACTTAGCTCCAATATGAAATGGCTGCCTCTAACATGAGGAACATACGCCATGTGCAGCCGCTCCTAACATGGAACACAGACTCATCCTATATCCTTGTATCAGGAGCCCTTACAGGGTACTATCAGCTGGGCCAGCTGAGCCCAGGGTTTTTAGTGAGCTTGTTACTGCTCCTCCTTCTCCTTTTTCATCCGGGCTTGGGACCGGCAAAGGCGGAGATACCATTTAATTGAATGCACTAAACGCTATCATGGCATATTACGGGGATAATTATAAACCTGTCATTTTGGATAGATTTTCCAATTTTATCTTTTGTAGGTAGCGATATTATTGTCAATCACACGCACACATAGCTCGAAACAATGCTTTGCCTCTTGTTCGAATTTACCAAAGGTGATGTTGTGACTTATTCATTGAATGATAGCATTATTTTAATTAGAAAAGGAGAGAGATGCCCATTTTTCATATTACTGTCATCCTCCCTTAGTAATAAATCCTTTTTTACCTATCCCAAGTTCACGTGGTACAAACCATGATAATCATGAAAAGAAAAAGGCATCTCCTTATCGTGCAACTTAAAGTTGCTAATGGCTTGCGCCATATATCGGAAAACATATCAACTATTGATTATTCAAGAATGGGTATTTGACCAATTCTGGAATAATCAAAAATCAAACCTAGGTTGTTGTTATCGAAAACCGACAGAGTGTACCATTCTACCACCAAACTCTGGTAAAATAACTAATCATATATAGCATATAAATTGGAAAGACGCTTTTTATTTTATACACTGGCTCGCAATTGAATTAATTAATTTGCTGCATTCTAATAATACTGAAATCTACCCCTTGAAAAATTAATTTAATAATATTTAATTATCCCTCTACACTATATATATCGTTATTTATGATTAATGATACCTAATATTGGTCTATAAAATATACGAATAATAAATTAATCTCTATTTTAAAAATGCCTGTTCAGAAACATATATTCCCTATTTTAGCTTGACTAATAAGCCCTCTACATATTTTATATGAATTTAAAGGAAGTAAGATATCGTTTGGGTTTCTTTCAATTGCAAGTCTCAATGGAAATGATACATTAAAATATTTGTAAAAATGTCTGCTATATTAGAGGAAAGTTTAGAATACATTTTTTCGATATATATATATATATTAAGAAAAAGGCATCTCCTTATCGTGCAACTGAAAGTTGCTGATGGCTGGCGCCATCTATCGGAATAAATATCAACTATTCTCGTTGATTTTTAATTATTCCAGAATTGGCCAAATACCCATTCTTGATTAATCAAGAAAAGCTAACCACGGACGCGTTTCGGGCTGTTGGCCCTCATCAGCGTGGTGCAAGCTGTACCTCAACGACCAAAAAAAAAAAAAAAATTGGTCTTTAAGGCATCCTGAAAAATCATGAAACGGGTAGTTAAGGCCAGAATTGCGTGAGGACGCTACACAATGTGAAAAAATAGTACAAATGTGATATTGTACTGGGATAAGGTGCATAAATTAAGAAAAAAGCATCTCCTTATCGTGCAACTGAAAGTTGCTGATGGCTGGCGCCATCTATCGGAATAAATATCAACTATTCTCGTTGATTTTTAATTATTCCAGAATTGGCCAAATACCCATTCTTGATTAATCAAGAAAAGCTAACCACGGACGCGTTTCGGGCTGTTGGCCCTCATCAGCGTGGTGCAAGCTGTACCTCAACGACCAAAAAAAAATTGGTCTTTAAGGCACGATAAGGAGATGCCTTTTTCTTAATTTATGCACCTTATCCCAGTACAATATCACATTTGTACTATTTTTTCACATATATATATGTGTGTGTGTGTGTGTGTGAAAAATAATAATAATGTTGGTATTAAAAGGTTGGTATTTCAAGAAGCCTCTGGGACCAAAAGATGTTTGGTCGCAGTGGTACAGCCTGTTCCACGCTGACAAGCGCCAACAGCGCGAAACGCGTTGTGGATGGCTCTTCTTGATTTATCAAGAAAATTGGTAGGCCAAATATCAGGAACAGGCAAAATCAATGTTTAGTGTATTTCTGTTCCACTAAATGGCGCTCTGCTATCTAAAATGCTCATATGAGCGGTCAGGAAATGCCAATTTTGTTTTTAATATCAACACCTTACCAATTTTATATTTTAATGTTTTTTTCACAGACACACATATATGTAGCCGCGGGTCGGGGTTAAAGTCACAACACAAGATTTGGCAAACTGGCCGCTAGTTTGCGGCGACGGTCAATAAATGGTTTCGAGTTTTGACGTTTATTTTGACGGGAGAGGAGTCCAATGCTTTTTCAGATCAATTTCCTCCCGAAAAATTTTCCATCTATATATAAATATCAGGGAACAGGTTAAATCAATGTTTAGGTGATTTATGTTCCACTAGATGGCGCTCTGCCATCCTAAAAAGCACATGTGCACCTGATCAAGATATGCTTTCATTATTTTTAATATCAAAACCTGAACCTTTTATTTTTTTCTATTGTTTTTATATATATACTCGAAGAATAAATCAGCTTCCTCAGGATTTGTTCGATTGAATGTGTGTGTGTGTTTAACTAACACTGATATTAAATATTTTAGATAAATTTTTATCGCTAAATTTCTTTAATATATTTTTAAACAAGTATTTTTATCTATTTAAACTCGTCCTATTGATGATTTATTATATCGTATTTTCTCCTGTAGAAGAGCTTCCATGCCTGAAATTTAGAGATTTGTGAATTGAAAGACATTCATCCCTGGAAGCCTGATATTTTCACCTAAACTACGCGACCT
The DNA here is from genome assembly GCA_030710605.1 of Cordylochernes scorpioides. NCBI lineage: Eukaryota > Metazoa > Arthropoda > Arachnida > Pseudoscorpiones > Chernetidae > Cordylochernes > Cordylochernes scorpioides. The sequence continues at coordinate 23,998,953 of CP092884.1, read as the reverse complement.
TCTTATTCTTCGGGAAAATACGAAAGTCCCTCGAATTGTGACATGCGACTCTTTCTGTATAGATTACGGGAATTCTTAAGATATTTGCCATTAAAAAAGATCGATCCTTTTGAATACCATAATTTTGAATTTTTCATATTTTAAAGTTTAATATAAACATATATGTGAAAAAACAATTAAAAAATAAATTAATTAAAAGTTCAGGTGTTGATATTAAAAATAAAGAAGGTATATCCTGACCAGGAGCACATGTGCTTTTTAGATGGCAGAGCCACATATAGTGGAACAGAAAACAACTAAACGTTGATTTAGCCTGTTCCCTGATATTTGGCCAACCGATTTTCTTGATAAATCAAGATAATAATATCAAGCTAATAAGATATGGATAGTAGAGACAACATAGACCAATGTATTAGATATAAAGATTATCTCATTTGACAAAATAGGCGTAAAACATATGCCCCACCTCTGCCTCTACAATCTAATAGATTCAAGTGGGGGAAAATCCACATCAGCTTAGTTTTTGCATCTATTTTATAAAGAGACTGCGTATTCTTTTCGAAAATTTAATTATCTTCCTTGCAGAATTTCTATCTATATTTTGGTCTTAGATTTGTGCCCTAAATACATTACCATCTAACTCCTCTTTTGAAATTTTTGACATTACCTGAATCATTAGTGGATTTTATGAAATCGAAATTTGATATGGCCTGCTGAAAGTATAGCTTGAAATATGATCTTCATGTTGATGTTCTACATTTCCCAAAGCTGTGGTTTAGGCAGATTCGAGCTAGCTAGTTTTCAGAGACGAACAATAGAGGATCCAAGTGTTTAGGTCTATTTCGACCTGAAGAGATAGTATTTTAATTTTGATGTCACAATCTAACCGGAAAAACCTCTATATAGACTACGAGTCGGCAAACTGCGTCTCGCAGGCCTAACGCGGCTCTTTGGATGTGAAGCTTCGGCTTTTTATATAATTCCATACGCAAATATTATTTATGCAGGTACTATTTATTATTGGCAAGAATAAATGTTGGGGCTCTTTAGAAACTTTGTAATTTCGTAAATTGTAATTTTTGACTCTTCCGAATCAAAATTTTGCCGACCCCTGATCTAGACCAATGTCTATACGTCTTTTCCTATCCTGTAACAAAGTCCTTCACTATCGCAAGGTCCTTTGGGGATCTATCAGGCAGGCATCTAATTGGCTAATGAAACCACCATCATTAATCTAGTTCCTCCTTTTGATGTCTTCCTCCTCACAATATTAGGTGCTTTACACCCCCTTTTTACGATATATTCCTCCGCGATGTCAATAATTAGCTTCGTGGTATGATGGCCTTGTTGTCTTTCTCACGGCCTGTGGAAGTGCAAAATGGAATTCGAATTTCAATGGGTCATCGACCAAAGAAAATGGAATTGTATTATGTCATCAGTCAAAATATTTATTCTTATTGAATAATAAATACAATAGAATAGAGTGCCATCTGTTAATTAAGAGTAAAAATATTTATATCTAATTTATTTTTCAAAAAAAAAAAAAAACTTCTAACTATCCTTACTTTGATGAAATTATTTTTAGTTTTTCAATGCTGGTTTCTAATTAAAACAGCCCAATATCATAATGAGGAGGTACGTTTGATTCAACTGGCCAAATAGCTGGGAGAATTCATCATTGATGAGTCAGGCACTCCCAATAAATACTCATGGAAAACTTGAGGAAGTGGAAAGTTAGGTTGCCGGTCGTCTGCTTTTTTAAAGGAGACAGGCAATTTTATTCACAATTGGTTATCTCGTGTGTCTTCAATAAAGGTCACTGTAATATCTTTCAGAGTTATTGTCTGAAGCCCGATATACATGTTAAAAGTTGAACTTAAGTTTTGTCCATCAGTGTATTTCGTAACCCCTCTCGGTAAATGTTATGAAATCGAAGCCGACACTGCACTGATGAAAGTTATAACCCGAAACCATGGTATACAGGTTCGATTTTTTTTATCTCTTTTTTTTTCTGTTTCCTTTCTTATCATTACTAGTCCTTTATTTTGTCTGATTACTTAATTTTATCTCTATCGTTTTATCCTTTTTGCTTGTTTTATCGTAGGTGGACTGTAATACCAATCGAGATTTCTTCCCGCAGTTTATTTTATCCGAAAATTATTTAATTATTAATTTTTATATAAGGAGATAAAAAGGGAAAATGTCTTTTGGAGAAGAAGAAGAAAGGATATAAAAAATAGATATAGAAGTGGCAAAGGCAAATGTTTTAGTTGAGAAAAACTCTGAATATTTCAAGAGAATTAAAGGAGAAAATTCTTACACCACCTTACCAATGAAAGTCTTTTTATTATACATCTTGTCTCATATAGACTCGTTCTGGAGTCAAATAGTGGGAAATAGAACAAACAATGGGAGTCCAAGAATGGAAAATAGAACAAACAACGGGAGTCCAAGAATGGAAAATAGAACAAACGTGGGAGTCTAAGAATGGAACATAGAACAATCAATGGGAGTCCAAGAATGGAAAAAGAACAAAAAATGGGAGTCTAAGAATTGAAAATAGAACAAACAATGGGAGTTCAAGAATGAAAAATAGGACAAACAATCAGAGTCCAAGAATGGAAAATAGAACAAACAATGGGAGTCCAAGAATGGAAAATAGAACAATCAATGGGAGTTCAAGAATTAATAATAGAACAAACAATGGGAGTCAAAGATTAGAAAATAGAAAAAACAATGGTATAGTTCAAGAATGGAAAATAGAACAAACATTGGGATTCAAAAATTGGAAAATAGAACAAACAATGGGAGTCCAAGAATGGAAAATAGAACAATCAATGGGAGTCCAAGAATGGAAAATAGAACAAACAATGGGAGTCCAAGAATGGAAAATAGAACAATCAATGGGTTTCCAAGAATGGAAAATAGAACAAACAATGGGAGTCCAAGACTGGAAAATAGAACAAACAGTGGGAGGCCAAGAATGGAACATAGAACAAACAGTGTGTAGGATTCCAAGAATGTAAATTAGAAAAAATAATGGGAGTTCAAGAATGGGGAAAATAGAACAATCAATGGGAGTCCAAGAATGCAAAAAGAACAAACAATGGGAGTCCAAGAATAGAAAATAGAACAAACAATGGGAGTCCAAGAATGGAAAATAGAACTAACAATGGGAGTCCAAGAATGGAAAATAGAACTAACAATGGGAGCCTAAGACTGGAAAATAGAACAAACAGTGGGAGTCCAATAATGGAACAATAGAACAAACAGTGGGATTCCAAGAATGTAAATTAGAAAAAACAATGGGAGAGTCCAAGAATGGAAAATAGAACAATCAATGGGAGTCCAAGAATGGAAAATAGAACAAACAATGGGAGTCAAATAATAGAAAATAGAACAATAAATGGCGAAAGCAAACAATATGTTAAAGAACTCTTCAACACAGATTCTGAGGTTTTCACTGATCCCCTGTAGATTTAATGGATAAAAGCATGCCATGGAGTGACGAAAGCCATTAGTACGAAGAAAAGCATGATTTTGAAGTGTATATAATGAATTTGTCATAACTGGTATTGTGGCTTTTACACCGACCCCCTAGTTAGCTAGTTTGCAGAGACGCTCAATGAATGGCCCTTAGGTTTGATCTATATTCAAATCAAAAGAGAGTAAGTGAAGTGAATATAACGAATTTGTCACAGAACTGGTCTTGTGGCTTTGTCAACGACCCCGAGTTAATTAGTTTGCAAGACGTTCAATGAATAGCGCTTAGTTTTTGATAGTTATTCAATGGGTGAGAGAGAAAGAAGGAAGTGACCTTTATTTTCATAGAAAATGTAAAACATAAAATAAAATAGGTGATGATATATATTCACATATTAGTTGTAAGATATAACAACCACTGAATATGTCTTATTTCTTCAACGCTGTTCTCAAATTTGTTTAATGAATTGTAGAAGTGAAAGTACAAGTAGGTGAAGAATATCTCAGATGATCGATAGTGAAAAGAGATCGTGACTTCAGGAGAATAACCAAATACTAGTTATCCAAGAAGAAGAGACATAATAAACACAAGGTAATAAGACCAAATCCAAATAAATAATTAGTTTGTGACGTTTCGGTAACAGCATTGTTACCATCTTCAGACAAAGGTACTGAATGAAAAAATTGGAATCGAAATATCTTTATTAACGGGGCTGATAACCAAAATGAAATTAATTTTGAGCCCCAATGGCCGCATAAAGCGGAATATATACAAAGCACTATGACCAGGCTGGGGAGACAATGACAGGATCTCCGTCAGGGAAGAGGCAGGTTAGGCCAGATTGGGTCCGCGTAGGTCAAGAGGCAGGAAGAGGGCGGGAGGACTAGAACTTTGCAGCTCTAGCTCTGGCAGTTGGGCAAGACATTGATCTTGTCTCGTCGTCGACAGAGAGGCCCCTTGGCTGGCGAGAGTTGGACAGCTTCGGCCTTGGTGGTCACCAGAAGCGCAGTGGAAGCAGGCGACTGTAGCCTTGGTAATAAAATTTTACCAAATCATGTTTTAAATAGTTACTGTTATCAAGTGAGTAAACAAGATAGCAGATAAGAAGAAGATAGTTTTCTGAGAAAAATAAATAGAATAATATTCTGTGTTTCTCAGAAAACTATCTTCTTCATATAAGCTATCTTATTTATACACTTGATAACAGTAACTATTTAAAACATGCTGTGGTAAAATTTATCATTCAGTACTTCTGTTTGAAAATGGTAACAACGCTGTTACCGAAACAACACACACTAATTATTTATTTGGATTTGGTCTTATTACCTTGTGTTTATAACCTATAATCCAAATTGGGCCTTATCAAAGAGGCATAATATTAACATGATGCATTAGTGAGCCATCTGTTATGAAAAATGTAAACTATTTTTGACACTCGTATTATTATTTTGAAAATAAATCAATTTTCTACTACCCTTACTGCAATGATACAAATAATTGGAGGGCCTGACTCACTAGTGGTAAACCCTTGTTGATTAATGGTAGATATAACTGGCTACACCGCTGAGAGGGTTCACCACTGATGATGATAAGGGCAATAGAAAATAGATCTATTTTCAAATAATTTTATAAAAGAGGCATATCTGAGGAAAGATCCTAAAGTGAGAAAAAGGAAGGAAGAAGTGCCAAAGAAATAAACAAACTAAGAAGACAATATCAGATATCTAAAAGGAAGAACTCAAAGAAAATGAGACCTAGTCATCTAAAGATGAAACCACATTGATTGTTGGAGCGAAGTTTCAAAAATCCATTTCCTTTTAGAGAAATTCTCCCTAGAGATATCATCCAAATAACTCATTACCTCAGGCGTTAGATATGTTCTTCCATATTGATCTATCCTTTAATATTCCTGAAGCAATATTCCGTTTCAAATTAACTACTAGCGTTCCCCATTCCACTCTACAATTCCCCATTGTAGCAAACACCCACATAAATTGTAATATTTATGGAGAATTATGAAAGCAATTTTAAAAAACGTTTAGAAGGATCATTTAAGTTTGAAATACAATTGAGTAAATATTTTTAAAAGAATATAAAAATGATTGCCTCAAAATTGATTTGTTTTATTGATTAAATGGGGAGTTTTCGCTTACAGAAAGATTTAGAAAATTATTTTATAGAAGGTTAAAAGAATGAAATATGAATGGTTTTTGTTAAGCAGCATGTATAGTTAGAAAATAGGAAAATCATACTAACGTGATACATGAGGTATTTTTATTTGAAGATAATAGGAGTAGATGGAAATTTTGCCGGGAGGATATTGATCTAAAGAGACAAAGGTTGCCTCTCCCGTCAAAATAGATGTCAAAACCAGACGCCATCTATAATTTATGTTCGAACCAGATGACACTCGGCCTTCTGAAAAGCACATGTGCTCCTGGTCAGGATTTGCAATTTTTATAGAATTATATATATAGAAAATTTTAAAATTGATAATAGAGGTAAATTAAAAAAAAAGTGGTTGTACTATTTTTTGGACAAGCTCATGACGTGTCAAAGCCGATTTAAATGCTTGGTTCCATTGTTAAATCTTTCTGTTAAACATTGTGTGTGTGTGTGCAAATATTTATTGATACATTCATAATATTCATCTAAAAATAATTATATAAACTTATCTTACTTATTATATTTATCTTTTTTTTTCTTAATTATTTATTAGTTATATATAGTACTGGGGGAATGTAACTTTGATCTGTTGGCTTTGTATATAGGTAAAACTAATCATTGCATCATTTCATAAAATACACACACACAAGCCTTTATTAGGGACTTGCCCCATTATTTCAGAAAATAGCTAAGTATACAAATTTAACAGCAATATAATTATATTATATATGTTATATAAAGGTATTTGAAATGTTATATTAAAATACTATTTTATTAAAAATTATATTTCATCGATTCAAATACTTTGTTAAATCGACCGCCAGAGGTCACGCTTTCTCTATAAATACTCATTGTTGTTGTTCCCCGATGGTCGGCTCAAACATGTTTGTAATTATGTAAATAATATTTTGTTTTATTTATTCTTACGCCTTAAGCCAGGCAGTACTTTAACCAAATTATGTTTATCATAAAGCTCAATTAAAACAATCTCTTATCAAAACTATTTTTATTATTTTACTTTCAAGATTCTAGCCACGACTGCATCACCAATACCATATAGTACTAAAAGGAACCAACAAATAACTGCATTACTATAATCCTCAACATAATCAAAAATCAAGCAGAAAATATATTTTTAATTATATAAGATATAAACGGTTTAAAAATATGTAAAATATATTTTAGCATATATATATATACATAGAGTTAAACCTGTCTATAGCGCCACCTCTAAATAGCGCCTTCCTCTCTATAACGCCTGATTTTAAATACGTAGTACAATGCGATTTACATTAAAAGTGACCTGTCTATAGCACCCTATTTTGGTGAGTCCCAAAAGGTGGCTCTATAGACAGGTTTAACACTGTATGTAAAATATTTTAACTTGTATATAAATTCGACGTGGTATAATTGGCTATAAGTAAAACTTCAGGATCTCCGTGTTGAAGGGCATGCTAGCCCGAAAGCTCAAGAAATAAAAGAAATAAGAAAATAAACTAACCCTTTTATGCCTTATTAATTGTGTCAAAGTGTAAAAGCATGGAAGAATCTATAATATATATATATTAAAAAAACGAAAAAAAAAATAAAAGGTAAAAAGATCAGGTGTTGAAATCAATGTTAAAAATAGCATATCCTGACCAGGAGCACATGTGCTTTTTCACGCTCTGCCTTCTGAAAAGCACATGTGCTCCTGGTCAGGATAGGCCATTTTTAATATATATATATATTAACACAAAGCAATAACGCGCCATCTATACATATAAAATAAATGGATTTAAAAGCGCGAATGTTTCTTTTATACATAAAACGAACTTCTACTGTCCTTACTGCGATGAAAAAATATATTGGGAGGGCTTGGCTCATCAGTGGTGAACCCTCCCAGCGGTTTCGCCAATTTAATCCACCAGACCGCTTCTCAGAGCTCTAATACTGTATTGTATCATTCTGCTTTTATATGCTACACTGAAGGATAAAATCTTAGAAATGGTTTCCAAGTAAACTATGGACATAAGCTTATAGGACAGTAGAATTACATTCAAATATTTGCTTCGAGCAATGCTCTTCAGCAAACTATAAAGACAAGGCCATTAGGAATAAATTAACACAAAGCCATAACGCGCCATCTATACATATGAAATAAAAGGATTTTAAAGCGCGAATGTTTCTTTTATACATAAAACGAATTTCTACTGTCCTTACTGCGATGAAAAAATATATTGGGAGGGCTTGGCTCATCAGTGGTGAACCCTCCCAGCGGTTTCGCCAATTTAATCCACCAGACCGCTTCACAGAGCTCTAATGTCCTATAAGCTTATGTCCGTAGTTTACTTGAAAACCATTTCTAAGATTCCATCCTTCAGTGTAGCATATAAAAGCAGAATGATCCAATACAGTATTAGAGCTCTGAGAAGCGGTCTGGTGGATTAAATTGGCGAAACCGCTGGGAGGGTTCACCACTGATGAGTCAAGCCCTCCCAATATATTTTTTCATCGCAGTAAGGACAGTAGAAGTTCGTTTTATGTATAAAAGAAACATTCGCGCTTTTAAATCCTTTTATTTTATATGTATAGATAGCGCGTTATTGCTTTGTGTTAATTTATTCCTAATGGCCTTGTCTTTATAGTTTGCTGAAGAGCATTGCTCGAAGCAAATATTTGAATGTAATTCTACTGTCCTATAAGCTTATGTCCATAGTTTACTTGAAAACCATTTCTAAGATTCCATCCTTCAGTGTAGCATATAAAAGCAGAATGATCCAATACAGTATTAGAGCTCTGAGAAGCGGTCTGGTGGATTAAATTTGCGAAACCGCTGGGAGGGTTCACCACTGATGAGCCAAGCCCTCCCAATATATTTTTTCATCGCAGTAAGGACAGTAGAAGTTCGTTTTATGTATAAATGAAACATTCGCGCTTTTAAATCCTTTTATTTTATATATATATATGAAAAAAAACAATAGAAAAAAAAATGATTAGTGGGTCAGGTGTTGATATTAAAAATAAAGAAGGCATCTCCTGACCACGAGCACATGTGCTTTTTAGATGGCAGAACGCCATCTAGTGGAGCAAAAATAAATTAAACGTTTATTTAGCTTGCTCCGAGATATTTGGCCAACCCAATTTCTTGATAAATCAAGAAAAACCATCCACGAACGCGTTTCGCGCTGTTGGCGCTCGTCAGCGTGGAGAAGGCTGTAACCACTGCGACCAAATAGATACGTTTAGTTTATGGCGCTCTGCCATCTAAAAAGCACATGTGCTCGTGGTCAGGAGATGCCTTCTTTATTTTTAATATCAACACCTGACCCACTTATCTTTTTTTTTTTCTATTGTTTTTCATGTGTTAAGCGTCTTTACGCACATTTGGCCTTAAATACCCATTTCTTGATTTTTCGGGAAGCCATTGGGACCAAAAATCTTTATGGTCGCAGTGGTTACAGCCTTCTCCACGCTGACGAGCGCCAACAGCGCGAAACGCGTTCGTGAATGGCTTTTCTTGATTTATCAAGAAATTGGGTGGGCCAAATATCTCGGAGCAAGCTAAATAAACGTTTAGTTTATTTTTACTCCAATAGATGACGCTCTGCCATCTAAAAAGCACATGTGCTCGTGGTCAGGAGATGCCTTCTTTATTTTTAATCTATATATATATATAAAATCATATATTCCGGAAATTATCAATATATAAAAAGTGGAAAAAAACGTGTCATTATGACCTAAAATCGACTCATTAGTTAGTAGAATGAAGAAAATGTTCAAAATGTATTTAACAGAGTAATACGTGGTGGTAGTAAATAGTCGAAAAATATTCAATTTTGTCAAACGATAAATAAATTCGTTAACAAATTTACCGTTTGTTACCGCTCTTTAAATTATAGAATGCTGTTGAGAGACATATGGTGCCATCTATATATGAACAACAGAAATATTCACTGCTTCTGTGAGGAAACTGAAATTATAATTTTAATTTATACATTCTTTCACTGAGAAGATAAATATTATTGATTAAATTGGTTAAACCGCTGAATTACTTCATCTTCATTAATTGCGTAAGTCCTCGTTTGATTGTTATTTTATAAATGTGCGCCAATATAATTCCATCTGTAGCAACACCATGTTGTGAAATGACCAACTTGTCCAAGACCGATTACCCCTGCGAAGGCTACTCACAGTTCCTCCAAATTGTTATTAGATTGTTTGTGCTGGTCTAACCGCCCATGTTGTACAGTGACCAAGTTGTCCAAGACCGATGAACCCTAAGAGAGCTACTCCAAGTTCCATTATATTGTTTGTACTGGTCTAACCTCCAATGTTTTGCAGTGACCAACTTGTCCAAGACCGATGAACCCTGCGAGGGCTACTCCAAGTTCCGCTGTCCTTCTAGCGACATTTGCATAGACAGGAACAAGGTGTGTGACCTCAACCCGGACTGTCCCCAGGGAGAGGACGAACAGCAGGATTGTGGTGAGTGGCCGTTGAATTCTTTTCAGCAATATAGCATCAACCTTTGGCTGAAATTCCTTTTTAATTTATACACAGTGTGGCTTGCAATAATTACTTGGGAGATTATGTACATAGAATGTTCAGATCAAGAATCAATTTTAAATATCAGTAGAACGTCATATATTTGTAAAGAAATATTAATATACAAGACAAAAATGAGATATATACACACAGGGTTATAGGAGTTATATACATAGGGTATAGGAGTTATATACACAGGGGAATGGGAGTTATAAACACAGTGTAATAGGATTTATAAACATGGGGTTATAAGAATTATATAGATGGGATTTTAGGAGTTATATACTAGTGGTTATAGGAATTATATATATGGGATAATAGAGGTTATATAGATAGGATTATATGAGTTATATACATAGGGTTATAAGTGTTATAGAAACAGGGTTATATAAATTATCTATATATATGGGGTATAATAGTTATGTACTCCTGTTTAGGAGTTATATACTCGGGGTTATTGAACTTATATAAAAGAAATATAGAATAAAATAGTTATATACACACAGTGCTATAGGAGTAATCTACATAGAGTTATAGGAGTTATATACACAGGGTTATATAAGTTATATACGCAGTGTATAGGAGTTATATACACAGTGTTATAGGATTAATCTACATAGGGTTATAGGAGTTATACAAAGAATTATAGGAGTTATATACACAGGGTTATAGTAGTTATATACACAGGGTAATAGGAATTATATACAGAGGGTAATAGCAGTTATATACACAGGGTTATAGGAGTTATAAACATGGGATTTTAGGAATTATATACTCGGGATTATAGGAGTTCTATACACAGTATAATAGGAATTATATACACAGGGTTATATAATATATATATATATGGGATAAAAGAGTTTATATAGATAGGATTATATGAGTTATATACATAGGGTTATAAGTGTTATAGATACAGGGTTATAGAAATTATCAATATATATGGAGTATAATAGTTATGTACTCCGGTTTAGGAGTTATATACTCGAGGTTATAGGAGTTATAAAAACAGGGTTATGGGCGTTATAGAAAAAACATACAAATTTATATAAACACAGGGCTATAGAAGTAATATACATAGAGTTATAGGTGTTATATACATAGGGTTATAGAAGTTATATACAGGGTTATAGGAGTTATATACATAGGATTATAGGAGTTTTATACACAGGTTCATAGGAGTTATATACTCAGGTTTATAGGGGTTAAATACAAATGATTTTATGATTCTTATACACGTGGGTTATAAAGTTCTAGAAAATGATAGGCGATAACCCAGCACCAGCCGATTTTGTTCGGGTTGAAATGGACAGGGCAATTTCCGGAACAGACCGATAGCACCATCATTTCCCCAACTTGAAAGAATCCATTCTCCGTTCTAAACTTTATTTAGTATTGAGCATCTTATATTGTGCTCCTTTGTATTTTATTGATGAAATATAACCTTTATTAAAATGAACATATCCCGTGATTTATGTATAATATATAAAATATATCTTTATATATGTTTGTGACGTTGGAAGGTAAAATATCTAGGTGGCACCGCTTCAACTTTATTGATATATTATTGCTTCTTTATTGTACACACTCTTGTTTTGTAAATTTGTAAATTGAGCAGTTTTATTTACACCGTCGCAAGTAAGACTCTAGGTCGATATTCTAATATACACTCATGGACTAAATGTAAGGAAGCTGTACTATTTAGCATGCATATCAGGATTTAGAAAATAACTCTGAAAGATATTTGACACAGTGACCTTTATTGAAGAGATACGAGATAATCAATATACACTCATGGACAAAACTTAGGAAGTTGTACCTTTTACCATTTATATCGGGATTCAGACAATAACTTTGAAATATATTTAATATGCAGTAAGGAAGTTGTATCTTTTACCATGTATATCGGGATTATAACTCTGAAAGATATTTGATACAGTGACCTTTATTGAAGACACACGAGATAATCAATATATACTCATGGACAAAACTTAGGTTATATCGGGATTCAGACAATAACTTTAAAGATATTTGATATACAGTAACCTTTATTGAAGACACATGAGATAACCAAGTGTGAACAAAATTGCCTCTGTATTCTTCTTCTTCAAAAAAAAAAAAAACACCAGCGACATCAAAGTTTTTCCACTTCCTTACATTTTGCTCATGAGTGAATATACATGCATTATTGAAACCTTCAGTAGTTTATTCCAAGATGGACGCTACTCTTTTTTCTATTCAGTCTTTATTTTAATATCATTAACCTGATGGAAGGCTATGGAAGTATTAATTAAACGTAAAATTTCTTCAATTCAATAAAATAATCCCTTGTATCAATATTTATTAAAAATATCAGGCCTCCAGGGAAATGTATCTTTTCATGAAGTTTCATGAAGTAGAACGTAAGGCTGTTATTCCAACATACGATTACTATCAAAAACCATTAAAGAAATCTTATAACCTAGTGTTGTACCAGAAAAGAAAATGTATGAACTGAAAAGTTACTTTTTACTGAAGGCATGATATTTTCAGTCAGTAAAATTTCTTGTTTTTGTAAAATTTCTTGTAAGATATAGTCGATTTTTTATTAAATCCCGTTGAAGAGCGATTATCGTTTGAAAGTTAGCGTTTTAAAATAAAAAGAAACTCATTGTGAGAAAATATTTTGTCATTTTAAAAGGTCTTTCACAATTTTATCATGAATAAAATTTCTGGTCGCAACGCAATTTTACTCCGAATGAATGAAGATATAATCTTAGAGACAAAACATCCTGAAGACATATGATCAAATAGTCCATTTCTATCGCAAAATATACATTGAATATGAAGATCAACTTGTAGGATTGGATTATTAGAAATAAGTTTATTGGCCATATGTTGAGGTTTCTGGGGTGATAAAATTCAAGATAGGATGTACCATAGTGTTTTTTTTATTGTCACCATCTTCATAATTTGGTACTTTCACATGTCCATTAACGTATTAAGTCGTACTATTACAGACCTTCTGAATATAGAGCAATACATTCAAGCTTTCGGACTTGTCAGTCCTTCAACAGGAGTATCACGTTAATATTTATCATTAATTTGTTAACGTGATACTGCTGTTGAGGGACTGACAGGTCCGAAAGTTTGAAAAAAAAAGTTGAACAAGAAATTTAGCCCTGGAAGCCTTATTTATTTTATAAAAGATTAGATGGTAAATTTCAAAAATAGGGCTTATTTTTGGATTTGTTAAGAGTTTTTATTTATCCAATATTTTGATGAACAAATCGTCCATCTTTCACGAGGTTTTCATCCAAATTTCGACACAATCTTTAAAAGATGGACGATTGGTCCATCGAAATATTGGATAAATAAAGAGTCTTATTAAATCCGAAATAAGCCCTAGTTTTCAAAATTTACAAACTTATATTTTATAAAATAAATATAGCTTCCAGGGCTAGGTTTCTTGTTCAACCTTTTATTTTCAAGCTTTCGGACTTGTCAGTTTTTCAACAGGAGTATTACGTTAAAATATTAATGATAAATATTAACGTGATAATCCTGTTGAAGGACTAACAAGTCTGAAAGATTGAAAATAAAAGGTTGAACAAGAAACTTAGCCCTGGAAACTTTATTCATTTTATAATATTATAAATCAGGAGAAAAAAATTCATTTCTAAATTTATCTTTTATTTATGGTTCAATGATAGCTTTGTATAATTGTTGTTCAAGTTCTACAGTTCAGCAGAAATCGTTATATCGATAATAACGCTATAAATGAAGAGCAAGATGACTTAAACACATTCTGTAGTTGAGAAGTCTTACCAAACCAAGACTAGGTGTTGTTGATTACCTGTTTATTATTAGAAACTCTTGTCATTGTTACCTATAAACTTCTAGGATTCTTTGACGAGTTTATATAAGACGAGATATCTCTTATTAAAGAAAGACTTTTTAGAATTTAAATGTTTGGACATTTCTCCACGTTCAAATAGTCCAGCATGCACATTATTGCGAAACCGTTTAAGACATTTTTCCCCCATTTTTCTAATAAGAAAAACCTCCTACTTTTCTTATGGCGAGGAACCAATTGGGAAGCCTAACTTATATACACTCATGGATAAAATTTAAGGAAGTGAAAAGTCTATGATGTCGACGGTCGTCTAATTTTTTTTCTTTTTGAAAAGAAGAAGACAGAAGAAATTTTGTTCATACTTGGTTATCTCGTGTGTCTTTAATAGAAGTCACTGTGTAACAAATATCTTTCAGAATTATTCTTTGAATCCCGATATACATGGTAAAAGGTACAACTTCCTTAAGTTTTGTCCATGAGTGTACATATATAAATGGTGAATGGTTAGAATTATATATTATATAAGTAGAATCGTTTAATACAATAGTATAGAGATATTATAAAAACCTTATGGTCGATTAAAAGGGATCACAACAGATGAGCCAGGCCTTGCAACTATTTTTCAATGCAGTAAGGATAATAAGAAGTATGTTTTATTTGAAATAGAAAATTTTGTGATATATTGTTACATTTTTATATATAAAGACTACTCGGCATTATCTTGTTTACTTTAGACATATCGGGTTGACTATAAAATCTGAAAATTGAATCTATCTTGGTTATCTAGCAAAAAAAAGAAACGAACCTACTGGATAACTGAATCTACGAACCCTACTGGAGCGAAGACACTTCCATTCCGTCCAGACAGGCTCTAATTGTCATCCTGACATCCGACCTCTGTCGCTATTTCCCAGTCGTTGTCACATTTTTAAATTCCAGATTCGCCTTTACTATCTCAATCTCCTTTTTGGAAGATCTGCGGATAATAATCGATGGGTTGGAATTTCTTTAGCTTCTTTTGTCAATTGTTTTTTTTTTTCTTTTCCGTTGATGTCCCCGGGCCAGACGGCGCGCTTTCGCGCCACACACCCGCCTTAAAGAGACCCCACCCGTACGACGGCGGGGCTCCAGTCCCCCCACCTAGCGACCTCCCAACACTCCAAGGAGGTCACACCCCCCCTCCACGCTCCACTAGGAGGGCGATGCTTCTAGGCACCGATTTTTTGTCAATTGTGCTTTATTAATGTAGTTCGTATGTAATTGAATATTTTGGAGTTTTTCTTGTGATACGTTCTTTCTAAAGATGAAACACAAGTCTGGGAGAAGAGCTTCCTCTATAGAAGGACGATCGTACAAGTTTTAGGACAAGATACCTTTCTACGGGAACAAAAACGGGTTTTTGTATCGTAGATGGTGTGACTAACATGTAATTGTATATTTAAGAGTTTCTTGTGATGAGTTCTTTATATAGAAGTAGAAACACAAGTCGGGGAGAAGGGCTTCCTCTATAGAAGGACGATCGTACAAGCTTTCAGACAATACGCCTTTCTACAGGTACAAAAACGGGTTTTGTATCGTAGATGGGCCTCTTGCCTGAAAGCTTGTACGATCGTCCTCGAATATAAAGAATTATTCTCCCTGACTTGTGTCTCTTCTTCTATAGTGAATAGGAAGATTATCGTTTTTTTTTTTCTTTCTATGATAATGATTTGAATTAGGAAACCAAATCAACATTATAAAATCAAGAAAAATTATCAATCCATAAATATTTCGTTGAAAATGAGGCGTATATTGTATCATTTAAAATTTATTAATAAAAGTCAAATTTCTTTCATAGTGTAATTTTTTCTTTTTACAAATAAAACAGATCCCTACCGTCGTGTATCGAATCTCTACATTAATAATTTACAAACATAAGATATTTTTTCGTTCGAATACAAGTTCAACTGTTTTTTTTTTAATAATCTATTCTCAACAGAGTTTTGGCAAACATTAAATAGTAATTTATACGTCCTAATATCTCTCTACAAAGGCGTGATATCTAATTTTAGTTAAACCAATATTGAGATGAACCCTTAATTACTTTCTTAATGAGTTGGCACAATCTGTGTTTACAATTAGAAGTTTGTTTATGTTAATATTAGAGATTGAACAGGTCTCAGATGATACATAGACAAATGGGAAAGAATTCTTAAAATGGTTTGCAGAGAAAGCGATTAACCAAAAAAAGATGAGATGATAAAACTCCTAAGACGTCACAGTACTATTTTAATATAGCTGTTTGCATTCCAGTTTATATATATATATATATATGTGATGTGATCCTGTCGACTCTTTCTGTGATATGATCCTGTCGACTTTCAGTGTGGCATTATGATAATAATGTGGGGAGAGAGAAATAAGGAAACAACAAGTTTGGAAGATGGGACCCAGCAAACCGAGAGAGAGAGGTAGCGAGAGCGCTGTCCGCTGAACGACTGCCTGTCGCCACCACCCGACTACCAAAATAGTCCCCAGGTGTTGACGGGCGGGCCCCTTTTTCCGCCCCTTTGGAATGTCGTGATGTCTAAAGTGTCTCGCTTTAGCTGCCCATCTCTCTCTCTCGTTGACTGTAGGTTTGTTTTATTAATCCTGGAAGAGCTTATATTATGACATATGGCCCCCGTTGAAGAAGGCTGAACATGGTTTGAGTATACTTAAAGCTGGAGAAGCCAGGAATAGAGAAAATAATTTTATAGTTGAAATTAGTTAAGGTAATGGAGACATAGTTTTATGTAAATAAAATATTGTATAGTACACAAGTAAATATTATTTACAAGAAGTTTTACAACACCGGAGAGTTTGACATTTAAGGAAATCTTTGAAAATATCAAGGTTATAAAAGGCTAAATACAACAAAATCTAATGTACTATAAGGGAAATGTTATTGAGGAGTGTGAACAAGGGGAAGAAGAGTCACATACATATGATGGAATTCTGAAGATCATTAAGACTGGGGAACTCTACACTTTAAGATATTTTTCAGGCGGACATGGCAAGGGGAAACTTGTCATGGGCTTTCTATGCTATAAGTGTAGAGTACGAGAAATGAGGTTGAGGTTGGCAATTGTGTGAGCTCAGGACTGAGGTAAATATAGAACTACATACAATGTTAGAACCTTGGCGAACAGGGCGAGGGGAAACTTGCCCTGGGCCATTCTACCTTATCTATGTAGTTACTTGTGTAGCGAGTCCGAGGGGAAAAGTCCCGTGTGTAGGTGAGGAAGTCGAATGGACTTATATTTAATTTGCGGAAAGTATGCGCGCACAGTGCCAAAAATTGGGACGAGGACGGCGTTGTCCGTTACAAGTGACAAGCTGCTCGGACACGAGGAGTTTGAACCGTCGTGGGAGCTTGTGAAATGCGATGATTTCGCGGTGGGTTGAAAGTAAGACCCATGTCTGCGCGAAATGATGACGGACCGGACAGAATCAGCGACGATGTTTAACGTACCTCCGTGGGAAATATCGGAGGTAGGCTATATCGTGCTGGTTTGGACAAAGGACAAACATATATTTGAAGACAGGGTCCGTGTGGCGAACGTGTGGCGCGAGAAGAAGGGGCGAACTGTGTCGCTCGATATATTGTTCAAGGGCGAACAAAAAGGGGTTGATAAATATCTAGCGGTTAGTCAATCTGCACTCTGTGACGAACACGCCATTGGCTAGATGGTGTGGGTCGGTGGATATGCTAGAGATGAACTACGAAATATATTATCATAAATGAAGGGCGAAGGTTGGGATTTTGAAATGACAATATAGAAGTTCGATAATTGATTAATCTATAATTCTCTATAGAGGTCCTGAGCTGGTATAAGGTTAACAAGGTTGTAAGAATGAGTGGGACATTAAGGGGAAGGTAGATAAGAGTCACCAAGGGTTGGTTGTAAGCAAGGCTCACGTGATGGTTGAAATTCTTCGACGCCTGACTTACAGGGTGAATTTTGAGTCGTTTAGGGAAAGAAATTATTTTTCGTGAGCCGTGCTTACAAGTAGGAGAGGTCATATACAAATAGGTATACAAAAGTTTAGGTGCTGGAGGCATATTTTTATAGATAAATTGATTATGAAAAATATATTGTTAATAGTAAAAATCGTAAAGCATTAATAGGTAGAATTCCTTTTTTTTATTTTTATTTTTATTTTTTTTAAGTTACGTTAAAATGGAAATTATTTAATTAAAAAGACGATTGTTAAATTCTACTGGTAAGGTAACTAATTAAATGAGTTACAAATATCTAGATAAATAATATGGAGAATAAAATCATTGTTAATAGGCGTGGAGAAAATAAATGGAGCTAATTATGTAAATATTGGGACAATTTACAAGGAATGACTTATTTAAAGAATGAATGGTAGGAGTTAAAACAGTTACACTCACGAGTTATGTTGGTTTAGGGCGCAGGTAAGTTCATTGAGCTTTGGGAGAGTTCTGTCTGTGACACTGTACGTACCAGTGTTGTACATAACAGTAGCGGCAGGGATATGGCGGAGTCTTGTCCATGATGGTGGGAGGTGTCCTGCTCTGGCACGGAGATCGTTCTTGGGCAGGTCTAGTGCTGGAAGAAGTGGGCGGCAGCTTCATCTCCGTCGTAGGCGATCACTTCTTCAGGGTAACGGTTCAAAAGTTGGCGAGGAAGGGGTTGAGGGCTCGAAGAGGAGTGGTCACAGTTGAGTTGGGTTTGGTCGATCATCGTGGCTTGGCTTCTTGTTTCTTCATACTCCGGTATATGAGGGATTCGCTTCCCGGCCAGGTCTTATCCTGTCGACTCTTCCTGTGATATGATCCTGTCGACTCTTTCTGTGATATGATCCTGTCGACTTTCAGTGTGGCTTTATGATAAATAATGTGGGGAGAGAGAAATAAGGAAACAACAAGTTTGGAAGATGGGACCCAGCAAACCGAGAGAGAGAGGTAGCGAGAGCTCTGTCCGCTGAACGACTGCCTGTCGCCACCACCCGACTACCAAAATAGTCCCCAGGTGTTGACGGGCGGGCCCCTTTTTCCGCCCCTTTGGAATGTCGTGATGTCTAAAGTGTCTCGCTTCAGCTGCCCATCTCTCTCTCGTTGACTGTAGGTTTGTTTTATTAATCCTGGAAAAGCATATATTATGACATATGTATATATATATGTAATATTGTTGCAATGTCCCGACGTATGGATGAACTGGCAGTCGTGTACGTGAGGCGAGTGTTGATGATTTTCCCACACGCGGACAACAAGAAGCAGAGGCAGGGCTAGATGTTAGCACAAAGAGGGATCGGGGACAGCCCACGGGACAGAGGTAGAGGCCATGACACCAACTTTGATGTTTATCACCGAGACATGGAAGAGTGTGTGAGACAGACAGGCTGAAGCGAACTGCTGAGAAACACCCCCTAGAACCATCTGCTGACCCCCTGTCAAAACTTGTCCTGTTTTGGGGGGTCTCTATAAGAATGTCCCTCGGGACCCCACATGGGCTGGGCGTTGCCTTTTTCCACCCCTCTGTCCCTGCTGCCACCAACTGTCCGCTCTCTCTTTGGATTTTTATTTTCACGTCAATATTTTTAGTGTTACATACAAATAGGGGTTTACAGGTATTATTAATAAAGATATAGCATATATACAAAATATGGGGGTGGCAGCAAACAGAAACGGTGTACATTTTAATACAATTTAGAATATACTATAGAATGTGCCCCCGGTGATGAAGGTTTGTTTGGGGGAAATGAAATAACGTGAATGACCTAACAAACCTATTATAAAATCAAAAGAAATAATTTGAGCACAAATTAGTTAAAATTATTATTAATATAGGAGAATAAAATAGGACAATAATGATGTTGTCTCAATAAGATATGGAATATGATGAAAAAAAATACATAAGAATAAATGATAAAATTGAGAAAATATGCTAAATAAATGTAGAAATGCTGCGTAAAAGTAATTCACTTATATAAAAAAAAATTAAAACCAATTGAATGAAAAAATAACTAAAAGAAAAGCATAAAGCTATTAAGTTGAACTAAGGTTATAAGTTGACGCAGAGGGTTGATGAGGGTATATTCCTGCAAAGAAATAGCTTAATGAGTTCTGCAATGCAGTACGAACTTGTGTTAGTGAGATACTGTTTTCATTAACAGAACTTTCAAGATGTCCCGTCTGCATTATTAGTTCAGACTAGCAGGGAGACGTAGGTAGGTTGAAGAATGTGGAAAGGGAAAGGTAAAGCAATAAATGTATTGCTGCCAATAATTATGGTACCCGGCTTGTATGATGAAAAAAAAAGATAAAATGATAAAAATGATGAACCGGGTAAAAAAAGGAATCTAGCTGGGTATCCTGAACTCACTATTGGGAACGATATAGCGAGAAAGGATGTTTCCAGTTGGATTTAACTACCCAAAATGATAATAATAGCCTGTAACAGGTGTATTTGATATAAGCAAATAAAAATTACCCAAAGTAGATTGAACACCAATAGTTCAAAGACCTCAATTCAATTCTATACAGTAGAGTCTCTCATTAGAGATCACAGTCTACAAACATGTCTATATTCGGTTTTTCCTGGAGGTGGTCTCTTATCTCTGTCTCATTCGAAGACATCTCATGGTTTTGTCTAACACTACAGAATCTATTATATGAGATCACCTTCAGAAGAGACTTGGTTGCCATATTTTCAGGCCTCTCATGAGGGACACTAAAATCCAAAATTTCAGAATAGTGAGGTAAAATATTAATACCCGGTTGTTGACATGTCCAAAAAAGAGCCTCGGATGTCTCCATGCATCTCTATCACAGCAGCCACAATGTCCTCTATCTTGGATGTGTAAAGCTGCCGAACTGGATTCATGTCAATTTTCTACAAGGCTGCAGCTCTTGCTGGGCATAAAAATATGTAGGTAGGTGTAAGTTCCACACCAGGACAGTTGTTGTCTGTCCTGTAGGTTATTGTGTCATCTGAATGTATTGTCATTCCTTTGTAGTGTTTCATTCTGGGTCTTGTGACTGTTTCTTTTCAGAGTTTATATAGCTTATTTGATCTTTTCTTGTCTCTGTTGGATTATCATGAATTTTGCCAAAGCATCATCATCAAATACTAACATTTATTCTTTCCTTTGACAAACATTATGGCTTCCTTTGATAATTCATCTGCCATCTCATTACCCCCGATCCCAACAGGGGCAGGATTCCTTTGTAGAATGCAGTTCTTATCCAATGGTTCCATTTGGTTTAGTAACGAGTGCATTTTCTGCGTGATTTTAGTATTTCCCTACCCACCTTAGTGCAATGCTCAGTCGATTGTCTTATAAGAGATAAGACATGGGTCGAGATAGAGAATGTACCAGTGGTTCATCTGATAGATCTTAGTATGTACTTTTTTTACTATATTGACTCGTTCATTGATGAGCTCTACCCATCCCCAGCAGACACCATCAACAAGCTCTACAAACTTGATACCCTAATATGATTGAGTGGAGATAAGAAAGAATAAGAAGAGACGTTTCATTACACAGAAAATATAAATAATATTTGTTTTAATGCAATTTGAAAATATAATTCATCCCTTTTAATTTGCACTTAAAACAAAAATAACCCGTAAAAACAGAAAATTGTTAATTTTTTTTTTTTTATAAAATAAATATTTCATATAATAAAAAATTCAATTATGCACAATATATTCTGAAGGTTCTGCTTTTAGTATTGAAAAAAGCCTTTTTTTTAAGGGAGGGGGAGAGTGTTTTGAAACTACTCAAAGGGTAATTATAATGTAATCAATTAGGTCTGCGATGTAAAAATAGAATTTGGAAACTTGTTATAGAGTAGCGCGCGCAGATATATAAAGATCAAATTTGATAAACTGCTGATAAAATAATGAATACCTTGCTACATAGTTCCTTTCTTATTGGAGCTGTGACCCACAGCTTGAAAATATTGTAGATATTGACATGGATCTGACGTGTTTCTAGCAAGAATTCTCTTCGGAGTCTTGGAAGTTTGTCCCTAGTATCTTTGCATTCTTTCTCTTGCGGCATGAAGAGCGGCCTTTTCGTTGTATTGTCAATAGGGACATCGCTTTCTAGGAGGGAAGTCTTGGCTTTCACACAACGGGGGAATCCTGGAGTCAGTAGTGGAAAATGTAGATCATAAAACTCAAGGCTCAAGGTCTTTTCGGCGATGTTCAGTTTGTCTTCCCTAAACTACCCAGCATCTCCATCAAAATGTAAGGTTGTCAAACCTGACAAAACTGACAAAGGAAAGAAAAACTTCAGGATGACTCGAATTTTACTTATTGCAAGAGAAAATAAAATTTTAAATCAAAATATAGCCAATCAAGTAAGTTTACAGAATAGCAGAATATAAATATTTAAATATAATACATTATAAAGGACTGCGGCGTATGATTATAAAACACTTAAAGTTTCACCGCATAAGTTTCTTTTCTGTGAAAAATCAATATTTATTTCAAAGAGAAATATTTACTATTTCTAACTTAAAAAATAAAATAAAAAGTTAGAAATAGTAAATATTTCTCTTTGAAATAAATATTGATTTTTCACAGAAAAGAAACTTATGCGGTGAAACTTTAAGTGTTTTATAATCATACGCCGCAGTCCTTTATAATGTATTATAAGTTACTTTAAGTATTATTTACGAACGGAAAAATACGTCCAGGGTAGCCTAGTGGACATGGCATCTGCCCGGTAAGCGGAAGGTTGTTGGGTTCGATTCCCGCCCCTGGACACTTTTATTTTTCCGTTCGCCTTTACTCTTCATATTTTCACCCTTTCATACTTCATCCAAAAAAAGTTAGAAATAGTAAATATTTATCTTTGAAATAAATATTGATTTTTCACAGAAAAGAAACTTATGCGGTGAAACTTTAAGTGTTTTATATTTAAATATAATATTAATATTATATATATATAATATAATCCCCTTGAACAAATTCATAAAAATCGCGAAATCATAAGTCTAGAGGTTTCTTTTAAAGTATTTTATTATTTTGCCGAACTCTTGAGCACCACTGCCCTTCCACAGAAGAAACATATTTTCCTATTTTTCTAGCTTTTTTTGTTTCAAAATCATTTTATTAGGTACCGCTCAACAAGAACAACCTAGTTTATGATATTTGCAACAATTAATACTATTTTGATAGAAAGTCTATAGTATATATAATATATACTATGTGAAGGTTATTCACATATTAAAACAAAGGGTCCAAAGCGGGATTCGATTCCGGTTCATGACTGTCGGGAATCGAGGGTGTTACCCACTTGTCCACCGACTCTTTAATTTTTTCTAACTTTTCGCCTTACGATATCGAACTTTTTATGAATTAAATAAATCTCTTGATAGAATAATAAATACCACACTAGAATATATAGATCGCGTGTTAGTTTCCTATATATTAAATAGCAATGCTTTAATTCTAAATATTACAATTTAATAGAAAAATCAATTAAAAGAAAAGGTCAGATTCCAAACTTCGGAATTCCCTCTTATTTTCTACTGTAGATAAGTTGGGTTGTTATCAGTAAGGCCTGAGTAGAAAATCTATCAAGGATTCTTCACGAAAGAAAATTTCCTGTCTAACACTGCGGAACACTATGGATTCGATTCCCATCCCTGGACAATTTATTTTTCCGTTTATCATTACTCTTCACAATTCATCCTTTCATTCTTCATCCCTAAGGATAGGAATAATCGTTATTTCTCCTTAAGATAAATCGGAGCTAATCAGATTCTTTCGGAGCTTAGTTGGCCTGCCACTGAGTAGTGCTCCCTGTCTTAATGACAAAGGCAGACGCATTCTACTTCACCCAGTCATGATGTTTGTCAAACAGACACCATCAAAGGCCTATCCTAATATGATTGAGTGGAGATAAGAAAGAAAGATATTTCTCATGTATCCTTTAAAAATTTTATTTTAATTTATTCAAATATACTGGATATAAATTAAATAATAAAACAAGTTTCTGAAGATGTTTCCTTTCCACAAAAGAAACCCATCTCCAAGAAACATGTTGCATTATTCAATTAATATATTGTCCTGTTTTTCAAAACTGTAGAATCGACAATAATTTAATAGTAATAAATCCAAGTATTTTCATTTCCAGTATAGAAATATATATTGAATTCAATACCTTTCATAGATATATTTTAAATACCATAGCAACAAATATATTTTAAAAAATGAGAATTTATTATGTTGATTGTACATATTGCCAGACACTTCTTTCTTTTGTACACAGTTCTTTTTTTAATCGTTTTTTCTCTCTTTCTCATTGTTAATATCATAAGACTATTCTATTCACGGCCTAAAATTATTGTAAATATATATGTATAGACAAATGTAATGTCATACATGTATGACAGCGCAAGTGTCCCTAGGGGGACATATCGCTTTAAATTGAAAAAAAATATATTAATTTTACATGTATCTTATGTGAAATAGTACAAATGTGATATTTTACTGGGATTAGGTGCATAAATTACGAAATAAAAAAAGTATAGTCGTATCGTGCAGCTAAAAGTTGCTGATGGCTGGCGCCATCTATCAGAATAAATATCAACTATTCGTTGATTAAAAAAAAAAACGATTCCAGAAAACTAGACAAATTATGGTTAATCAAAGATGGGTATTTGACCAATTCTGGAATAATTAAATATCAAAGAATAGTTGATATTTATTCCGATAGATGGCGCCAACAATCAGCAACTTTCAGTTGTACGATAAGGAGATACTTTTTTTTTTCTTTCGTAATGTATCCAATGTGTATTTTATATAGGTACAACCTCCATTCACATATTGTATCGACTTTGAATAATCCATAAAAGATTTATATAACAATTTATATTACTATTTTGTATTCAAATATGTTCATATATTTATTCATACAGAATATCTTAAATTAAAATTCTCACCAAACAGTTTTGACTCGAATAAATTGAACAAACGTAAAAAAATTGCATTATTGTAGGCATTATATATATTTTAAAATTGTCTTCTGTTGAAATGTTAGCAACCCTAGTATATATTCCAGTGAAAATTCGAAACTAATTTAGACGCGTATGATTCTTTTAAAAATTAAACAATTTCTACTGCCCTTAGCTGGAAGCATATTATATATTTATAAATGTATGTAATTCTACTGTCCTCAAAGCTTATGTCCACAGTTCATCTAAAATACCCATTCTAAGAGTCTAGCATCAATATCACTATAAAAGGAAAATCGAAAAATGCAATATAACAGCTGTATGGTAAATTAAACTGGCGAAACCGCTGGGAGGGTTCACCACTGATGAGCCAGGCCTTCCCATTAATTTTACCATTGCATTAAGGGCAGTATAATTTGTTTAATTTTTATAATAATCATACGCCTTTATAATAGTTTCGAGTTTTCAAAACAGATGGCGCGCTAATGCATGATAATATATTTCAGTGAAGAAAAATAACAGTTATTTTAGCTTTGAGCATTGCTATGTTTTACATGATTTATAGATAAAGATTACCATGTGTTAAATTTAGTTTTATAAAACTATCTAGAAATACATTCATGAAAAGGAAGTTGTACCTTTTAGCATGTACACGCGATTCAGATAATAACTCTGAAAGATATTACAGTGACCTTTATTGAATAAACGCAAGATAACCAAGTGTGAACAAAATTGCCCGTCACCTTAAAAAAAAAAAAAAAAAAAACAGACAACCGGCGATTTGAAATACTTTTCATTTTATTTTTATCCATGATGTATATATTATGTTTTTTATATATTTAGTTTTGTATAGACTTACAAGAGTAAAACTTGGTTATAATGCTTTTCTAGCAATTCGACCATTAGCGCACTATAAGTGGGAAACCAAAAGATATATTCAAAAAGAAATATGAGAAAATAAAATAATTATCTACAGGCCACTACCAAGAAGTCTGGAATTTCGTCGAATCAGTGGGTTTTATGGTCATCTGTTCTTATGGAAAATAAATACTGACCAAAATAAAATATTTAGAAGCTGGCTGTAACTTGGGGCCGGAACCAATAAAAAAAGACCGTAATAAACGGGATAGAGCTCTAAGAGTAAGCTGGAAAATTTGCCGAGAAAACATTGATATATTTAAAGATATAGGTCACCTCTCCCGTCAAAATAGACGTCAAAGCTAGACGCCATCTATTGATCGTAACCGCAAACTAAAGGCCTCGGGACGGTGACAATGTCCACCTAGAGACCATGGGTTCGGGATAATGGACCTCGTCAGCCTAGGGCGATGAGATCCACAAGGAATCTAATGGAATCTTCGCAATCTGAAAAATATGTGTTTGGCTGGCAACGCGGCATTGTCCAAACTTGCTGGTTCTTCTCGTCTGCTTTGTCTCAGAAGGCTATATCTTACCTCGATCAAGTCATACTTATTACTTTTTCTACCGTTACATTATATTCTTAATATTCCAGACCAGTAATAAATCTTGGAGATTTCAATTTTTTCCATTTCTGCCTATCCTAGAATCCAGATACTGTAGTCACAATACATATCTACACACATGTGTAAAGCTATACACGTCCATTCAAGAATTCTAATTTAATGAAATCCTCTACTAAAATCAAACGCAATATATTCTGTCAAATGTAACCAATGCAATGCCACATATGTAGGAGAAACAATTAGGACAATAGAGACTAGACTAACAGAACATAAGAGAAACATGGGATACAAAGTCAATAGATCCTTAATTTATCAACACACCTGCACCACTGAATACACGTTCAATCTCAAACAAGCAATAGCCTAATAGGACGACATAAAAAGCAAGCAACAACGATTATTCCTGGAAGCACTGGTATCATCAAAAATAAATAGCATCAATAGAAAATATAGACCTCCCAACCCAATATAACAATATCCTTGGCAAATTATCTATATAATTGTTTGTGTATATATATGAAGAAATATTACAATATCTATTATTTTAGCTATTAACAGTCTGATGTACGCCCACGAGGGCACATGCCAATAACACATTTTTTCTATTATTTTGTATAAAGATTATTTAGATATTGTGCATAAAAGTATTCGCCCGTTGAAGAGCAAAGAATTGCTCGAAAGCTTGCGAAACCTAAATTGAAAGAAACCTTTTACCTGAATTCTATTTTTCCCTTTTCAAATTTAATGAAATCAACAAGCCAAGTTTCTAGCTTTCTGGCCAACATGTCGTTCAACAGGAGCATCTAGAAGTATAACATGCACGAATCTTCACTCTGGATTGCTTGTTGACTTTATTAAATGTAGAAATCAATTTAAATTCTGCACTTACAAGGTGTCAGAGACCCGTTTGATTGCTAGCACTTACTGATGGGGGTTTGATTCATGAAAAAATATGGAGCAGGAAAAACTGCTGAATGCTGGATTCGATCCCGGGTCACATTAATCGGATATCGACGATTTTTCATCAATCTCTTAAATATACACTCATGAATAAAACTAAAGGAAGGGAAAAGTCTATGATGTCGCCAGTCATTCGTTTTTTTTTTTATTGAGATAAAGGAAATTAATATGTCTTCAATAAAGGTTCACTGTAATATCTTTCAGAGTTATTGTCTGAATCCCGATATACATGCTTAAAAATACAACTTCCTTAAGTTTTGTCCGTTAGTGTATATAAACTAAATCTTCGTTTTGAAACATAGATTTAAACTAGTCTGATTCAAATATAAAAATAAGAGTTTTAATAAATAAAGAAATTTGTCAGTGGGCCATATATATTTTACATCTATACGTATATGTATATTACTACATCCAACAAGAATAGAAAAACCACATTTCTATTGGAAAAATAAGAAATCCAAAACCCAATCCCCAATAAATGAGATATGTCAGAAAATCCAAAAGAAAAACTTTCCGTTGTTTCAAACTTTAAAATACAATATCAATTTTTCAATCTCTAAGCTTTAAATCTTTTTTTCTTTTTTAACCTCAACCCACTGGCAATCTTTCGCTAGTCAACGCACGTGTAAAACATTGTGGTAGATATAAATATATATATTTATTTTTAAAATGCTTATTTTGGATCATAAAGTTTTTATTTCCGATTTTCGTGTGGCAACTCGCCAAACTTCCTCAGGGGACAAGATCGCTTTGAGAAGCTCGCGTATCAATTCGCGAGTATATATAACTGCTATAAAATTTAAATATCTACAATCTACAATATGCATGCCTATGAATATAATTAATAATAATAATATAGTATGTAAAATATTATTATATAGAGAAATAAGTAAATATATACATTTATAATAAAATAATTGAAGATCAGCAATTTGCCATAAATATACATATATACCTGTATAGTAGTGGGCTATATGGTTTTAAATTGTAAGTATAATTGGGGAATGTCTACCTTTCGGTTGATACTGTTTTTATCTTCTATTGAGGTCCAGATTTCTAGAAAAAGCCTTGAATGTTTATCCTGAATGCCAGAAAAAAAAAACTGTCATTTTATCCTCCACAGAATTTAATTAACTCTACAAACCCTCCTGCCTAAAGTTCAAGAAACAATGGATAATTCACATTTCAAACATTTATAAATTGATAAATATATTTGTCGTACTTTATTCCAAATATCCTATGGGTTTGTCAAATGTTATCATTTTTTATTATACTGTACAAAATTTTGAAAATGTATCCCCTCAAAAAAATCATTTTCAAATCGACCTTTTGCGTTGAAAAATGTGGTAGTAAAATCATTTTGTATTATTTTTTGCGCAAAATTTCTAAAGTTGGGGGGGGGACAGAGAATATTCCTTATGCTATTTCTTCTAATGAGCGAAAAGCGATAAACTAAACATAAGGGATAAAATTGTGTATACCAGTGTTTTTCGAGAAGTTATAACACTTTGGCCTGCACGACATAATATAAGATGTGGGCAAATGACAAACAAAATATTACTGTTCACAGAAAAAAAAAAGAGTCAAGATGTGAGGACAGCATTTATTATTCCCATAACCCAAAACAAAGAGCTGCAAAATATAACACATGAGGTAACTGCCTTCTCTCTTGTATTAGGTCACAATCCTTGCTCAATGTGGCGCCCTTCATTCTCAAACACCGCCTGCAGACGATAGATGACAGAATGGTCACAATTAAATAGTTGAAATTTATAAAACGTGCCATCTGATAGGAGCCTTCAACATGGCCAATGTGGTAGTCCGGCATCGATAAAAACGCGAGTTAATGTACCCCCATAACCGAAATTGTAAGGCGTCAAGTCTGGTGATATTGGAGGCCACTGGTATATGAAGTGGCGACTTATCAACGAATTTCACCGAACATATCCTTCAGCAATTGTTTGGCACCGCGGGAGATATGAGGAGGTCCTCCATCTTGCATGAATGTTATTTCGCTTAGTGCTTTTCTGTCCTGCAATATGGGAATACCCTTTTCTCTCAAAAGTTGAACATAACGTTCACCAGTTAGAAAAACGGTTTTTAAAATTCTTCCATTGATTTTTTCAAAGAAAAATGGCCCAATAATAAAAGAAGAAGTGAACCCACACAAAACTGTAACTCTGTGCTGATGAAGTCGTATTTCTGTAAAAATCCTAGGGTTTTCTGTTGCCAAAATGAGGCAGATTTGAATGTTAAATTCCTCCTTTAGATAAAAGTGAGCATCATCTGTTCTTAGAACATTTGACAGCCAGTTTTCATCAATATCAATTTGCCGGAAAACCCATGCAGCGAATTCTTGACGCTTATCAAAATCGCTGACTTTCAATTCGTGAAAACTTTGAATTTTGTTAGGGTATTTTTATAGAAAAATTCTAAATGTGTGTTCTCTCCAAACTGTTCCATACGAAATCCCCGTTTATCGAGAAACTTGTCTAGCACTTACTTCTCCATACGTGGATAACGTTTCAATAGCTTCAGCATTCTGCAAAACCGTAACAGCCACTGACTTGCATGTCGATGGTCTTCCACTCCGAGGTTTTGCTTCCAGAGATCCAATTTCCTCAAAACTTTTAATCAATCGCTTTAGAGAGTAGCAACTCATTGGTCCTTTACCGCTTCGAATATCTTTAAAGGAACGAAACGCTCGTAAAGCTTCAGTGGCAGATTCTGAATCCCAATTTAAAAAATTCACCAAGAGTGCTTTATCCTGTAGTGACGGCATTCCAGGGGGAAGGGGAGAAGTCCGACCACACCTCCTTTCGGTCCCCCCTGGACCCTTGGAATATTTGACCAAATTCTGGTTCGTTTCCAAGATGACTAACGTTGCAACGGCACCCATTTTCAAATGAGGAGCAAAACTGATATCTCCAGTAATGCTACCGCGTCCGGGGTAATTGCCGCGTCAGGAGCTGCAGCTCGAGCTCATGATGAGAAATCTACTACGAGGACACAATTCAATCTACTACAACTCAATATAAATGGCATACAGAGGAAAATAAAGAGCTGACTTGTCTTCTCTGTGACAACAATGTACATATTACTTGTCCTCAGGAGACAAAATTGAATAAGAATCTGAGATTCAATATCAAAGATTATCCAACACTACGAAAGGACAGACCGGGAAAATTCGGAGGAGGACTTGCCGTTTTGATTAAAACTCTAGAAATTTAAATTTAAGGAAATCGCCTATAATCATAGTAAGCCTAGAGAAAGCACGACAGAAGCTCAGGCAATAGAAATCTATCTTACAGATAAAACAATTACAATCATAAATGTTTATCACCACGATAATACTAGCATCAATACAGGCCTGATAGAGACATTAAGTGAAGTGTCTTCGGATATCGCAATCATACTTGGTGATTTTAACGCTGACAGACCAACTTGTAGATCACCTGTCCAGGATAACAAAGGTCAGCAGGTTGAGGATATGCTAACAGACCTCGACCTTACACCGTTAAATAACGAAAATAACACCTATCTATCCGAGTCCACAGGCACAGAATCCGCAATAGACATCACAGCGTTAAATTACAACATCGCACCCACAACACAATGGAAAATTCTGAAAAGTGCAATCAGTGACCACAGACCAATTTTAACAAACCCTAAAATTCAAAATTGAGAATTTCCAACAGATTAAAAGAACACTGGAAAAATATTCACAGAAAATCTTGAAGAACTGTACAACGAAGAATTAAATCACAGAACGATTGGCAAAAAATTGGAAAAATTATCTTCGAACATATCCAAAGCTGCAAAAGTATCGATACTTAGAGGTAGACGTAAAGACCTGTGAATACTTTACTGGAAGGAACACAATATCGAGGCAATGATTGCAGAGAGAGACAATATCAATGAACTTCTTAAAACAAATAAAACAGAAGAAATCATAAAGGAACTCATTGAAATTAGACACAAAATAGAACAAGAAATTTGGATATTCAAACAAGAAAAATGAGCAGAATTCTGCGAAAAAAATGGATCCAAAAAAGGAAAGCCATCATTGGAATATAATTAGTGTTATAAAACCATCAAAACCAACACTAATCCTCCAATACTCTAACCGATATGAATAGCGAGAACGAACAAACAGATGGCTGAAATAATTGATGAATATCTTTCAAGCACTTCCAGACTCAGCTATACGAATGAAGGCAGGACTCTAAAAAATAATGTAATTGTTGTTGGCCATGGTCAAGTTTAAGCTCTTGCACGTCTAATTACGACACAACAAAAGTGGCGACGAGGATGCGGGATCTACAGAGTCAGTAAAAAGCTGAGGAAAACGGCGTCTATGCAAGTATAACAACTACATCTTTTAAACTATCTGGATCAAGAAAACAAAGGAGTAGAAAAGATCAGCATGACAAGTTCAAAGTTAATAGTACCTTTTAGATGCTATAGCCCAGTGGAGGACACTTCGATCTTTTTGTACAAAAATTTGATGCTTTCTTTTTGGCATCTGAAGGAGGAGATTAAAGTGCTGATTTTTACCTCGCTACCAGATTCTGAAACTTTGAAGCAGGGAAACGACATTTTCTTTCTGGTCTAATGAAAGATCAACCCTATGATACTATCATTCAAAGAATTAAGCTGCATTTGGATCCAAAGAAGAAAGTGATACCACAGCGATGCAGAATTTTAAAGATGATTCAACAGGAAGGAGAATAAATTTCGGAATATCTTAGAGAATTGAAACATTTAGCAATAAATTGTAATTTTGGCGAAATGCTGGGAACCATGATGCGAGACCGTTTTGTGGCTGGAATCAAGTTGGAAAGCCTGCAAAAGAAGCTACTACAAGAAAACGACGATGTCACCCTGGATAAAGTTTTGCAGTGGCGATCTCGTTCGAACTGGCGGAGATAAATACAAGAGAATTACAAAATAAATTAGTGGCCAAGATATCCCCTGTGAATGGAAAAGATAAAAAGGGCGAGTACAATAATAGTATGGTGCAGCAAAGGTCTTTCAGGCAAAGGGGAGAAATAATGTGTTATAGATGTGGCGAAAGACATTCACACGTGGCCTCTGTTTGCCCTCATAGAACAAAGACTTGTTTTAAAATGTAAAAAACTGGGTCATTTAAGTAGGGTCTGCAAAGCTAGTAAAAAAATGTGGGGATGTAAATATGTACAAGAGGACTCTATATATTCTGTACAGGGCGAAACTGATGCCACAATAAATTTAACAGTAGATGAATATTCTTTGTGGCCTGCTACATAGATGATATTTTGGTTGCAGGAAAAGACTTTGAAGATCATGAACAAAAGTTGGATCTAGTGTTTAGATGATTGCTAGAAAAAGGTTTAAAGTTAAACAGATATAAATGTAAATTTAAAAAGAAATCGGTTGAATATTTAGGGTTTAAAATGGATAAATATGGACTGCATCCCTTAGAAAATAAAATTAAAGCAGTGATAGAGGCGCCTGAACCTAAAGAATGTTTCGCGATAAAGATCTTTCATAGGACTCTTAATTAATTATTATAGATTCATAAAGAATATAGCAAACATTTTAGCCTATTCTATCAACTTTTGAATAAAAATTGTAGATGGAATTGGACGAAAGAATATCAAATGTTATTAAAAAATTGTAAATCATTATTAATGGACTATGGACTAGGCGTAATTCTGAGTCATAGACATGATAGAAAGGAAGAATGCCCTATAGCTTTTGCTTCTAGAACATTAACTAAAGCGAAAAAACGTTTCTCTCAACTAGAAAATAAAGCGTTGAGCATAACTTTTGGCGTTGAGAAATTCAGACAATACTTACTGGGACGAAAATTTGTATTGGTCACAGACAATCGACCCTTAATTAATATATTTTCACCTCATAAACCAATTCCCATATGTGGATCATCCAGAATTAAAAGATGGTCCTTAAAATTAGCTGCATTTAATTATACTGTGGAATTTCGAAAAACTAGTGATAATTCCAATGTTGACGCATTGTCACGTCTTCCTTTAGAATCGAGTGTCAGGGAGTCTCTTGATGAAGACCAGGTACTTCTCAGGAAGTTGAATGAGGTACCGTTCTCTTTTATGGAGGTGGCATATGAGACGCCCCAAGTATTAAGGAATGTTATAGAAGGCAACTGGAAATTCACAAGGGTACCGAGGGAAAACCCACTAGCTCCTTATTATAATATCAATGAGGAATTAAGTTTGGAGTTTGGTTGTCTTCAATGGCGTGAAAGAGTGGTAATTTCCCAAAAATTAAGACCTTTAATTTTAAATGACTTCCATGAAATACACATGGGGATTGTTAAAACGGAGATGATTGCCAGACGGTATTTTCTGATGGCCAGGCATAGACAGTAACATCGAGGAATTATCTAGAGAATGTAGAGTATGCCAAGAATCGAGAAGCATGCCCCCGGCTACCATCTCGGAATAGACTTGGCCCGAAAAACCATGGCATCAACTTCATTTTGATCTAGCGGGTCCGTTCATGGGAAGAATGTTTTTGGTTCTCGTGGACGCATACTCAAAGTGGTAAGAATTTTTTATCATCAAAGATATTACCAGCAAAACGATTATAAATCATCTTAGAGAATTTCTTTCCAGATTTAGATTGCCCTAATTTTTGGTTACAGATAACGGAAGACAGTTTGTCTCCGGTGAATTCGAGCAATTTACCAAAATGAATGGTATACGGCACACTAAGACCAGTCCGTATAATCCTAGTAAAAATGGTTTAGCTGAGAGATATGTAAGAGAGTTTAAAACATTTTGAGAAAGAATAATGGGAAGGATGATTTAGAGACGAATCTACAAAGATTCATATTTGCTCATAGAGCATTCCCCCAAACTGTAATAAAGGAATTCCCCCGCGGAACTGCTAATAAAGAGAAGTTTAAGATCAAGATTCACGAATTTAATACCAAGATGGGAAATCCGCGAGAGGTATTCCATGAGGCCGTAAGAAGGCAGGAGCAGTTTACTACAGGTTGCGAGGTTTATTTCCGCAACTATGCAACTGGACCTAAATGGAAAAAGGTACCATTTTGAAATTATTGAGCTACCGTGACTAACTTATAAGTTGCGAGGGCGTCGTGAATAAGAGGCATATCATTCAATTGCGACCTGTGAGAAAGAAACAAGTGGAGACAAGAAATTTGATACTTCCTCGAACATCAGGAGAGAAGCCTGTAGGTGGAAGTCAGAAATAAAGTGAAGAGGAGGTTCCAGTGGTTACATCAGGAAACAAGGAGGAGACTGCTGCTGTGCACGTGCTCTCTTGCACTCCTAAACCGGAGCCTGCCGCTGTGCAAGTGCCAGTCCGCAGTCCTAGACCTCAGAGTGCCAGGAAACCCCCAGACCGACTGGAGTATTATTAAGGGGGGAGATGTGTTGTGTATATAAATAGATGAAGATTATTTGCATTATTTGTAGTCTCATTATGTAAGAATATATGTGTATATAAATTGAAAATTTTTTGTTGGCCAAACGAAAGGAATAAGAGCTAAAAAAAAAAGTCATGGTCAAGTTTGAGTTGTTGTACATCTAATTACGACACAACTTTAACATCATCCATCCTTACCTCACTGAAGACACAAAAGTTGCCTGTTATGCAGATTATATAGCCATATGGCACACAGGTAGCAGTATAGAAATATCAGAAAAATACTGAACACATCAATGAGAGGACTGGAGAAGTGGGCAATGAAACTCAAAATGACAATAAACCCAATAAACACAAACCTATAGGTCTCCTTCACTGACAGGAAAAAAGGCATGCATTTAACTCCAAAATAAGCATAAACAACCATATAATTGATAAAATTTGATCTCCAAATTACCTAGGTGTGATACTTGATGAGGAATTGCGATTTACAGAACACATCATTAGCACCTCAAATAGAGCTACCAGAAACCTAAACATTCTGAGAAGGCTATGTGGAACAAATTGGGGAGCAAAACCCAAAATTCTCAGAACAACATATATCACCTAAATAAGGCCGATAATGGAATATGCAACACCTGTTTGGGCTCCCTCAAGTTCATCACTAAAAAGAAGACTAGACAGTGTTCAAGCAAAAGCGGCCAAATTAATCACTGGTTCTGTTTCAAATACCAACAATTAGAAAATTCAGAGAGAATGTGGTCTAGACCTATTTGAAAGCAGAAGACAATTAAAAACAATAAAATTTACCAATAGCTTAAAAACTAAAGAAACCGAACACATATCCCATAGAACCTATTTAAACTGGACACAAAAAGAAAGGCTCAAAAGATCTTCAACACTTCAGTACGACAACAATATTAGAAAGAGCATAAATATGAAACATAATGAATTTCAAATTCGAGAATAACCAATATTTCCTACCCCATTGCCATCAAATGTAATCATCAATCTTAACCTGAATGAACCCTGCAATAAAAAAAGAGAACAAAAACATACTTAAGAAGAAAGGACTTGACACAATTGGTTTATGCGATCAGATAAATTATCTAACAGCATATACAGATGGATCATCAGACCTTACCATAAGTAATGGAGGAGCTGGAATTAACATAATACACAAGATGGAACATATATCAAAATCAAAGAAGTATCAAGAAAGATTTCGTCAAACTTCACTTATGAACTGACAGCTATCTGGAAATCTCTTGATGTATGCCTTAACCAACCATCCCTGCATCAAGCAGAAGGAATTATAATATACCGTACAACGACTTCATATCCGATCTAGAAGCAATTCAGAAGGGCAATACTATAATCACACAGAAAATACACTCGTTACTTACTCAACTGATATCATTGGAGAATAACTGCATTCGACAATGGATTGCTGCCAGTGTTTGGATCGGGGGTAATGAAATGGCAGTTGAATTTGCAAAGGAAGCCAGAAAGTTGAGCCAAAGGAAAGAACAAATGTCATTATTTAACACTAATGCTTTTGCAAAATACAAGATAATTGAACAAAAAATAAGAAAAGATCAAAATGTGAAATAAACTCCGAGGGAAAAATGACAAAACTATAACAAGATTTAGAACAAAACATTATAAAAGATGACAATACATCTAGATGGCACAAGAACCTATAGAACATGCAACAACTGTCCTGGTGTGGAACTAACACCTACCCACATATTCTCATGCCTGCAGCCTTGCATAAAATTGATTTAGACCCAGAGCAGCTACTTTACACACCCAAGATAGTGGACAATGCTGCTACTGCTGTGATAGAGATGCATGGAGACATCTGAGGCTCTTTATTGGACACGACAAAAACAACAACGGCATTCCAGAGTAAAATAAATCATCAGAGATAGATAAATATTTTTCAAATGAATTAAAATAAATATAATCGATACTGAGAGAGAGTTGAATTTTAAAAAATAGAAAATTATTATTTTCGAAATTTAAATAGCTGAGATGATTCCAGCAAACCGCATCTAAAATATCAGTTTTTTTTTTTTTGCTACATGTTTTAATTTGCATATACCTATTTTACATATCTCAGATTGTATTTAAAAATAGTTAACCATTTCTTCTAACTTTTGGCGAAATGTTGTTTTATTAATTTATCATTTGATATTATTTGGGTTCTTTCCTGGTATTCAAAAAGGAAAAATACCTGTCGTTCAGTTATATTTTTCAATTTATCTAACAATTTGGCCGCTGAATCTGGTAGAGCGCCATCTCTAGCGAATAAAGTTGTAACTAAAATCAATTTCGAATTTTTCATTATTTGCCATAAAAAATCCCATTGCATCCTGAACACAATGGTGTTTACCGCATTGCTCTAGCGCAAATATTCGCGGAGTTATTAATTTTTAAAGTTGTGCGGGACTTTTGGATCACCCTGTATATATAGAGATATGTATATATATGGCAAATTGCTGATCTTCAATTCTTTTATTTTAAATGTGTATATTTACTTATTTCTCTATATATTAATGTTTTACATACTATCTTATTATTATTAATTATATTCATAGGCATGCATATTGTAGATTGCAGATATTTAAATTTTATAGCAGTTATATATACTCGCGAATTGATACGCGAGCTTCTCAAAGCGATCTTGTTCCCTGAGGAAGTTTGGCGAGTTGCCACACGAAATATCGGAAATAAAAACTTAAGATCCAAAATAAGCATTTTTTAAATATTGTGATATATGGATTGCTCTCTATTTTCAAACATATATATATATATAGTCGGAAAATATTCCAGTTGGAAATTGATCTAAAAAAGCTAAGTTCGCCTCTCGATTCAAAATAGACTTCAAAACTAGACGCCATCTATTGACCGTTGCTACAAATTAGCGGCCTCGGGTCGGTAACAAAGCGACAAACCCAGCTTTGGCTAACTGAGAAGCATCCATCTAGAGACCATGGTTTCGGGCTAATGGCCCTCGTCATTCTAGGACGGACTTCATTCTATGATGTCCACACGGGACTTAATGAAATATTTACAATCTGCCAAAGAGGTGTCTAGCTGATAAAGTGGCTGGGCGAGAAATCTATAGCCGTAATATAGATGAAAATTTTCCTGGAGGTAATCATATATATTAAAAGTTCCCCGTGTTTATATATGTTTGTCGGCCATAGACTTCCACAATACGTAACTAATTTGGCTGAAATATTAACAGTATATAGAGTTGAATATAGAAAAACTTATAGGTAAATTGTCAGGTTTCTATCTCGAATATCTTTGGAGTTATTAACAAATTTCTCTATTTCATTCGCAACCAGCGCCTCACTGCGGTAACTGAGAGAAGTAAAGTTGGGGAAGTTGGGTGAAATCCAGCTATGGGAGGATGGCCCACGTGGGGCCCCCACACGGCGCGACGGGGATTGATGTGTGAGGAAGGTGGAGCGGGACGGTTGACAAAAGTGACGTAAGGGTAGGGGTAAGAAATCACTTGCTGGAAACATTCGCGTGTGTACTCCAGGCTGAACGTGAACAGTTTGTAGAGTGACGTTTCACAAGAGTGACATCCACGGCGCCTATTTATAATTGTAACGAATAATATTTGAATAAAAACATTTTAAATATTTATACGCACTAGGGTAAAACCCGAAGTTGGCTCAGGTCATTCGGCTAGTTGAACTTTAAAAGCAAAGGGCGCCGAATATATAAAATAGACGTAAAATCACCATGTGACATTAATTATCCGTCTTTACACTCTACCATGGAATATAATTTAAACTTCAACTTTCGGGATCGAAGTCCGCATCGAACATATAAAATGAACTGGATAATTATTGCACAATTCTAACCTTTCCAGAGAGAGTATGTAACCGAATAGTGAAATGGCACTATGTAGAGGGCTTGCTGGAAGTTTTGCCAGTTTATTCTGAAAATGTCACTAAAATTGTTTTATTTATTATTATCCCTAGTATATATGCTACAGGCCATGATAATCATGGTGGGTAGAAGTTGGCGACTGCTTTTACTGTATATGCACCACATGTCTACACATGTGAAAAGCAGTTCGACTCTTGTACTTTCAAGTGTGACAGATCCCCGTTTAGTTACTTGCACTCTCTGGTGGGGTTGGACTTTTGCAAGAGTGGGGTCCATTGGAACATTTTTTTTAATAAGAAAAAAGTCGCCAACGCGGGACTCGATTCCGGGTAGTAGCGGTCGAAAACCAACGGTTTAGAACACCCTTCAACCGACCCCCACTAATACAGTGTACTCCGCTTATAACAAAGTCGGTTATAGCGAAATTCCGCATATAGCGAATGAAATTGTCTGCACGAAAGAAAAGAAGGGCTTAAACCATTAAAAGAACTCTGGATATTGCGAAGTCGGATATAAA
The DNA here is from genome assembly GCA_030710605.1 of Cordylochernes scorpioides. Lineage (NCBI taxonomy): Eukaryota > Metazoa > Arthropoda > Arachnida > Pseudoscorpiones > Chernetidae > Cordylochernes > Cordylochernes scorpioides. Next base: position 23,959,689 of record CP092884.1, on the reverse strand, counting down.
GAATTTTCGCTTATAACGAAGTGATTTGCATGTATAGATTTTTATTTTATCCGTTTATAACGAAGTTTCCTCATTTACCATTATAATTGACTAATATATTATGCATAATATATATCAAATTACAACGTATGAATGACACAAATTTAATGATACACAACAAATAAGTTAATAATATACAATTTTAAAATATGCAAACATATTATAAGTATTTTTTTACATAATTTAAACAAAATTAAATTGTTTAATAAACGCTTATATTTTATTAACGTTTACCATGGCAGGAGAACGAAAACAAACAAGAAACTCACTATCTCTGTCAGTCAAGCTGCAAATCCTAAGAGAGATTGAAGTGGAGAAGAAGAAAAAGACAGATGTTGCCCAGAAACATAATATCCCACAGTCGTCGCTCAGCACCATAATAAAGAACTCTGAGAAGATCCACCAACAAGCTCTGCATGCGGGAGAAACCGTTAGAGATGGATTTCGATTCTTATGCTGACGCTGACAATGACGTCGTTACAAATGCCATGTTATCCGATGTAGAAATTGTCGAGAGCATTCTTCAAGCAAAAGAAGAAGAAGAAACGGACCAAGTTGATGAAGAAGTAGACCCAATTGTCCACATTCCGCATCCAAAAGAGGTCTTGGAGAGCATTCAAACTCTGCGATTGTTTCTTCAATGTCAGGATGAGTCCAAGTCTCTTCATAGGCATCTGTCAGACTTGGACAACATCGAAAAGAGTGTTCAGCACTTGTTACTGACTTCTAAATGTCAAAAGAAAATCACAAACTACTTCTCCAAAAACACCTGATGAGGTTGTTATTGATCTTTGTGTTGCTCTTTTGAGTTGAATAGTAAATAAAATTATTGGTACAAAACATTTTTTTTTCCAACTGCGGATATAACAAACTTCGGATATAACAAAGTGATTGTCATGGATAATGCGACTTCGTTATAAGCGGAGTACACTGTATTGTCTTGGGCTGTTTTGTTATATGAAAATTTTAAAGAATTCTGGATTGAGTTGTCACATATAATAAAGCGTTTGTTCGTTGAAGCCGAATAGGATTGGTCCATTCTGTGTCACGTGTTCAAGTTACGTTGTTAAGTCACGTGTTCAAGTTACGTAGTTAAGTGACGTGGCCGGCTGTAGGTCTGTTTGGTTTTTGTTTTCATCCTTTATTTTATTCTATTCTGACCTTATTAGTCATTTTTTTGCTTTCGGTAATTTATTCGGTGAATATTTGAGGAATAATATTTTTTAAATAATTTTATTTTTTTAATTTAGCTTGATTATTTTATTTTTATAAACAATGTCTCCTAAAAGAGCCCTTTCTATTGTTGAGGCCATCGAAGCAAAGCAACGTCGTATTGAACAGCAGCGACAAAGACGTTTAAATTCACCCGTAAGAGAACGGCATAATGAACAACAACGGCAATACCGAATGAATATGAGCGAAAATCAAAGAGCCCTTCAAAGGGAAAACAGTAGGCTGAGGATGCAAAGAATTCGACAGGGAGATAATCTACCTTTGCCAACAGGGACATGTTTCGAGGAAGATCAAATTCCCCTGCACCTTTGTGGCCAATTTGATCAAGTTTGCCCAAAATGTAGAGCAAAGTATTTCGAATTGGAACAAACGACATACAGTAAAACTTTTCATAAATGCTGTTCCAAAGGAAAAGTCGAACTTGAACCGATTCAAACCTCTGAACTACTTGAAAGTTTAATGACTGGAAAGCATCAACTTTCAAAGAACTTCATGGAAAACATCCGTTCCGTCAACATTCTGAGATTCCTTTCATTCTCAGAAGGGGACAGTTCCCTGTAAAATTAGCCTTCGCTATGACAATGAATAAATCACAAGGCCAAACCCTTGAAATGGTTGGCATCTATTTACCTGAACCAGTTTTTAGCCATGGTCAGTTATATGTTGCTTTTTCTAGGGTGAAAAGCTCTAAGTGTGTTAAAATAAAAATAATCCACGGAAGCAAGCAAGGAAGGCTTCTTGAAAATAGTTCAGCTTGCTTCACCAAAAATGTTGTTTACAAAGAAATGTATTCATTGTAAGTTCACCTCTTTTAAAGTAAAAATGTTAATTAAAAAAATATCAATAAAATGACCCGAAAGGTAAAATGTTGCAACGCTCGGAAGGGGATCGATCCCTGACGGACCATGAACGTTATTTTACCTCGAACGCTTCCGATTACATATTATTAAGTATCAAAAAGGAATGTGAGAAATAAAATTAGGAATCCACCTTCTCTAGCCGATCCCGTCCTTGGACGGGCTTTTCTACTAGTCTATATATATAAAAATGAATGTTTGTTGGTCCGTCCGTAAGTGATAATCTTCTACATCGCTCAACCGCGATCGTGATGAAACTTTGGGAAGTTGTTTAGTATACTACCGGGATGGTTTCTGGCTAATTACTCTCTTTAGAAATAACCTCTCGTTGCATTTTTATTTACTATAAAACGTAAATTCACTCGCAATCAGCGCCCCCTCGCGGAAGGCGTATGGCCTGAAATAGCCTCGCATGAGCGTATTTGTAATGTCAAGCTTAGCCTATAGGTTAGGTACACAGCTTCGTACCCCACAACCTAGGTTCGAGGCTCAGCGCGGGTGTTTTTTTTTTTTTCATTTCTTTTATATTATTGTAGCAAATTATTAAAAATATTATTTTATTTAAAATGTAGGCTTTTTAAAATAAAAATTAACATAAACAATTTTTAAATAATATTTATAACAAACCTAGGTTCGAGGCTCAGCGTGGGTGTCTTTTTTTATTTTCATTTCTTTTATATTATTGTAGCAAAGTCTTTTTTTACAGCATTATTATATTTTAATTGGTTTATTTCAAATATGTTTGTTATGAAGAGGCTCTATGTAATACTATTTAGAGCACATTTTACATTTTAAACACCTAAGCACCCCTCTTTTTAATATTGTAGCAAAGTATTAAAAGTATTATTTTATTTTAGATGTTTGTCATGAAACTTTGGAAAGTTGTTTAGTATACTACCGGGACGATTTCTGGCGAATTATTTTAAAATAATATTTATAACAATAATTATAGCAAATTTTAAGACATATTTTTAAATTCTGTGTTTGTGCATATATAAATATTTTACAAAAATTGTGAGAACGTTCTATTAGAATATCTCAAAAACAAAAAACAATACATATAAACAAGTTCACTGACATTTATTAATGCAGTGATTATAAAGGGCTATATTATCTATATATATATAAATCACTTTCAAATTTTAACGTAACGTTCCATTCTCAATCCCATAGGGCTTTAGATCGGCTAAAACATTTTTATCTTTATAAGTGAATATTAACTTTACTGTACTGAATAGTTTAGTATAATATTAATTTAACATATTACAACTTAGCCACAGCAACGCGTGGCCGGTATCGCTAGTATAATATAAAATGGACAAAAACTTTGAATTTTTTTAGTGGAAATAAAATCGATTCACACTCATGGACAAAACTTAAAGAAGTTGTACCTTTTAGCATTTATATTGGGAATAAGAAAATAACTTGGAAAGATATTACAGTGACCTTTATTGAAGACATACGAAATTACCAAATGTGAACAAAATTACCTCTGTCTCCTTAAAAAAAAAAAAACAGACGAGCAGCGATAACAAAGACATTCCACTTCCTTAAGTTTTGTACATGAATGTATTATAAAAATCATTTATCAAGAATTCCTCAAAGGTAAAGGATACATAAACAACGCAGAAAAATGGCGAAACCGTTGAAACCAAAAGGTTTTGGTTCCAGAGGCTTCTTGAGAAATCGAGAAATGAGTATTTAAGGCCAAACTTGCGTAAATACGCTTAACATGTAAAAAAATAATAATAAATAAAATTATAAATATATAGTAGAACCTCCCTGTAAAGGACACCTAATTTCAGGGCCAAAGTGTCCTTTAGGGAGAGCTGTTCTCTCACTGAAAAGTTGCTAAATAATAAAAATGGTAATTTTGCAAATTAAAACTGTCCTTTGTAGAGAGGTCTCTTCAAGCAGGAGTGTCCTCTCATGGAGGTTCTAATGTAAATATATCTTTATATAATAAAAAGACACAAGTTGGCAAATCCTTTTCTCAATCTAATATTTGACTTTTTAACCTAAAGATTTAGTTATGGAGTGCTCTATACATACACCACACCTAACTGATAGTTAAAATGATAATTTTGCAAATGAAAACTGTCCTTTGTAGAGAAGTGTCCTCTAGCAGGAGTGTCCTCTCATGGAGGTTTAACTATATATATATATATATATATATATATATGGAGTAACAAACCCCAAATCCAAAGCACAACCAATGACAATGTGATCAATTTATCGAAACAATCCATTCCTCCAGAAGCCATATCTCTACTATCCAAAGGCCTCAACTTTGTTCCTTCCCAGAAACTCGATATCCCTAGAACAATTGCATCAATAGAGACCTCAATCAAAACCCTTGCAGATTCAAACAAGGAAAAGATCCGAACAGAAGTCATTCCTATTCTTAAAAATCTGACTCGCCAGAACAAGACCAATATAAATCATGAGGAAAGAAAAGCCATCAGTTTCCTAAAAGAAAATAATAATATTATAATTTCTCCTTCAGACAAAGGTAAAAACACAGTGATAATGGATATAGCAGACTATGGCAGCAAAATACAGCAATTACTTAAAGACAAAGAAATATACGAACTGTTAACTATTAATCCTCTACAGAATATCATAAAATATTTCAACAGAAATTTGAATAGAATAAAACGCACGCACAAATTAGATAACAAAGTTGTTGAAAAAATCAGAGCATCAAAACGTGATCTACCAATATTCTATGGTTTACCGAAAATTCATAAACCCAATAACCCACTTCGTCCTATAGTCTCTTACACCGGTTCACCAATCTATCCGTTAGCTAAATATCTCTCAACAATAATATCGCCGTTTCAGAAATTTCTCCCCCACACCGTTCAGAACGCCACATCAATGGTAGAGGTTATGCAAGGAATAGCGATACCCCAAAATTACCACATGGTTTCATTTGATGTTGAATCTTTATACACGTCTATCCCACATAAAGAAGCCATTAGTGAAATTTCAAAATTTATAGACACCAATCCACAACTTAATTTAACGATTTCCAAAGAAGCACTTGAAGACTTACTCGATCTATGTTTATCCTTCAGTTATTTCAGTTACAAAAACCAGTATTATAAACAGATTAAAGGCCTTCCAATGGGCAATCCAATTTCTTCTGCCCTCGCCAATATTTATATGAATCATATTGACAATATTATCATTGCAACCAAACATCTCAAAATAATAGCCTGGAAACGATATATTGATGACATCATTTGCATCAGTGAAAATAGCAACCTCGACAATATTCTAACCTTCCTCAACAGTTTAAAGCCATTTTTAACTTTTACATACGAAATAGAAAATAACACCTCTTTAGCATTCTTAGACATCAAGCTCACCAGAATAAATAGCAAAATAGAAACCAGTATATATAGAAAACCAACGCATACAGGCAAATATCTCAATTTTAATTCATTTGGCCCCATTAATCATAAAATATCCGTTATAAAAACACTTTCTAAAAGAATTTCCACCCACTGCTCCTCAAATATTAAAAATATTAAATCCGAACAAAACATATTTTACAATGAGATGAAAAATAATGAATATCCTCCAAGTTTCATCAAGAAACATATATATAAGCCCACTAACAATCCCACAAACAATAGTGAAGAATCGAATAAATACTGTGCACTGCCATACAATTATGGCATTGAAAGAATAACAAGAATACTTAAAAATTACAATATCAAAACCCGATACAAAACCACAGCAAATCTGAAAGAAATTTTACGCCATCCCAACACTAAACATAATAGCAATCATGAATTTAAATCAAATAGAGTATATCGCATTCCATGCAAATCATGCCCAGCAACCTACATAGGAGAAACAGGTAAAACTCTTGAAGAAAGCCCATTATCACTTCTAGTAGATCACGCACTCAAACAGGACCATATACCAAATTTTGAAAATACAAATATTATATACAACAACATTCAGGATAAACACTCAAGACTATTTTTAGAAAGTTGGACCTCAATGAAAGATACCAACAGTATTAATAGAAATTGACATCCCTCCGTTATATTTACAGTTCAAATCGATTTAAAATTATTTTCATATTCTTATTATTATACTTATTATGAATCATGTATATATAGTCTATTATTATTGATACTTATGTGTATATATTTAAATTTTAGCCCCAGAGTTGTAAATATTTTATATATCGTCGCGTGAAGGCATCGCGTGATCATCCGAAGCAGTTTAAAAACAAGAAACGCCCTGAAGAAGTTAGGCGTATAGCCTATTGAAATATTGGAATTTTATATTAAATAAAATGTTTGTTTTATATTAGATCCAAAATATGCCCTTTAATTAATATATATATATATATATTCATTTTTTTATATAATAAACGGGCACAAGTTGGCAAATCCTTTTGTTAAACTAACATTCGACTTTTTTAACCTAAATATTTAGTTATGGAGTGTTCTATACATACACCACACCTAACTAATAGTTAAGACGGTAATTTTGCAAAATGAAAACTGTCCTTTGTAGAGAAGTGTCCGCTAGTGGGTTGTCCGCTAAAGAGAGATTATTATGTATATTAAATCCTAGAGGATATACAAGGAAAGATAGCTAGGCGAATACATGAAGCTAAATGACCAATAGAAGAGGTTACGTCAATTTTATTAAAAGGGATGGGAGCTTCCATTAGCCAACGCCAGGTGGCATCGCTTTAATTGGTTTACGTTGAGAGACAAATTAGCCTGGACACGCTGCACTCTGTGACTAACTTTATTTATTTTTGACCAATCACTGATTAAATATTTTCCTAACTTGTTGAACGGCTTGTTTTAAACTTTTTTTTTTTGCGCTGAATTTCTATAGAATGGAATGTTTGAATAGTTTTATTTATAATTTTATTTGATGTGAAGTTTATATTTATCTTTTGGAGATAAATTAATTCATTTTTTGGTATTTAAAAATTCCTTTACAATTAATTTGATGAGAAACCTCTAAATTATATTTAAATTTAATACTTCTTTAAAAGCATAAGTCGCTATGTATTTAAAAGAAATAAACTATTGTAAAGCACTATTTTCTTTATCAAATACTTGCTAGATTAAAAATTATAAAATAACAGGCGCAAGTGTTTCTATATTTTGATAAGCACACCCTTACTGCCCTTACAGCAATGATAAATATTATTAGTAGAAAATTGTTTATTAAAAGTAAAGAAAAAACGAATGCGCATAAATATTTAATAGCTTTGAAAATATATACACTCATGGACAAAACTTAAGGAAGTTGTACTTTTTAACATGTATATCGGGATTTAAAACAATAACTCTGAAAGATATTTGATACACAGTGACTTTTATTGAAGACACACGAGATAACCATGTGTGACCAAAATTTTCTTTGTCTTCTTAAAAAAAAAAAAAAAAAAGCAGACGACTGGCAACATCAAATACTTTCCACTTTCTTAAGGTTTGTCCATGAGTGTATTGCTGTAATTTCCTCTTACATTTCATATCCATACAGAGGGTGTTCACACTTATAGGAAACAAGTTTTATTATAAAATATTAAAAATTAACACCATATTTGAAATTTTTCAAATGTTCTATTTGAAAGCCTTTTTGTTTATTTACAGAACGGCACCTGATTTTCCACGATAGCAGACACTTTCTGATCATGGTCATACTCAAAAGATCCCATTCTTCTTTTACCACTTTCCAGAGACCTTCAATTGTCCTAGGGTGTCTCTTTCCAAGTGCTCTTTTAAGGCCTCCAAAAATGCAAAAATCCATCGGGGCTAAATCAGGATATTTTACAGGGGTTCTGTTCTTTGGAATAGTGTTGATTCCTGTTATTTGCCTTAGATCTTCCAAATAAGCTTGGGTTGAAGATGAGGTATGACTTGTGGCGTTATCATGGTGAAACCAGACTTTGTTGCTCTGTTTTTCATAGATAGAGGGAATATCATTTAAAAATATAGGTTCTAAAATGTTGTTTTGATAGTACTCCAAGTTTATTTTGGCATTTCTTTCAACTTTTCTTATTTTTAATTTTCCTTCATATTATATACCGCATGCCACTATAAATCCTTTGGGGTAACTTTCGGCACATTCCTTCACCCAAAATGGCCTAGATTTTTCCACCCTATTTTGATAGTATATAGCTCTTTTTCTGTCGCAATCGGTTAAATATACCCATGCTTCGTCATATGTAACAATAAATTTCCATCTATCAGCAGCCAATAAATTTTCATAAAAATATCTGCTGATAGTTTGTCGCTGACGAATATGGCTCTGAAACAATTTGTGAACCGCATGCCTTTTTGTAGCTTTTAGGCCTAAATCTTTATTAATTATTTTATTTATTGTTGACACTGATGTTCCTATTAATTTGGCTATATCTCTTTGTTGCATAGGATTTTATTTTGTAATATATTTTTTCACTTTTTTGACAGTTGCAGGAGCTCTCACAGATATAGGGTGATAATCTTTTGTCCATTTCTCCGTAGGTGCTTTGAATAAAAACTTGATATTTTTGTCGTGAATAATATTATAAATACCTTTTTAGAAATGTTGATATCATCTTGTTTGCATATTTTAATTATGTCCAAATAGGTAAGATTAGCTCTGTAAAGTTCTAAAATATAACCTCTTATGAAATTATTGTATTTGAAGGGCATTTTTTTAAAATAACAAAAGATATGTATTGCGTGTTAGAATTAGCTTAAGCCTTTTCGAATTCCACGTTGTTGATTTTTTAAAAGAAAGTAATACTGTAGTTCCTTTTTTACACAGGGCGCTCGTTTCCTATAAGTGTGGACACCCTCTGTATAACGTTGAGCGAACATTCAAGTTCTTGAAAGCTATAGATAAAAATGTGTTTGAATCTTTTAATACTCAAGAGCAATATATATAAAATATGAATTCAGATTAGTATATACAATTGACGGTAAAGTTCTTTGTTATAAACACAATTTATCAAACATGAAATTTGCAATAAGTTTATTATTTTAATATCAAAGAATTCCATTCTACACTAATAAAGAAACTTTTTAATTCGTTTATTAATGAATTGTGTTTCTACTTTCGTAATTATTTCAAGACTTCTTATAGTTGTATTATTGGAAGATGATATAATGAAAACATCGTATTCAAAACTACCTCGGATTAAAAAAAAGGAAAATCTTATCTCCTAGTTCTAAATCAAGAATTGACAATATTTTGACATTTTCAAGAAAAACTTCGAAAAGAGATAAGAATATTTGTTACAAATTGATTTGATTATAATATATTGGAGCTATATGTAAACTAGATATTTAGACAAACATAAGATGGTCTCACACACCTGTATAAGTACAACAATATAATCAGTTTCAAAAGCTTACCTTTCCTATCAAAATTAACACAAAAATCCATCGATTGACCGTTTCTAGAAAGTATGAGACTCGTGTCGTTGACAAATTCACAGTATCATTATTAGAGGCAGCCATTCTCTTTTAATATCAATATTTATTTATTTCAATTTAAAGCGATATGTCCTCCTAGGGACACTTTCGCTATCATACATGTATGTTTCTACATTTGTCTATACATACATTTACAATATTTTAGGCCGAGAATAGAATAGTCATATGATATTAACAACGAGAAAGAGGGAAAAGTCGAGAAAAAAAGAACTGTGTACAAAGGAAAGAAGTATCTGGCAATATGTACAACAACATAATATAAATTATCGGTATAAATTTTAAGATTAGAGGCAAATTTTGCCTATACATTTCCATAGTAAATGGCCTACCATTTCAACTGAAAATCATCTTGGTGACAAATTCTAAATGTTTTATGAATCCCTTGTAGATATCTCAAATTGTAACTTGGATTATCAAGCGCCAGAACCCAAATCCATGGTTTGAAGATAGGTGTTCTAAAATTATTAAAGCAAATGTTCTGGCTTAACTACAAACTTGAATCTGCTAGATAATAAAGATAGTCACAATAGATGGAATATACTTCGTGACTGAGTGGCTGTTATCCTATTTTAAGATCAATTTCCTCTCAACAAATCCTCATCTAAGCCATCAGAGAAAAGAGGTTATTGAAATAGGTAGAATAATCGGATTCACAAGGCCACAGTCACCGTTCGGGGAAGTTTAATAGAATCGCCGAATGCGAAGACTAAAACGCGGCTGATTCCACACTTGTGTTCTGCGTTAGGTTCTGATCTGCCTGGAGTATAGGAGCTCCATCTATGCTTCCTTCCTGTGGTGAATCTGTATAAGACCGGTGGTCTTAATAAAGCTGTATGTGTGTTAATAATAATATTTTATAGCATCAAAAACCTCTCCCCTGAAAATAGGCTAACACATTTATTGAAATATATTGAATAATAATATTATTTGAAATGAAATTGTGTTTATTTTTAATCGGTGCAAAATGTTTAAAGTAGACGGAAATCTTAGACATGGAATCTGGTCTAGTCACTTTGCCAGGTGAACACTTCTTCGGCCACATATAAGCATCTATTGTATTCCTTATGTATATCTGTAAATAGAACCCACCATATAATAAAATGAACCATAATATGAATATTTCATTCCAGATGTACATTCCGAGTTTTCCGAAGCTGATGTTGTGGTATTTTATTTAATCCAAGTTATTTAGATTTTTTTTTGTAGAGAAGGTCATAAATGGGGCATAATTTACGCATGACTTTGGAAAAGTTTATATTTGACTACAATAGTGAATGGCATCATGTTATGCTGAAAAATGAAATGAGTTTATTTTATGCTGGAATAGAGCGAAAGAGTTTATATTCTGTTAATTAACATCGAATTGGTTTACATGTTTTGATATTAGATAATAAAAAGGCATATATTGGATTTAATAAAATATTTATTTTGCCAATATTTCGGCTGGCTGAACGCCAACCTTTATCGAGGCATTACACCTTTGATGTAATGCCTCGATAAAGGTTGGCGTTCAGCCAGCCGAAATATTGGCAAAATAAATATTTTATTAAATCCAATATATGCCTTTTTATTATCTAATGAATTAAATATGGATTGCTCTATTTTCAAAATGTTTTGATATAACTTGAGAAAAGTTTATAATACAATATAATGCGGCTATGATTATAGAACTACGTTTAACAAGTTTTACCGCAAATATTTCTATTTACAGAACGAAAAATCGTAATTTTAATTATTTAAGGAGAAAATAACGACTATTTCTAACCTTAGGGATGAAGTATGAAAGGATGAATTGTGAAGTGTAATGATGAACGGAAAAATAAAAGTGTCCAGGGATGGGAATTCCGTTCATCATTATTCTTCACAATTCATCCTTTCATACTTCATCCCTAAGGATAGGAATAGTCATTATTTTTCCTTAAAATAAGTAAAATACCTATTTTTCGTTCCGAAAAAAGAAATATTTGCGGTAAAACTTGTTAAAGATCGTTGAGAAAACTTTATATTTAACTGGACTATTTCCTACGGAATGGGTTTATTTTCTGCTGGAATAGAGCGAAAGGTTTATATTCTGCTAATTAACATCGAATGTGTCTACATATTCTGTTAAAATAAGGAAACATTGGCAGGCAAGTAACTATCTCTTGCATAATATTTTGATAGAATTTGAGAAGAGTTCATTTTCGGCTGGAAAAGGAAGAAGGAATACTCTAAATATTTACTTGGTGAGGAAAGGGTACAACCTTTGGTTCTAATTGGACGCAATTTTTAAAATCCTTTACTCAACTTCATCAAAGGAGATGGAGGAAAACTTTGGCCCTTCATTAAAATGGAATCTATGAAGTTTATCTAAATATTCAAGCATGATTAGTATGTATATAGTAAGTTAGAGTTAGTTATGATAATTAGAGTTTACTACGCATGACCAATAAATATTTGAACACTTCGCAGAGATCACTATAAACATAACAATTTAACAAAATCAATAAAAAATCCAGAGCCAGGTATCTTCTAACTGTTTTTATTTTTATTTTATGATGCATTAGCGCGCCATCTGTTATGAAAATTCGAAACTATTATAGACGTGTATGATTCTTTTAAAAAAATGAACAATATCTACTGCCCCCCCTTATTGCAATGGAAAAATTAATGGGAGGGCCTGGCTCATCATTGTGGAATACTCCCATTAATTTTTCCATTGCAGTAGATATTGTTTAATTTTTAAATAAAATCATACGCGTCTATAATAGTTTCGTTTTTTTTTCCTCAAGCTTTCGGGCCAATATGCTCTTCAACAAGAGACCTAGAAGTACCACTTCCAGCCAATTATACACTTCTGTATAGATCTTCATATTTGTTAATAATATAATCCCTTCTGCGTAATTATAAATAAAAGACAATTCGCTGAGAAAAGAGTTTCTTCTATATATAACGGCAATTCAAGCTTTCGGTCTCAACAGCCCTTCGACAAGTATAACTATGCTACTAAAGTTTTTTGAATTTAACTGAAAAAACCTCAGTAACGAAGCTATACCTGTCGAAGAGCTGTTGAGCCCGAAAGCTTGTATTGCCGTTATATATAGAAGAAACTCTTTCCTCAGCGAATTGTCTTTTATTTATAATTATGCCGAAGGAATTATATTAATAACAAATATAAAGATCAGAAGTGTATAATTGGCTGAAAGTGGTACTTCTAGGTCTCCTGTTGAAGGACATATTGGCCCTAAAGCTTGACAAATAAAGAGTGATTAAAAGAGAACTAGCCCTGGATTGCTTTTTGATTTTGTTGAATTGTAAAGGCAAGGATGAATATGTAATATACTTGACAACTTGTGATTTAATACAATTTCTAGTCTCAATGCAATTTATAACTTAATTGTGAACTGAACCTTTTATTTATTTAGAAACAAAATTGTACAGCTTTTTTAAGTAATCTGAATATCACGCAAGGCGATTCTTTGAAATATTTTAGCGAAATTTATCCAAATTTGAAATGGGATTTAGGGAATCATACTTATTATAAAAAATAAAAATCTATTAAATCTCTATATGTAAGATAAATGTTCCAATAATAATGATATTCAGAATGGAACAAAAGAGCTTTTTTCAAGCAAAATTCAAATAATCAAATCATATATAAAGAAAATTATAATTTTTAACATCTAAATTCGTTTAAAAATATACTATTTATTTTGATAATATTATAGAAGCTCCATCTATGCTTCCTTCCTATGGTGAATTTGTATAAGACCGGTGGTCTTAATAAAGCTGTATGTGTCTGTGATAATATGCAAATATATATTTAAAATAACTGGAATTTTTTTATGTAATTTATTTTATATACATTATATTTCCTCTAAAATATTCTTAATCAGTTTTCTAGCTATACAGTCCTCCTTTCTTAACTGTCCCTTTCGTGTCAGTTTACAAACCATTAACTTCAAGCTCCATAAGTGTTGAAGATATAAGGACGTAATTTACTGTCCTATAAGCTTATGTCCATAATTTACTTAAATACCATTTCTAAGATTCCACCATTCAGGGCAGTATATAAAAGCAGAATGATCCAATACAGTATTAAAGCTCTAAAGAAGCGGTGTTGTAGATTAAATTTGCGAAACCGCTGGGTGGGTTCACCACTGATGAGCCAAACACTCCCAATTTTTTTTCATCGAAGTAAGGACACTATAGGTTTGATTGATGTGTGGAATAAAAATTCGCGTCTCAATGTTTTCATTAGTTATATGTACATTACGCGTTATTGATTTGTATTAATATAAGGACGTGTTTCGATTTTTTCCCTCTATGGAATATTGACGATTAGAAATATTTTTTAATATCAATTTTAATATAATAATAAGCTAGAAGCCGTTTGTATAGCTATATCTGATGAATATGAGGGATAAGGAACAACAGATTTCATAGTTACAACAAAAAAATGAACAACAAATATCATTGTATGTGACTAGCGTTGCCATGGAGAAGTATTCAATTGATTGCAGACCGAATTTTCAATATGGTCAATTCTGATTTCTTCTTAATATTGTCTTCTTAGAATCTATTGAATTCTTTCACGATTGCCTGACCACGTGAGTAGGATTCCTTGTGTACTGGCGAATGTACCCGGCGCTACTTGTGAGTGAAATAGGAAAATTTGTAAATAAATCGCAAATAAAATTGATTTCAAGTCAAATTCAAATAAGAAACATTCCCGCTAGTATACTAAGCAGCCTTCTAAAATTTCATGTCTATCAGATGAGTGGTTTGGTCAGACATAAAGCTTATTATCCGCGTGATGTACGAGCAGTGTGGTTCTATATAACATAGTTTGGTGTGACAAAACCATTTAAATTGAATTAGCGTATCTTCAGAAATGAAATTCTATATATTTGCCTAGTTTTTTTTAACTGTAAGTATGATTGTGGTATTTCTATCTTCCTATTTTTTTAAATTTTATTTCAACACACCAAACCCATTATCCCGACTAGGGATAATTGCGTCGATTTATATTTTTAAACAGGAGGAATTATAAACATATTATACAAGAAATAATTAATTAAAAAAAAAGAGAGAAACAATAAGATATATCAGAAACCTGATCCTTCCAGGTTAGAAGGATAATCATAAATATATTTACAAAAATGGTTAAATCTATGATTATTATCTCTGGTATTTACAAATTCATATAGATCTACAACATTATTTAGTGTCTGTTGTCTGCGATAAAGAAGAGTGGGCATTCCAGCAGTAGGTGTCTCGAGTCTTGGATTTCCTTGCCACAGTGACATCTAGAGTCCTCAACCGCTCCAATTGTTGCTAAAAATCCCATAAATTTCCGTGGTTCGTTGTAAAACTGAGTAGTATAAATGTTAGAACGGAAAAATGATGAAATTCCTAACGGGAAAAAGCTTTAGAATAAATGATATGTTTTTACAAATAAATTATCCATTTTTGCACTTAAAAATAATCTCATTATACTTGTAGCATGTGGTCTATCTTCCTATTGGTGCTATTTTTTATCTTCTATAGATGATTAGCCCTCCTTTACCAGATTTTGATAATACAATAGTTTCATACAACAATGTACAGGATAAACACACAATAATATTTCTGAACGGCTAATTATCTATAGAAGATGAAAATAACATCAATAGGAAGATAGAAATACCATAATCATACTTACAGTTAAAACAAAACTAGTCAAATATATATAGCATTTTTATTATGAAGTTACAATAATTCATTTGAATGTTTGGTCACACCAACCTATGTTATATAATCAAGACGTCTCGTGTATCACAAAAATAAATCTGGAGGTATCAATGGTTATAATTTTAACCATAAAGATATTATAGCGAAGTATTATTTAATTTTAATAACAGATTATCAATTTCGCGATATTTACTCTGTAAACTTCCCTCATTCCTTATCTTTTGTTTATCATTCATAGTTTGTTCTTGCCTGAAATAAATTATTGTCTCATCCCGAAGTTGGTCTTCCCTAATTTTCTACGTGGCAATATTATAATAATGAAAAAAAAAACAATAATAAATAAACAAATAAAATAATTAAACCCTCCCATAATTCCCCTGGCTGCCCATGAACTTGTAACTGTATTATAACACTAATGTACCCTTTCACTTCATACTTTCATAACCTTTCTTTAACTATCTGCTCACTACAGTATCTATAACCTGTACATATCCGGGACTCACATCTTGACTTAACAGATCCACCACTAAACTAACTTACCCACATGTGCTTTCTCATCAGATTTCTGATGAATATTAATTTAGTTTAAGATGAACCGACTGATAATATTTATATCGAAAATTAAAAAAAAAATGTTAAGAACTTTACGTATGTATATGTGAAGGGGTCGGTGGAAGGGTGTCTAAATCGTTGGTTTTCGATCGCTATGACCCGGAATCGAATCCCGCATCTGAAGAGATGGAAAAGTCCCTAGATGGACTTGTGCGGGCGATGTAAGTGTTACTTGTCCATTTCTGTGCGGATGTTGTTGATGTTCTCGTGCATCACACGGATAGGCGAGAGAGAAGATAGGCGAACAGCCTCGTCGAAATATCAAATTCTAATAACCCTATTTGATCCAAAATAGGCTGTCATTTTAATATATATATATATATATAGTGTAAAAACTATATAATAAAAATATAACAGTGATTCTACATTTAAAACTTAAGGAGCAAACTGATAAGAATGATAAATCATATCAATCATATCAATCATCAATCATCATATATATATATGTTTGAAAATAGAGCCATCCATATATTATATTATTTAAAATGCCTATTTTGGATCAAAAAGTTTTATTTCCAATATTTCGTGTGGCAACTAGCCAAACTTCTTCGGGGAACAAGATTGTTTTGAGATGCTCGCGTATCAATTCACGAGTATGTTTTCATACGCGAGCATCTCAAAACAATCTTGTTCCCCGAAGAAGTTTTGGCGAGTTGCCACACGAAATATTGGAAATAAAACTTTTTGATCCAAAATAGGCATTTTAAAATTATATATATACAACAACAGCTTTATTAGGACACTTCCGTCCTGTAAGGACTCGCCATACTATCTACTTATTTAATTGCCTTTTTCTGAAGCTCACGGATAGAATGCGCGCCCATTGGCTGCCGGCGAACACGTGTCCGCCCTGCCCCCCTCTAGACAACCCTGGTATCAGCTGTGTGATACATACACCTGTCTAAAGCGGCCATTCCAGACAACCCTGTTATCAGCAGTGTGATACATCCACCTGTCTATACAGACCACCCTGTCTATAGCGACCACTGACCACCCTGCCTATAGCGACCACTCTAGACAACCCTGTTATCAGCTGTGTGATACATCCACCTGTCTATACAGACCACCCTGTATATAGCGGCCATTCCAGATAACCCTGTTATCAGCTGTGTGATACATACACCTGTCTATAGCGGTCACCTTAGGCAACCCTGTTATCAGCTGTGTGTTACATTCACCTGTCTATACAGACCACCCTGTCTATAGCGGCCACTCTAGACAACCCTGTTATCAGCAGTGTGATACATACATCTGTCTATACAGACCACCCTGTCTATAGCGGCCACTCTAGACAACCCTGTTATCAGCTGTGTGATACATCCACCTGTCTATACAGACCACCCTGTATATAGCGGCCATTCCAGATAACCCTGTTATCAGCTGTGTGATACATACACCTGTCTATAGCGGCCACTCTAGACAACCCTGTTATCAGCTGTGTGATACATCCACCTGTCTATACAGACCACCCTGTCTATAGCGGCCACTCTAGACAACCCTGTTATCGGCTGTGTGATACATACACCTGTCTATACAGACCACCATGTCTATAGCGACCACCCAAGACAACGTTTTTAGAATATATTCGCACTCGGGTAAACCCCGGGCGTTGCCCGGGCCATTCGTCTAGTATATATATATATATTAAAAATAAAGAAAGCCTATCCTGTTTTTAGATGGCAGGGTGCCATCTAGTAGAACAGAAATAAGCTTTCTTCATTTTTAACATCAACACCCGACCCACTTATTATTTATTTTTTTCTGTTGTTTTTTCATATATATATATATATATATATATCAAAAATAAAAAAGGCATATCCTGACAAGGAGCACATGAGCTTTTCAGAAGGCAGAGCGCCATCTAGTGGAACAGATATCAATAAGTGTGTCAGGTGTTGATATTAAAAATAAAGAAGGCATTTCCTGACCACGAGCACATGTGCTTTTTTGGCCTTAAATATCCATTTCTTGTTTTCTAAAGAAGTCCCTGGGACCAAAAATCTTTTTGGTCGCAGTGGCAGTGGTCAAGAAATTGGGTTGGCCAAATATCACGGAGCAAGCTAAATAAAGGTCTAGTTTTTTTATTGCTCCACTAGATGGCGCTCTGCCATCTAAAAAGCACATGTGCTCGTGGTCCACTTGTGTGGTCACCTACTTATCTTTTTTTTCTATTGTTTTTTTCATATATATAGTATACTTTAAACTGTATAATAATGACACTTTCTATTTACTACCAGCCCATGTTCTGTATATAAACTATTTGTATTCAAACTAAAAATGATGACGTCAAAATAAAGATCCAAAGAGAGAGCGGTCAGCTGGTGGCAGGGACAGAGGGGAGGAAAAAGGCAACGTCCAGGCCATGTGGGCCCCTAGGGACTCTTTATAGACGACCCCTGTAAACAGGACAGGTTTTGGCGGGGGGTCAGCAGCAGATGTTCTAGGGTGTGGCCATCGGCAGGCGGCTTCTGTCTCTTACACTCTCTCTCTCCATGTCTCGGTGATAGGCATCCAAGCTTGTGTCATGGCCTCTACCTCTGTCCCGTGGGCTGTCCCCGATCACTCTCTGTGCTAACATCTAGCCCTGCCTCTGCTTCTTGCTGTCCGCGTGTGGGAAGAACATCAACACTCGCCTCACGTACACGACTGTCTGTTCATCCATACGTCAGCAGGATCACATTTGCAACAATATTACATAAATATATGAAAAATCAATAGAAAAAAATAAAAGATAAGTAGGTCAGGTGTTGATATTAAAAATAAAGAAGGCATATCCTGACCAGGAGAACATGTGCTTTTCAGAAGGCAGAGCGCCATCAGTTGGAACAGAACTCAACTATTCATTGATTTAACCTGTTCCCTGATATTTGGCGAACTCAATTTCTTGATAAATCAAGCATAGCCATCCACGAATTTCTGTTCCACCAGATGGCGCTCTGCCTTCTGAAAATTACATGCGCTCCTGGTCATGATATGCCTTTTTTTATTTCTATATATATATATTAAAAAACAAAAGAAAAAAATAAAAGATAAAAATATCAGGTGTTGAAATCAATATTGAAAATGGCATATCCTGACCAGGAGCACATGTGCTTTACAGAAGGCAGAGCGCCATCTGGTGGAACAGAAATCAAATAAACATTGATTTAGCCTGTTCCCTGATATTTGGCCAACCCAACCCAATATATATATGCGACAATATAGTGATAATAATGTGGTGAGGAGAGAAATAATCACACGACGAGTTGGTAGATGAAATAACCCAAGCAGCCAGCGAGAGAGACGGGAGCGAGGAGCTTCCCGCTAAACGACCGTTTGTTGTGTGTACCACCCCCCGACTATCCAAAAATAGTCCTGCAGGGTTTCCAGAAAAGCCACCTCAGGAATGTGGCCAAAATGGCCGTAACTTAGTTGCCTTCTATCGAGTCTTTCTCTCGTTGACTGTAGGTTTACTTTATTATTCCTGGAAGAGCATATATTATGACATATGGCCCCCGTTGAAGAAGGCTGAACATGGTTTGAGTATACTTAAAGCTGGTGAAGCCAGGGATAGATAAAATAAATTTACAGTTGAAATTAATTAAGGTTATGGTGACATAGTTTTATGTAAATAAAATATTGTATAGTACAAGTAAATATTATTTACAAGCAGTTTTACAACACCGGAGAGTTTGATATTTAAGGAAATTCTTGCAAATATCAAGGTTATAAAAGGCTATATACAACAAAATCTAATGTATTATAAGGTAAATGATATGGAGGAGTGTGAACAACGAGAAGAAGAGTCACATACATATGATGAAATTCTGAAGATCATTAAGACTGGGGAACTCTACACTTTAAGATATTTTTCAGGCGGACATGGCAAGGGGAAACTTGTCATGGACTTTCTATGCTATGGGTGTAGAGTACGAGAAATGAGATTGAGTTTGGCAATTGTGTGAGCTCAGGACTGAGGTAAATATAAAACTACATACAATGTTAGAACCTTGGCGAACAGAGCGAGGGGAAACTTGCCCTGGGCCAATCTAACTTATCTATGCAGTTACTTGTGTAGCGAGTCCGAGGGGAAAAGTCCCATGTGTAGGTGAGGAAGTCGAATGGACTTATATTTAATTTGCGGAAAGTATGCGCGCACAGTGCCAAAAATTGGGACGAGGACGGCGTTGTCCGTTACAAGTGACAAGCTGCTCGGACACGAGGTG
The DNA here is from genome assembly GCA_030710605.1 of Cordylochernes scorpioides. Taxonomy (NCBI): domain Eukaryota; kingdom Metazoa; phylum Arthropoda; class Arachnida; order Pseudoscorpiones; family Chernetidae; genus Cordylochernes; species Cordylochernes scorpioides. Next base: position 23,939,559 of record CP092884.1, on the reverse strand, counting down.
TTTGAACCTTCGTGGGAGCTTGTGCAAGGCGATGATTTCGCGGTGGGTTGAAAGTAAGACCCATGTCTGCGCGAAATGATGACGGACCGGACAGAATCAGCGACGATGTTTAACGTACCTCCGTGGGAAATATCGAAGGTAGGCTATATCGTGCTGGTTTGGACAATGGACAAACATAGATTTGAAGACAGGGTCCGTGTGGCGAACGTGTGGCGCGAGAAGAAGAAGCGAACTGTGCCGCTCGATGCAGATTGTTCAAGTGCGAACAAAAAGGGTTTGATAAATATCTAGCAGTTAGTCAATCTGCATCCTGTGACGAACACACCATTGGCTAGATGGTGTGGGTCGGTGGATAGGCTAGAGATGAACTACGAAATATATTATCATAAATGAAGGGCGAAGATTAGGATTTTGAAATGACAATATTGTTTGTAATAATGTTCGATAATTGATTAATCAATAATTATATAAAGGCCCTGAGCTGGTATAAGGGTGACAAGGTTGTAAGAATGAGTGGGACATTAAGGGGAAGATAGATAAGAGTCACCAAGGGTTGGTTGTAAGCAAGGCTCACGTGGTGGTTGGAATTCTTCGACGCCTGAATTACAGGGTGAATTTTGAGTTGGTAAGGGAAAGAAATTATTTTTCGTGAGTCGTGCTTACAAGTAGGAGAGGTCATATACAAATAGGTATACAAAAGTTCAGGTGCTGGAGGCGTATTTTTATAGATAAATTGATAATAAAAAATATATTGTTAATAGTAAAAATCGTAAAGCATTAATAGGTAGAATTCCATTTTTTTTAAGTTACGTTAAAATGGAAATTATTTAATTAAAACGACGATTGTTAAATTCTACTGGTAAGGTAACTAATTAAATGAGTTACAAATATCTAGATAAATATAGTATGGAGTATAAAATCATTGTTAATAGGCGTGGAGAGAATAAATGGAAATATTAAACATTTTTACATATTCACACATATTGAGCTAATTATGAAAATATTGGGACAATTTACAAGGAATGACTTATTTAAAGAATGAATGGTAGGAGTTAAAACAATTACACTCACGAGTTATGTTGGTTTAGGGCGCAGGTAAGTTCATTGAGCTTCGGGAGAGTTCTGTCTGTGACACTGTGCGTACTTTTGTTGTACATCACAGTAGCGGCAGGGGTAAGGCGGAGTCCATGGTGGTGGAAGGTGTCCTGCTCTGGCGCGGCGATCGTTCTTGGGCAGGTCTAGTGCTGGAAGAAGTGCGTGGCAGCTCCATCTCCGTCGTAGGTGAATACTTCTTCGGGATCACGGTTCAAAAGTTGGCGAGGAAGGGGTTGAGCGCTCGAAGAGGAGTGGTTACAGTTGAGTTGGGTTTGGCCGATCATCGTGGCTTGGCTTCTTGTTTCTTCATATACTCTGGTATATGAGGGATTTACTTCCCGGCCAGGTCTTATCCTGTCGACTCTTCTGTGATATGATCCTGTCGACTCTTCTGTGATATGATCCTGTCGACTCTTCTGTGATGATCCTGTCGACTCTTCTGTGATTATCCTGTCGACTTTCAATGTGACAATATAGTGATAATAATGTGGTGAGTAGAGAAATAATCACACGACGAGTTGGTAGATGAAATAACCCAGGCAGCCAGCGAGAGAGACGGGCGCGAGGAGCTTCCCGCTGAACGACCGTTTGTTGTGTGTACCACCCCCCGACTATCCAAAAATAGTCCTGCAGGGTTCCCAGAAAAGCCGCTGAACGACCGTTTGTTGTGTGTACCACCCCCCGACTATCCAAAAATAGTCCTGCAGGGTTCCCAGAAAAGCCCCCTCAGGAATGTGGCCAAAATGGCCGTAACTTAGTTGCCTTCTATCGAGTCTCTCTCTCGTTGACTGTAGGTTTACCTTATTATTCCTGGAAGAGCATATATTATGACATATATATATATAGATTGTGGCTTTGTCACCGAGAGAGACCCGAGGCCGCTAGTTTGCAGCGACAGTCAATAGATGGCGTCTGGTTTTGACGTCTATTTTGACGGGAGAGGCGACCCTTGTCTCTTTAGATCAATATCCTCCCGGCAAAATTTCCATCTATATTTTAGCCATAGATTTGGCCCAGTCAATTTGCCAGCTAAACACCTTTTCGGCAGATTGTCAAGATTCCATTAGATTCCGTGTGGATCTGATGGAATAAAGTTTGCCCTAGGCTGACGAGGGCCATTACCCCAAACCATGGTCTCTAGGTGGACGCTTTCCAGTTTGCCAAAGCTGGTGTTGTGGCTTTGTCACCGACACGAGGCCACTAGTTTGCGGCGACGGTCAATAGATGGCGTCTGGTTTTGACGGGAGAGGTGATCCTTGTCTCTTTAGATATATATAAATATTTATATATATATTAATTATAAACGTATTTGGTCAATTCTGGAAAAATTAAAATTCAACGATTAGTTGATATTTATTCCGATAGATGGCGCAAGCAATCAGCAACCTTTAGTTGCACGATCAGGAAATATATATATATATATACATAATTAATATCATTTGATAAATATTTTAAACCATAATTAGATACAATTTTGCAAATCATTGCCTTTTAATTAATAAATTAATATCCATTTTATCCAATTAGGATAAATGAAATTTCCTCTTAAAATTGATCCCTGATAGGCATGTTTTTTTTTTATAATTAAGTATGTCTAGATATAATCATAGAGTAATTTGCCTTTGCTTTATATAAATTAATAATTATATAGATTATATTAAACTTTTTCTTAGACATACACTTTTATCCACTTAAGTTTGCTATCCGCTAATTAAATATTTGTTCGACGTTAGTCAAATTGTATTTTTCTTTCAATCAGTGATGTTTAATAGTTTTCTTTGATTATCTTCTGTCTGGAATTTATTTGTTGCTAAGTTAAATAATTAACTAAACTAACTAATTTAGTCTTTCTCATCAGATTTCTGCTGAATATTAATTTTGTTTGAGATAAACTGTCTGATGAAATGTATACCGAAAATATAAAATTTGTTAAGAACTTTACGTGTGTATATATGAAGGGGTCGGTGGAAGAGTGGTCTAAACCGCTGGTTTTCGACTGCTACGAGCCGGGATCGAATCCCGCATTGGACACTTTTTCTGATTAAAAAAAATGCTCCAATGGCCCCCGATTCTTGCAAAAGTCCAACCTAATCAGCGAGTACAAGTAACTAAACGGGGCTCTGACACATTTGTAAGTGCAAATGTCAAACTGCTTTTCACATATGTAGATATGTGATGCACTTACAGTAAAAGCAGTCGCCAACTTCTACCCACCATGATTATCATAGCTGTACCACGTGTACTAGGGATAATAAAATAAACGTTTTATATTCTAATGGAATTTTATGATATTTTAGGTGTTGACTTGAAACACAATAAAATCAATTTATATCCATATGCGCACATTCTGGATTCAGACGAATTTTTTGATAATATTTTTTCATCAAAATATTTTCAATAAGAATTATATATTATCAAGACAAGTTTTTCGTATATAAAAATTAGTTATATATATCAAGAAAACTAATTTTAATGATAAATAGTTATCTCTTATTAAGTATATTTTAAATTGAAAATAGTTACTAATGGAAAAGGCACCTTCTTATCGTGCAACTAAATGTTGCTGATGGATTGCGCCATCTGTATGAATAAATATCAACTATTCATTGATTTTAATTATTCCAGAATTGGCCAAATACCCATTCTTGATTTATCAAGTGGCTCTATAGCCACTAAAAATAGTTATTAAGGATAATTATTTTTCGCCAAAAAATATAAATAAATAAAATTGTAACAAATAGATATACTTGCAATGTGTTTATTTTCAATACCATCGAATATTATCTCTATAGACCCTACTCCAACTTATATCATTGCAGTAAGGTTTATAGAGATAATATTTGTCGTTATTAAAAGGAAAAACATTGTTAGTAAATTTATTTGTTACAAATTTTATCGATAGATGGCAATTGAATTTATAAAAATATAAATATATATTGAATGTGTGTGAAAAATTAGGAAAAATATAAAAATGATCAGGTGTTGATATTAAAAAGAAAAAAAAAAGGAATATCCTAACGACTCATATGATAATTTTAGTAGGCAACGTTTAGTTTATTTTTGTTCCACTAGATGGCGCTCTGATATCTGAAATGCTCATGTGAGCGGTCAGGGTATGCCCTTGTTATTATATTGTCGCGTACAACCTCCGCCAATAGATAGCGTTTTCGCCTATTTCCCGTCTGGAACTAGTGTGTATATCGCCGACTGCTGTAGTTCTGTTTTCTGGGGCTAATGATTGTAAATATCCGTTGATATTATCCCTGGGATGTATCATAGTAAAAATGCCCGTTAAATGATATTCGAGTTACATTTAATGTGGTTTAAAGATGACAATGAAAAGAGAAAAGTGTTAGAAGTCTTGGTGCCGGTTGCTGTTATGACTCTCTCGCCAACACCACAGTCGCTACTCTTCTGATAAGTCTCTCGTGTCCCCCCCACCTGTGGTAAGGCCGAGAGATACTGCCAGAGGAAAAGAGATCCACTCGAGTAGTGGTTCTCAAAAGGTCTCTGGGTTGTCTGCAGAGTAGAGCTGAAGAGGTAGAGCAACAGAGCCTGGATAGGTGATTCACGGAGGAGGAAGCGGCGACGTCGCGAAGAAACGCGGGGGTCAAGCGCGACAATATATATAATTGCAAGAGAACGAGAACCCATACATGTTTTTGGCAAGTACTTATTTTATGATTGTGTGTGCAATAAGGACACTAAAAAAATGATTTAATTCAAAAAGAATTATACGAGTCGAAAATAGTTTATATTTCTTATAACAGATGGCGCGCTAATGCATCATACATAGATGATATTATAATAATATTTCATATTTATAAGAATGATGAGCCAAACCCTCCAAATATTTTTTCTTCGCAGTAAGGACAGCAGAGGCTTGATCGATTTTTAGAAGAAACAATCGCGTCTTATAACGTTTTTCATTTGTCATATATAGATGGCGCGTTATTGCTCACTATTAATTTGTGCCTAACTTGTCCTTATTGTTTGCGGAAGAGCATTGCTCGATGTAAACATGTAAATGTAATTCTACGGTCCTAAAAGCCTATGTCCATAATTTGCTTAAATACCATTTCTAAGATTCTACCCTCCAGTGTAGAGTATATAAGCAGAATGATCCAATACAGTATTAGAGCTCTAAAGAAGCGGTCTGTTAGATTAAATTGGCGAAACCGCTGGTAGGGTTCACCACTGAAGAACCAAGCCCACCCAATATTTTTTCATCGCAGTAAGGACAGTAGAAGTTTGATTTATTTTTGAAAGATAATATCTTATAATGTTTTTATTTGTTATATATAGATGGCGCGTTATTGCTTTGTATTAATATTTATATATTTCACATTTTTTTATTTTATTTCAATTTAAAGCGCTATGTCCCCCTAGGGACACTTGCGCTGTCATACATGTATGCCTTTACATTTGTCTATACATATATATATACAAAAATTTTAGGCAGTTTATAGAATAGTCATATGATGTTAACAATGAGAAAGAGAGGTGAAAAACGAGAAAAAAGAACTGTGTACAAAAGAAAGAAGTGCCTGGAAATATGTACAAGAAGCATATTATAAATTATAAGTTTTCAAAAAGATATTTGTTGCTATATAATTTATCCTATATCTAATAAAGGTATTGAATTTAATATACATTTCTTTACTGGAAATAAAATACTTGGATCTGTTACTTTTAAATTATTTTCGATTCTGTAGCCTAGAAAAACAGGACAATATAGTCAAATAAAAACAAACAATATGTCAACAATATTGTTCAATATTTGTTTATATATCAATTGATTATAATGGATTATCTCTATATTTACCTAAGACAGCAGAGCAAGATGGAAAGAACCTACCTGGGTCAAATAGTTCATAATAGGGAAAGATATACGAAATTTAATAGGTTCTGCAGACTTTTTATAATAAATAGAGAGATTCATCCAGCTTGAGGAACTATACTACTATGTGACTTGATTTACATCAATGTAAATAATTAATAAGTTACTTTAGAATATAACTCATTGTAAATAGCTCATTTACAGATATTTTCAGATAAATATGAAAACAATAAGAAAAATCTAAGATGACATAGGATACTTGAAAGGAACAATGAAGCAGCTAAAGGATAGTGTATCTGAAATTATAAAATTAGACCAGAATGTAAACAAAATACAAAAATGCTTAGAGACTAAATTTAATTATATCAAGGGAGACTTGACGAAAATAGCTAAATCTAATAAGGATAAAGATACATATGCAGAAATAGTCAAAAGCAGAATAGATAAATCTATTCAGAAGGAAGGACATGCAACCAAAGAACAAACTTTAATAATTACAGCTAATGATATGCAAAATATATATTCCATTCACCAAAAAGTAAGTGATTATGTAAAACAGCTACGCCAGGAAGGTAATAAAGCAAAAATTACCAAAATTATCAATACAAAGAAAGGCACAATCATAAAATTACCTGATGAAAAATCATTGATCAGTTGATTGAGAGCTTTAAGAAATCGGATGAAATCAATTCTTCGAGTAAAATATACAAACCTAAAATGCGAGACCCAACTGTAGTTATCAATTCGGTCAATAAAATTACTGACATCTTAAACTTGCCAACTATTATATGCGAGATGAATTCAAAACTGAATGACTGAGAAAGCGAAATTAAAGTACTTTTTCCTATTAAATCCAATAGACAAGAACATGACATCGTGTTGAGAGTTTCTCCGCGAGTGTACCAAATTATCAATAGAAATAACAAAATATATACGGACATTCAACGCTGTGAAGTGCGGGATAAAGTACTGGTAAACCAATGCCAGAATTGCTTTGACTTCAACCCTAACCATCTCAAAAACAATTGCCCAAATACAAAAAAATGCACCAAATGCCGTCTGGAGGGCCAACACCAATGCTCAAATAATATGAATTGCTGCAATTATTCAAAACATCCTTATTTCAAAAATAGAAATTTAGAACATAAACCTAATTAAAAAGAATGTCCTATATACAGTAAGCAAATTGATTTAATAATACAACGAACTGATTACAAAAGTCCGGACATAGAAAGTCAAAACAATTAATTAGCCTAAAATCATTATTCCCGATGTTTTAATTTAATTTATAATATGCAAATTGATAAGATTAAAATAGTACAACAAAATGTGCGGAAAAGTATTATATGTATAAACGAACTTAATTCTTCCAATGAAATTAAAACAGCAGATATAATTTTGTACAAGAACCCTATACAATTGATGGAGAAGTAATTATTCCATGGTCAGCTAATAAATATCAAATAGAAAACACTCAAAGTGTAAATACAGCTATTATCATTAATAATAGTAGTCTTCAAACGAAATTAATTACTCAATTCACAATTTTTTTCGCAACAACTAATATAGTTTATACAAAACAAAAATTAATAATTTCTAACAGATATATACACCCCAACTCTATGAACAAAGACCACCAATCAATTTTAAAAGAATTAATTACTAATTTCAGGAATACACCTCTGATTTCTTTGTGGAGACTTCAATGCGAGATCTCCGTTATGGTATGATTTAAAGACAAATTATAACGGCCATAGATTATTTCCCATTATCGATGTTACTGATCTAATTATACACAATGATAAAACACCAACATGCAGGAATGCCAGTTCAATTGATTTGACATTGACAAATAAAAAAGCTTTTACAACTATAATGAAATGGTGTACACAACAAATCTCCCAAATATCTGATCACGTTGCGATACTATTTGATGTATGTATGACTGAACAATTTTCAACCATAACCCTATATATCAACTTGGAAATTTAATGAGAAAAAAACAGATGGCCAAGATTCACACAGAATGTGAATGACGCTGACAAGAAAAAGATTGAAAGCGTATCGGTTAATATATCCATACCAGAAAAGGTTGGTCAAATAATAAAATAACTTTCGGAGATTATAATTGAATCTGCCTATTCCACACTGAAACTAAAATATAATGTAACTCCAAATTGTGGTGCAGCTAACTGGTGGAATACAAAACTGGAGATTCTAAAAACCTACTTTCACTATATAAGAAATATTTATTACCGAACTCGAAATCCTTCAGAATCTTTAATAGAGTTATTTAAAAGAACAATAAATAAATATTTACGAGAGATTAAAAAGCCCAAAAGAATAGCGTGGAGGACCTTTCTAGAAGAAAATAATTCTATCAATCCTTATGGGAATTTATACAAAATATACAAAATATTAAAAGGTAACTCGAATAAACAACTACAAATATTAGAAACAAACACATATCAAGAACAACAACAGACAACTGAGGAATTAATAGCGGCTCTATTTCCTGATGACAACCCAGATGAAGATAAGAATACACATACAAATATAAGGAAATATGCATTAAGTCTTTCGAATACAACAGAACTAATAATCACAATCAATGAAGTAAACGCTATTATTCAAAAATTGAATCCGAAGAAATCTCCAGGAATAGATAACATTTCTAATAATATGATAATACATGCGAAACAATTCGTGGTACCACTATTAACTAAAATTTATCAGAAGTGTCTGGATATAAGTTACCTTCCTGATGAATGGAAAAAAGCAGAAGCGTTGATTATTCCAAAGCCGGGTAAATCCGATTACAAAGATTGTAGCAGCTATCGACCTTTATGTCTAAATTCAAATCTTTCGAAAATATTTGAAAGAATAATAAAGAACAAAACATCAAATTCTACGAGGAAATGAAATTATTCAGTAATCGTCAACATGGTTTTACAAAATCTCGATCAACTATAACTGCATCAACTGAAATAATTCACACTGCATTAGAACACAAAGCCAAGGAGTATACGGCTATAATTGCAATAGATATTAGTGGAGCTTTTGACAATACCTGGTGGCCAATGGTGATAAAAAAGACTCGATGAGGATAATATACCAGCATCAATAATAAAACTCTTGAAATCCTACTTCACTAACCGGAAGATAAGATTTAGGTACTCTTCGAATGATTTCACCAAAAAACTAAGTAAAGGATGTCCGCAAGGAGGACCCTTATCTCCGACAATTTGGAAAATCATAATTAATGATCTATTAACCAACTTTCAGGAACCTAATAGTGAATTTATTGGATATGCAGATGATCTAACGGTAATATGTAGGAATACAGATGTAACAAATCTTAAGATAAGAATTGAAAATTCAATAAGAAAAATAAATATGTGGTGCGAAAACAACAAACTTAAAATATCAAGACAGAAAACAAAGATTTTACATTTATTTAATTGCAAAAACGATGCAATTAACTTGCATGATAATCTTGTCAAACCATTTGAATACCTAAAAATATTAGGATTGACTTTCAAAAATCATCGAAACAATAACAAATTAGACTTTATGCCTCTCATCGACAGTGTTATTGCAAAAACAACTAGAGCTATTGGATATCTTCTTGGTTTAACAAAGTAGTAGGCGATCAATAACATTATATAAGACCTTATTTAGAAGCACGATAACTTATGGTTCAACAATCTGGTACCCATATATAAACACGAGATCTGAAAACAAAATGAATTCACTACAGTATAAAATTCTTAAACACTGTATACACGCTTATAATACAACATCTTCGAATTGTACATATGTTCTCGCAAGAATACCTAAAATTACGGATTTCATTATGTCAAATATACTTAAAGTTGAAATAGATTATAATAGAAATGATCCAGCAAAAAGAATGATAATATCCAACTTTATAAATGAAAAGTTTCAAAAATACTATGAAGATTCTAATGATAATTTTAGAGAATTTTATTAAAACTCAAGATTACCCAAATTTATACTAACAAAATTTTATAATATACAATTCTTTACGGGACATGGCGACTTCAACACATACTTATACAAAATTGACAGAATTGATTCTTCAATCTGCTTATGCGACAAAGAAGATCACAACCCTGAGCATATTTAAATCCGGTGGCCACTTGTTGCAGATTTGAGAGTACAATGTCAAATGAACAGTTCTAGTTTAAGCCAAATGGTTTCCAGTAAAGAAGAATATAGAAATTTTAACATATTCTGTAGACACTATCTCAAATGCCGTGGACCTGAATTACATTAAGAATTGAAATTTCTAGTCTTAATTAGTATAGTATTTTTTATTGATGTTATTGTTTTGGAATGTTCTATATTTGTGCCACTTGTTTAGTGGTTGTAATTCTTAAGATATATTAGACATTTTATGATATGTGTGTAAATGATCTTTATTTCTTGTAAATATTTGCTTTAAAATGTTAATTTAAATAACTTCCACTCTTTTCCTAAAAATATAAATAATTTGTATATATACTTAAAACTATGTACATAAAATGGATTAAACATTTACACGCAAATATCCACGTGTGTTTTGTAATAAATAAATAAAATAAATAAATAAAATGCGACTTGATTTACATCAATGTAAATAATTAATAAGTTAATTTAGAATAAAAATCATTGTGAATAGCTCAACTTGATCAACTTTCTCTCTCCACGATACTAATTATTACAGATAATTTCATTAAATCAACTTCCATCATTGCTTAACATACTGTAAATAACTACTACCTTGCGATTTCTTCTATCTGATTATGTTGTTGCTTATTTGTTTAATGTATATGTTTATTCAATGCTCTTTTTCTTAATTGTTTATTTTCTATTTGATAATTCTGTTACCTACTCTACTACAATATGAATTATTGTAAATAGTTTCATGCGCAATTATCCAGATCGGATATAGCGTGTCTTGTTTGCAACTGGTAAAAAAAAAAATATATATATATATATATATATATATATATATATATATATATATATATATATATATATATATGTGTGTGTGTGTGTGATGAGGTATCCTGTCGACTTATCTGTGATGAGGTATCCTGTCGACTCTCGCTATAGCTGTGATAACCGAGGGTCAAACCTGTACTAACCAAGAGGGACAGTCAGGGCGTGGAGAGTTTTCCAGTTCCTCTCTGCACCTTGGAGGATCTTTAACAGTTCTCACAGAGTACAGGCAGTCGTGAACGAGGCAGAGTGGAAAGCTTGGGAATGTCCACACACAAAAACGAAGAGACACAGTAATAGTAGGAAAGTTCCGTGAACAGATAAAAGTCGAGCTAAGAGCAAGATGGAGATAGAAGAGTTCTTACTGTTATACATGGTCGATGAGGTGGACCTGGGTACAACCGACGAGGGCTCACGCTGATGGTGAAGTGACTATATTTTTTCGGCTAGGGCAGAGGCCTTATATATCTCTGCCGAGGGGGGAGAATGGACTTTGAGCGGGTGCAAAGGGCGTGGGGCGTCTGCGGTATTCTACACCCTTTGCCTTGATGGAACGACCTGCTAAATTCCTCTTTAGAGTTGTTGGATTTCTATCTCGATCTTGCTTTAGCTCAGCTCTTAATCTACTACATAGTTTTATTTATTTATCTTCGGTTTGTACAAAGTACATTACATATGGTGATGCAATGACACATGTCAATCATGCGTATAATTATTTATAGATGTGTTTCTATATACAACATGACAATCTTGTTATAAGTATTATACAATATAGGGTTGTTGATTTAAAATATCATATATATATATATGGTAATTTAAACCAACAACCCCATATTGAATATAACTTATAACAATATTTTCATGTTGTATAATAGAAACACATCTGTAAATGATTATACGCATGATTGACATGTGTCATTACATCATCATATGTATTGTAATTTGTACAAACTGAGGATAAATAAATAAAACTCTGTAATAGATTAAGAGTTGAGCTAAAGAGATAGAAGTCAAAAACGTCTAAATTCGAGATAGATGGAAGTCACAAAACAACAAGGTCTAAGTGCAGTAAAATATACAAGCCAAAACTAAGAGATCCAAACATAATCATAAAATCAGTCAACAAGATGACAAACTTAGCTAATTTATCGACAACGTTATGTGAGATGAACCCTGAACTTTCTCAACTCAGTGAAGAGATCAAAGTGCTATTTCCAATGAAAACCAATAGAGCAGAGCAAGATGTAGTACTGAGGGTTTCACCTAGAGTCTACCAAATTATGAAGAGAAATGGAAAAATTTACACGGATATTCAACGAAGCGATATTAAAGATAAAATATTAGTGAATCAATGTCAGAACTGCTTTTTATTTAATCCTAATCATAAGAGGAATAACTGTCCCAATCCCAAAAAATGTATTAAATGTGAAAAAGAGGGAGAACACGAATGCTCGACTACAATTAAATGCTGCAACTGCGTCAAACATCCACATTTTAGAAATAGAGATTTGGAGCATAAACCGAATAGTCAAGACTGCCCAATCTATAAAAAAGAGATGCAAATTATAATACAAAGAACAGACTATTCTACACATATAGAAGATGCGGGCCACTAATAAACTTCCAGAATGATGGGCCGAAAACTATATATTGACAAAATCAAAATTATTCAACAAAATACTAGAAAAAGCAAAAATTGCATAAATGAGCTTTGTGCATCTGATGAAATTAGAAATGCAGATATAGTAATGATACAAGAACCTTATATAATCAAAGAGGAGGTGATATTTCCAGGACCTTGTACAAAATATCAATTGATGAACAGTCCCAATATAAATACGGCAATAATTGTAAGAAATAGCACCTTAAAAATTCAATTAAGTACAGAATTCACTAACTCATTCGCTACAACTATAACCATACAAACAAAAAGTAAGAAAATATATCTTTCCAACATTTATATACATCCGAATTCAATGAAAAGTGAGCACGAGGAATTTATGAAGAAGTTAATTAATACAAATTTACATATACCGGTGATAATTTGCGGCGATTTCAATGCCAGAGCTCCGTTATGGTATGATATCAGGAAAAATTATAATGGACATAGACTGATCCCTATCATAGATGAAATAAACTTAATTATCCATAATAATAAAACTTTCACGTGTCGTGATGCAAGTGTGATTGATCTCACACTAACAAATAAACAGGCAATTGCGGCGATCAGAAATTGGAAGACACAGCAAATATCGCAAATTTCAGATCATGTAGCTATATCTTTTGAAATATATACAAACGAACAATTTAGTTCAGAAAAATATTATTCCACTTGGAAATTTAATGAGAAAAATGCGAACTGGTTAAGTTTTAGCCAGAGAATTAACAGTACTGAACGAGAAAAAATTGAAAACTTACTAGACATAGTGGATACACCAGAAATGATTGATCAAACGGTAAAAGAACTTACGAACATACTGATTGAGGCAGCACATAATTCACTCAAAGTAAATAATAATATGACAACAAAAAATAATATTAGTAATAAGTGGTGGAATACGAATTTACAGCTTCTAAAGGATCACTGTCATTATCTTAGGAACTGTTACTATAGAAACAAAAATTGCCCTAATCATATTAAACAATACTATAAAAGCATACGAAATAAGTATTTACGGGAAATAGAAAAAGCTAGGAAAGCATCCTGGAGAATTTTTCTGGAGGAAAACAAATCGAACAACCCTTATGGAAACTTATATAAGGTGTATAAAAACATCAAAAGTGGATCTAATCGGAAGAGAAATATGCAAATTTTGGAGGGTAATACTGATATGGAATGTTTGCAGAAGGGCGAGGAATTATTGAATAACTTATTTCCAGATGATAAATGTGAAGAAGATACAAACATCCATAAAAGTATAAGAAATTATAATTTAAAACTACTCAATAAAGAAAAACCGATGGTTATGATTACTGAAGTTAACGACTTAATTGACAAATTAAATCCAAAGAAATCTCCCGGAATAGACAACATCTCTAACAACATGATAAGGCACACTAAACAATTTATAGCTCCTATATTGGTGAAACTATTTCAAAAATGTTTAGACCTACAATACTATCCTGCTGAATGGAAAAGAGCAGAGGCAATAATTATTCCGAAACCTGGAAAAACAGATTTTAATAACTATAAAAATTATAGACCTTTATGTCTTAATTCCAACATTTCTAAAATATTTGAAAAAATAATTAATAATAGATTAATAAAATATTATGAAGATTTTAATTTACTAAGTGATCGACAACATGGCTTTAGAAGATCGAAATCTACTATTACTGCACTAACTGAAATAATAAAAATTGCGTTAGAACATAAAACAAGTGAATATGCAGCAATAATTGCAGTGGATATTAGTGCAGCGTTTGATAATGCATGGTGGCCGGCCTTGATGAAAAGACTAGATGAAGATGGTGTGCAGGCTTCAATGATAAAACTTCTACAATCATACTTTGATAATAGAAGAATAAGATTTAGATTTTCCTCAACTGAAATTAATAAGAAACTAAGTAAAGGATGTCCACAGGGAGGACCACTGTCTCCCACATTATGGAATATTCTTATTAATGAGATACTGAATAATAGTCTGGATGATAATTGTGAAACAATAGGATATGCAGATGATATTACGTTAATATGTTGGAATAAAATTCCTGAACAACTAAGAAAGACAATAGATAATGTATTAAGAAAAATCAATAAGTGGTGTGAAAGTCGTAAATTAAAATTGTCAGATGAAAAAACAAAAATATTATATTTATATAAATGCAATAGCGATATAATAGTCTCATGTAGCAAGTTAATTAAACCGGTTGAAGAACTTAAGATCCTAGGAGTGACTATTAAAAATCACCGAGTCAGAAGCAAACTGGACTTTACGCCTCACGTTAATGAAATGATCATAAAGGTAACTAGAGCTAGTGGATACCTATTTGGCCTGACAAAGAAAGCATGGGGTCTAGACTTTAGACGAAGACTGATATTGTATAAGACATTATATCGAAGTACAATTACTTATGGTTATTCAGTATGGTATCCATTCATAAACAAAAAGTCTAAGGACAAACTAAATTCTCTTCAATATAAAATATTAAAACATTGTATACAGGCCTACAGTACAACATCATCGGACTGTACACACATACTTGCACAAGTCCCCAAACTTACTGATTATATTGAATCTAACATGTTGAAAACCGAAATAAATTACAACCGATTTGATTCTTCAAGTAGGAATATAATTTCTAATTATATAAGGGAAAAAATGCAGAAATACTATGAGAAGACTAATACCACTTTCAAGTCCTTCTTCACTGACTCCCAAATACCCAAATATGTCAAGCCAAATTTTTACAGTGTCCAATTTTTTACTGGACACGGTAACTTTAGATCATATTTGTACAAAGTCAGAAAGACGGATTCGCCTAAATGCTCATGTGGTGCAGAAGAAGAAAATCCTGTACATATTTTAACGGACTGTCGACTTGTAGAGGACTTGAGAGTCAAAAATCAAATAAATATAAATTGTCTAAATCAAATATTTAATAATAGATATATGTATATAAATTTTAATAGATTTTGTAGAATGTTTTTTAGTAATAGATAGCCTGGGCTGTAATAACTGATATATAGTTATATGCTGTAAATAGCTCTAAATTTCTGTTCTTATCTGTGATGTTCACTAATATTCATTATAGGGTAATTAAATCGTTAACTAACTGACAAATATGTTAATAATTTCTATTATAATAACTAAAATCATATTAATAATTACTGTAAATAAGCTCCCAAACTTGTGTATGCATGCAAATATCCAAGACGGATATCGCGTGCTTTGTAAATGATAATAAATAAAAATAATAAATAAAAAACAAGGTCTAAATATGGAAACCGTCAGTACAATTTCACGATCCACGCCCCTGTCGCATAAGGCCCCCGTCTTAACCTATAAATACAGTCAGTTCACCATATGCGTGAGCCCTCGTCGGTTGTACTCCAGGTCCATCTCATCCATCATGTAGACCAGTAAGAAATCTTCTATCTCCATCTTTCGCTCCTAGCTCAACTTTTATCTGTTTATGGAAATTTCTTAGTGCAACTGTGTCTTCGTTTTTTGTGTATGGACATTCCCAAGCTTTCCACTCTGCTTCGACCACGACTGCCTGTACTTTGTGAGAACTGTAAAAGGTCTTCCAAGGTGCAGAGAGATACTAGAAAACTCCTTATCCTGACTGTTCCTCTCGGTCAACACAGTATAGCGAGAGTTACAGGGACTCACACCATAGTTCAAGTCGACTGGATACTTCACCACAATTTTAGTCGACAGGATTCTACAAGAGTTAACAGGACCTCACCTCAACACAGTTAATCGACAGGATAACCAAAACGAAGAAGGTAAGAAGCCTGTTCAGATAGAAGCGAGAAAAAGCGAAGATGGAGGAACAAACCGGCCATTCCAACGAAACGACCAAGCAATCTCTCCCCCAACAAGAGATATTTACGGAGGAAACGACGCCCCAAGGGACCCCCGCAGGCCCGCCCAACGACACAGTCGAAATTCCCGCAAGTCATGGAAATCGAGGAGCAGAATGACGCAAATCCAGTGACAAGTTACCCACCTTCGGACTGACTTCGTCGAGACAATGCTCAAGGCGACAAGACGCAATCAGATTTACAGAAGCTACAAGCTTCTACAAGCCCTACATGGAGCGACTTCCACGTCAGCAGGACAACAAGCCAAGACCAAGTCTCCTGACTGAACTATCATAAACAGGAAGTTTTTATAAATCTACCATAACGTTATCCTCAAGTTCACAACTTGATTCCCCATAATATTTGTATTTATATTTTCACTTCAGGCATTTTAAAATCAACTTTTACCTTTTTTATATCATTTTTTATTCAATTTTTAAAACTTTCACACTCTCATTTATCAAATTTACTTTAAATTTTAATCAGATTATAAATTTCAAGTTATTACACTTAATTTTATGATGTACTAGAGCGCCATCTGTTATCAAATTATAAAACTATTTTAGTGGCGTATTATTCTTTTTTTTTTTAAATAAAACAATTTCTACTGTCCTTACTGCGATGAAAAAATTAAAGGGAGGGCCTGGCTCATCAGTGGTGAACCCTCACAGCGGTTTCGCCAGTTTAATCTACCATACCGCTGTTATATTGCATTTTTGGAACTTCCTTTTATAGGTGACCGTTGTAAGAATCTTGGAATGGGTATTTTAGAAGAACTATGGACATAAGATTTTAGGACAGCAGAATTAAATATAATTATAAATATATAATATGCTTCGAGCAATCGCTCTTCCGCAAATATCAAATTGTGTCTTTTATTAGAACAATAATGTTATGATGTACTAGAGCGCCATCTGTTATCAAATTATAAAACTATTTTAGTGGCGTATTATTCTTTTTTTTTTAAATAAAACAATTTCTACTGTCCTTACTGCGATGAAAAAATTAAAGGGAGGGCCTGGCTCATCAGTGGTGAACCCTCCCAGCGGTTTCGCCAGTTTAATCTACCATACCGCTGTTATATTGCATTTTTACTTAATTTTACTTTTAAAAAAAATTCGCCATCACGCATTTTTACCAATTTACTAATTTTACATGTCTTTCCAAAATTTACCTAAAATTGTACTATCCAAATCTACAAATTAAAAAAAATCATTATTATTATTTTTAAAAATCTCTCATTCATCATAATTCTAAACTTATTTTTGTTTTTTTATTAGTTGTCTTTATACCAAAACACCCATTTCTTAATAAAATACTTTTTTAAAAAATTTCAAAAATAATTGTCATATTCGCCATTTTAAGTAAACACCACAATTCAAAATATTCTTGTGACTATCACGACATTGCCCTTTTACAAATATCATTTTTACGCTACCATAATCAATGATAAAAAAATCAAAATTTTAAATATAAATCAACATAGGTGAAACGTATTTTTTAATATCAGAAATATTCTGTGATTTATCTCCTGAGAGACAATATCTTCAAAATCACAACTAGAAAAAACAACTGTCCTTCCCCAAAACCAGTCAATATTCGCGGAAAAACACACTCCCTCGTCTTTTCCTTTTGCATGCATAATTAATCAACCAGACATCTCTCTCAACAGACGTTACAACACCATCAAATAACTATCTCCATTTGGCAACAATTATTAGTGCGCGACTTTAAGAACAAATTCAATTTCGAGCCACACAAGCTCCATAACGTCGCCCCACTAAACATTAAAAATATTTCACAATAAACGTGCCATATCCACTAACAGTCAAAAATTCTCGATGTATTTCATACAATCACCACCAATGACTTTATTAAATTTATTATTCATGGTGAAACTGTTGGTTTTTGTGCCAAAACAACGACTTCACGTGACACCTTTCCAAATCACTTCCACTTCGTGTCACAGCGCCACACCACAAAACCTTTTTACTTTTCAGGCCAAAGACGCCTTCAGGCCTGTGACACATCTCACCTTAAAGCATGTCCACGTCGAAAGTCGCACATTCACTCACTTCTAGCCTGAAATCATCGAATAACAATCTTACTAAGTCTAAACAACTTTGAAAACACAACAACTACGAACATCGAGAAAACTATATTTTTAAATAGGCAAGATATATGCCAAACTCAACAAAAGAAGAAAGTCAGTTTCAAGTAAATGACAAACATAGCAAACCATCCCACATGTTTGACCATACCATAAATAGAACCACCCGACGATACCGAGAAAGACAGAAAGTGGACGCCCTTTATGACGTCATTCCCCCAGGTCACTGCTATCTTTGGACATGTCCTATCTCCCCCCTCAAGGCAGATCTTCTTGACCGCTATCTTCATAATCGCCATTTTTTTAAACACATGTTTCACACTAACCATTTAGGTTTTCTCACACATCTCACCAACGCCTTAATCACAACACAACATACAAGGTATGTCCCATAAGTTCCCGGACTGGGTCCATAAAAAATAAATAAATGAAAAATGTAAATAATTTTGACAGTTTATTATAGAAAAATATCTGGCAACACGGTGGTACCAATGTCGAGGCGGTACGTGCGCGCGCGCCAAAGTTATTCTAATTTATTTAAAGGTTACACCTTGCGCTGCGGCGATTTTACGATGGAACAAAAATTGAAGCAGAGGATTTGCATAGAAATTTGTGTGAAACTTCAAATATCAGCAACCGACACTTTTGAAATGCTTAATAAAGCATTCCCCAATAACGCCCCAAAGAGAACAACTGTTTTTGAATGGCATTCTAGATTTAAAGCTGGCAGAATTTCCATTGAAGATGATCCTCGTCAAGGACGCCCAACATTTCAAAGGACTGATGAAAATGTGCAAAAAATCACCGATTTGATAAAATAAAATCCTCGAACCACTTTGCTGGAGCTAGAGCAAGACACAGGCATCTCTAAAACAACGATTGGAAGGATCGTAACCGAAGATTTGAGGCTCAAAAAGACTCCTGCAAAATTCATCCCAAGATTCCTCACTAATGAGCGAAAACTGTGTCGGCTTGCAACCTGTGAGGACATGCTGGAAATGACAAGAACGGATCCGGAATGGAAAGACAAGATAATCACAGGCGACGAGACATGGGTCTATGGCTATGACCCTGAAACCAAGCGTCAATCTGCCGAGTGGAGAGGTCAGGGTGAGCCTAGACCCAAAAAATCCAGGATATTGAAATCCAGAAACAAGGTGTTTCTGGTCGCGTTTTTGGATAACAAGGGCATTGTTCATCAAGAGTATCTTCCTGCAGGCCAAATAGTTATTAAGGAAATGTATTTGAGCATTCTTCGCCGTCTAAGGGAAGCGATTCGAAAAAAAAGGCCAGAAAAATGGACTAATGGTGACTGGATCCTACACCATGACAATTTCCGCCCTCACACAGCGCACTTGGTGACGAGTTTTTTGGCGAAAAACGGGACAGAAATCCTACCTCAACCACCCTATTCCCCAGACATCGCACCAAATGACTTTTTCCTGTTCCCCAAACTCAAAGCAGTTCTAAAAGGAAGACATTTTGACACCAGGGAAGACATAATAGAAAATTCGCTGCTGGCATTGAAGAGCATTCCAAAAGAGGCCTATAAAAACTGTTTCGACAATTGGGAGAAACGATGGCGCTGGTGCGTTGAAGAAAGGGGGGATTACTTTGAAAAGTTTTAATAAAAAATTTTTAAAAAATCTTACCTTTTTTTTTATGGACCCAGTCCGGGAACTTATGGGACATACCTTGTACGTTAAACATTTTACATGTTAATTGATATCACCAATGTTATGTCTTATATAGACTTTATGACGCAAAAGAGAAATCATTCTCTACATATCACCATTTTGGACAAATTAAAATGTCATTTCACGTATTCCCAGTTTCAGAGAGTCTTAAAAACACCGATGTTTACCAATGGGATATGATCTAGTTACACACCACAGTTGTAACTTTTCTTCAAAAGAGACTATTTTTGTTCAATTTTCCATTACCTATCATTTATCCAATCATTAATAACCTTTAATTATATGCTAATTTTTGTATAAAATCTTGAATAATTGTTTTTATTTTTACCTTTCAATTATATAATCAATTTTTAATCCAACACATTGAAAAAAAAAAACTTTTATCAAATTTACTTTTATTTTCATTATATTATTTTAGTATTGCAAAACATTGAATTGTTTCAAATTCATTTTTAATTCTTAATTATTATACCTTTTATATATTACATGTTTGATTTTGTCCACTTACACTTTTTATTTTACCCGCAATCATATTTAAATCTTTTTATTAACTCTATTTTATATTTGTTTAAATTGCTTTATTATATGACAATGTATATCATCAACTATCGGGCATCTACAACAATCGTTTTCAACAATCATATTCTTTAACCAATTCCCTATACTTTATTATTACTATCTTTTCTATTCTTCACATCAACGTAGAAAAACGATAGTACTGCTTGACATTTTTTTTTTATTTCGTAATTTCAACAAACTCTTTGAACAGAGTTCCCCAGATTTACAAATCTCAACTTCTGGCCTGAACACGTTTCAAGAGTTTATTTCAATCATCCGCAGAGCACATTACCCACGCATGCACAAAGCGTTCACTTTTTTCAACTTTCAACTTTTTTTTTCAGCTCTAGCGGACCACAATCAACCTTTGATTTCGAGTCAAGTCAGAACACCTACTGTCGCTACAACAATTCTATTTATCACATGGCTCTATTTCACTCCTTTCTCAATCATATTAATGAGCAACTTTTCTTTAACAAAAATGTTAAATGCAAATGTAATGTTTACAATTGCATATTCTTCAACTGCTAACCCTTTCCAACGCCCGCCAATATTCTCTTAGAATGTGAATTTTTATGTCATCATTTTATTTAATCATAATATTTTTTTAAAATCAAACAAAAATGTCATTTTTATTTCCCTTTTATATATCCAAACAAATCATCTTGTTATAGCCCTATTTAACCCTCACAGTTTAAATTAATTAAAATAAATTTTAATTACTTACCTGTGTTAGAGAGGCTTTACCCGCTTAAACCCGGATAAACCCTATCACTCCCGGGGCCCATCTATGGTAATTTAAAACAAAAACCCCATTGTATATACCATATAACAATATTTTCATGTTGTATAATAGAAACACATCTGTAAATGATTATACGCATGATTGACATGTGTCATTACATTATCATGTGTATTGTAATTTGTACAAACTGAGGACAAATAAATAAAACTCTGTAATAGATTAAGAGTTGAGCTAAAGAGCTAGAAGTCAAAAACGTCTAAATTCGAGATAGATGGAAGTCACAAAACAACAAGATCTAAATTTGGACACTGCCACGGCGCCAGTAGAATTTCACCAGACGATCCACGCCCCTGTCGCATAAGGCCCCCGTCTTAACCTATAAATACAGTCAGTTCACCATCTGCGTGAGCCCTCGTCGGTTGTACTCCAGGTCCATCTCATCCATCATGTAGACCAGTAAGAAATCTTCTATATCCATCTTTCGCTCCTAGCTCAACTTTTATCTGTTCATGGAACTTTCTTAGTGCAACTGTGTCTTCGTTTTTGTGTATGGACATTCCCAAGCTTTCCACTCTGCCTCGACCACGACTACCTGTACTTTGTGAGAACTGTAAAATTTTTGTTAATATTCAAAAATATTCATACCCTTATTTTGCAAAATTTATTTTGTCCATAATACAAATTTATATATATATATATATTAATTTATTTTTCCTTCCCATTGAATCTAAGCAAAAATATTTTAAAACTTAATTCTATTGACGTTATGTGGCGCTGAGTTTGTTGTTGACACACTTTAAAATGTTTTAATACTCGATAAAGGTTGGCGTTCAGCCAACTGTGAAATATTGGTAAATTGAATGATATTTTGATCCACACAAAATATGCCTTTTTATTTAAAAAATAAATATATATATATATATTATAGAGTATAATGATTGTTCTAGGGGAACTATCTAATCCGATGCAATCATTTTTTGACTTGACGCTATGCTATTAACGGCTACGACCTATCAATTATTTAAACCGTCTGCTGCAGAGAGATGACAGGTGACATGTGTGGGACATGTGTCGCGACACTCACTGTCAACATGTGTTGTCAACAGGCTTATTGATGTCGCTATTCTCTGCTCTCCTGAAGTACGGCAATTATGTCACAAAAATAGGTGAAATTTAGAATTAATATTCTTTCAAAGGTTTTTGTTGGGAAAGTTATAGATTCGTAGAAGAGAAAGAAGGCTGATAATTACGAAGATTATTTATTACTTAAAGGTATTTATGAACAATAAAGAAGGACAAGAGATAAAATTATATACACATTGTCAAATTATATTGACAAACATTTCAGTTTTTTTCTGATCAGTTTTTAGCGGGAAGAATGTTGTCCTCGTTTGTTAGTGAACCAATCTCTCACGCCTTCTCATTGGACGAATGTGGCCATGTCTGTATATAAGAGGGGACTAAGGGAATTCGAGGGGGCCCAGAGTGTGGAGAATTGGTGTGGAGATAAAGTGTTTTTTCTACGTGGTTTTTCGGTGTCTGGCTGTTCTCTTCGCATCCCTGTGTCACCCGAGTCCGATCCCTACCAACGCTACAATAAAGATAAGTACTGTCTTATTTTATTTAACAAATCGTGAGTTGTTTTTATCTCATTTTGGTTGTAAGTTTTATACTCTTGAGTGTACGTTTTCTGTGTATTAAGTTGATCCTACGGTAGGCCCTAGTATATTGTTTTTTTTTTTGTGATAACCCGCAAAAGTAGTAACCTTTGTCATTGGCGAGCCTGCCAGGATTACTGGTGTTTGCACGTGTAAATTTCTGTTATTTTTTACGTGCGGTTTTATTTTCATTAATTGAGTGGTTTATTATTATTGTTATTATTGTACTCCATCATGTTTGTGAACTTAATGCTCAACCTGTCAGTGTTTAATGGGGTTGATCTCGAGTCTTTCATTCGGGAAGTCGAGCTTAAAGCTCGAGTAGTCAAATGGGATCCTGAGGTCAAAGCATTGCTCATGTTCGAAGCTTTATCCCCTCAAGTTAGGTTGAGCTTAGAGGAGATGGGTATCCGTAACGATAGCAGTTTCGAGAGTATTGTTAGTAAACTGAACATATTGTACCCTAAGAAAGCGCGTGGTATTAGGGAATCCCTTAAATTAATAGAACGTCTTAAGCAGAGAGTTGGGGAAAGTCCTATGGTTTTTAATAAAATATTCTTGGCCATTAGAGATAAAGTAGAGTACAGATTTGACGATAGTTCAGTTTTCGAAATTTTCCTCGAAAATGTGCTCGAAAAGTATAGAGAGGCTATTGTTCGCAGTAAGGCTAAATCAATAGACAAAGCAGTCAGTGTCATGGCCACGGAAGACAATGTAGAACACCGTTCTACCCCATGAAAGGGGTATGTTCAGTAGAAGGGGTTGAAGAAATAAATGGCATTATGGGTGAGGTGAAGATGCTTGGTGCCAGTGTAAACAGGATAAAGCACGAAAATGAGCAGTGTATTAAAGACCTTAGAGGTGAGATAGAAAAACTGACTAAATTGTTGGGCGAAATCTAGCTGAGTCCACCTTAGTGTAGATTAGGACATATAGCTAGTGATTGCTCAAGACAGTCTTCTATGTTTGCCAACCGCAATACTCTCGACAATGCTGAGATTATGAACATACGTGCTTATGGCGGAGATCAGTATGGAAATCTACCAATAGTTAAGGTGAATATTAACGGCAATATGTGGCACCTATTAAATGATACAGGAAGCCAAGTCAGTATTATTGATTCTGATAAGTGCAAGGTCTTGAAGGAGAATTTGGACGATGCACTTAAAACTTTACGTATAGTGTCAGTGACAGGCAACGAGCAGACACTTACACATGTTAAAACCTGTAGAGTTGGTAACGAAAACGGCAGCGACCCGGGAGAGATAAGGTTATGGTTAATGTCACTCGGAGATAAATGCTACGACGGGATTCTGGGATTCAATGATATAAGGAGATTGAATATCCATCCAGTTGCCTCCTGTACGGGAACGTTGCAACATGATCTCCTTGAAACCAGAGGACCATGATTATGTAGACCTTAGCTGCATTGCCAGTGCACATAGACCAATGGTTCCAAGCTCCATAGATGAGAAATCAGTGAGACGCATTGAAAACGAGGCTGTAAAGTTGCCACCTACTGAGTTTAACATAAACTGTGAGTGTAGCGCTGGGTCTGTTAATAGTTTTAGAAAGCCTACTTGGGCTGAGCGGTTAAGGGTGATGCGGAAAGCAAAGGTGACTGTCAGACAGTTTATGTCAGGTAATTCTGCTAAAAGCTTATGAATCCTAGGCCACCTTATACCAAAAGTTTCGACAGAGGAAATCTGGTAATGCTAGCTGTTCCTAAGACTGAAGTTTTCTCCAACGTCTATGGGCCTTTCCGTGCGGAAGCTAGGGTCTCCGATGTTAACCTTAGAGTAAGAGGGGTCACCATGAACGATGTGAAAGTTGTACATGTCGATAGGATGAAAGCGTTTAGAAACAGCCGTTAAGAAGTTTTAGCTCTTGGACTTGAGAGAACTGAATGGAATTGGATCGTTCGGTTTCTCATCAAGTGAGCGTCTGTCAGTTCCCAAAGTTTCTACCTATCATGCTCGCCGGTCCCAGATGCGAGCTTATTGGTCCCCTATTAAATATTATATATGTGTGTGTGCTTGGTAATCCCTCATGGTAACTCACGTAGTTTGCGCAGAGAATATTTTGGTTAATTTCTTTTTGGGAGGAACAAGATGGAAGGCACCTTTATGGAACAACCCGGATGCCTACTTCTCCTCTCTTTAGTATATATATATTTTTTTTGATATTTATAACATGGCTCCCGTGAGTTTTTTTCCACCCGACAGCGGGAGGTTTTCCTTACGGGACAATGGGAATGTTTAGGAGATAGGTTAGTTCATTATTTTTCTTTGGAAGGATACCTTTTTTTCAAATTATATTAACAAACATTTTCAGTTATTATTTTTCTGATCAGTTTTTAGCGGGAAGAATGTTGTCCTCGTTTGTTAGTGAACCAATCTCTCACGCCTTCTCATTGGGCGAATGTGGCCATGTCTGTATATAAGAGGGGACTAAGGAAATGCGAGGGAGCTCAGAGCGTGGAGAATTGGTGTGGAGACAATTAAAGTGTTTTTCTACGTGGTTTTTCTGTGTCTGGCTGTTCTCTTCGCATCCCTGTATCACCCGAGTCCGATCCCTACCAACGCTACAATAAAGATAAGTACTGTTTTATTTTATTTAACAAATCGTGAGTTGTTTTTATCTCCTTTTGGTTGTTAGTGTTATACTCTTGATTTTTACGTTTTACTGTGCATTAAGTTACTCCTACGGTAGGCCCTAGTATATTGAGACGTTACAAAAACAATTTTTAATTGTACATAATTTCCTTTAAAATGTTATTTTAATTTTTCATATGTTTATTTTCATTTTTATTTTCCATTCATTAAAAGTCAATGATGTACATACTAAATTAGTAAAAACTCAATAAAAACGATATGTAAAAATACACATAAACAAATGGCTTGTAAAAGAAAGCGGCAATAAATGAGTTTAGGCAAAATGTCTATTTCATTAACAAACATTTCACTTTTAAAATAATAAACTTTAAAAATAAAGTTTTACTAAACTAAAATTAGCGTTTTAAAAATAAAAACGTGGCATTTGGCGCAGTCGAAAAGGATACGAAGAAAAAGAAAATGGCGGAAAATCCAAACAACCGGTTGCAAAAGTTCAACGGCTCGAAGTCGGCAATTAGGCCTGAGTCATGGATCAAATTATATGATTTTGAAAATAATTCTTTAAAAGAAGATGAAAAAATCAAAAATCTTATGTACTACTTGACAGATTCAGCACTTGAATGGTATGCAGACGAGATTATTTCAAATCCTGCAATAAAAAGTTGGGAAGTTGTAAAGGAAAAGTTGATTCAAAGATTTGGTTCATATAACGCAAATCCAATTGTCTCAGCATCACATCGAAGATTAAAACGAGAAGAATTAATAGAAAATTATTTTCAAGATAAAATTCGCCTGTTAAATCAAACCCATCTAACGAAGGAGGAAAAAATTAATTTATTAACAGACGGACTTCCAAATGATTGGAAAGATTTAATTGTGGCTGCACAGCCAACTGACACCACGAAATGGTTCCATATCGCAGCTTCAATTGAACAAAATAGGGCTTCAATTCAGTTTAAGCCTAAAAACAAAATACATCTCGCGACAAAAAATAATGATAATAGAAAAAATGTTTGCCCATTCTGGTGTCCAATATGTTCGAAAAAGGGAATAAAAATTAAACATTGGGTCACAGATTGTGAGGAATATGATCCTAATTATAAAAAGGATAGGCCTAATCAAAACACTTCAGTGAAACAAGTATGCGGAGCCCCGGAATTGTTGAATGTAAGTACTTTGACAAATACCCCTACACAAGGAGCTTTCAAGCTTATCAACATAAGTGTTGAAGTAAATGGAATTCCTGCGCAAGCATTTGTGGATACTGGAGCAACAGTATCAATAATCAATTGGCGATTGTTCAAGCGAACCCGTCTTCAACCTCAACCAAATTCAGACATTCACATCAGCCAAGCGGATGGTGTTACCAGGACATGTGGAAGCCTTCAGACCAAGGTAAGAATAGATAAACTAATTAAACCTGTAACTCTCCATGTAATGAAGAACTTTAAATATCCACTCTTGATCGGATTAGATGTTGCATCTCTTTTTAATCTTTTAATAGATGTCAGAGACAAAACAATTTACACCAAATTTGATGGATTACAAAATCCAATTCTTGTAAATCATCTAGAAGAGATAAGAGAACATGAATTAAAAAAAATTACTTGAACACAATAGGAATGTATTTTCTCAGCATGCTATTGATTTGGGAAAAGTAGCTATACAACATAAGATCATCACGAAAAGTGAACAACCAATTTCTCTTAGACCCTATCGTCGTCCTCTAAAAGAGTATGAAGAGATAGCTGAACAAGTTAAAGAACTTCTCGAACACAAGTTAATAAGAATTTCAGATTCTCCTTGGGCATTTCCTGTTGTTATGGTTCCCAAGAAGGATGGAAATAAAAGGATGTGCATTGATTACAGACGTCTTAATGAGATCACACTGGATGACAGGCAACCCCTACCTCACATACAGGACATGTTTGATCGATTGCATGGATCCAGATTCTTCTCTACCCTTGATGTTGCATGGGGTTATTGGCAGATCGAAATGGACCCGCAATCTATTCAAAAAACTGCATTCGTCACAAACGATGGTCATTATGAGTTTTTAGTGATGCCCTTTGGTTTAAAAAATGCTGCTTCAACGTTTCAAAGGATAATCCAACATATTCTAGGTGAATTATTATGGAAAGGAACTTGCTCTTTCCAAGATGACATATTGGTGTACACGAAAACATGGCAAGAGCACATAGAGCTTCTTAGTAAAGTTTTTGACAAATTAAGACAGTACAACATGAAATTAAAATTGTCGAAATGTATTTTTGGAAGAACTGAAGTAAAATACCTCGGACATATCATCAGTCACAATCAATTAAAACCTGATCCAGGAAAAGTAAAATCTATTCAAGACTTTCCAAGACCTGATACTGTAAAGAAAGTTCGTCAGTTCATGGGATTGGCAAATTATTACAGAAAATTTGTGAAGGACTTTTCTAAAATTTCATTCCCCTTGGTTCGACTCACTCGGAAGAATCAGCCCTTCATCTGGAATGAGGAGGTAGAGGAGTCGTTCGCTAAACTTAAAATGGCACTATCTACAAAACCTGTCCTTGCTATTTACAACCCGGACTACCCCTCTAAAGTTTATACAGATGCCTCCAAATATGGAATTGGAGCAATCCTAACACAAATTGGTCCAGACAATGAGGAACATGTAATTGCTTATCACTCCAAAACACTGCAACCACACCAAGAGAATTATTCTGCTTATGAGATGGAATGCCTAGCCGTGATACAAGCAACTGATCACTTTCATGTGTACATAGAAAACCAACCATTTGAAATCATCACTGATCATGCGGCGCTCCAATGGCTTTTCACCATGATGAAACCGAAACCTAAGTATTTTAGATGGATTCTTAGTTTATCCTCGAAATCATGTAACATCGTTCATCGTTCTGGAAAGCAACAAACTCATGTTGACGCCTTATCAAGACTCCCAGTTGTTAACATTGCAACTCAAGAACTTCAAGAACACCAACAAAATTCAGATTTGAGTTTCTTGAAAAATTCCCACACTCACGACGGTGTGGTAATGATCAAACAAAAAGGAGTTTTTAAAGCAGTTGTCCCAAACTCGCTTACCAAAAAAATATTGGAAGAATATCACGATTCATTGAGTCACCCATCAATAACCAAAACATGCAAACTTATAACTCAATGTTATTGGTGGAAAGGAATAACAACTGATATCAAGAATTATGTTCGATCTTGTAAATCTTGTCAACTAGTGAAGGTCAGACATGAACCAACTTTAGGAGAAATGATCACTCCAACGTCAAATATCCAACCATTACAAATGATCGGTTGTGACACTATTGTACTGGGAACAGCAGCAGCTAACACAAAGCATAAATTCATTCAAGTTTTTGTTGATCACGCAACTCGTTATCTATGGGCATATCCCACAATAACAAATACTGCTCAAGCTGTCACTCAATGTCTTGATAAGATAATCAAATCTGTTAATTCGATCAATACTATCTTAACAGATAATGGCAAAAACTTTATATCAAAAGAGTTCAACAAATTTCTTTCTTTACAAGGAATTAAACACACATATACTTCGCCTTATCATCCTCAGTGCAATGGCATTTGTGAGAAATTAAATGATACGATAATGACAAAACTGAGAATAGCTGTTCTAGAGAAACCTAGATGTAAATGGAGCACATTGTTACCGCAAGTTGTCAAAAATTATAATTCCACACCACATGACGTGACTGGTTTTTCACCGCTTTTCTTAATGTATGGAATCGGTAATGTACCCGAATTTGCCGACCAAACTCCAATTACAATTGAAGAAGCCAGGAAGAAAGCTAGCCTGCGGACAGAACAAATTAGAAGTAAGTGGAAGATTAAACACGATAGCCATCACCCCAAGTATGTCTTTAAAGAAGGAGACTTAGTCATAAGAAAAATTGCCTTCAATGACCCTCGTCTCATCAAGACATCACCAAAATATGAAGGACCATTTGTCATTCAAAAAAAAGATATCTGATGTAACCTACGATATCTCTCTGAAAGACCAAAAGCAAGCAAGACGCGTTCACATATCTCAACTTCGACCATTTATTACCCGAGAATAAATGCTTCAAGAAGGGGAATATGAGACGTTACAAAAACAATTTTTAATTGTACATAATTTCCTTTAAAATGTTATTTTAATTTTTCATATGTTTATTTTCATTTTTATTTTCCATTCATTAAAAGTCAATGATGTACATACTAAATTAGTAAAAACTCAATAAAAACGATATGTAAAAATACACATAAACAAATGGCTTGTAAAAGAAAGCGGCAATAAATGAGTTTAGGCAAAATGTCTATTTCATTAACAAACATTTCACTTTTAAAATAATAAACTTTAAAAATAAAGTTTTACTAAACTAAAATTAGCGTTTTAAAAATAAAAACGTGGCAATATATATATATATTTTGTGATAACCCTCAAAAGTAGTAACCTTTCTCACATTAGCAGCTCTCGTATATCAGCGGCCTGACCTATCCAATAACCGCTAACCAACAATCAACAAATCAAACAAAGCTGCGATATATAGGCAGAGATGCAAATTATCAGACAATACTATAACAATATATAAATAACAACAGAGTATTACACTCATTGAAATATTCTAGAAATGCCACTTTTAACAGTTTTAAAATTAAAACTATCTGGATTCAATATATATATATATAACTAGCGGTTGTGTACCCGGCTTCGCCTGGGTTTTATCCGAGTGAAAGTTTGCCTAACGAATATTATTGATAAAAATATATTCCGGAACACGCAGAATATTATGATAATAATGATAATAATATTCGTAACATTGTATATTTATATAATATATAAAATGTATTTTTCGAGCAAACATATCCACTCTCTCTACTGAGTAGATTTTTAAAAAGATATATATATATATATATATATATATATATGAAAAAACAATAGAAAAAAATAAAAGATAAGTGGGTCAGGTGTTGATATTAAAAATAAAAAAGGCATCTCCTGACCACGAGCACATGTGCTTTTTAGATGGCAGAGCGCCATCTAGTGGAGCAAAAATAAACTAAACGTTTATTTAGCTTGCTCCGTGATATTTGGCCAACCCAATTTCTTGATTTATCAAGAAATGCCATCCACGAACGGTTACAGCCTTCTCCACGCTGACGAGCGCCAACAGCGCGAAACGCGTTCGTGGATGGCATTTCTTGATAAATCAAGAAATTGGGTTGGCCAAATATCACGGAGCAAGCTAAATAAACGTTTAGTTTGTTTTTGCTCCATTAGATGGCGCTCTGCCATCTAAAAATCATATGTGCTCGTGGTCAGGAGATGCCTTTTTAATATATATATATATAGAGATATAATACATGATCTTAGCCAAAAGGCCGATAAACGATATTTTATATATAGAGATGAACTGGCTTCGTGTGTCTTCTGCTCGAGTGAATGTTTCGCTGGTAGAATTTTGTTCCTGCCTACTAAAATTATTATCTGGCTTCGCCCGTGGTCTGCTTCAGTGAATATTCCCCTAAAGAATTTTGTTTATGTCAATCAAGCATGATGCAGCAATATTGTCATCATCATTTCTGACTAAAAAAATATTGTTGCTCAGTACTTGGTAAATTATATTTTTTTTTGGTTAAAAGTGCGACAAAAGACTCTTCAAGATTTAAGTCTCTGTCCTGTTCAAATTTCAGCGAGACATAGCCGATAAACATATATATACCACAAACATATATATGTTCCCGGCTTCGCCTGGTTTTTACCTGAGTTAATGTTTGTCTAACGAACATTTGTTAAACGATTCTAGCAAACATCCAATCCCTACTGAATCTATACTTGTCTATACTCTCTATAATTTGATTTTTTCCCCTGGTCCCTTGAAAAATAATCGATAAGTTTAATAAAATTAATAATAATTGGTCCACTCGGTAATTTGAAGGTCGTTTGCCACAAACGAACATTTGTAAATAACTGTAAATAAAATTGCAACGAATATTTATTTCAAATCAAATTTCTAACCAGAAACCTTCGCAGTAGTATGGTAAATAACTTCCTAAAGTTTCACGGCGGTTGGATAATCTTACCTTTTAAAAACATTTATCATGTAAACATACTAACAAACTACGTGTAAAATTATCAACCAATCAAATTCATTTATCGTCGCGACCAGTGCGGCGCCAAGCGGTAAAAGGCTGGCACTAACGCTTTTTGGTTTTACATTTTTAAAAAAAGCACATTAACCTTTTTAGTTTTTTGAATAGCCTATATGTTAAAGGAAATCTTCAGCTACCTACATGCGAAATTTCATAATGATTGATTCTGTAGATTTTGCGCAACGCGATAACAAACATCGATTTTGGATTTCATTTTTATAGACATAAAGATATATAATATAAAATGCGAATATTTTATTTTCTAAAACATGTATTTTGTTTTCATCATTGACTATTCTTTCATATTTGACCATAGATTTAGAATACTTTTTGATTATTGTTGTAAATATGTATAGGTAACCTACCTTTTTTTTTTAAATCACGAATATATAATTCATTTTATAAATTCTATATTACTGTGAAAAATAATTTTATGTGTAATTTTCTTCAGGTAATTCAAATTAAAAACTACTTGATGAGTAAATAATTATCTTTCCTGTTCTCACGACTGTACCTTCAATTCTCTATCTTTTTCAAAAACAAAACAAAATATTCATAACATATATATATATATATATATACTAGCGGATGTGTACCCGGCTTCGCCCGGGTTTCATCCGAGTGAAAGTTTGCCTAACGAATATTATTGATAATAATATTCGGGAACACACAGAATATTAAAAGATAAAATTTGCATATGTTGGTCACTATAAATTTGTATATTTGTAAGGCGAAATTAGAAACATGTTAAAACAATATGAATATTTTTTAGATTGAGATTATTAGCTAGTATGTAAAAATATTAACTCTGTTGAAATTTAATTTTGTATTTATATATAAATAAAATTAACTCTGTTGATTTTTTTTTGTATTTAATCGATAACAGCGAAGTTACGCATGTTAAAGTTAGGAAACATATTTTGATGTTAAGCAAAACCTGCTCCATCTCGTTTTACATAAATGTTGAAAATTTGTTCGAAATTGATGCATTGTAACGAAAGTTTTTAGCGAACACCACTTATGAAATTTGCATTTTATTAATATAGATATACCAGGTATATTAGTATGAAACGCGAAAATTTTCAGTGAATTCAAAAGTTCACCAATTCCATACAACAAAATATTTTTTATTCAAAGTAACTGCCCTGATTAGCTATACACTCGGACCACTTTTCAGGCAATTTTCGAATTCCTTGTCTGAAAATTTCTATTCCTTTTGATTCGAACCAGTCAACAAGTCATTTTCGGAGTATGTCTGAGTTCGAAAATTCCTGGTTTTTTAGGGCGTGTCCTAAAGATGTGAAAAGGTGGTAGTTCGACGGTGCTAAGTCTGGTGAGTACGGCGGGTGGGGTAAGAGTTCCCAGGCCAAGTCTTTTATGGTGTTTTTGACCACCGTAGCGTTGTGGGCTGGAGCGTTGTCATGCTGCAGTATCAGGTTGTTGTGCTTTTCACGCCATTCCGATCTTTTTTCATTCAACGCCTCTCTCAAACTGTGCATTTGTTGTTCGTAGCGACTAGTATTGACCATTTTGCCAGGTTTAAGGAGCTCGAAATATACTACGCCGGTCTGGTCCCACCATATGCAAAGCATTGCCTTTTTTCCGAAGCGATTGGGCCTAGGCGTCTGTTTTGGAAATTGGCCGGGCAGGCCCCACGACTTTTGGCGCGTAGGATTGCTGAAGTGGATCCATTTCTCATCATAAGTTAGATTCGGTGCAAAAATGACTTCTTTTCATGCCTGGCGAGCAGCCCTTCGCAGGTTACCAGACGCCGTTATTGCTGCCTTTCGCTCAACTCGTGGGGGACCCATCTGGAAAGCTTTTGGGTCATTCCGAGGCTGTTTAAACGTAGAGAAACAGCACCTTGAGACACCTGGAGCTGTTTTGCGAGTTGCTCCTGCATTTGGGTACTGTCCTCATCCAACAAAGCTTGCAGTTCAGCGTCCTCGAACTTTTGGGGCGGTTTTCCATGTGGTTCATTATCAAGTTCAAAATCGCCACTTTGGAATTTTTTAAACCACCTGTAACACTGCGATTTGTTCAGAGCGTGGCCGCTGTAAACTTCTTCGAGCATTCGGTGGGCTTCAGTGGCACTTTTCTTCCAGTTGAAGGCGAACAACAAAACTTCCCGCAAATGGGCACTTTTTGGCTCGGAAATCGCCATTTTCCACGGGCTCCAGAAATTTTTCACGATTTGAATTTTTCGAAAACTGCACGCATGCTGATGCCACGTGAGTCAAAGAACAAAACGCATACAACAGCGCCACCGTCGGCTCAAATAAAGTTGCACAGCGGCCTCTGGCGCCCATTTTCGCGTTTCATACTAATAGACCTGGTATATATATATACTAGCGGATGTGTACCCGGCTTCGCCCGGGTTTTATCCGAGTGAAAGTTTGCCTAACGAAAATTATTGATAATAATATTCGGGAACACACAGAATATAACAATGATAATTATATTCGTTATGTCATATATTTATATAATATATGAAATATATTTTTCGAGCAAACATATCCACTCTCTACTGAATAGATTTTTAAAAATATATACATAAATAAAAATATATAGAGATATACTACATGATCTTAGCCAAAAGGCCGAGAAACGATATTTTATATATAGAGATGACCTGGCTTCGTGTGTCTTCTGCTCGAGTGAATGTTTCGCTGGTAGAATTTTGTTCCTGCCTACTATTAATCATTATCTGGCTTCGCCCGAGGTCTGCTTTAGTGAATATTATCCAAAAGATTTTTTTAATGCAATCAAGCATGATACGGCAATATTGTCATCATCATTTCTGACTAAAAAAATATTGTTGCTCAGTACTTGGTTAAATATATTTTTTTCTTTGTTAAAGTGCAACAAAAAAAAAACTCTTCCAGATTTAACTCTCTGTCCTGTTCGAATTTCAGCGAGATTAGTTACATATTGAGGGCTTGCATAGCCGACAAACATATATATATATATATATATATATGTCCCCGGCTTCGCCCGATTTTTACCCGAGTAAAAGTTTGCTTAACAAACATTTGTTAAAACGATTCTAGCAAACATCCAATCCCTACTGAATCTATACTTGTCTACACTCTCGATCATTTTTTCCCGGTCCCTTGAAAAATACTCGATAAGTTGAAAAAAATCAGTATTAATTGGTCCACTCGGTAATTTGAAGTTGAAGGAATAGTATCTTGCCACAAACGAAGATTTGTAAATAACTATTTAGCGAATGTACCCGACTTCGCACAGTTTTTATCCGAGTAAAAGTTTGCCTAACGAACATTTGTTAAAACGATTCTATAAAACATCCAATACACCTATATATTAATTTTTAAACGTATATAAATATTGTTATATGCGTTTAAATATATTTTTGAAACACATAATATTTTGAAAACATTTATTATATTTTAAATAAGATATTGTCACTTTTGTGAATTTGATAATTAATAATTTTTTTCTCAATTAATTATATATATTAATTTAAAAATTCATTTTGTTATCATCATCACAAACAATGTAATTTTTTTATATAAACAAACGATGATAAACAACAACAATTAGGGGCTCAAAAATCATTTATTATGGTTAGCAGCTCCGTAAATAAAGATATTTTCACAACAACAATTAAAGTTGCATCATCATTTTTATAAAACAACAGCAAATTAAATCAACAATGGAAACATATATTTTAACATTACATTTTAACATTTAACACAAAAACGTTACAATTTTTTCTTTAAATATATATTAATATTGAAATGCCAAGTATTTTTTACATCATTGGAATATTATATTACTAAATTCTCAAATTAAATTTATTATACTTGGAAAACATTTTAAGCATTGTTACAATTTATAAATATAAATTTCACCAGACGCCGCTAGAGGTGCTGCTTGCGAGTGAAAGTAGAAAATTTGCAAATAAAATTGCAAAGAATATTTATTTCAAATCAAATTCAAACCAGAAATCTTCCCAGTAGTATAGTAAATAACTTCCTAAAGTTTCACGGCGATTGGATAATCTTACCTTTTAAAAACATTCATCGTGTGAACAAACTAACATTAATCGTGTAAACAAACTATGTGTTAATTATTAACCAATCAAATTCATTTATCGTCGCGACCAGTGCTGCGCCCAAGCGGTAAAAGGCTGGAACTAACGCCTTTTGGTTTTTTATTTAAAAAAAAACCACATTAACTTTTTTAGTATTTTGAATAGCCTATATGTTATACGAAATCTTCAGCTACCTACATGCGAAATTTCATAAAGATATATATATATATGTGTGTGTGTGTGTGTGTGTGTGACAAAAAAATCAATAACTTGCTAACTTTATATGTTATTCGAAAGTTAAAGGAAATAATTAAATAATGATTTTTTAAATCACGGATATATTGAGCAAGTAATATGCAAGCATATAATAAATATTGGACTCTTAATATTTTGCATAATAGTCATGTTTGTACCAAAAAAAACATAGTGAAATATTATATAACTTTTTTTATTAATGAAGAAAATATAAAATGCTAGTTTTTCATTCATTCCAATCATTTGGTTCTTTAAATTTTTTTCACCAGTATATTTTGAATTTGCATATAATCATCATATATTGTATATATCTATATTTATTTAAAACAAATATACAGGATATATATGGATAGAAATATATGTATATTTCAAAAGTATATTTAATGAGGAAAGGTCTGCATATGTGTAGCATTAAAAGACGATCGAACGATTTGAATAAGACAATTCTATGAATGTTTATAATGGCTTTTTATTTCATTTTGACTAGCGTTAAAGTTATATAAAATTTAATGAATCGCCTTTTTTGACTCAAGCAAATATATATATATTTCAAATATAAGATAATTGCGATATACCTTTATAAATAAAGAAACATTCGTGCTTTAATTCTTTAAATTTCTTATATATAGATGGCGCTGTATTGCCTTATTTTACTTAGTCAATGGTTAAAAAGGTAAAGTGAACAAAGGTGTGAAATGATAATATATTATATTTGTGTGGATGAATTATTTATTATTATGAATCATTTGTTTCAATCCAATCATATTGCTAATTATACAATTCGCACTATACAGTTCCAAACGGAATTCCTACACAATTTCATCCAAATTTTATAGTCACTCAATTTGTCACATCACACGGAAAATTCCAGAAATACTTATATTAAATAGTTCATCAGAAACATCAAATTGTTCCTGCGGAGAAACTGAACAAACTGCTCTTCACCTCATCTACGACTGTCCGAACTTTACAGAAGTGAGACATCGATTGTTCCCTGATCTAAATGATTTAACTCTCTTACATCTGCCACTTTGTATATATAAATATTATGAACTCTGTCGAATAATACATGTAATTCTGTGAATATTTAATTTTAAGTTCTAATTTCTTTGTTATTTCTTCTGGAATAGACGCGAATATTTATATATCGCGCCTGGTAGATTAATAAAAACATTTTTTTGCTTATCCCTAGTACACCTGTTTCAGGCCATGATAATCATGGTGGGTAGGCGACTGCTTTTACTGTAAGTGCACCACATGTCTACACATGTGAAAAGCAGTTCGACTTTGCACTTAAAAATGTGCCAGAGCTCCGTTTGGTTACTTGCACTCACTGGTCGGGTTGGACTTTTGCAAGAATCAGAGGCCATTGAATTTTTTTTTTTATTAGAAAAAAGTGCCAAATGCGGGAATCGAACCCGGGTCGTAGCGTAGCGACCACTTTTAAAAATAAATAAATAATATATATATATATTCACAGTTGTTTTTAGCGAAAGTCCTTCTTATAGACAAGAAGAACTATCAGCTATTGTAGAAAACTGTTGGACACAAGTTAACACAGAATTTGAAAATGTGCTACATGTTTAAATCTGCCTAATTGCTAGGAACATTCGAAACTAATTATCATTTTAATTGGGTTACGGTTTAATAAATATAATAACCCGTGGAGATAGAGCACAAAACTTCATAAAAGTTAATTAAAGCGAAAAGTAAATTGAATTGAATAATAGAAATAGTTAAGCTGAAACTATTCTACCATTCTGTTTCTGAAGACTTTGATAACTAAAATGTAAGATGGTTTCACTTTGAAGAAATATCATTAGATATATGTTTCTCCGACTTTTGCAATTGTTAATAATGATTAGGTTTTCTTCAATATTAAGATATATGATATAAATGAATTAAAAAACCTTATATTTAAAACTATTCTGATGGGAGAGAGTCGACCTTTATTTTTATTAATTTAGGGAATTGTGTTGTTGTCGTGTCCAATGAGAGCCTCGATGTCTCCGTATATCTCTATCACAGCAGTCGCTATGTCCTCTCTCTTGGGTGTGTATACTGTATTGTTGTAGTGTCCTATGAAGAGCCTCAGATTTCTCCATGCATCTCTATCACAGCAGTCGCAATGTTCTCTATCTTGGGTGTGTATACTGTGTTTTTGTTGTCGTCCAATGTCCAAGTCCAATGAAGAGCCTCAGATGTCTCCATGCATCTCTATCACAGCAGCAGCAATGTCCACTATCTTGGGTGTGTAAGCTGCTGCTATGGGTCCATGTCAAATTTCTGCAAGACTGCGGCCATTACTGAGCATGAGAATATGTGAGTTGGTGTTAGTTCCACACCAGGACAATTATTGCATGTCCTGTAGGTTCTTGTGCCATCTGGATGTATTGTAATTTCTTTGTAGTGTTTCATTCTGTGTCTAGTTATTTTTTTGTAATTCTTCTCTCAGAATTTATTTCGCATATTTTATCTTTTCTTATTTTTTATTGAATTATCTTGAATTTCCCCAAAACATCAGTATCAAATTCTGGGATTGTGTGACACTGGAAATTGTGTTATACGAAGTATTTATAGAGATATTTAAAAACCACGTATAGAAACTAGATATTAAACTTTTTTAACTAAAGGAATAAGTTGCTCTATCACGGGTTGAGTCATATATCAATTTCGTATAGAAATTATATAAATAATAGTCGCATATGCTTACAATAACATCATATATCCAAGTGGACCTTCAGGTATTTTATTTTAATATCACAAGGCTAGTGTACACTCGTAGACAAAACTAAAGGAAGATGTACCTTTTAACATATATATCGGGATTCAGTCAATAACTCTGAAAGATATTTGATATAAATTGTTATTTATTGAAGACAAACGAGATAACAAATTAGAACAAAATTACCTATTTTATTTGTACCTTTCAACATGTCTATCGGGATTCAGTCAATAACTCTGAAAGATATTACAGTGACCTTTATTGTAGACACACGAGATATCCAAGTGTGAACAAAATTTCCTCTTTTAGTTGTAGCTTTTAGCATGTATATCGGGATTTAATCATTAACTCTGAAAGATATTTGATACACAGAGACCTATATTGAAGACATACGAGATTGCCTCTTTTATTTGTACCTTTTAGTATGTATATCGGGATTCAGACAATAACTCTGGAAGATATTACAGTGACCTTTATTGAAAACACGAGATAACCAAGTGTAAACAAAATTGCCTCTGTATTCTCCAAAATAATAAATATGACCGTTTATATCAAAATATAAACCTTACTTTGTCCATGAATATATATTAAATTGATGAAGTATAATCAAGAGAATTTGTTTCTTGGAATAATATTTTAGTCATTCTTAGTTTATGTTTATGATTCCAAGAGAGACGATTCTCTGATATGAAACGTGAACAGTTGCAAAACAAATATTAAGCAGAATACAAAAAAGTACTTTTTTTCCAAGATAGCGCATTAATAACACACGTGTGGATCACAGAGTATCATATTTCTATCATCATCTCTGACTCACTGATTGACATTACTCTTTCACACGGGATCATTCAAATTCATTACTCTCTGCTATAATTAGAATCAAAAATAAATTTTATTGAAACAGAAACAATAGAAGAAGTTTTAATTGTATTCAATCTTCTGATAATAATATATTGAAAGAAAGTGTAATTCATTTATATCAAACGACAGAGATTTTAATTTCATTGTTAGACAATTTTAGAATTCTTTCATTGTACATGTACATACATTGTTAATTTTTAAACATTTAAACTATTTTGCATATGTTGTCTTTGCATTTCTATATAAATATAACATTTTTGCATGCATTTTGTCTATATATTGATGTATTTTCAATTAATATTAGTCTCTTTCCTTTTTTTCTACTTTTCCCTAGTACACGTGGAACAGGCCATGATAATCGTGGTGGGTATAAGTAGGCGACTGCTTTTACTGTAAGTGCACCACATGTCTACACATGTCAAAAGCAGTTCGACTTTGCACTTACAAATGTGCCAGAGCCATGTTTGGTTACTTACACTCGCTGGTGGGTTTAGACTTTTGCAATAATTGGGGACCATTGGAGAATTTTTTTTTAAATCAGAAAAAAGTGCCTTATGCGGGAATCAAACCCGGGTCGTAGCGGTCGAAAATTAATGGTTTAGACCACACATGTCTACACATGTGAAAAGCAGTTAATATTACTCGGAGTAAGATATTCATATCGATAGTCTATCCTTAAATATCTTAGCTCTCTTTACCTAATATATATATATATATATATTATAATGATAAATTTGATATAGAGAATTGATTTGATAACCAAGTGTGAACAAAATTGCCTCTGTTTCCTTAAAAAACAATTGAAATAAAATAGAAATGTTGACTTTGCTTAGAACATTTAATGAAACTGACTCCAATAATTATTAATTAAACATTATATTTATTGATATACAAGAGAGAGAACAAATATATAAAAGGGAAACCAATATTGAACAAAGGAACTTTTTCTTTTTCGGTTAGCGCCTATTTACCCGTGAGCTTACACACACTCTGTGGTAACAAATAATTAATATATATATGTGAAGAAGTCCTGTTGACTCTTGTAGAATCCTGTCGACTAAATATGTGATGAAGGTATCCAGTTGACTTAAACTATACTGTGTTGACCGAGAGGAACAGTCAGGATAAGGAGTTTTCCAGTACCTCTCTGCACCTTGGAAGACCTTTTACAGTTCTCACAAAGTACAGGCAGTCGTGGTCGAGGCAGAGTGGAAAGCTTGGGAATGTCCATACACAAAAAACGAAGACACAGTTGCACTAAGAAAGTTCCGTGAACAGATAAAAGTTGAGCTAGGGGTGAAAGATGGAGATAGAAGATTTCTTACTGGGCTATATGATCGATGAGGTGGACCTGGGGTATAACCGACAAGGGCTCACGCAGATGGTGAAGTAACTGTAAAGTGACTGTCAAGTGACTGTATTTATAGGTTAAGACGGGGGCCTTTGTATATATTTTCCGAGAAAAGAAGTATTGCATTTCAGCAAATGCACACGAGGGTGGATCGTCTGGTGAAATTCTAAACTGGCGCCGTGGCAGTTTCCATCTTTAGACCTTGTTGTGGGAATTCTAAATCTATCTAGATTTTAGACGTTTTTGGTTTTCATCTCTTGCTTCAGCTCAACTCTTAATCTATTACGGAGTTTTATTTATTTATCCTTGTTTATACAAAGTAAATTACATATAATGATGTAATGACACATGTCAATAATGCGTATAATCATTTGCAGATGTGTTTCTATAATACAACATGAAAATATTGTTATAAGTTATATACAATATGGGGTTGTTGGTTTAAATTACCATATATACACAACAAGAAAGAAAGAAAACAGACGATTGGCCATATCAAGACTATCCACTTCCTAAAGTTTTGTTCAAAGTTTTCTCTCTTTTATATTTATATTTATTTCAACACACAAACGCTATATCCCGGCTAGGGGTAATTGCGTCGATTTACATTTTTTAAACAGAAACAGTTATAAAATTTTTACAAAAAAAAATAATCGAAATAAAAGAGAAAAAATAATATATATTAGGAACCTGAATATATTTACAAAAATAGTTAAACTTATGATAATTCTCTCTGCTATTTACAAATTGATATAGATCTACAACAACATTATTTATTGTCTGTTGTCCAGCAGTAGGTGTCTCGAATCCTGGAATTCGTTGCCACAATGACAGCTAGAGTCTTCAATCGCGTCAATTTTTGATAAAAAAAAATCCCTTAAAATTTCCATGGTTCGTTATAAACTGGGTATTATAAAAATTGGAGCGGAAATATGTTGGAATTCCAAACGGGAAAAAGCTTTGGAATGTTTCATTTGTTTTTAGAAATAATTCATCTATTTTTGCACTTAAAAATGATCCAATTATACTTGGAGAATGTGGTCTATAAGTATTTTGATCCTCTATTGAAAGATGAGCCAAATCATATTTAATTTTTTAGATTCAATATAATCTGTGAGAAGGGGGATGTTCGCAAGACTATGGACACAGTTGGAAGATGTAATTTTGTATGCTCTGCTCACCCAAAGAAGAATTTGATATTGAGTAGAGTTTAGTTTTTCTTTGCATCGACTATTTATAAACCTGTACCATATTTCTGAACCATACGTAAGAACTGGCCTGATAATTGTTTTATACAAAATTATTATTTTTTTAGTATTTATTCCCCACATCTTTCCACATAGTAAAAACAGAAAATTTTTCATTCTTACGATCCTGTCGTTGATATGTGGGGTAAAATTAATCTTCTTTTTTATTCTATGATTCGAGAATTTTATGCCTAATATCTTGACTTGATCTACTGGGTTTAAAATAATATTCGATATTTCAATTGGAACTTTAGGTTTATTATGTAAGTAAAGTAAATTCGTTTTATCTGGGCTTATTGTTAATTTATTCCTATTACACCATTGAATCACGTAGCATAGAATATATTCTCTTAATATTTTGAGATCCTCGACAGACTTGCTCCAGCAAATGATAGAAACGTCGTCTGCGTAGCAAATTATTTCTACGTTCTTCAATTACAGTGGACCCTCGGTTTACGAGCACCTTGGAGTACGAGCTTTTCGCAGTACGAGCAAATTTTTTTGAAAATTTTTACCTCGGATTACGAGTGAAATTTCGCATTACGAGCAACTCGTGATGGTTGCCCCTCTTCTCCATTTCCACCTTTAGCGGCGGGATGAGGGCATATTTTTATATTAAATATTATTTTATTTATGGATTGTTATTAATCATTATAATATAAGTACAGTATATATATTTAATACATACTATAATGTATATATTCAAATCGATATATATATATATATATATATATATATATATATATATACATGTATATAGTATTTTAAAATTAAAGAAAACTTTTTTAATTTTCAAGATAACTTTTTCCATTTGTAAACAAAGGCTCGAAGGTGTTATTAAAATTTAAAAAGTTGCTATTAAAATTTTAAAAGTTGCTATTAAAATTTAAA
Organism: Cordylochernes scorpioides; assembly: GCA_030710605.1. Taxonomy (NCBI): domain Eukaryota; kingdom Metazoa; phylum Arthropoda; class Arachnida; order Pseudoscorpiones; family Chernetidae; genus Cordylochernes; species Cordylochernes scorpioides. The sequence goes on along the minus strand of CP092884.1, from coordinate 23,896,146 downwards.
AAGTTGCTATTAAAGTTAAAAAGTTTTATTTAATCTTAAAATACTCTGTATATCATTTTGACTAATTTTAATTCAACGATAAAATTATCTCTCAATGATAAAGGAATAGTTTTTTTAATTTCTTATTTATTTTTTAGATTATATATGTATTTTCAAATATTGGTGACAATTTCTACCTCTCTTGCTATAAAAATCCTATAACCACTGCAAAATGGGCCCCGTGAAGAAATATGTTGAAAGAGAATTTGGTAAGAAGAAGGATATTATCACAATGGAGGCAAAGAGGGAAATGATTGAAAAGCACGAACGTGGCATGCGGGTGACAGAAATAGCGAGATTTTATAAGAAGTCGACATCAACGATTTGCACAATATTGAAGAAGAAAAAGGAATTAAGGGAATTAGATGCAGCAAAAGGAGTCACAAGACTATCAAAACAGCGTCCACGTCTTCTAGAAGAAGTTGAAAAATTGATTCTTGTATGGATAAACGAGAAGCAATTAGAAGGTGATACCATAACCCAGAATTTAATATGTGAAAAGGCAAAGGCCTTGTACGCCGAACTCGGGAGTAAAATACCATGTACATATACAATAGAGAACGAAGTACATGCAGACTTCAAAGCCAGCAAGAGTTGGTTCGAAAACTTTAAGAGGAGAAGTGGCATCCATAGTGTCACGAGGCATGGAGAGGGTGCAAGTTCGGATGCTAAAGCAGCTGAGACATTCACTGCCGAGTTCGAGAAGCTCGTTGTTACCGAGTGTTACCTCCCACAGCAAGTTTTTAACTGTGATGAAACAGGACATTTTTGGAAAAAGATGCCGAAGAGAACCTACATTACAGCCGAAGCGAATACAATGCCCGGTCACAAGTCCATGAAAGACCGTCTCACCCTCTTGCTGTGTGCTAATGCAAGTGGAGATTTGAAAGTAAAGCCACTGCTCGTGTATCATTCTGAGAATCCACGGGCTTTCAAGAAACACAAAGTGCAAAAGAGCCAATTGAACGTTTTGTGGAAGTCGAATACTAAGGCTTGGGTCACTCGTTTGTTGTTTGTTGAGTGGATGAACGAAGCATTCGGTCCTGCAGTGAAGAAATACCTTTCGGAAAAAAACTGCCACTCAGAGCCTTGCTGGTTATGGACAATGCTCCTGCTCATCCACCAAGCCTTAAGGATCACTTACTGGATGAATTCAAGTTTATTGAGGTCAGGTTCCTCCCTCCTAACACCACCCCACTACTGCAGCCTATGGATCAGCAGGTCATTTCCAACTTTAAGAAAATATATATCAAAGAACTTTTTCAGAGATGCTTCGAATTAACTGAAGAAACAAACCTTACTCTCCGAGAGTTTTGGCAAAATCATTTCAACATTGTCCACTGCCTTAAGATCATTGATAAAGCATGGAATGGAGTCTCCCAGAGAACTCTCGTTTCTGCTTGGACAAAATTGTGGCCTCACATCGTCCATGCATATGATTTTAAGGGGTTGTCTGGTGAACAGGAGCCGCCAATTATCGATGTTATTGTGTCTCTGGGAAAAACTTTAGGACTGGAGGTGAATGAGCCAATCATTCAAGAGCTTGTGGAGGAAGAAGATCAGGAGCTTACCACAAATGAACTGATCGATCTTCATCGCGAGCAACACCAAGAGGTTAAGGAGGTGATCTCGTCTGGGGAAGAGGAGGATGAAAATTCACTGGGATCCCTCCTTCAGATCAGATTCGGGAAATATGTAAAATGTGGGAAACAGTGCAATTGTTCGTAGCAAAGCACCACCCGAATAAGCCGGCTGCTTTGCAAGCGACGGATCAGTTCAACGATAATGCGATGTCGCATTTCCGTGAAATTCTCAAAAAGAGGCAGAAGCAACAGTCATTGGACCAGTTCTTCGATAAAATTGAAAGAAAAAAAAGAAAATGTTATAAAATAACCCTTTTATGCCATTTTTCCCTCAAATAGTGTTTTTTTAACGCAATTGCATCAGCCATCCCAACATTATCTTTTATTTTTGTTTATTTTATCTTTTTTTATACATTTATTTATGCATTATCTTTTTATTTACTTATCACTAGGTTTGAAATTCAGTAACTATCACGTGTAAAATTTTTCTTTCGAATCTTTCATTAAAAATATGATAGCTATGATTTCAAATATTGAATGGAGTACAAGCTTCTCTTATACTTATCACGAAGTGTTTACCGACTCTAATTAAACTAAAATCCATGGAAGAATTGCCCGAGTTTCAATTATTAAAAATAAGAAATTAGTTTCGCACTACGAGCGTTTTGGAGTACGAGCATGGCTCTGGAACGGATTATGCTCGCAAACCGAGGGTCCACTGTACTATATTAACTCATACCCACTTCTTTGTATCTTTTGATATATCTTTACCCCAGCTTCACAATATTATAATATATTACCAAATGTTTTCTTCAAATAGGTAGTACCATTTCTTTTGCATATTTGATACTTTAGAATAGAGTTGAATGAAATTCATAAGCCTATTAAATATTAACCCTAAACTTGATATGTTTTTCTAAATAAATTGATAGAAAATGGTTGGAAGATCTTTGACTATTAAAAAAATACATATTAATTTAAATAATCTTCTGACAAAAAATCTTTCTTAAAGCAGTATTATGTTGACTTTACCATTTTAAAATTTTAACACTTTTAGTTCGTACCAATTAATTTAATTTTTCAAAAGTTTTATCAGTTAAAATAATCTACTTTAAATTATCTTTTGAATATTATAAAAATCCTTGTTTGAAAACAAATATAAAAATAATTAATTAGTTGAGAGTAAAGGCTAATCATATTATTATTTTTAAAATATTTTCCTACAAATCACGCTGTAGAAACTCTAGGAATTTTTAGGGACTTCGTTCGCGAAAATAAACGCCATTTTAATTATATTTTTGGAATTCGCGTAAAGTGTTTTTCAAAATTCTATTTCTTAACTATAATTTTGTACACAGTTCTCTGTTATCGTTAAGATTTAAGAGCTTCATTTGTCCTTAGAATGTTTACTGTTACATAATATTTTTCTTTTTTTTAATAATATTGATAAATGAAATATTTTTGATGTAAGTATTTAATGACAATGCTTTTTCTTCTCTTTCTCCTTGTTAATATCATATGACTATTCTTTACGGCCTAAAATTATTGTAAATATGTATAGAGAATTGTAGAAACATACATATATGTCAGAGAAAGTGTTCCTTGGGGGACATAGCACTTTAAATTGAAAAAAAAATAAAAAATAACTATTATAAAATACATAAATATATGTTTATTTAATTTAAAAGGCATATATTGGATCAAATAAAAATTATTTACCAATATTTCAGTTGGCTGAACGCCAATATTTTTCAATGTATTATAACATATTTTTGTCAACAACAAATTTAGCGCTACATTTCTTACTAGGCGAAAAGCGACAGAACCAAAACTGGTTGATATCATTTTAAGAATAGAGCAATCTACAAATACATCTTTAATTTGTTGTTGACTTTTTTTTTTGCTTATCCATAGTACACGTGGTACAGGTCATGATAATCATGGTGGGTAGAGGTTGACGACTGCTTTTACTGTAAGTGCACCACATGTCTACACATGTGAAAAGCAGCTCGACTTTGCACTTACAAATATGTCAGAGCCCCGTTTGGTTACTTGCACTCGCTGGTGGGGTTGGCATAAATATGTTGTAATACCTTGAAAAAGGTTGGCGTTTAGTCAACTGAAATATTGGTAAAATAAATGATATTTTTTATTTAAATATCTATTTATGGATTGCTCTATTTTCAAAACGATGTGTTTATTTATATTTATAAAGTCGTTCAAAGATATAAAGGCACTTAAAATTTGATATTTGTATTTTTGACAATATGTTTCTTTTGAGGTATTAATAAATAAATATTCATAGACCTTACTGCAATGATATAATTTATCATATAAGATGGCTTGACGACTTAGTAAATCCTCTTAGTGGTTTCACCAAATAATCTGCTTTAGCCCGCTTTACCATTGTATTGGGTTGCTCTTCTTATATACCTCGTATTTACTATGGAAATTATGTTAGATGTGTTTAGATACCCTATGGTTATAAGCTTATAGGTTCTCCGAAGTTCAAACAAATAATTTAAAACAAAAAATAAATTGAGCAATAATCTCTTCCGCAAAAACTATTCCATATTATTTCACACTTCCTGGTAGTGGCCTATAGATAATTAATTTTATTTGACCATAATTAAGGTCACCTTCATTGAAGACACACGAGATAACCATGTGTCTCTTAAAAAAAAAAAGAAAGTAAAGAAAGCAGACGACTGGGGATATCAAAGAAATTTCACATCCTCAAGTTTTGTCTATGAGTGTATATTTACAATTCTTTAATCTATAACTCTGGAAAATTAGGTTAGTGTTCTCTAAAGTCTGTTTGTTTTATTACACACGTATTTCTACTTGAATAATTATAGTTATTTTATAAGCTAATTAGTGTGTGTGTGTGTGTGTGTGTGGAAAACAAAAAAATAATTAATTTTCTCTCATGCATATTAATTAATTTCTTATAACTAACGAATTTTTTGGTCCCCCTCCCCCCCTCCTTGTAAAATTAATTAATCAGTGAAAATAATTTTGTTTAATTAATTAAATGGAATTGGACTCTCTTCCATAATTTTTTTTATAAGTTAATAAATCTGTTCAATGAAATTTTATCAAAAATTACAAGATGAACTTAAGCAACATGGAAAAGTAAATATGATATAGGGTAGTAAAAAATACATTAAATTTAAAAGTTAAATTTTTCTTTTTAAATTTAGTCAAATGACACAAGATAGAAAGAGATAGATATTGCTTGACAAGTTGAAATTGAAATTGAAAAAAAAATATATATATATTTTTTTAAATAAGGGAGGAAATGTAATTATAAATTAACATCTGTGTTGGTGTCTTGTCCTTCTCCATGGAATGAAGGGGGGTGCCATTGCCCCGTTAGTCAGCCATATTTCAGAGTTCCCTGTACGCGGTTACCGTAGCGGCTCGGGGCTCACGACATCGTACTTCGCCCTACAGGGCAGCGCCTTACTTGTGCTGCTTCTCCCCACATAGAGGAGGATTTATGGGCGGGATATTAACATTTAAAACATTATCATATTGTATTTTCTTGAAAAAATTCTCAATTTTTAATTTGCATAGTATTACAAATTCATCTTAAAGGATCCGATGACTCTTAACTATCAGATTTCCTACTGGGGGGTCTGTGGAAGGATGGTCTAAACCGTTGGTTGTCGACAGCTACGACCCGGGATCGAATCCTGCATTGGGCACTTTTTTCTAATTTAAAAAATGCTACAATGACCCCGATTCTTGAAAAAGTCCAACCCCACCAGCGAATGCAAGTAACCAAACGAGGCTCTGGCACATTTGTAAGTACAAAAGTCGAACTGCTTTTCACATGTGTAGACATGTGCTGCACTTACAGTAAAAGCAGTCGCTAACTACCTACCATGATTATCATGGCTTGTACCACGTGTACTAGGGATAATAATATTTTTAAAAATATTTCCTACTTGTTAATTAGGGATTCAAAAATATATTTTAACTAGGTCTTAACTACACTCATATATATGAAAAAAACTTAAGGTATTGGAAATTCTTTGACGTTGCCAGTCATCTGTTTTTTTTTTTTTTTTTTATGGAGACAGAAGCCATTCTGTTTACACTTGGTTTTCTCGTCTGTTTTCAATAAAGGTCACTTTTAAATAGGAGCTATTGTCTGAATCCCGATATACATGCTAAAAGGTAAAACTTCTTTTGTTCTGATAAGGCACAATGTAGATTATAGATTATGAGCATAAAGTATTAAGACCAAATCCAAATAAATAAATAGTGTGTGACGTTTCGGTAACAGCTTTTTTTTTTTGCGCCATCTATTGAAATAAATATCAACTAATTGTTGATTCTCAATCATTATTGATTAATCAAGAATGGGTATTCGGACAATTATGGAATGAATAAAAATCAACAATTGGTTGATATTTATTCCGATAGATGGCGCAAGACGTTTAGTTGCACGTACAGGAGATGTCGTTTTTTTCTGAATTTATCCACCTGACCCAGCAAGATTTCACATTTGTACTATTCTTAATAGATAGAGCCTGGTAGCTGATATCAACGTCGTCTCTTTGACATCACCTTCGTATAGTATATACGCCAGTCTCTTCCGGCCATTCCTAATAGAAACCTAGGAAACAAGGAATGCTGACAGTTTGGATGGCATTTCGACCAGACAAAGCCTACAAATCACCCGAGGCAGTTAGTTGACTTTAGCAGCGACCATATGGTCTTCTGGCTCGCTATCTTTCTAGCTCCAGGCTTGTAGAGACTTTTGAAATCCCTGGATTTCGATGAACCTTCATCCCAATTCAAGACTTCTTGTATATAAGTTTGAAAACGATAAATGTGAGAAATAGTTACCCAGAAATTATTTGAGAAAGAAAAAATAAAATCGAGTAAAAAGTTTCTTTTAATTTTGAATTCACAAGCTTTCGAGCAAATATACTGCTCTTCAACGGGCTAATACTCTATGTACAATCTCTAAATAATCTTTTTTTATTAAAGGTTTATTATTATTATATTATTAAATAAAGATTATTTAGAGATTGTGAGTATTATATATATAGCCCGTTGAAGAGCAGTATATTTTCTTAAATGCTTGAATTTTCAAAATTTTTTCAAATTTTTTTAAACTACGAATAAAAATCAGAAGATAAAAATGAACAAAAAATAATAATAGTAAAGAATGAGGTGGCCATTTAATGTATTATCAACTTTTTATTACTCGATATTTCTTGATCTCTGATGCATTCTCTAAAATATGTATCAGTTCAGAAGTTTCTGAAATGTCACGTCCCCAACAAATACAAAGATTTTCAAGTAATAAAGTTTGTATGGTTCTACTCGAACTTTCTTTAAATTAAATAGAAGCTTTTAGCACGCCATCTGTAATTAAGAATAGAAACTATTCTAACATTACTTTCTCTTAAAACAATTGTGTACTATGGTGGTGTCTTGTCCATGGAGCAGATCAGATCGGTCCGTTCACCCTGATCACAATACAGTCCAACTGAGGTGCCTTGCTCGTATGGATGTCCTGTTCCTGATTGATATCTGCCATATAGAGGGCTTCAAGGATGGCCGGGCAACTGTATATATGGTCCGGAGTAAGTTGGGTGTTGTGACAGTTATTGCCGTTACGGTAGGATCTAGTCATGTCGAATCAGCACCGGGACAGCTGTCTGAGATTAGCATTACATTAGGGCACCTCTAAGAATGGACTCCACAGCGAGACAACTCTCTCTGAGGTAAGCGATATACTAGTGTAGCTGCCAGAATGGACCATACATCGGGACAATTATATCACATTGTCCCTATACTAAGATAGCTGCCAGAATGTAAACTACACCGGTACAGCTGTTTAAGATTAGAACTAAATTAGGGTATCTCAAAGAATGGATGCGGCACTGGGACAGCTGTCTGAAATAGTCCCTATACTAGGATAGCTGCCAGAATGTAAACTACACCGGTACAGCTGTCTGAGATTAGCACTAAATTAGGGTGCCTCCAAGAATGGACGCTGCAAAGGGACAACTTTCTGATTTTCCCTATAATAGGATAGCTGCCAGAATGAACTCCACACTGGGACAGCTCTCTGAGGTAGGCGATATACTAATGTATCTGCCTGAATGGACGCTACATCGGGAAAACTATATCTTATTGATCCTAAACTAGGATAGCTACCAGAATAGACTCTGCAGCGGGACAGCTGTCTGATATTGGCCTTACACCAGGGTAACTGCCAGAATAGACTCTACACCGGGACACCTGTCAGAATTTGACCAACATTCAACAGTAATCCAATCTAACGAAGATGCGATCAATTCAGCGTGCACCACCTCATTATCTCTGTTCGTCTCCAATTAACCACATGACAGGAAATTAGGCCTGGACGATGAGAGCAATTAGAAGCCTTAACGAAGGTCTGAAATTCCAGTAGCAATCCTTTAATTACGTTCTCGTTAGCGTCTGTTGAAGTCGAGGATTTTTATATTTAGACACACGAGTGGACGATGATATTAACAGCCATCCAAGACAGAAGATTGGGCCGAGTGCTAGACTTCATTCAATTATAATTAACAGGTCTACAAAAAACCCTTTTTTGCACAAGAGAACCTGATGGTGTTTCTAGTGTAACTTTTCATGCTGAACTCAAAAATCTAATCAGAAATTTCCCATCACCCATGGTTTTTGCCTGATGGTCTGTTTTTAGTATTGGAATAAATACAGTAATAAATGCTTGAATATATGAATATATATGCCATAATAAATGAAACTGCTTTTGAAAAAGATAGAATATGAAAGATACGGTTGGAAAATATGCAGCGATTTGAAAGTCGTTGCTCTCTTGCGTGGATTACAGCTTGAATATACAAAATTTTGTTGTTTTCTGTGTGAGTGGGATAGCAGAAATAGGAAAGGCATTACATTAAAAAAATCTGGCCAAACCGTAAAATCTTTACTCCAGGATTTAAAAATATTGCAAATCTACCCCTGATCGATTCAGAAAATATTTACTTACCACCATTACATATTAAACTGGGATTAATGAAGAACTTTGTCAAGGCAATGGATCGAAATGCCAGTGGATTTGCCTACCTAGAACAAAATTTTTCTAGTATAAGTGAAGCGAAGATTAAAGAAGGCATTTTTGTTGGACCTCAGATTCGAGAATTGCAGCAGGATGGAAATTTTCAAAATAGTTTGAATGAAGTTGAAGCAGCAGCATGGAATTCTTTTAGAAACGTTTGCAAAAACTTCTTAGGAAGTGTCAAGGTTCAAAATTACCGAGACATAGTTAATGATCTGTTGCTTTCCTACAAGGCACTGGGATGTAACATGTCCCTCAAGATCCATTTCCTGCATTCACATCTAGATTTCTTTCCAGACAATCTTGGCGCAGTTAGCGATGAGCATGGTGAGAGGTTTCATCAAGATATATCAAGCATGGAGAAGCGGTACCAAGGTAAATGGAGTCCCGCTATGCTTGCCGACTACTGCTGGACACTCAAGAGGGATCTACCACAAGCAAAGTATAGAAGAAAATCCACTGTCACTGCTTTTCAATAAATAAATATGTTTCGTTCATATATGCCTATATATTAAAAATATTTCCAAATTTCAAGTAGGTGTATCTCAGAAATATTGCGTAATAGAAAAAACTAATGGTATATTTGGATTCAGAACATGTAGATAAGATGCTCTTTCTTTGTGGTAAAGAAAAATATTTTTTGATAAACCAGTGTAATGTAATAAGGGTTATGCAAAACTGTATTTATCCCAATACTAAAAAAAGACTGTCACGCAAAAACCATAGGTGATGGGATATTTCTGATTAGATTTTTGAGTTCAGCATGAAAAGTTACACTTGAAACATAATCAGGTTCTCTTGTGCAAAAATATTGTTGTTCATTTCGACTTCTCGCACTTGGTCAGATAATTATCTGACCAAGTGCGAGAAGTCGAAATGAACCACCAAGGAATTAGGAGAAACTGATTATGTGCAACTTCACTGCGTAAAATTAGTCCTAATATTCTGTATAGTAATCAACTTTGTTGGTGTTCAGATTTTAAAAAATCTACATGTAATTTTAAAAAAAATACATGTGCTGAGAGAGACAGAGAATTTGTGAGATAGTGGAAGGAGATAGAGATAATATGTCTTGAAGATAGAGACTGCTTGGCCGGCATTCATAGTTATTAAAATTAAATATTCCTCGGCCAGTAAATCTTTTTATTATCTCGATGTTTCAACAAAAATATTTTGTCCTTGACGAAACGTCGAGATAATAAAAAGATTTACTGGCCGAATTATCTTCAATTTAAAGATATATTTCAGCTCACACTTGGTTATCTCGTGTTTCTTCAATTAAGATCACCTTATATATGTTTCAGAGTTATTGTCTGAATTCTGACATACATGCTAAAAGGTACAACTTCCATAAGATTTTTCCATGAGTGCCTTTTTCGAGGATGATATTTAAGACCCTAGAAACACTAATAAATTAAGCCTGTTGAAGCTATATGGAAATATTCCGCAATATAAGGACATTCTGAAATTAAGAAAGAATATTAATATATACAGTTATCAGCGTCATGCACAATTCTTTCTTAATTCTGTCACCGTTTGCTTTTGGTTCAGTGGTAGAATGCTCGCCTGCCACGCGGGCGCCCCGGGTTCGATTCCCGGCCGATGCATTTTTTTTTACAATTTTAAAAACTCATTTATTTTATTAAAATATATGTGCTTTTCCTGTCTATGTACAGATTTATGGTCTATGTACACAAGTATATAAGTATGTATACAAGTTATTTGCAAATTGCGTGGCAAATTTGCCCTTTCGCTCGCAAGCAGCGCCTCTAGCGGTGAAGATGGGAGGTAATATCAGCTGACTTAATGGACATGTAAAACGTGTTTTAACAGGACATAGAGAAAAATCTGGAAAATATAATTTCGGATTTTTAGTCAAGAAAAATAAATTGACAGGTTCTGGGAAAAAAGTATTTTTTTTTTCAGAAAATGATGATGACAATATTGCTGTATCATATTTGATTATCAGATACAAAATTATATCCGGAAAAATTCCAAAAAGCATCGACCACGGGTGGAGCCAGTTCATTTTTTGTATGCAGGAACAAAATTCTAACAGAAAAACATTCATTCGAGCAGAAGACACAAAGCCAGATCATATCTTTATAAAAATATCGCTTCTCAGACACAAAGTTTGGAGCGGGACGTTTCACAAGAATGACATCCTCGGCGCCAATTTATAATTGTAACGAATAGTATTTGAATAAAAGCATTTAATCGGGTAAAACCCGGGCATTGCCCTTTCTTAATCAATTCTGTCACTGTTTGCTTTTGTGAATGGAATAAATACCCAAATATGGCCATTTCTCATAACCATCGGTGGTTCAGTGGTAGAATGCTTGCGGGCGGCCCGGGTTCAATTCCCGGCCGATGCATTTTTTTTTTTTACAATTTTTAAAACTCATTTATATATTATACAAAAATGACATCCACGGCGCCAATTTATAATTATAACGAATAGTATTTGTATAAAAGCATTTAATCGGGTAAACCCCGGGCGTTGCCCGGGTCATTCGGCTAGTGGATGAATATTTATCAATAGCTACAATACACTAATATGTTTTTAATTTATATTTGTTGCAAATGAACACAGTACACAAAGTTATTGAACTCTGAATTAGATTATTAGCGGTCGTATCAAGTAACCGTTTTCATATATCATTCACTCTATAATTCAAGAGTCAAACATATTGCAAACTCTATTTCCCTTTTTATTTCAATTCAAGTAAAAAAAAAGAGTTATAATGACGGACTAGTCTTAAATTGACAGTTATGCTCTTAGTTGAAAAATCGAAATTGGTTGTTCTTCTGATAGAAAGACTATGAATTAGGTTGTGAGAATGTATGTTACCATTTTGGAATATTATTGTGTTTTTCTCGGATAGGTTATATTACTCTGTTACAATACCTATGTCCAACTCCTCCTCTAAATGGGGAGAAGCAGCACAAGTAAAGGACTGCTCTGTAGGGTGAAGTACGGTGTCGTAAGTCCCGAGCCGCTACGGTAACCGTGAACAGGGAACTCTGAAATGTGGCTGACTAACGGGGCAATGGCACCCTCCTTCCCCCTTTCCATGGAGAAACAAAATTAGGAATGGACAAGACACCATCACCACAATGCCTATGTTTATTTAATTTCTTGCATGTTCAGAAGGTTGTAAATTGTTTTAATTGTTTGACTCGTTTACGTTTTGGTAAGGCTATGTTAGATTGATTTGTATGTGTTTTTATTACAGTAAATGGAGTTTTACACCTGATTTAAAATAATTATTTTCGATTGGTTGTTCTCTCTCAATCAAAATATACTAATTTTTAGATTTTTTTTACATATTTGAAGACTAACTTGAGTCGTTTTGTCTTCTTGGTCGAAATTCTAAACTACAATTTGATACTGGCGTTCCTTCAATATATATTTTTTAATTATCCCTAGTACACGTTGTACAGGCCATGATAATCAGGGTGACTGCTTTTACTCTAAGTGCACCACATGTCTACACATGTGAAAAGCAGTTCGACTTTTGCACTTACAAATTTTCCAGTGCCCCGTTTGTTAACTTGCACTCGATGGTGGGGTTGGACTTTTTCAAGAATCGGGGCCCATTGGAGTATTTTTAAAGAAAAAGTGCCCAATGCGGGATTATATTCCGGGTCGTAGCGGTCGAAAACCAACGGGTTAGACCACCCTTCCACCGACCCCCCTGTTTCTTTGCTATGAAACTATTCATTAAGTAACTATTATATTGAACAAAAACAAATGTTAACAAAATAACAAACAAAATACCATCTAAATTAACATACCTATAGTAAAATTCAAAACAACTAATAAATATCTAATTCAAACGACCTTTCCATTAACAACAAAAGTCCACTAAACAAATACCTATTTATCTTTAGCGAAGTTGGGATGGCAGTTTCTATTGATATTTTAAATTTATACTCAATGTTGTGGAATAAATTGATTCCATTTTTATAGAAACCTTTGTTAGAGCGTTAAATTTTTTTCTTGCATCAGGCAAGCATTCTTTGATGGCAGTTCCTATCGAACCTCCATTATTTGGGGATCGTTTTCTTTCCATTAACCCCAATTCTCTTCCATCAAATTGTATTTCTCAAACCAATTTTCTTTATTTTTTTATTTGGAAACGTTGTGTGTACAATTAAAAGCTTCTTCAAAATCATTTACCCCCAATTATATACACTACACTTAATGTATATAGCACATTATAACTATATCGTTTGTTATTTTTTAATTCGTAAATAGAATTTTACACATGCAAATGACGTAGTATTAGTGATAGGAGGGAATAAAAGATTTACTTTATTGAAATACTAAGAAAACTATAGCTGAATTGGAAAGTATACTAAAAAAGGATGTATTGATACATTTCCCTAATTTATCCACCTTATACCAGTACAATTTCACATTTGTACTATTTTTTCACATTGTTTCGCGTTATCACGCATTTCTGGCCTTCACTACCCGTTTCATGAATTTTCAGGATGCCTGAATGACCTGTTTTTTTGGTCGTTGAGGTACAGCTTGCACCATGCTGATAGGGCCAACAGACTTAAGGGCCGTAACATGGTTAGCTTTTCTTCGATTAATCAAGAATGGGTATTTGGCCAATTCTGGAATAATTGAAAATCAATAATTAGTTGATATTTATTATGATAGATGGCGTACGCCATCATCAACTTTCAGTTGCACGATAAGGAGATCCCTTTTTTTTTCTTTTCTAAATATATTATATATAATATACGAGGTGTGTTCAAAAAGAATCGCGAATTTTGAATTTTCGCGGGTTACGTATATTCGAATTTAGTTCTTTTTGTGGCTTTATGTTGGTACTCATGTCTCTCACTTATGCCGACAAGCTCGGCCATTTTGAATGTTCACTTAATTGTTGACAGCTGCTTTGCTTGCAGGTGTTTTGGATCGTCTTCGAATTTTACCTATTAAAAAAAAATGGATCAAAGAACCTGTATCAAATTTTATGTGAAAAACGAAATTAAGTGCGCGGATGCATTCCAAATGTTGACTGTGGCATACGGAGAAGCTACCTTGGACCGAAGCAACGTTTATCGGTGGTACAAAATGTTCTCAGAAGGCCGAGAAGATGTGAACGACGAAGAGCGTGCCGGACGCCCGAGCACTTCAACAACAGACGAAAAAATTAATGAAGTGGAGAAAATGATATTGGCCAATCGTCGAATCACCGTTAGAGAAGTTGCTGAGGACCTAAACATATCGATTGGCTCGTGCCATTCGATTTTTATCAATGATTTGGGCATGAGACGGTTCGCCGCGAAATTCGTACCAAAATTGCTCAATTGCGACCAAAAACATAATCGCATGAACATTGCTAATGAGATGTTGGACTCTGTCCGCGACGACCCAAATTTACTCCAGAGGGTCATAACTGGTGACGAAGCGTGGGTTTATGGTTATGACGTGGAAACCAAAGCTCAATCATCTCAATGGAAGCTGCCGCACGAACCAAGACCGAAAAAAGCGCGCCAAGTTCGGTCGAATGTGAAGGTTTTGCTGACAGTTTTCTTCGATTGCAGGGGCGTGGTGCATCATGAGTTCTTGCCACAGGGTAGAACGGTCAATAAGGAATATTACCTCCAAGTTATGCGCAATTTTCGCGAAGCAATTCGCCAGAAACGCTCGGATTTGTGGAAGAACAAAAATTGGCTTTTGCACCACGATAACGCCCCTGCTCACACATCGTTGCTTGTGCGCGACTTTTTGGCCAAAAACAACACACTAATGATGCCGCAGCCACCGTAATCCCCAGATCTGGCCCCCTGTGACTTTTTCTTTTTCCCTAAACTGAAGAGGCCCATGAAAGGACGACGTTACGCTACGCTTGACGAGATAAAGACGGCATAGAAGGAGGAGCTGAAAAAGATTTTAAAAAATGATTTTTTGAAGTGCTTCGAAGATTGGAAAAACCGTCGGCACATGTGTATAATATCTCATGGGGATTACTTTGAAGGGGACAAAATAGGTATTCATGAAAAAATAAATAATATTTGAAAAAACACAAAGGTCGAGATACTTTTTGAACACACCTCGTATATTTATATACTATATTATCGTTTTGTGGCGCTGAGTTTGTTGTTGACACACATTAAATATGTTATAACACCTTGATAAAGGTTGGCGTTCAGCCAACTGAAATATTAGTATAATAAATGATTTTTGATCCAATATATGCCTTTTTAATTAAATATATTTATATATATAATATATGAAAAAATAGCACAAATATAGCATTGTACTGGGATAAGGTGCATAAATTAAGAAAAAGGCATCTCCTTATCGTGCAACTGAAAGTTGCTGATGATGGCGCCAGCCATCAGCAACTTTCAGTTGCACGATAAGGAGATGCCTTTTTCTTAATATATAATATATATTAAACTTTTTTATTTAAAAATATATTGTTCTAGAACAACTTGTTTAAAAGTCAATCGCCATATAGTGCCGTTTTACATTATATAAATCTATTGTTGTTGTTTTATTTTGGCACAAAACCTTTTGTAAATATGTAAATACGTAATCAAGTCTTTTCTTCTTCCACTCATCTCAAGTCGGGTATTTTTATTTTTCAAATTATTTCATGTCTTAAAAATGTGTGTGTGAAAAATTCTAATGTCAAGATTCTTCAAATTGGTATTTTAAATTAATTTGTTTTATATAAATTACTATCAGCTCAATTAAAAAAAATAGTGATTCAGAATTATTTTATTGTATTTTTTAAAAGGTTCCCGACCTCATAACAATTGGTAAAGGGTCGCTAGAAGGGTGGTTTAAACCGTTGGTTTTCGACCTCTACGACCCGGGATCGAATTCCGCATTGGGTCCCTTTTTATAATTTGAAAAAAAAAATGCTCCAATGGCCACCGATTCTTACAAAGGTCCAATCCCACCAGCGAATACAAGTAACCAAACTCTGACACATTTGTAAATGCAAAGTCGAACTGCTTTTCACATGTGTAGACATGTGGTGAACTTACAGTAAAAGCAGTCGCCTACTTCTACCCACCACAATTATCATGGCCTGTACCACGTGTACTAGGGATAAGCAAAAAAAGCAATTGTCAAAATATTCTTATATTCAAAATCAGCAAATATTTGTGTCAAAATTATATAACATCACATATAATACCATCTTCCCGTAAATCCATGTATGAAATATACAATTAAAACTATAATGAATGAACAATAAATATTATGATACATTAGCGCGCCATCTATTATGAAATTTCGAAACTATTATAGACGCTTATTAATCGTTTGGTTCATCTAAAATAACCATTCCAAGAGTCTAGTATCGGTATCACTATAAAAGGATAATCTAAAAATGCAATATAACAGCGGTATGGCAGATCAAACGGGCGAAACCGCTGGGAGTGTGCCCCACTGATGAGTCAGGCCCTCTCATCAATTTTTCCATTGCACTAAGGGCCGAAATTGCTTATTTTTTAAAGGAATCATACGCGTCTATAATATTTTCGAAATTTCAAAATAATAAATATGTTGAAAGTATAAATTTTTATTTCTTTCTATAACTATATAAACCAACGACATCCAATCATTTCGAACAAACCTACTACATAAGCGAAATATTGCCAGCAGTCTTCTTTATTTCTATGGAAGTATATATATTTTATAATCATATTAGAGCATAGATAGAAATATTTCTATGTATATATTCAAATAGAGCCATAAACTCCGGGCTCTGTGAATAAAACTTAGGGAATTGGCCCCATAAAATATTTTATTCTGTGAGTCCAGTGTTGCCGAATACCAATTTACTTTCACACAGTCTCTCTCATATTTCATATTTTATTCATAGAAGTTACGTATTATTTATTTAAATTATATCCATGTGTGTATATTCATTTATATTTTAAATTATGAAGATTATTATTTTCAAATATATTATAAAAAACGAGAAAATGTATATCAACGAGAAAATTATTTAGGCTTTGTTTGTATTAATTGATTTGTGTATCTGTTCATCAAAATAGAGGTTGGTTGCTGGTAGTATTATTGTTATCGCTTAGAGCTTTCTTTCTACGGATAGCCTTCTAATGGTAACGTAGGGTCTTCTGCTGGAATAATGGCTGGTAAAAAATCGGTTCTGCCATGTGGAAGACATGGGAAAACAACTACATTACTCTACCCAAGCTGGTTGTTGTTGTCGTGTCCAATGAAGAGCCTCAGATGTCTCCAGGCATCTCTATCACAGCAGTCGCAATGTCCTCTATATTGGGTGTATGTATACTGTATTGTTGCTGTTGTCGTGCCCAATGAAAAGCCTCAGATGTCCCCATGCATCTCTATCACAGCAATTGCAATGTCCTCTATCTTGGGTGTATGTATACTGTATTGTTGCGGCTGTCGTGTCCAATGTAGAGCCTCAGATGTCTCCACGCATCTCTATCATAGTAGTCGCAACGTCCTCCATCTTGGGTGTATGAACCGTACTGTTGTTGTTGTCGTATACAATGAAGAGCCTCAGATGTCTCCATGCATCTCTATCACAGCAGTCGCAATGTCCTCTATCTTGGGTGTATGTATACTGTATTGTTGCTGTTGTCGTGCCCAATGAAAAGCCTCAGTTGTCCCCATGCATCTCTATCACAGCAATTGCAATGTCCTCTATCTTGGGTGTATGTATACTGTATTGTTGCTGCTGTCGTGTCCAATGTAGAGCCTCAGATGTCTCCACGCATCTCTATCATAGTAGTCGCAACGTCCTCCATCTTGGGTGTATGAACTGTACTGTTGTTGTTGTCGTATACAATGAAGAGCCTCAGATGTCCCCATGCATCTCTATCACAGCAATTGCAATGTCCTCTATCTTGGGTGTATGTATACTGTATTGTTGCTGCTGTCGTGTCCAATGTAGAGCCTCAGATGTCTCCACGCATCTCTATCATAGTAGTCGCAACGTCCTCCATCTTGGGTGTATGAACTGTACTGTTGTTGTTGTCGTATACAATGAAGAGCCTCAGATGTCTCAATGCATCTCTATCACAGCAGTCGCAATGTCCTCTATCTTGGGTGTATGTATACTGTATTGTTGCTGTTGTCGTGCCCAATGAAAAGCCTCAGATGTCCCCATGCATCTCTATCACAGCAAATGCAATGTCCTCTATCTTGGGTGTATGTATACTGTATTGTTGCTGCTGTCGTGTCCAATGTAGAGCCTCAGATGTCTCCACGCATCTCTATCATAGTAGTCGCAACGTCCTCCATCTTGGGTGTATGAACTGTACTGTTGTTGTTGTCGTATACAATGAAGAGCCTCAGATGTCTCCATGCATCTCTATCACAGCAGTCGCAATGTCCTCTATCTTGGATGTATGTATACTGTATTGTTGCTGTTGTCGTGCCCAATGAAAAGCCTCAGTTGTCCCCATGCATCTCTATCACAGCAATTGCAATGTCCTCTATCTTGGGTGTATGTATACTGTATTGTTGCTGATGTCGTGTCCAATGTAGAGCCTCAGATGTCTCCACGCATCTCTATCATAATAGTCGCAACGTCCTCCATCTTGGGTGTATGAACTGTACTGTTGTTGTTGTCGTATACAATGAAGAGCCTCAGATGTTTCCATGCATCTCTATCACAGCAGTTTCAATGTTTTCTATCTTGGGTGTGTCAAGCTGCTGCTCCGAGTCCTTAATGATATACTAATGAGCAATTACTTTGATGATAATAAAGATTAATCTAAAAATAATTTTTGAAAAAAATAATAAAAAAGGTCAGGTGTTGGTATTGATTAAAAAAGGCACATCCTGACCACGAGCACGTGAGCTTTTTAGATAGCAGCGCGCCATCTAGTGGAACAGAAATAAACTAAACGTTGATTTAGCCTGTTACCTGATATTTGGCAAACCCATTTTCTTGATAAATCAAAGATGTAAATACCTTACCCCATGACTTATAATTTTAAAATGTCAATTAGAATAAAGTTCTAAGTTTCTTGTACACTTTTTATTTCTCTATCTTCGGGCTAATATGCCCTTCAAAAGGAGCAACTAGTGATATTACCGGGGTCATGTTCTTTTCACAAATTCAATTTCTCTAGCTTTATCCTATTTACTCCTGTTAAAGGGCATGTTATCCCCCGGTATTTATAGAAATAAAATTGTTAAAGATACATGGCTTTGAATGCTTTTGCTATTTCTTTTTTTTCATTATAATACCATTGTATAATTATACAAGGTCATTTTTTTAATTTTATTTTATTACTACAGAAGCACGAAGTCTATCAGACTATTGTTATATATTAGAATTATTTACATATATATATCTTTGATTATTTACACGATTAATTAGTGGCGATTTATAAATCTGTGTACAAACAGCTCAAACTTGCCAAAGTTTTCATAAGATTGAGTATTTACAGAAAGATGTTTTGGCATTTTGTCAAAGTAAGCAAGTACAATTTGGTTAGTCAGAGGGCAAGCCAACAAAAGATGCTCTGGTGTTTCAACATCTTAACAGGATTCACATGCTGGATCATTTATAACTCTCAAGTCAAAGAGAAAACTCAAAAAGGTTCCTTTGCCTGTGAAGAACAAAGTAGTGTATTTATGAGGAGTAATGAAGCTTGGTACATCTCTCAGAAAAAAACTCTTGAACGTTGTATTAGTTTGAGAAAAATAAAATATAAATTTTGTATTGATATATAATTTATTCAACTCATTTGAAAGGGGCTTATTTAGTGTTTGGTCTGTCAGAGAATTCTTCATATTGTATCTAATTAGTGATAATTCAAGGTAGTCGGTCAGCATAGGAGTTTTCGCTAGAATATGCACTTAATTAAAATTTGATACTGTATAGAATTTAACTTTGAACGCTTTGCTGCTTTGATAAAAGGGAACCAGATATTTGATGCATAGCTTAACAAAGACGTATCACCGCCTTGTATAAAATCCATCTGCGCCTCGCATCAATTCCCCAAGTACGTACGCATAATGAAAATAGCGCATTCTTAAATTTCATAGCCCTGTTAATTATATTGTTAACGCGTGGTTCAAAATAAATTTTATTCCTTTGTCTGTGGTTGCGAAAAATAACTCCCAAAATATTTATAGTTTTTGATGGCTGAATATTTATACCGTTAAAGTTTACAGGTAATTTTTGGTAATTGTATAGGTAGAGTATACCTATTTTATTTGGACTTATTGAGAGTTTTAGCTTCTCACACAAATTTTTAATATTATTCAGACATAATATAATTTTGAACTGAAGATCCTGGATGCTAGAGCCCCAAACACACAAATGAAACATCATCGGCAAAAGCTATGACTTTTGCGTTATTTTCACTAAAAGATGAAATGAAATCATTTAATCATTCCAAAGAATTGGAGAAATAATTTCACCTTGAGGGCATCCCTTGTTTACCATTTTTGTACATTTTGAGTTTAAGTATCTTAGCTCTACCTTTCGATCTTCGAGATATGAAATAACTATTTTAATTAGTGGCGCTAGTTTGCTTTGTCCAATTGTTGAACGATTGCAGGATGCCAAGCGTTGTCGAATGCTCCGCTGATATCCACAGAAACCAAGGCCGTAACATCTGTTTCCTTTCTTTGGAGACTTATTTTAGTTATTTTGTGTAGGGCAGAAATTGTTTCCCTCATAACTGATATACTCATTTAGGCTGCATATGCAACTTTAAAAATAAAACCAAAATATCTACATGATAATTCATTTAATTACAAGGTCACGGAGATTATATTCATAGATCAAATTTAGTCCATAAGTCTCTATGATGGGAGCTGCTGTCGTTGGTTGACTATCCACCACATGACAGTCAGACTTTACCCCCCAATCTTTTGACATTTTACAACAACAACAAAGCCTTTATTTAGGGCCTTTCGCCCTATAAAGGATTCGCCCGTTCACAAGGGATGGGGAGAACACTGTGTGGCCCTTTTCCGGGATATAATCCTGTGGAATCCAAATATCGCCACCGCTATATACCTATTCTTTGATATTTCATTAATTAGTGCCGGAAATGAAGGACAAAGTTGCCCCGTTTTATCATTTAGTTTTCGTCTTTCCTCAGACAGAGCAGCACAATAAAATAAGTAGTGCAACATCTCCATTGTTATTCCTGATCCACAGAAAGTACATTTCAAGTCTTCACCCCTCATTAAAATCAGATGGTGTTCTCTGAAAAAAATTGAAAGGGTTCTAAATTGCGAGATTAATCTGATGACAGGAAAAAAGGAGTTCACTTAAGAAATATTCTTCGGTGGTAAACGTTGTATATATGTCTCTAGTGGGAATATAACTTTGATTGGGTTATTCTTGTTAAGTTATTCTGTATTGTTTTCTCTATCGCAGTTCTCAATATTCCTGGGATCTCATTCCTTAGTGAATCAGGATCATTACAATAAGTAAGCCACGAGGATCCGTTATTATTGAGTAAATTGCTTAATTGTTTTATAAACCCGATGGGCGCACCTGTAGCACAGGATATTTGCCTCATTCTATTTAAACATATTCGAGGCAATCTATTTGTATCCATACTCAGTACCCTCAGCCAGTATTTCAAGGTCAATTTCAGAGCTGTTATTATTAATGAGACGCGGCCTGTTTCTGGTCTTATTATGTATCCTGGTGTATATCTAGGCAAATTCAAGAACCTACGAATAAATGTTTCTTGTATATGATCCAATAAATCTTTATGCTCTGTTGCCCAAATTGGAGCAGCATACATCAAAACAGCCAACACAATAGAATCAAACAGTTTCATTGCAGAGTTTAATGAGTTATTTTTTTATTTTGCTAATATTGTGTGGGGTTGTAGCATTTATTGCCGCAAGTGCTTTTCCTTTGAAAAAGTTTGTTTGTTGAGTGGTTTTAGTTGTATTGACCAGAGGGTATCCCAAGTAATTATATCTTCTTGTTACCATCAGAGGTTTACCATTCCAGTACCATCTATCTTCTTTTGAGGGTTTACCACCATTGCGTAATACCATAACCTTCGATTTGGACTCGTTCAGTGTCATATAGTTCTCATCAATATATTCTTTCAATATGTTAATCTTTTTTTGGAGGTTTATCCTCGACTCCCCTATAATAGCAATATCAACTGCATACATCAGCAGATGAACGTCACCAAATTCCGGCAGGTATACACTCGTCAGATCTGAGTTGTCATACATTTTAATCAGGTCCTTCATGAATAATATAAAAAGTAATGGCGATAGTGGCTCTCCTTGTAAAACGCCCGAATGTATCTTGTTATTTTCTGTAATTGATCCCCTCCATCTGACTGCCACAGTCGCCTGTTCGTTTAGTAGTAATTTCTAATTGCGTGTATAAATTGATAGCTTCGGCCCAGATTGGTTAATTTCTTCAAATGTAATGAGTGAGGAACTGTATCAAATGCTTTTCTCAAATCAACAAAAAAATACATACACTGCGTGACATTGAAAATGGAACACCAAGAAATAGTGGCCAGAAAGTGATGAAACTCGGCAGACAGAGAGAGACAGGGACGAACAATAAGTGATCTTTATTTCAAAATGATAGTCATAATACAGAGCGAGAACGGCGTCGGCTTAGTAGCAAGTAGGACCACCGCGGACGGCGATGCACGCAGCAACACGTTTAGGTAGAGAGTCAATCAGAGTACGGATGGCGTCCTGAGGGATGGCTCTCCATTCCCTCTCAACCATTTGCCACAGTTCGTCTTCTGAACGCGGCTGTGGCAAGGCATGCAAACGGCGTCCAATGATGTCCCAGACGTGCTCGATTGGTGAGAGATCAGGAGAGTACGGTGGCCAGGGAAGCATCTGTACATCTTGCAGAGCTTGTTGGCTAATGCGAGCAGTGTGCGGTCGGGCGTTATCCTGCTGATAAAGGGCATTGGGTACCCCCTGAAGGTAGGGGAGTGTCACCGGTCGCAGCACATCATCAACGTATCGTTGGGCCGTCATAGTGCCCTGAATACGAAGTAAAGGTGACCTGGAATCATACGCGATTGCGCCCCAAACCATGATTCCACGTTGTCGCACGGTGGGGCGTTCCACAATTGCTGCCGGATTGGACCTTTCTCCACGTCGACGCGTACACGGCGACTATCACTGGATAAGCAGAAACGCGACTCATCTGAGAACACGACCCTGTGCCATTCCGTCATCCACGTCGATCTAGCCCGGCACCATTCCAAACGTTGGCGCCTATTCGGTGGGGTCAATGGCAGTCTTCTTAGCGGACGGCATGAGTGCAAGCCATTAGCAACCAATCGACGGGAAATGGTTCTGGTCGAGATGGAATGATCTAGAATGTCTTGCACATGTTGCAGGATGGCGGTACAAGTGGCTTGTGGGGCCGCCACTGCTTGTCGAAGGAAACGCCGATCCACACGTGCTGACGTCACTCTGGTTGCACCGACATTCCTATAAATTGCCACATTTCCTTGTTCCAACCATCTTCTCCACAGTCGGTGCACCGTGGACGCACCAAGGTGTGTATCAGCTGCGATTTGACGTATGGAATAACCTGCCCTTTTCAGTCCGATCACCATGCCCCTCGTAAAAGCGTCTGTCTGCTTGAACTGCCTCCGTTTACGATGACCTGGCATTCTCTGTTATTACACGTGTTTTTTGACACAAGAACAAATTTTCTACAATGATTTTCCTTGAAGAAATAACGACACGAATACTGTCCTTTCTGCAAGTTCCTTCCCTTATATCTTGCTCCATGTGCGCACGAGAGCTGCGCATTTTACATCATTTGCATAACTCGGTTAGGCGCGTCTACCCTGAAATTTGCATAATTTTCTGGCCACTATTTCTTGGTGTTCCATTTTCAATGTCACGCAGTGTATAATTTTCCTCTCTTTTTCCTCAATGATAGTTGTATTAGAGTGGTCAGTGTGAATATCAGATCCACACACGATCGACCCCTTCGGAAACCCGCCTGATTTTCTGGAATGACGTTTCTTCTTTCTACCCATTCATTCAGTCTTGATCTTAGTATTTTCGTAAAAAGTTTCGATAAATTGCTTATCAGTGCTATACCACGATAATTTGAAGGGTTGTCTTTGTCATCGCTTTTAAAGATTGGATGTATGATCGATTTAGTTCATATTGTAGGATAGTGTCCCATTATCAGAGCTCTATTGTAAAATTGTTCTAATAAACCCATGTATGAGTCTGGGAGTACTTTTATTATTTCATTGGGGATGTGATCAGGTTCACTTGCCTTGTTACTTTTCAAATCTCAGATTGCCGTGCTTATCTCTTCAGAAGTTATCTCTGGATCAAGTATTGGATCACTCGGCGAAATCCTCACTTCTATATTACCAACTTCTCTTTTTTCTCAATACTCATTAATTCGCAATAAAAATCGTGTCATTCCTGTACAGTAATTTATCCTTGAATATTTGTTGCTCTTTTACCGTAAATAGCGCAATGGTCTTCCAAAAGGACTTTTAATCTCTTTATGTCTCAAAATTTCTTGTTTTTCCTGAATATGTTTCTTCCTTTTATCATCTAATAAACTGAGATATTTCTTTCAATGCAGAGCATAGCTTTCAAGGTCTTCCTTTCTGTTGGTTCTACGGTATTCCTTCAGACTTTCTTTTGTTAACTTTTCATTATGTAACAGTTTTTGTCAAACCATGGTTTAGATTCTCCGTGGACACCCTTAGTTAAGTACATTATTCCTGATGTTGACATTGCCTCAGTAATTCTTTGAGTGAAAGTATTTACGGAGCTATCGAGATTTGATATTTTTACTACTTGCAATTCCTTTAATTCCTGTTTAAATGTTTTAATTCCCCCAGCTGTCCATCTGAATCTCATATTCCCATATTCTTCTACCTTGGATTTATTTTCATAGGTGCTTTGGACTGTTATCTTCAGGGTAAGAGGAAGGTGATCTGAATACATCTGAGTTTCTATCCTGAAGTCTGATATTTTTTCCAATATTCCTTGTGAAACTATGCAATAATCAATAGTTGATGAGCCTCTCTCCGAAACATATGTAAAGTCTCCCTCTCTGTCTCCTGTTGATCGTCCGTTGATGATTGTCAGCGAATTGTCCTCGAGAAACTCGAGAAGTCCTTCAGCCAGTGGTGAAATTATTAGATCTCTTGCTTTTCTTTCGGAAACTAAAGAGAGTTGAAGATTTGTTGGATTATACAGTCCCCCGAGCCCTCCAGTTCTAATATTTAAATCCCCAATTAGAATTAGTTCTTTCCCGTCAGTTCGTTTGGAGGGAGATATACAAATATCAAGCAGGTGGTAGGTTTGTCGGTTCCTATGTTTTGTGATAAGAAAATCGATATCCAAATGTTATCCTTTTCTGTACTGTGCAACCTGTAATTGTAATGCACAAACAAACACAAATTTAATAAGACCACCGCTCTTGTACAGATTAAACTCAGGAAGGAAGTACAGATAGAGCTCCTATACTCCAGGCAGCATAGAACCCAACAACAGCCTCCAGGTCCGACGCCTGTACAGTGGCAAAATATTCCACCGTGCATATGCGAATTGCGTATCATTGAAAAGACGAGTGTGGAATCAACCGTTTTCTAATTTTCGCTGTCCTCATCCAATAAAAAATTAAATCGATAATTCCATTATTTTTTCGATGAAACTTTTATAATACCCAGTTCTCAACGAACCACGGAAAAATTAGGAGATTTTTTTGTCAACAATTGGAGCGGTTGAAGCCTCTAGCTGTCACTGTGGTAAGGAAACTCATAACTCGAGACACCTACTGCTGGGATGTCCACTCTAGCGCTAGACAACAGACAGTAAATAATGTTGTAGATCTAATTCAATTTGTAAATACTAGACAGAATTGTCACAGATATAACTATTTTCGTAAATATATATGAATATCTTTCTAACCTGAAAGGATCAGGTTCCTAATATATATTTTTGATTCTCCATTTTCATTATTATTAATTTTTTCTTGTATAATATGTTTATAACTGTTTCTGTTTAAAAATGTAAATCGACGCAATTATCTCTAACTGGGATATCGCGTTTTATGTGTTGAGATAAATAAATAAATAATGCACTTTTATTCGCAATTTATAATTTTATTTAAACTTTTTGCGTATTTCTGAACATATTTACAGATTAACCTAAACAAACCTAACTATCTAACCATGACATAGCTAAGGATTGTAAACATGGACACATTTCTCGCGACCTCCCAAAATCTACTTATATAATTGCCTTATTCTGTCTGTGTGAAGTTCACTGTCTGAAGTTCACGGATAGATTTTGGTCAGAATGGATAAAATAAAAAAAAGTGTCAAGGGATGGGAATCGAACACCTCTCTATAAAGGACAGTTTTCTTCACCAATACAGTAGAACCTCCATGAGAGGACACTCACGCTAGAGGACATCTCTCTATAAAGGACAGTTTTCTTCACCAATACAGTAGAACCTCCATGAGAGGACACTCACGCTAGAGTACATCTCTCTATAAAGGACAGTTTTCTTCACCAATACAGTAGAACCTCCATGAGAGGACACTCACGCTAGAGGACACCTCTCTATAAAGGACAGTTTTATTCACCAATACAGTAGAACCTCCATGAGAGGACACTCACGCTAGAGGACACCTCTCTATAAAGGACAGTTTTCTTCACCAATACAGTAGAACCTCCATGAGAGGACACTCACGCTAGAGGACACCTCTCTATAAAGGACAGTTTTCTTCACCAATACAGTAGAACCTACATGAGAGGACACTCACGCTAGAGGACACCTCTCTATAAAGGACAGTTTTCTTCACCAATACAGTAGAACCTCCATGAGAGGACACTCATGCTAGAGGACACCTCTCTATAAAGGACAGTTTTCTTCACCAATACAGTAGAACCTCCATGAGAGGACACTCACGCTAGAGGACACCTCTCTATAAAGGACAGTTTTCTTCACCAATACAGTAGAACCTCCATGAGAGGGCACTCACGCTAGAGGACATCTCTCTATATAAAAATGAATGTTTGTATGTTTGTCTGTTTGTTGGTTTGTATGTCCGGTATACAAATTCGCAGTAGTTCACTAAATCAAACCAAAATTTAAATACATAGGTAAAAAATAACGGGGAGGAACATAGGCTATTTTAAAATATATATAAATCATTTATTAAAACTATATATTCAAATTATTCTACTTAGCTCACGAGCAGCGCCCTCTAGAACACTCAGGCGTCCTGCCCGTTGGCTGCCGGCAGGTATATATTTTCATTTTTTGCTATAACTGATCTAATTCAGCGTTTAAAATAACTGCTCTTGCTATATTTGCTATGTTTTATTTTGCTATGTTTTATGTGTTTGAATAATATTATAATAAATTATCTCTATCAGAAGATAATGTTGCTATAAAGTTTAAAATAAGAATATAAACAATAGCAATGCGTTTCTTCATTCGTACAAAGTGCAAGCTTTTGGATCTTTTTAATCCTTCTACAGGCATTATAAAGATCCAAAATCTTGCACTTTGCACAAATAAATAAACTCATTGCTATTGTTTTATATACTTATTTTATACTTTATCATTACTTCATTCATTAGATCTCAAATGACAAAAGCTAGTTGGCAGTAGAAAAACTTATTTTGTGGGGACGAATTAATTTCTTTGCAGAAGACTAATTAGGAATTATAAAGTAACTAAATATGTATTCGCGAAAATAATTCTTTATGCAAATGAGAAAAATGTAATTTAATTTATGACTATTTGCCTTTTAAATGACTATTAGATTTACTTTTAAATCTTTGTTTACAAACTGTGTGTGGAGCTATGTTAATTAATATTCTGGTCAAATTTTTAATTTAATTAATCAGTGAATATTAAATTAGTTCTATATTAAAATATTTCAAGAATAAATTTTCAGAAAATATTTTGAAATTTATGTGTACATAAGCATATTATTTAAAATAATAGAAATTTACATAATAAAAGCGAAGTTGAAAATTTCCCAAATATTTTAATTTAGATTTTGTATTATATACCTCAAAGATAATTATTTAAAATCTTAAAAAATATATTTAACTATTTAAATGTTGAAAAGTTTGGTAAAAATGGGTTGGCTAAGCCATTTTTATTGCATAGAAAGCTTAACAATTTGAAGAAAAAAATCAATAAAATTAATTTTTTTAAATGCCAAAAGAATATCATGAAATGTCGATATTTAAAAAATATCGATATTTCTGGTTATATTAATCTGTGCTAATTGTATTTCTCTTCGTTGGTCACCTTATAAATATTCTTTTGGAATAATGTTCTGATACAATATTTTATATTTTCTTTTATAAACTCTAAATTAGAATACTAAGAATTTACAAAACGATCAAAAGATTTTTTAAAAACATTTGCAATGAGTTCTATTTATCATAAATTGTATTTAAAGTTTATATTATAATAAACAAACTTATTGCAAAAGGTTTTTGATCTTCTTTTGATCTTCTTTGTAAAGTGTTTCGCAATTTTCTAATATTTGATAAATACTTATAATCTCTAATGATATCAGAGAACCAATTACCTTTATGTTTCGCCTTTAACATAAAATCGTTGAGTGAATGTACGATCAAATCAATCACAGTAGAATATCGAAAAAATCCTCTGAAATTTAAATTACAATAAAACGCAGTATCCAATGATAGGTTTCTTATTCTATTGAATGCTCTCTCAAGCTTTCGGGTACTGTGTACCCATCTACAGGAGTATATAAACTAAAAATGAAGATTTAAGACCTAAATAATATGACAAATAAAAACATTGATACGCGAATGTTTCTTTCACAAATAAATCAACCTTCTATTTATTTATTACCAGTTGCAAATAAGACACGCTATATCCGATCTGGATAATTGCGAGTGAAACTATTCATAATAATTCATATTGTAGTAGAGTAGGTAACAGAATTGTCAAAAATAAAATAAACAATTGGGAAAAAGAGCATTAAATAAACTTATACATTAAACAAATAAGCAAAAACATAAGCAGATAGAAGAAATCGCAAGGTAGTTATTTACAATATGTTAAGCAATGATGGAAGTTGATTTAATGAAGTTATCTGTAATAATTAGTAATGTGGAGAGAGAAAGTTGATCAAGTTGAGCCATTTACAATGAGTTATATATATATAATAAACCTTCTACTGTCCTTACTGCGATGAAATAGAATTGGGAGGGCTTAGCTCATCAGTGGTGAACCCTCCCATCAGTTTCGCCAATTTAATCTATCAGACCGCTTTTTTAGAGCTCTAATACTGTATTTTGAATATACTGAAGTTTGATTTATTTGTGAAAAGAAACAATCGCCTCTTAATGTTTTCACTTGTCATATATAGATGGCACGTTATTGCTTTGTATTAATATAAATAATAGTTGAAAAAATTATATTCATTCCGTTTATATACTCCTGTAGAAGGGTTCACAGTACCCGAAAGCTTGAGATACCGTTTAATAAAATAAGAAACTTATATTCGGAGACTGCGTTTTATTGTAATTTAACAGTAGAAAATCTCATTAGAGTCCATAGCCCGAAAACATAGCTGAACCTGGTTTCTCTTGGAGGTGATCTCTTATTAGAGACTAAATTCAAAACATGACCTGCCCTGACATGACGGCTCTGATAAGGGTCCACCTTCAGAAAATATCAGATATAGCCATGTAAAATAGCAAATGAAAACATTCAAACGCGAATGTTTCTTTTATACATATACTAGACGAATGACCCGGCTTTGCCCGGGAATTCCCCCGAGTGCAATTTCCTTCATACTGAAAGAACACTACTAATAAATAGTATTAGAGTCATAGAATAGCAACACCGAAGTAATACATAGTTCAAATAGTTGCCAGATTTTCCACCCAACCTTCGAGGTACCCGCCCCAGCGTGTTAACTCTTATATATAGTGGTGCATCCTCTGTAGGTCTATTACACTCTTGGGTAAAAAGGGATAAGGATTGAAATTGCTTGAGAAGAGTGACCGTGATTGACCAAGCCTAGCCAGAAGCCTGTAATCTAATGTTTTCGGACCCCAGTCAAACATTCGTAGATGTTTTTCTGAAAAATAATTTAAAAAAAAACTAATATCAATATAAATCATAATAATCTGCAACTGTCCTTGAATATTCTAATTCTAGAGATTTTACCTTTCAAATATATACAAATATATACGTATATAGAAAGAATTATGAAAATAATATACCACTCAAACAACAACAAAAAAAAGAAGACTAAAATAGCATAAAAAAAAAATTTATGACAACACAGAAGAATACACAAAATTTGAAGTCTTATTTTCTGGAGCCAAAACATAAAGATTTCTTCCTGAGCCAACTCTAGAGCAGGCAACATACAATTGCCCATGCGAGAAACAGGGTTGCTCCAAGTCAATGCCAGCAATTTTGAGGGACTGACCTTGAGCCTTGTTAATCGACATGGCAAAAGAAACTCGAATGGGGAACTGCAATCTTTTAAAATGCAAAGGAGAATGTTTATCATCATGAATCAGAGGAATCCGGGGAATAAAAACCTCTTAATTTTGAAAACAACCAGTCAAAATGGTTGCCTATACCACATGAGGCCACAATCCTTTAACACAGAGACGGGTACCATTGCAAAGGCGGGGTGCATCAATATTTTGTCATCAAATATATACGTATATAGAAAGAATTATGAAAATAATATACCACTCAAACAACAACAACACAAAAGACTAAAATAGCATTAAAAAAAATTATTCATGACAACACAGAATAATACACAAAATTTGAAGTCTTATTTTCTGGAGCCAAAACAAAGATTTCTTCCTGAGCCAACTCTAGAGCAGGCAACATACAATTGCCCATGCGAGAAACAGGGTTGCTCCAAGTCAATGCCAGCAATTTTGAGGGACTGACCTTGGAGACGGGCTTGAGACTGTTGGGGATTCTCCAATGTGCGGCTACTTTGGCCTCTAGCAGCTCGGGCAGCCATGCGTCGTCTCTAATATTGTATTGGATCATTCTGCTTTTATATGCTGCACTGAAAGGGGAAATCTCAGAAAAATATTTGAGCAAACTATGGAAATAAGCTTTTAAGGACAGCAGAACTACATTTAAATATTTGCATCGAGCAATGCTCTTTCGCATATCTTCTTATTGTGCAACTGAAAGCTACTGATGTCGTGCGGATGGCTTTATAGACAATATTACAAAAATATGCAAATCACAAGAGTATTATATCGTAGAAATATCCTGGAATCAACACTTTCAACAACCTTTATTGAAAACACACGAGATAACCAAGTGTAAACAAAATTGTCTCTGTCTAAAAAAAAAAAAAACAGACGACCGGCGACATCAAAGAATTTCCATTTTCTCAAGTTCGTCCATGAGTGTATGTGACATCATAGGGGGACCCTAGTTATGGTATTTAAGAAATCGATGTCTTTGTGGGCAGTAGAATTAAGGACATTAGAAGAGCCAAGTGGTCCCAATATTTTTAATTTCATTAAAACTGCAGGAGATTTGTTTTATTTGAAAAATGACCTGCTTTATGGTTTCTTTTCGTATATATAGGTGCCGTGTCACTACTACCTTATGTTTATTCTTTAGGGACAATATTATTAAAATGGGAACATCTAAAGACGGTTCTTCTTGATCGTGCATTTGGGTATTGCTGATGGTTTACTGCCATCTATATATCAGAATTTTGCAAATTATCTGTTGATTTTAAAATTTGTTTCCTAAGTAAATCTATACCCTTTTATTGGAGTACACACATGAACAAAACTTAAGGAAATAGAAATTCTTTACACATACAATTATTGTATATATTCACACGGTAAAAATGTAAATTTAAAAAAAGCAACTGATGTTATTTTTAATAAAGTAATTGATAAAAAATGCGACGTTTTTATTGTTTTAAGGCTTTTTTATTCAAAACGTTTTCAATTCGAATATTTGGATAGCTCGATTTTTTTGGTCCTTTGGGCTTTGAATTATACATGTTCTACTGCATATGAAAAACAGTGTTAAATGATGTGAACGCTAAACCCTGACGTACTTCGTTTGTTTAATGTACGCATGCGCAGTTAACAGTGGTGCTAATCTCTATTTTTAGTTAAAATATCTTTAATACCTTTTCATCACTATTATAAGTTTTTAAATTTCGTTTTTTTAATCTCGTAGTCGCATGATATAAATTTTGTTGAAAAATTAATTAAACCTAGCTGAAATATTTCACATCAATTTATTAAGTTTTGTCTAACAAATATCAATATTTTTAGATTTCCTCTATTTTAATCCCCACAAACACTAATATATTAAATCTAAAATTTTTAAAATCCGTTGGAAAAGATTGGTGTTTGTTATTTTGAAGTTGATTTTTTTTTTTTGCACATGAAGATATTTTCGAATAGAAAATTATCAACTTAATTATTTTATAATTAATAATGACACTTGTACTTCAATATTTTTGAAGTGTATGATTCTTTAGAAAAAAAAAATTATACTGCCCTTACTGTAATGTTAATATAATTGGAGGGCCTGGCTTATCAGTGGTGAACCCTCCCACTGGTTTCTCCAGTTTAATCTAGCATTTTAGTAAACTGGCGAAACGGCTGGGAGGGTTCATCACTGATGAGTCAAGCCCTCCCATTATTTTATCATTACAGTAAGGGCAGTAGAAAATTGATTTATTAAAAAAAAAAAGAATCATACTTCTCAAAAATAGTTCAAATTTCTTGAAACAGATGGCGCGCTTATGCATCGTATTTTGCTGAGAGTTGAGGTGAAATATAAGAATTCGTTTTTAATCATCTTGATAAGGTGACATTTCTTCAGACCCAACACATGTATGGACAGAAGATATATTTTTTTTGTAAAAAAAAATATGCGTGTGCTTTGATGCTTCCATTTCTTAAATATAGATGGCACGTTATTGCTTTATATTAATTTATGCCTAACTGGCCTAGTCCTTATTGTTTGCGGAAGAGCATTGCTCGATGCAACTATTTGAATATAATTATACTGTCCTATAAGCTTATGTCCATAGTTTACTTGAATACCATTTCTGAGATTTCACCCCTCAGTGTAGTATATATTAGCAGAATCGTCCAATACAGTATTAGAGCTCTGAAGAAGCGGTCTGGTAGATTAGGTTTGGCTACACCACAGGGAGGGTTCACCACTAATAAGCCAAGCACTCCAAATATTTTTTCATCGCAGCAAGGACAGTATAAAAAAATCTGATTGTTTATCCCCAAAGCTGGTTGGAAAGGTTTCTCAATACAAAAACTAATATATTTCGAACGTCTGGTGAATATTTGCTATTCATTATCATCGTCTAATTGATGGTCAAATCTTATGTTAATGGTGTCATAGCTCAAACATTTCAATAAGGAATTCCAAAAACAAGAATCAGGTTCGAAGAAGAGTTGAGATTCCTGTCTGTTTATAACATTAAATGAAACGTATTGCAGACGCTCCATCAAATTGTTTCTGTAACATGTATTTATATAAAATATTTAATTATTCTTTGATTTTTCTTTATAATTAAGCAGTCGGCAATGAATAGGAGCTATAGACGATCCAGGGTGTTTATGTGGAGAGAGAAGGCAGGATTCCTGTCACCTGCTTATTGAGTGTCCAATCTTCCATAACTACAGAAATCGGGAAAACATTGAATACAAGGATCTTTTTATGTTTATAAATAGTAAGGACTTATATTTAAAATTTAGGAAATTTTATAAATATATCTATGATTTTCTCTCTTGGTTAAAAAAAACTTAATTGCTAACTATGTATATTACAATATAATATAATGCTGCTTGTGATTGTAAAACGAAATTTGAAAATTATATCGCATGTGTTTCTTTTGAACGAAAAAGCAAAGTTAATTTTCGTATTTGTATTTGTTTCATTGGTTATTTATCATTATTATTTTTTGGTTTCAATTGTTTCTGTGAAGTGATTCTCTGAATTTTGTGTTGTTCTTTGATTTTTCTTTATAATTAAGCAGTCGGCAATGAATAGGAGCTATAGACGATCCAGGGTGTTTATGTGGAGAGAGAAGGCAGGATTCCTGTCACCTGCTTATTGAGTGTCCAATCTTCCATAACTACAGAAATCGGGAAAACATTGAATACAAGGATCTTTTTATGTTTATAAATAGTAAGGACTTATATTTAAAATTTAGGAAATTTTATAAATATATCTATGATTTTCTCTCTGTGGGTATATCGCGTCTGATTTGTTAATAAATAAAAGAACACTGTACTTTTTTTGTAATTTTGAATAAGTTTGTTTTGTTTATATATTTTGATTAACCATGTTGTAATTAATTTAAATATTAAAACACAAAGTATTGTGACTATCCCTTATTTCTAAATAGGAAACGTTACAATTTTATTTAGAACTAAGACGTATATTGTTCAACTAGAAATCCTTCCAATAATTATCAACTTCAATCTCAAAATTTTCATTAACTACCTTAATAGAAAAAGAATATTTCAAACTTTCCTAGAATATCAACATTAAATATAATCGAAGTTGAAAAAAATAGATGAGAAAATTAGATAATAAAAAGACATATATTGAATTGAATAAAATATTTATTTACCAATATTTCTGTTAGATGAACGCCCACCTTTATCAAGGCATTACATTTTTGTATAAACAGACTAAGCGCCGCATAGCCAACCGAAATATTGGCAAATAAATATTTTATTCAATACATTACATGCCTTTTTATTATATAATGATTTAAATATGGATATCTCTATTTTCAGAAGATAAGAAAATGTTATATCTTTATCAATAAAATCAAATAGCTTTAAAAAATACAATGTTGAAAGTTTCCAATTTTGTTTTTGGTATTTTTTCCACTAAAATTTCAAATCGGCTAAATGGACTAGCTTAGAAGAAAGCAGATCTCAAAATAATCTCTGAAACCTTTAAAGAAAGATATTAAATAAATGGACAGACGGGAGTTTCTCTTCTTATTTTCGATTGAGGATTCTCTAAATGACTTGAAAGATCGTCTGTTTAACTTTTCACTTAATTTACGTATCCTCTTTGTATAATTTCGTTTGATAGTAATTTATTCTTAATTACACACACTTTATATAATTTGACATTATATATAAAATATTATATAGATTAATAAACATTTTATTGTCACATTTATAAATTAAACACTCAAATATTTGTTTATTGTTATATAAAGATTCATTTATGGATTACTTTATTTTCAGAAAAATGTACATATTTTTTACATAAGATGATATAATTTATGAAATATTATTTATAGTAAATAAAATATAATAAATTACTAAATACTGTAGGGGGTCTGTAGAAAGATGGTCTAAACCGTTGGTTTTCGACCACTACGACTCGTGATCGAATCCCGCATTAGGCACTTTTTCTAATTAAAAAAATAATGCTCCAATGGCCCCTGATTATTGCAAAATTCCAACCCCACAAGCGAGTGCAAGTAAACAAACGGGGCTCTGGTACATTTGTAAATGCAAAATCGAACTGCTATTAATATGTGTAGAGCATTTACAGTAAAAGCAGTCGCCAACTTATACCCACCATGATTATAATGGCCTGTACCACGTGTAATAGGGATGAGGAAAAATAGTATCTAAATTATTGCAAACATTGTGAATATATAATTTACCCACACACAGCTTTATTACGACCACCAGTCTTATACAGATTCACCACAGGAAGAAAGCATAGCTGGAACCTCTGTACTCCAGGCAGCGCAGAACCCAACAACAGCCTACAGGTCCGACGTATGCCCAATCGCCACACAGTGCATACATCAAGGTTAACGTATCACTGAACAGGCTAGTGTGGATTCAGCCGCGTTCTAGTCTTCGCCTCCCCTATCCAAATGAACCACGACATTCGGCAATTCTATTAATTTCCTCCGAACAGTGACTTGGGTCTTGTAAAATATATGTAAACCAAAAAGAAGACTTTGATCAAACATAATTGTATTCATCCAGTTATATATTTGTTAACTATCAGATTGAGACAAGGATAAATCACCCAAGAGTTACCCCTCTCTGTTTCTCCAAGCAAATGCAACCTTGTAAAATAATAAAGAAGAGAATATAACAATATATATGCATGAGAGAAAAAAAAATATGTGAATTTAAAATGATAGATATAAGGTGTTTATGTTTGCGCGCTGAAAAGAGTTGAATTTGTCAAAAAAAAATTATCTTTTATCGTGTCTAAGATTTAAGGCAAATATTATGTAGAAAAAAAAACGACAATCTTCAACACAATATCTATATATACCCCTACAGAAAGTAAAAAAGAAAAAATCATCTATGTATATATCACTGAATTGAATTTATTTTCCAAATTGGATTAATACTTTTAAAATCAAAAGAAATTTATAATTCAAAAATAAATTTGATTTAAAATATAGCCTGAAGATAGAAAAGATTCTTATATGGACTCTAAATAATTGACTAAAGTAGATTCAACTTTATGTCCAAGCACAAATATTGGAAATAGATTTCTGAGAGAATTGAAAAAAAAAAAAAGATTTTAAAATAGTTGTCGAACTCGTTTATATTTATAAGTATTTATTATGTAAAAATATCTATACAAATAACTTCTTAATGATATATTCCATTGATTTATTTCAATTTAAAGCGCTATGTATCCCTAGGAAAACTTGCGCTGACATACATTTAGACCGTAAAGAATAGTCATTCTATATACAGTTACGAGCGTCATGCGTTCTTAATTCTTCATTTTTCATCTCTGTCACCGTTTGCTTTTTTTTTTTTGGAATGGCGCTCTCCTATTGGTTGGCTACGATCACGCCACATTTGCCCCCCCCCCCCCCCCCCCCCCCCATCATGCCCCCCACTCGCTTTTACGTTTTTGTAACTATTGTGTTGGAGCGGGTCGCTACTTAAATAAATACATATATTAGTTAATAACTAAATGGAATCCTCTCTTTCATTTTTCCAGTAAGAGA
This sequence comes from Cordylochernes scorpioides, assembly GCA_030710605.1. Lineage (NCBI taxonomy): Eukaryota > Metazoa > Arthropoda > Arachnida > Pseudoscorpiones > Chernetidae > Cordylochernes > Cordylochernes scorpioides. The sequence goes on along the minus strand of CP092884.1, from coordinate 23,859,417 downwards.
CGCCTACGGAAGCCAACAGTACATAGACAGATGAAGCACATAGGCTATAGTTATTAACTAATATATGCATTTATTTAAGGCGCCAATTTATAATTGTAACAAATAGTATTTGAATCAAAACATTCAATCGGGTAAAACACGGGCGTTGCCCGGGTCATTCGGCTAGTATGATATTAACAAGGAGAAAGAGAGAGAGAATAAAGCCACATGGTCATCAAATATTTACATTAAAAATGTTCAATTATCATAATTATTAAAAGAGAGAGAAAAATTATGTAAGAGTTTAAACATTCTGAGGACAAATTAAATTTTAACTAGAACAGAGAAGTGTGCACAAAAGAACGAAATTTCTAGCGATATCTACAATCAACATAATATAAATTAAGAAAAAAAGGGCATCTCCTTATCGGGCAACTGAAAGTTGCTGAAGGCTTAAGCCCAATATCAAAATAAATATCAACTATTCGTTGATTTTTATTTATTCCAGAATTGGCCGAAAACCCATTCTTGATTAATAAAGAAAAGCTAACCACTTACGCGTTACGGGCTGTTGGCCCTCGTCAGCGTGGTGCAAGCTTTACCTCAACGACCAAAAAATTGGTCATTCAGGCATTCTGAAAAATCATGAAACAGGTAGTCAAGGCCGGAATTTCTCGCGCTAAAGAGCGAGAAATCATAAAAGAGCAAATTAATGAAATGCTCAGAGACGGCATAATTAGAACATCCTCGAGTCTATGGTCCCTCCCCGTAATATTGGTCAAGAAGCGAGATGGTAAATACAGATTCTGCGTTAACTACAGAAAATTGAATGATGTAACAGTGAAGGATGTTTACCTAATTCCCAGAATTGATGAAGTATTGGACACACTTCAAGGATCCAAATACTTTTCAGCAATTGACCTCAAATCAGGATATTGGCAAGTAGAGGTTGAGGAGAAAGATAAGAAAAATACAGCTTTCACTACAGCACGTGGCCTATATGAGTTCAACGTAATACCCTTCGGACTTAACAATGCCCCTGCTACACTCGAGAGGAACATGGAAAATATGTGCTTGGTAATCTTAGATGGTAAATTTGCTTATGTTATCTAGATGACGTAATCATATATAGCTCGGATTTTTCAACACATTTCAAAAGAATAGAAGCTGTTTTAAGATGTTTTCGCGAGGCTAATTTAAAATTGAACAACAAAAAATGCCAATTTCTTTCGAAGAACTGGAGATTATTGGCCATATAACTAGTCAACATGGTATAAAACCAGCGGAGCATAATATCAAGGCTATTAGAGATTTTCCTCGGCCCAAAAAGATAAAAGAAGTTCAATTATTTTTAAGAATGTGCTCATATTATAGAAAGTTTATCAAAGATTTTTCGAAAATTGCTGATCCATTAACCAGTCTTATAAAAAAGAATGTACCTTTTACCTTGACAGAAAATCAAGAAAAAGCATTTCAAACCCTTAAAGTAGCATTGATAAATCCCCCAATATCAGGGCACTTTGATCCGAATGCAACTACTTACATTCATACTGATGCATCTAACATAGGCCTGGGTGCAACATTAGTCCAAAAGTTCGGCGATACGTTTATTATCGTATATTACTTTATTATCTAAAAATACCAATATTATTCGTCATATTATTATTAACCGTTATGTATAATGTCTTTGTATTATGTGTAAAGTAATTGTATTATGTATTATTATGTATTAGCCGTAATAATATTATTCGCCAAGTAATAAGAAAAACGTTTTAGGAAATGGTGCTTACGAACTTTTTAGGACAACCTTATATAATGAATGACTGAATCTTACTAATAGTATTTTATCAAACAATGAACATGATGTTTCTTGAAGGAATAATTACATATAAATATTTGCGTCAAGCAATGTGTGTTTGATCTTCCTCAAACAAAGGATACAATGGCATTTAGACATAAATTAATTATAAAAACAAGCGGTCTGGTAGATTAAATTGGCAAAACCGCTGGGAAGGTTCACCAGTGATGAGCCAAGCCCTTTCAATATATTTTTCATCGCAGTAAGGACAGTAAAAGTTTTATTTATTAGTGAAAATAAATATTCGCGTCTTAATGTCTTCATTCGTTTTATATAGATGACGCTTTATTGCATTGTATTGAATGCACATATGTAAAAACTTTAGGAAGTAGAAAGTCTGATGTCGCCGGTTGATTGCTTTTTTAAGGAGACAGAGTCAATTTTATTCGCACTTGGTTAGCTTGTGTGTCTTTAAAGGAAATCACTGTATATAAAATATTTTTCATAGTTATTATCTATATTCCAATATACACGCTAATAGGTACAACTTCCTTAAGTTTTCCCCATATGTGTATATTATCAAATATAATATCTATACATTTTCATAGCTTACGCACTATCTATATGTAAGAAATGGAACTATGAATCACGAATGTGTTGGTTTTTACAAATGAATTTGCGATGAAAAATAGTGAGGGGGCTTTACTCATCAGTGTTGAATATAAGTAAGAGAGTATATTTATAAATACATACTTGAATCTATAACTTGTAACCTATGCAAAATGTGTAGATATTATATTTGATAATATATATATATGGGAAAACTAAAGTAAATTGTACCTTTTAGGATTTTTATCGGAATTCTGATAATAACTATGAAAGATATTTGATTTACAGTGAACTTTTTGGAAGGCACGCAAGCTAACCAAGTGTGAAAATAATTGACTCTGTCTCCTTAAAAAAACAGTCAACTGGAGACATCAGACTTTCTACTTCCTTAAATTTTTACATATGTGTATTTAATACAATGCAATAACGCGTCATCTATATAAAACAAATGAAGACGTTAAGACGCGAATGTCTCTTTTCTCAAATAAATCAAACTTCTACTGTCCTTACTGCGATGAAAATATTGAGAGGGCTTGGCTCATCACTGATGAATCCTCCAGCGGTTTCGCCAATTTAATCTACCAGACTGCTTCTCAGAGCTCTAATACTACTACTAATAATTATCGCATAATGATCCAATACAGTATTATAGCTCTGAAGAAGCGGTCTGGTAGATTAAATTGGCGAAACCGCTGGGAGGATTCACCACTAATGAGCCAAGCCCTCCCAATATTTATTTCATCGCAGTAAGGACAGTAGAAGTTTGATTTATTTGTGAAAAGAAACATTCGCATCTTAATGTCTTCATTCGTTATTTACGTGTATTTAACAACTGGTGTTAGAAATTCTAACTGAAATAGGCTCATATTATAATTACAAAAAAATAACGAGACACTCAGTTCTATATAGGTAGTTAGCTAAAAATCCAAGTTACTAAATATTAAAGAAAAAAGCTGCCTGCCTCTGGCACGCCATAGCCTCATTTAGCAACGCTACTGGGAAAATTATAATTGCCATATTCCTTATTCTAACCTTGGAACAGATTTAAAGAGAAATATTTATATATGAAATCATAGTCATGTTTAATAAAATTGAAAGAGGAATAGAATTCACAGTTGAAATAAAAAGAGGAGGATTTTTTTTTTATCATTCTTAGATGTAGGACTAACTCACAATGTAGATGGTTCTATTATAACCACTGTTTTCAGTAAACCAACAGACTGTGGGATACATCTAAATTTTAAATTAAATAATCCTATAATACATAAAATACATGTGATAAAATTTCTTGTACAATGGGCCAAAGAGGTAACTAAAAAACAAGAAAAATATTTATATATGAAATAAATCCATATATTAATGTGAAAAAAATAGTACAAAAGTGAAATTGTACTGGGATCAAGTGGACAAATTAAGAATAAGGCATCTCCTGATTGTACAATTAAAGGTTTCTGATGGCTTGCGCCATCTATCGGAATAAATATTACGATATACAAAAAAAATAATAATAAATCAAGAAAATGGGTTGATCAAATATCAGGGAACAGGCTAAATCAACGTTTAGTTGATATCTGTTCCACTAGATGGCGGTTTGTCATCTAATAAGCTCATGTGTTCATGGTCAGGATATGCTTTCTTTTGATTTTTTTATTATAATATTTATTATATATCAATTAAATATAAGGCGATAACTGCCATCAATATAAGAAATGGAAGCATTAAAGCACGATTGTTTCTTTTAAATATAAATAAAATTCTACTGTCCTTACCGCGATAAAATATTGGAGGGGCTTGGCTCATCAGTGGTGAACTCTCCAAGCAGTTTCACCAATTTAATTTACCAGAACGCTTCTTTAGAGCTCTACTACTGTATTAGACGATTTTGCTTATATATGCTACACTGAAAGGTGGAATATTAGAAACGGTATTTAAGCAAACTATGTACATAAGCTTTTAGGACAGTAAATAAAATACAAAGGGCAAGCATTCTCACATAATATATAAAACAGATGAAAAATAAAATTCCATAGAAAAAACTTGAAGGTATTTGTACCTTTTATCATGCATATATTTCAAAATTTTATCAATATATTTAATTCATAAATACATATTTTTTAAAGAAGAACGTGTTCGAAATTACTTGTATGGGAAATCCCCCTTTATATAAGCAAAAAGGAAGCAGTTTGCGCTTAAAATATTGTAACATGGTATTTATTAATTTTATTATTTTTTATTAACAGAGTGGTCATTTTTATGTTCATATCTGGCGACTCTGTAAATTTTCCCTCGTGGCTTATCTTTTGTTTACCTTTCTTAGTTTGTCCTTCCCTGAAATAAATTGCTGTCCCCTCCTGAACTTTTTGTCTTCCCTAATTTTCCACGTGGCATTTTTGGTGGAGATGCTGGGTAAGTTAGGGAAGACAAACTGAAGATCGCCGAGAAGACCTTGAAGCCATGGGTGCTGTGATCTACATTTTCGGAGACTGACTCCAGGATTCCACCGCCGTGCTAAAGCCAAGACTTCCCTCGAAGATGACGATGTCCTTATAGACGATACGACGACAAAGCCGCTCTTCACGCCGCAAGAAAAAGGACGCAAAGGTACTAGGGACAAAGTTCCTAGACTTCGATGGAATCCTTGACAGAAGCACGTCAAATCCACGTCAGTATCTACAATAATTGCTAGCTGTGGGTCACAGCTCCCATAGGGAAGAAGCTATGTAACATGGTATTTATTAATTTTATTATTTTTTATTAACAGAGTGGTCATTTTTATGTTCATATCTGGCGACTCTGTAAATTTTCCCTCGTGGCTTATCTTTTGTTTACCTTTCTTAGTTTGTCCTTCCCTGAAATAAATTGCTGTCCCCTCCTGAACTTTTTGTCTTCCCTAATTTTCCACGTGGCAATATGAAACATCCTTTTGTCCATATAAGTGTAATTTTTAATTATAAACATCTTTTAAAAGTTTAAACACACAATACTTTTATTAACAACTATATACAAGGTGGTATCAATAAATAAGGTGAATTATAATTTATTTAAAAAAAAAGAACGATATTAAAAATTAGGACTTGATTTATTCAAAATAATCACCTTGGCTTTCTATATACATCGTCTCCATCGTTCTGGCAACTTGTAGATACCCTCTTTATAAGCACTCTTAGGAAGCGTGTGAAAAAAATCTTGCACCACTTTCTGGATATCTTCACCCGAGTCAAATCGCTTTCCCTTTAACTCCTTCTTTGTAGTCCAAAAAGGAAATAGTCAGAGGGCGCTAGGTCTGGACTATATGCAGGATGTTCTAAAACTTCAAAACCTAATTTAATGATTGTAGATACAGTTTTACATGATGTATGCGGCCTTGCATTATCATGAAGGAAGAGAACACCTTTACTAAGCTTCCCTCTTCTTTTGTTTCTTATACGGGGCTATAGCTTATTTACAAGAATGTCCCAATTAAGGTCGCTGTTCATACGTTGCCTTGAGGATAAAAAATCAAGACAGATTGGTCCATCAACATAACAAAAAATTGTTAACAAAACCTTACCGGCCGAACGATGAGACCTGAGGAACATGTAATTCGTCCATTTTTGAACTCGTTAACTCATTTATAAATGTTTTATTTTGACAAACAAGACTCACCATAGATATTTTTCATTCATTGGCATATTTGAGATGTTTGAATACCTTCTGCATTCAAGAAACGAATAACTGCACGTTGTTTAAGCGTGGTGCAATACTTCAAGGGAGCTTCCATTTTAGTTTATTTATAAGTCTCGCGCCGCGCGTGGGAAAAAAGAACAGAACACCTTAAATAGTCCCTCGATGTTATATTTTAATATTCTGTGGTTTAAATTATTTTTGCTTTTTTAATTTTTAAGAAATAAGATAATTCACCTTATTTATTGACCCCCCTTTGTATAATTGTTTATTATTTATATACAGCAGGTTCGAGAGAGCATATTAAAAGAAATAAAGAGATATTGTGCGTGTTTGTATATATATATATAACTATGAAAATTCGAAACTATTATAGACGCGTATGATTCTTTTAAAATTTAAACAATTTCTACTGTCCTTACTGCAATGGAAAAATCAATGGAAGGGCCTGGCTGTATAGTGGTAAACCCTCTCAGCGGTTTCGCCAGTTTAATCTACCATACTGCTGTTATATTGCTTTTTCCGATCTTATTTTTATAGTGATACTGATGCTAGACTCTTGGAATGGGTATTTTAGATTAACTATGGACATAAGCATTGAGGATAGTAGAATTACATGCAATTATCAATATATAATATGCTTCGAGCAATCGCTCTTCCTCAAACATCAATTAATCAATCCATTAATTTTCCATTGCAGTAAGATCAGTAGAAATTGTTTAATTTTTAAAAGAATCATACGCGTCTATGAAATTTTCGAATTTTCATAACAGATGTCGCGCTAATGTATCATAAAATAACTAAATAATATATAGAGAAAAGAAATACGACAAACACCATTTGTTAGAAAAAAATCCCAAGTGCCACTATAAACATTATATGAACAAATAGTATAAAACTTTCCAAACGACCTAAAAAGTTTTGCAAAAGAAACTGTCAATCTGTAAACAATGGGAAACAAATGCACGAGAGTTAGCTCAATTTAATTCGGGGCGCTCAGAAAGAATTTTCTCGAGGTATCTTCTTCTGCCATAAATCACCCGAGTAAATTTGTTTTCTTCGTCCTTCTCTCGAACTTCACTAAACTATCTTCTGCACTGAATATATCACCAAATTTTAAAGTATCAAACATGTTTATGTACATTATAAACAATTTTATTTTTGATATTTTCTCACAATGAGTTTCTTTTTATTTTAAAATACTAACTTTCAAGCGATAATCGCTCTTCAACGGGATTATTAAAAAATATCGTTGTAAGATATAGTCGATTTTTTATTAAGCCCGTTGAAAAGCGATTATCGCTTTAAAGCGAGCATTTTAAAATAAAAAGAAAATCATTGTGAGAAAATGTTTTGTAATTTTAAACGTTTTTCACAATTTTATCATGAATAGAATATTATTATTATGCATTAGCGCGCCATCTGTTATGGAAACTTTGAACTATTTTTGACACGTATGATTATTTTCAATGATCCATATTAATATTTTGTTTTAAAATAATTTACTTTCAATTTGCGGAAGAGCAATGCTCGAAGCATATTATATATTTATATTTGTATGTATTTCTACTATCCTCAAAGCTTATGTTTATAGTTAGCTTAAAATACCCATTCCAAGAGTATAGAATCAGTATCAGTATAAAATGAAAATTGAAAAATACAATATTACAGCGGTATGGTAGAATAAACTGTCGAAACCGCTGGGAGGGTTCACCAACTAATGAGCCAGGCCCTTCCATTATATTATCATTGCAGTAAGGGCAGTAGAAAATTGATTTATTCTTAAAAGAATCATACGCGTCTAAAATAGTTTCGAATTTTCAATACTCTATTATATTCATTAATTATACTATTAGAGTGATAAAATATAATTTTATATTATGTAATATACCTTATAATAATATTATAATCTACTCTGTTTAATTAATTTATTTTTGATTGTTTGGATTTGGCAGCACTGTAATTATTGTTGTTGTTATGAATCTATTGAAAAAGTGTATGTTTGACATTAGAAAGATATATAATTAAAATATGTTAATTAATTTAATAAAGCATATTTATTTATTTAATCGAAGAGGAACATCACAAAAATGGCGCAGCCGACAGGATCGATCATCCTGCATTTTAAGAATAAAAAGTTAATTGGCTATAGCTTTAACCCTGATGCTAATGTTCTATCTATCCCTAAAGAATTTCAATTGGCCATTTATCACGAGCTCGTGTTTAAATGTGGAAAGAATCTAACTTATTACTATTTAGAAAAAGGGGGGGGGGGGGGGGATTCTAATAGATTTGTTGAAGTTCCATCAAAAATAATTGGAACTTACCTGGAACAACCTTATCTGCATCGACATCCCAGGAGGGATGAAGTCGCTTGAAGTCGGGGAAGTTGTAATATACCTTTAATAATATTATAATCTACTCCGTTTAATTAATTTATTTTTGATTGTTTGGATTTGGCAGCACTGTAATTATTGTTGTTGTTATGAATCTATTAAAAAGGTGTATGTTTGACATTAGAAAGATATATAATTAAAATTTGTTTATTAATTTAATAAAGCATATTTATTTATTTAATCGAAGAGGAACATCACATATTAAAATATTGAACATTTATAGGAATATCTTATGAATTTATAATTTTATATTCATATATCGAAACAGTCAATTATTACTGTATAAAGTTCATCTTTATATTGTACATAGAAGTATTTGCCCGTTGTAGAGCAGAAATTATACTCGAAAGTTATCAAAATCAAAATTAAAAGAAACTCTTTACCTTAATATTATTTCAAAATCTTTAGAAATTTCCTCTTCATTGATGCTATTTTATTCGCAAATGGCATAGCATTGTTGCCTAAGAGGATTCTATCTAGATTACAAAACATTTTAATATTCTGGTACTTAGTTTCTTTATAAAATACCTCAAATATAAATAATAATAAACAACTATTAACAAGGATACGTTTCTTGCCTTATTTATATTTTCCCTCAAGCTTTCGGGTATTATGAACCCTTCGACAGAAGTATAAAAAAACTCAGTATTAATTATATTACCTCAAAATACAAACAATGTATAAACTTTATAAATAGGTATTATACACAATTTAGAAATATCTAAAATAATACAATATATGAATAATACTAAATATATAACGTACCACGCTGATGAGGGCCAACAGCCCGAAATATGTATGTGGTTATCTTTTCTTGATTAATCAAGAATGGGATTTTGGCTAATTCTGGAATAATTAAAAATCAGCGAGTATAGTTGATATATATTTCGTTAGATGGCGCAAGCCATCAGCAACTCTTAGTTGCACGATAAGGAGATGCCTTTTTCCTAAATATTAATAATGTGATGCATTAGCACGCATCTGTTATAAGAAATTTGAACTATTTTTGACACGTATGATTCTTTTAAAATGAATCAATTTTCTACTGCCCTAACTGTAAAAAATAAATAGTTGAAATTTAATATAAATATCGGTTGAAGATTAGGATTCATATACTCCTGTAGAAGGGTTTGTAATACCCGAAAGCTTGAGATAATATAAAGTTAAAAACTTATTCTCGAAAACTGTGTTTTATTATTATTTATATTTCAGAAGATTTTATCTCTTGAATCTTGAATATATTCCAATATATTCATGGTATATTAATGTGAAAAAAACAACAATTAACTCTTTCTCTCTCTATAAATAATGATACTGATTCTTTTATCATATTGTCACGTGGAAAATTAGGGAAAACTAACTTGACTAACTTCGAATGGGACAGCAATGTTATTTAGGGCAAGAACAAACTATGAATGATAAAAAAAAGATAAGGAATGAGGGAAGTTTACATAGTAGCAAAATATAAACATAAAAAATGATACTCTGTTAATAAAATAATAAATACTTTTCTACAATATTGTAAATTTATGTTTTACATATATGTAGATAATTGATAATTTAAAGGCTTTCACTCACCTACCACTATGATTATAATGGACAAACAACAATTCTGTCCTTCCAGGGAACAGCAATCTTTAATTTCCAGACTTAAGTCTTGTTATCTACGGACAATGAACTTCCAGAATGGTTGAAAGGTTTTCCCACTATGTACTAAGTGTAACCCTTGAGATGTAACCCAAATCATATCATCGAGAAAACTCAACCACCTACGCGTTTTGGGCTGTTGGTCCTCGTCACCGTGGTGTAGACTGTACCTCTACGACCAAATATTTGGTTATATTGCGTAATTACGCTGTTCATATGAAAATTAATTTTGAAAAGATAAAAATAATAAATATATCTTGTAATACATTCCAATATATACCTTTTTATATTTTTAAATATATACTTATGTCTCCCCATATGTGATTTAACTATAGTATAATAACCAAAACTGTAAAAACAAAATTCAAATGGTCAGTTTGGCCATCATGTAATACCAAAACGACATAAAAAATTCGATTGAGTGACAGCCGGCGCCAGACAGGAAGAACGTCCGAAAAACATGTCAGGTGTGCCCCCTCTCTTTCACTTCAGGATAGGAACAACAAGTGTGAGGTTTCAGTTGGGAGGACACCAACAATGGACCCACCATAAAGTCCCAAATGACAGCCATCTTCCAGGTCGTAAACCTGATAAGTTCACCCTGGACCTAATTAATTGTAGACCCTGGGACTTTCCTTTCTTCGTGGCGAGATTTGTGGCTCAAATCCCGTTAGAAAGGGATCGCTTCTTTAACAGGATTATAGGCTTAAATCCGCTGTCATGAATGATGGTGTTGTCCTTTTTTTAAATACAAATACCTCCTGGGCTGGTATGCTTTCCATAAATATAGGTTTCCAGCCACAAAAGAAAATCAAATTTTCCAGGTAAAATGGATATTCCTATTCAAATTTTGAGTGTTAAACAGTTAATCTCCCATATGGTTTGATTTTAGACGTCTAACCATATGTGAGAACAACAATCATATTTTAAACAAAGCGATTGTTGGACAAACTTCGGAGGAGGAAGAAGAAAATAGGTGAAGTTTGGTAAAAGTGATGATACTTCTTTCTTTAAAGGCATTCAACATAACATGAAATTTCAAAATTTAGTGGCAGCTGTTAGGCTATAACACAATAGGAAAATTTACACAAACCTCACCTAGATCTGACCTCAACCTGACCTAATTTGTCTCTATCCTGAAGAAGTCCTAACCTGTCCCTATCCTTTTTATCCCTAATAGACGTGGTAAAGGCCATGATAAACATGGTAGGTGGAAGTTGGCGACTACTTTTACTTTAAGTGCACTACATGTCTACACACGTAAAAACCATTTTTTTTTTGGCACTTATAAATGTGCCAGATCCCCGTTTGGTTACTTGCACTCGCTAGTGTGGTTGGACTTTTGTAAGACTCTGGAAACATTGGAGCATTTTTCTAAATAGAAAAAGTGCCCAATTCGGGATTCGATCCCGTGTCGTAGCGGTCGAAACCCTAAGGTTTAGATACCGTTCCACCGACTCCCTTCGGTATCCCTATTCTAACAAGATATAACCTGTTCTTATTCTAACAAGACCTATCATAGGTTCATAGACCTAAAGGTAATACAATGTAGGACAATACAAGCGTAAATAATTTACAATAATACATATCTATATATATATATACTAGCGGATGTACCCGGCTTCGCCCAGGTTTTACTCAAGGGAATGTTTGTAGTCTAGTAATAAGAAAATATACGTACACCTAAACACTATCAGAGAAAAGAGAAACCGCGGAAGGTGAACAGAAAAATGCTTACAATGGATGTATATGTTTACGATATCAAGTTAAATAAAAACGAAGGTAAAATTTGCATATGTTGGTCACTATAAATTTGTATATTTGTTAGGCGAAATTAGAAACATGATAAAACAATTGGGTATTTAAAAACAAATGTAGAAATAAAAGTTGAAATATAATAAACAATGTTAAAGGTTAGTTAATTATTAATTAAGATTGTGTGTGAATATATGAGAAAGATGTAATATCGTTGTTGTTTTCTTGGCCGACTGTTTTGCATATGGTGTTATCTTAAAATTGCTTGTATTGAATATTTTTTAGATTGAGATTATTAGCTAGTATGTAAAAAAATACCTCTGTTGAAATTTAATTTTGTATTTATATATAAATAAAATTAACTCTGTTGTTTTTTTTTTGTATTTAATCGATAACAGCGAAGTTACGCATGTTAATGTTAGGAAATATATTTTGATGTTAAGCAAAACCTGCTCCATCTCGTTTTACATAAATGTTGAAAATTTGGTTGAAATTGATGCATTGTAACGAAAGTTTTTAGTGATGTCCACTTATGAAATTTCCATTTTATTAATATAGATAATTGAATGTCTGTCTGTCTGTACTCTATAGATTCAAAAACCATACATCCAATCGCCGTGGAATTTTGGGATATTATTAGGTATATCCCCCGGAAGGTTTTTGAAAAATAATTTCTTGAATATCTTGAATATCTTTAGAGTTATTTGCAGATTTGTAGATTTAACTCGCAAGCAGCGCCCTCTAGCGGGGGATAACAAGTTTTTTATCTATAAATTTTATTATCACTAAGTTTATTATCTTAAATATTATTTATCAAAAGTAAGATTTTCTACCTATTAATTGCGCACAAGTCAAAGTTAGTTTTATCATTTATCTACAACATATATATTGGGAGAATAGATAAAATGATGATTTTGTAATGTAGAAAATTGGGAAAGACAAAATTCAGGATGACACGGCAATTTATTTGAGACAAGAATAATGATACAATTCCAAGGCAGGATACTATTCCTTTAACTTCCAATTACCGAGGGAACCAATTAATATTGATTTTATTCAACTTATCGAATAGTTTTCAAGGGACCGGGAAAAAATGTTCACTTTATCGAGAGATTCAAATTTACGAGTTTCAAATTATCAAAATATATCTTTTTTTTATATAAGTTTATAGAGAATTGTTTTAACAAATGTTCGTTAGACAAACCTTTACTCGGGTAAAACCCGGGCGAAGCCGGGTACGTCCGCTAGTATATATATAAAATTAATGAACATGGAGAAATATGAGATTGAAAGAAGAAAAATAAAAAAGTTGGGTAGAAATACCCTACCAGTATAATGATATATAATTTAATTTTCTACGTAAAATTGCCATGGACAGTCAAAGCATTTCCTTTTAGTGTTACCTGTAATTTTAATCTATTTTATAATACAAAGGGGAATCAATAAATAATGTGAATTATCTTATTTCTTAAAAATTAAAAAAGCAAAAATAATTTAAACCACAGAATATTAAAATATAACATCGAGAGACTATTTAAGTCATTCTGTTCTTTTTTCCCACGCCCGGCGTGAGACTTATAAATAAACTAAAATGAAAGCTCCCTTGAAGGATTGCACCACGCTTGAACAACGTGCAGTTATTCGTTTTTTGAATGCAGAAGGTATTCAAACATCTCAAATATGCCAATGAATGAAAAATATCTATGGTGAGTCTTGTTTGTCAAAAAAAAAAAACATTTATAAATGAGTTAACGAGTTCAAAAATGGACGAATTACATGTTCCTCAGGTCTCAACGTTCGGCCGGTAAGGTTTTGTTAACAATTTTTTGGGATGTTGATGGACCAATCTGTCTTGATTTTTTATCCTCAAGGCAACGTATGAACAGCGACCTTAATTGGGACATTCTTGTAAATAAGCTATAGCCCGGTATAAGAAACAAAAGAAGAGGGAAGCTTAGTAAAGGTGTTCTCTTCCTTCATGATAATGCAAGGCCGCATACATCATGTAAAACTGTATCTACAATCATTAAATTAGGTTTTGAAGTTTTAGAACATCCTGCATATAGTCCAGACCTAGCGCCCTCTGACTATTTCCTTTTTGGACTACTAAAGAATGAGTTATAGGGAAAGCGATTTGACTCGGATGAAGATGTCCAGAAAGTGGTGCAAGATTTTTTTCACACGCTTACGAAGAGTGCCTATAAAGAGGGTATTTTCAAGTTGCCAGAACGATGGAGACTATGTATAGAAAGCCAAGGTGAATAATTTGAATAAATTAAGTCCTAATTTTTAATATCGTTCTTTTTTTTAATCTAAATTATAATTCACCTTATTTATTGATCCCACCTTGTATTAACTAAATATAATAATGATCATAATATACATTTTGACACGTTTTTGAATATTTCTTTAATAGTGCCTAATATAACCCAATAGTACCCATATTTTCCTAAAATTGGCTAAACCACTTAGATGAGTCACCACTGATGAGCCAAGCAATCTCGTTCAATAATTTTATCATTGCAGTATGGTCTGTAGAGATAATATTTGATGATATTATTGAAAAGAAACACATTGACACTTTTATTTTTCCGTTCATCATTACTCTTCATAATTCATTCTTTCATACCTCATCCAAAAAGGTTAGAAATAGTCAATATTTCACCTTGAAATAAAATTTTGATTTTTCATTGAAAAGAAACTCATGCGGTGTAACTTCAAGTGTCGTTTTACAAAAATTAGTGTTTTACAAATATATTTTCCTAACCTAATATAGCAACCCTTCTTCCTTAGCTATAATTTTTAAGCTAGAAATAATTTTAATTATATATATAGAAACGACATGCCTTCTTCATTGACCTAAGGAAGGCCTTTGATACTGTGCCGCACCATCTACTTTGGAAAAATTTAGCATTAAATGGTCTGAGCTGTCGATTTATTAAACTAATTAAGAACTATTATACCCAAATGACGGCAACAGTCAGATGGCGGGGTTCCTTCACGGAGGCTATCAAAATACAAGCGGGAGTATTGCAGGGGGAGCCGTTGTCACCTTATTTATTCATTCTCTTCCTAAACGATCTGGTACCCCTGTTCGATGAATCAGAATTGCCAGGCATAAATCTTGAGAATTATGGAACTACACACCTTTTACTGTATGCAGACGACATAGTGATCTTAGGAGAATCGAAAATAAATGTGCAATTGAAGATTAACTTACTTAAAAAGTACTTAGAAGAGAACTGCCTAACGTTAAACCAAAATAAATCTAAAATAATGGTGTTTAGAAACGGTGGAAGAACAGCTCGTTCCGAGACATGGTTTTGGGGTCAGCAACCCTTGACAATAGTAGCTAAGTATACATATCTGGGTTACCCTCTGACTACAAAAATCTCGACCCAATATGCTTCCCAATACTTTAGAAACAAAGCACTGAATGCAATTAATGCACTTTGGAGAATCCTTACAAAGGCGCGAATAAAGTCCTTTACCTCAGTGATGAAACTTCTTGACACTATTGTTCTTCCTACGTTACTATATGCGGCACCAATGTGGGCAATTAACCAGCTGAAGACAGTCAATAATACCCAAGATGAATTTCTTCGTCGTCTCTTAGACTTACCAAACTTCACACCAGGATATATCCTCAGAAGAGAATGTGGAAGAATATCAACTGAACTTAATGCTGTAAAACTCACATTAAAGTTTTGGGTCAGGATTTTAAAAATGGAGACGAGCAGATTACCACATGCTTGCTTAAACTATCTCTGGAAAGTCACCGCGAAAAAGGAAATAGAAAACAGTTTTACTCAAAATTTAATAAAAATTCTAGACTCTAAGGGATATTCCTTTCTTAAGGGCTGCGAAGACTACTTAGCCATACAGAAAGAATTGCCAGGCATAATTAGAACCACCACAGACCAACTAATTCAAAACGATCAGATGAAAATCACTGATTCAACCCACTTTGCTCACTACAAATTTTTGAGTGAATCATTCATGACAGAGGAGTACCTACGATTAAATATCTCGCTTCCCAACAAAAGACTAGTTGCACAACATAGAGTTTTATGGCAATTTTTCAGGGAAGAAAGAAAAGACTTCTGGAAAGAAAATGGCCGGAACTGTTTACTTTGTAAGGATCTCATGGATGATAATTTGGTTCACTATTTCTTCCAATGCCCTCTCTTAACAGAAAAACGTACTAAAATTTTCCCAAGCCCTAACTCTGGTCAATTTAGATACCATCGCATATGTCAAATTCTCTCTTCAGCTCTGAATGATGAATTACTGACTGTTAGATACTTTAAGTTCTGCACAGAAGCTGGGCGCATGAGAAAGAATGCAGGGCAAAGGATACTGGAGGATGAACTATCTGTAAATAGGTAACTGAATGTGAGACAAACCTTATTTTGTTGTAAATGTTTCCTCTTCCCTCTCCTCTTGTTGACGTGTAAATACGGCGAATCCTGTATGGGGCGGAATGCCCTAAATAAAGGCTTTTGTTGATGTTGTTGTTGTATATAGAAACGACATTTGATAATTATCCCGCAAATTTTCTTTTGAACGAAAAATCGATATTTATTTCAAGGAGAAATAACGATTATTTCTCCTTAAAATAAATTTCGATTTTTCGTTCGAAAGAAACATTTGCCGGATAAATTTCAAATGTCGTTTTTACAATCATAAGCCGCATTATATTGTATAATATATATAAAAGAGAAATACATTATAAAAATATGTTCAGACTTTTCTTAGATTGTATTAAGAAGACTCAAGAAAGCTCAGCTTGTTTTATATTATTTTGTAATAAAATAATTAAGGTTCCACACACAGAAATGTATACAAAGCATTAAAGTGCCATCTATATATTGTAACACATTATTTATTAATTTCATTATTTTTATTAACAGAGTGGTAATTTATGTTTATATTTTGCTACTCTGTAAATTTCCCTCGTGGCTTATCTTTTGTTTACCATTCATAGTTTGTCCTTGCCTGAAATAAATTGTTGTCTCATCCCGAAGCTTTTGTCCTCCCTAATTTTTACGTGAAATTTTGGTGGAGGTGTTGGGTAAGTTAGGGAAGACAAACTGAAGATCGCCGAGAAGACCTTGAAGCCATGGGTGCTGTGATCTACATTTTTAGAGACTGGCTCCAGGATTCCACCGCCGTGTCAAAGCCAAGACTTCCTTCCAAGATGACGATGTCCCTATAGATGACGATACGACGACAAAGCCGCTCTTCACGCCGCAAGAAAATGGACGCAAAGGTACTAGGGACAAAGTTCCAAGACTTCGATGGAATCCTTGGCAGAAGCACGTCAGATCCATGTCAGTATCTACAATAATTGCTAGCTGTGGGTCACAGCTCCCATAGGGAAGAAGCTATGTAACACATTATTTATTAATTTTATTATTTTTATTAACAGAGTGGTCATTTTTATGTTTATATTTTGCTACTCTGTGAATTTTCCTCGTGGCTTATATTTTGATTACCATTCATAGTTTGTCCTTGCCTGAAATAAATTGTTGTCTCATCCCGAAGTTTTTGTCTTCCCTAATTTTCCACGTGGCGATATAATGAATAAAGACGAGACGCGAATGTTTATTTTCCCAAAAAAAAATGTATGTTCATAATTATATTAATGAGTGTCATATAGATGTTTATTTATATTAAAATATATTATTTTCATATATTATAATGAATTTACTTAATTACTGTGCGTATACATATAAAAAGAAGCAATTTTGAAACTCTATTCTTCCTTTCATGGAAGCGAGAAGAGAAAACAAGAGAAATGGCAACAAAGGAACAATTTCCCTAAAATACAAGAGAGTGTGGTTCACCTTAATTATCTAAAGAATAAAACCATTCAACACACTAACTATTAATTTTAATCAAGCTCACGCATGTTGTAGTTAATGAGGTGCCTGTTGGTTACCATAGCAACGGATGTTGTTCAGGGATACCAAGAGGACGATTTGTGGGCTCATTTGGGAGAATCTGTTATAGAAGGAATGGAATGTCAACAATGGAAACAATAGAACAATATGGATTGATTCGACAACTGAAGCTGACTCTATTGTTGTTGTCATTTTTTCTTTTAATTGAATATATGATGCATTAGCGCGCCATCTGTTATGAGAAATTTGAACTATTTTTTTTTACGTGTACGAGGTGCGTTCAAAAAGTACCGCGACTTTTGTGTTTTTCAAAATTTATTCATTTATTCATGAATACCTATTTTGTCACCTTCAAAGTAATCCCCATGAGATATTATACACTTGTGCCAACGGTTTTTTCAATCTTCGAAGCACTTCAAAAAATCATTTTTTTAAGAATCTTTTTCAGCTCCTCCTTCGATGCCGTCTTTATCTCGTCAAGCGTAGCGTAACGTCGTCCTTTCATGGGCCTCTTCAGTTTAGGGAACAAGAAAAAGTCACAGGGGGCCAGATCTGGGGAATACGGTGGCTGCGGCATCATTAGTGTGTTGTTTTTGGCCGAAAGGTCGCGCACAAGCAACGATGTGTGAGCAGGGGCGTTATCGTGGTGCAAAAGCCAATTTTTGTTCTTCCACAAATCCGGGCGTTTCTGGCGGATTGCTTCGCGCAAATTGCGCATAACTTGCAGGTAATATTCTTTATTGACCGTTCTACCCTGTGGCAAGACCTCATGATGCACCACCCCCCTGCAATCGAAGAAAACTGTCCGCAAAACCTTCACATTCGACCGAACTTGGCGCGCTTTTTTCGGTCTTGGTTCGTGCGGCAGCTTCCATTGAGATGATTGAGCTTTGGTTTCCACGTCATAACCATAAACCCACGCTTCGTCACCAGTTATGACCCTCTGGAGCAAATTTGGGTCGTCGCGGACAGAGTCCAACATCTCATTAGCAATGTTCATGCAATGCTGTTTTTGGTCGCAATTGAGCAATTTTGGTACGAATTTCGCGGCGACACGTCTCATGCTCAAATAATTGATAAAAATCGAATGGCACGAGCCAATCGATATGTTTAGGTCCTCAGCAACTTCTCTAACGGTGATTCGACGATTGGCCAATATCAATATCGCCCTTCGTCGTTCACATCTTCTCTACCCTTTGAGAACATTTTGTACCACCGATAAACGTTGCTTCGGTCCAAGGTAGCTTCTCCGTATGCCACAGTCAACATTCGGAATGCATCCGCGCACTCAATTTCGTTTTTCACACAAAATTTAATACAGGTTCTTTGATCCATTTTTTTTAATAGGTAAAAATCGAAGCCGATACAAAACATCTGCAAGCAAAGCAGCTGTCAACAATTAAGTGAACATTCAAAATGCCCGAGCTTGTCGGCATAAGTGAGAGACATGAGTACCAACATAAAGTCACAAAAAGATCGAAATTCGAATATACGTAACCCGCGAAAATTCAAAAGTCGCGATACCTTTTGGGGGCGGTGGAAAGAGGGTCAAAACCGTTGGTTTTCGACCGCTAAGACCCGGGTTGGTTTCTCGCATTTGGCACTTTTTCTCTGATTAAAGAAAAAAATGCTCCAAAGGCCCCCGATTCATGTAAAAGTCCAACCCCACCAGCGAGTGCAAGTAACTAAACGAGGTCTGGCACATTTGTAATTTCAAAGTTGAACTGCTTTTCACATGTGTTGACATGTGGTGCACTTACAGTAAAAGCAGTTGCTTACTTCTAACCACCATGATTATCATAACCTGTACCACGTGTACTAGGGATAAGCAAAAAAAAATATATATATATTATGGATAACTCTATTTAAAACTTACTGCAACGAGAAAAAAATATATATAATAAGAAATCGTAGCATTATCAAAGTGGTTTCGCCATTCAAATCTTCGGACGGTTTTAATCAAACATATTCGATTAAAGTATTAATTTAATTCGATGGATAGCGCAACCTATCATAAAACTTCACTCTCAATATTTCCTAGCTAACTGATAATATAACATAGAAAATCTACTCCAGACCAACTAGAGCACAACCAATAAAATACGAACTGAAAAAAACAAACAAAATTTACCACGAGCAATACTTACAACAATAATTGGCGAAGAGAAAATTATTATTATGAATCATTTGTATCAATCCATATATAATGCTAATTATACAATTCGCACTATTTTTACCAAACGGAATTCTTACACAGTTCCATCCAAATTTTATAGTCACTCAATTTGTCTTTTCACACGGAAAAATTCCAGAAATACTTACATAAAAGAGGTCTATCAGAAACACCAAATTGTTCCTGCGGAGAAAATGAACAAACTGCTCTTCACCTTATTTATGACTGTCCGAACTTTATAGAAGTGAGACATCGATTGTTCCCTGATCTAAATCATTTAACTCTCTTACATCAACCACTTTGTCTATATAAATTTTATGAACCCTGTCGATTAATACATGTAAATTTTCAAAAATATATATATATATTTACTGGTAATATGTTTCTTTTTAAAAGAGCATCAAATATTATCTCTAAAGACCTTACTGCAATGGTAAAAGTTATTGAATGAGTGGGCTTGGCTAATCAGTGGTGACCCATTTCAGCGGTTTCCCCAAATAATATTTGATGATAAAAAAAAAAAAGGCATTGCTGGTAAATTTAATTGTTACAAATTTTATCGATAGACGGCAATTGAATTTATAAAAATTTGTAAATATTCAATTAAAATTTATAATTTGTTTTGTTTGTTTTCTCTCTAATAGGCGCAAATATTTCAATATCGCGAGTGGTTGATTAATAAATAAATAGAAAAAGTTGGAGCACAAGTCAATTAAGGTAGATGCTAATCACATTAATATCTAATTAGAAAACTAAATTACATGATAATCATTAAAATGAATGCAACTACTCACTGCGGATGGAAGAAAATAAGATTAAGAAGAAGAAGCTGCAGGGGTTTTCAGGTCGATAGGCTCAATCGATTCTCTGTAGAGAACTGATTGACTTGTTGCTGAGAGAATTGGAAACTGTTGTTTTTTAGAAGATTGGGTCAACTCTTTCACTTAGCTCAGCCTTACTTTCCTTTGTTTTAGTTTACAGCGACGAGTTTCTTTTATTTGTGCTGTATAATGGGAAGCTTTCAGATTATGATGTCCTACAACAGACTACTATCCAAGAAACTAGAAGATAATATATATTTATATATAAATGTATATATACAGTCAAATCTGTCTATAGCGCCTCCTCTAAATAGCGCCTTCCTCTATACCTATTCTTAAAATTCATAGAACAAACTACCCTGTAAAGTCGACCGCCAGATATCGCGTCTTTCCCCATATAAACCTATTGTTGTTTTCCCGAATTAGTTGTATGATCAGAAAATACCTTTTATTTTACTTAATTCTTCTTATTGCATGACCCATTTCTGAAATATTTTCAGCTGAAAGGTACTTTTCATAATTGAGAATGCTGTTCGTCTTTTATTTCTCTATATGAAGCAGCTTTAGAATATAAACTTTAGTATTTTTACGCATTTTAAGATCCTTTTATCCTGACAATACAGTAAACGGTATAAAGTAGTAACATGGTTTTTAGTGAATATTTTGTTTTGAAAGTTGAATTCTCTTTTAATTTTTTTTAATCTTTCGGTTGGCATTTTTATTTAGACATTTTAATTTTTAATTTGTTTCAGAGGAATATATTCGTTTGATTTCATGAATATCGATAACTTTTAAAAATATTTTAAAATCCAATGATTGTGCAATTATTAATAACACATTCAATATTTTCGAAACTATTTTAAACGCGTAAGATTCTTTTTGAAATTAAACAATTTCTACTGCCCTTACTGCAATGGAAAAATTAAAGGGAGGGCCTGGCTCCTTAGTGGTGAACCTTCCCAGCGGTTTCGACAGTTTTATCTACCATGACGGGAGAGGCGACCTTTGTCTCTTTAGATCAATATCCTCCCGGCAAAATTTCCATCTATAAGTAGAATAGTTATATTTAGAATACAATCCTTTTAAAATACAATATAACGCGGCTGATGATTGTAAAACGAAAATTACAATTATACCGCGAATGTTTCTTTTAAACAAAAATCGACATTTATTTTAAAGAGAAATAGCGATTATTTCTAACTTTAAGGATGAAGTATGATAGGATGAATTGTGAAGAGTAATGACAAAGGGAAAAATAAAAGTGTCCAGGGATGAGAATCGAACCCACTGTGTTCCGCTTACCGGGCAGATGCTATGTCCACTAGGCTACCCTGGACATATTTTTCCGTTCGTAAATATTATATAAAGTAATTTAAAATACAATTTAACGCGGCTGATGATTGTAAAATGAAAATTGCATTTATACCGCGAATGTTTCTTTTAAACAAAAATCGAAATTTATTTTAAAGAGAAATAGCGATTATTTCTAACTTTAAGGATGAATTGTGAAGGGAATCCCCATCCCTGGACACTTTTATTTTTACCTTTGTCATTACTCTTCACAATTCATCCTATCATACTTCATCCTTAAAGTTAGAAATAATCGCTATTTCTTTTTAAAATAAATTTCTATTTTTGTTTAAAAGAAATTTTCGCGGTATAATTGCAATTTTCGTTTTACTATCATCAGCCGCGTTATATTGTATTTTAAATTACTTTATATAATATTTACGAACGGAAAAATATGTCCAGGGTAGCCTAGTGGACATGGCATCTGCCCGGTAAGCGGAACACAGTGGGTTCGATTCCCATCCCTGGACCCTTTTATTTTTCCCTTTGTCATTACTCTTCACAATTCATCCTATCATACTTCATCCTTAAAGTTAGAAATAATCGCTATTTCTCTTTAAAATAAATTTCGATTTTTGTTTAAAAGAAACATTCGCGTTATAATTGCAATTTTCGTTTTACCATCATCAGCCGCGTTATATTGTATTTTAAATTACTTTATATAATATTTACGAACGGAAAAATATGTCCAGGGTAGCCTAGTGGACATGGCATCTGCCCGGTAAGCGGAACACAGTGGGTTCGATTCCCATCCCTGGACACTTTTATTTTTCCCTTTGTCATTACTCTTCACAATTCATCCTATCATACTTCATCCTTAAAGTTAGAAATAATCGCTATTTCTCTTTAAAATAAATTTCGATTTTTGTTTGAAAGAAACATTCGCGGTATAATTGCAATTTTCGTTTTACAATCATCAGCCGCGTTATATTGTATTTTAAATTACTTTATATAATATTTACGAACGGAAAAATATGTCCAGGGTAGCCTAGTGGACATGGCATCTGCCCGGTAAGCGGAACACAGTAGGTTCGATTCCCATCCCTGGACACTTTTATTTTTCCCTTTGTCATTACTTTTCACAATTCATCCTATCATACTTCATCCTTAAAGTTAGAAATAATCGCTATTTCTCTTTAAAATAAATTTCGATTTTTGTTTAAAAGAAACATTCGCGTTATAATTGCAATTTTCGTTTTACCATCATCAGCCGCGTTATATTGTATTTTAAATTACTTTATATAATATTTACGAACGGAAAAATATGTCCAGGGTAGCCTAGTCGACGTTGCATCTGCCCGGTAAGCGGAACAGAGTGGGTTCGATTCCCATCCCTGGACACTTTTATTTTTCCCTTTGTCATTATTCTTCACAATTCATCCTATCATACTTCATCCTTAAAGTTAGAAATAATCGCTATTTCTCTTTAAAATAAATTTCGATTTTTGTTTAAAAGAAACATTCGCGGTATAATTGCAATTTTCGTTTTACAATACAATCCTTTGCTAGCAATTTTAGATTAAGCTTTACTTTATTATCTAAAATAGTTCTATACAAAGTTGGAGCTCTAAAAAGCGGTCTGGTTGATTACAGTGTGTGTATTTGCTATTAATAATTAGATAAAATTTGTGCGTATAAATATTATATATAGTTTTTTTTTGCTTATCCCTAGTACACGTGGTACAGGCCATTATAATCATGGTGGGTAGAAGTTGACGACTGCTTTTACTGTAAGTGCATCACATGTCTATACATGTGAAAAGCAGTTCGACTTTGCACTCACAAACGTGCAAGAGCCCCGTTTGGTTACTTGCACTCTCTGGTGGGGTCGACCTTTGCAAGAATCGGGGGCCATTGGAGCATTTTCTTTTTTAAATCAGAAAAAAGTGCCCAATGCGGGAATCGAACCCAGGTCGTAGCGGTCGAAAACCAACGGTTTACACCATCCTTTCACCAACCTCCTATTATATATAGTGATATATATGTTATGTAAAACTTCTATTTAATTTCTATATAATATCTATTATAAACTACTCTGTAAAGTTGACTGCCGTTTCCTATATAAACTCGTTGTTGTTTTTTCCCTTTGGCTTTTCTGGTTAGCAATCCCGTAAATGGAAATATTTCCTCCTTTCCCTTTGGGCTGCTCAAATCTTTCTGTAGATATGTAAATAAGTATTTTTTTTCTCTATTCTTACGCTTTAATTCAAGTAGTACTTTCTAAAATTATGTATTTTATTTTCCATTAGCTTAATTGAAGCAATTTCATTTCTAAACTATATTTATTAATATTATCACAACTGCAATATCACAGGCATACTTATGTATTTTCAGAAAAATCAGCAGAAATCTCTTTTGTTATATTGTGACTGAATAATTATTTTAAATATTCTGTTGTATATCATCATAAATATTTGAATAGTCATCACCCCTTACCATGCTTGTATATTATTACTTGTAAATAAAAATTTAGAAATAGTTTGCATTTTATAAATAATTTTTTTTTACTTAAACTTTTGTTATACTCGTTTTCACTTCCGTGACAACTGGTGGAGAAGCTGGAATATTCCCTCGCCGCCCAAGCCGTTAGAAGAAGCCGAAGACTACAAGGAAACTCTAGAAAACATCGCTATGGTAAAGCAAGTGATACAGACAAAAATGGGTGAGTACCAGTGTCAACCTTTTAGAAACCCTTCTATTTTTACTGGAGAACGCAACCAGAATCCAGAAAAATGGTTGAAAGAATACCATCGCGTCGCTCGGTACAACTGCTGGGATGATTCAATGTGCCTCGCAAATGTTTATTTTTTCCTCCAAGGACAGCGCACAGATGGTACGAAAAGGTTGAAGAGAAAATTAATTCATGGCATATTTTTGTGAAAATGTTTTCTCAGAATTTCGGACATCATGTCGCCCAAAATGATCGGCTCGCAGAGAAACTCAAAACTCGAGCTCAGGGGAAGGAGGAGACCAGTGACTCGTACATTCAAGATGTTCTCCATTTGTGCAGAGAAGTGAATCCAGCTCTGATGGAAAATGAAATAGTTGCACACTTTACGAAAGGAATATCGGAGGAGATATATCAGTCAATAATCATTTTAGACATTGCAACTATCGATGAGTTCATCAAATGGGGCCGAAAAATCGAGGCTTCACATAAACAGCGTGTAAATAAACGTGTAGTATTCGACAGACTACCGAATGTTGCCGCCTTCGATTCAGCAGACTCTGAATCAATGGAAGACTTAATCCGACGCATCGTGCGTGAAGAAGTTCATCGCGCACTAAATCCGGAGTCAACTACCCCTGAACCATCTTCTCTGAATCCGAGAAGAGATTGTAAAAAACGTAGCTGAAATTTCAAAGCCTATTCAAAGGCCTCCGCCACGACAGTCGTACCCCAACCAAACACTTACATTCAACCAGGTTCCACGACGTCAGTACCCTACCCAAACACCCATATATAACCAGAGGCCACCACAACGAAGAACGGATGAAGGGAGGACGCATGACAACATCCCAATATGTTTTAATTGCGGCCGCCCAGGCCATGTTAAGCGCTATTGTAGAGAACGCCGACAATGGACGCAGAGACCCAAAGGACATGCACCAAGCACCCAAAAACCTCAAATGGATAACCACCAAGCCATAAGAAGCCAAACCTACCGCAGATAATCGCCGTATCCAAACAGAGGAAGATCCCCAAGACGCCTGTCCATTTCCCCAGGCCGCCATACAAGCCAATCCCCACGCCGCTACAATATAGAAAAAACTAAGCGTCGCGTCTTCTTTCAAGGGGGAAGCCGCGGGTGTGAAAAGCCCTCCATCGTCGACAGCCGCTAAATTACAACAAATTTATGTCGAAATCATCATTGATGACATTGCATTTTCTGCTCTGGTCGATTCAGGTTCTCTTTTTCAGTTATCTCTGATGGATTAAGACGACAATTAAAAAAGACCCATGTTCAAGGATAGCGGAATGACTCTGAAAGTTGCTGATGGCAAGAAGGTTACTTCGATCGGCCGATGCACAATCAGCTTGAGCATCAATGGATTGGAACAGCCGCTTGAGTTTATTGTCCTCTCTAATAGTAACCCAAGTTTAATCCTCGGATGGGATTTCCTAGAGGCATCAAACGCAGTGATTGATGGTTGACGTGCCGATATCAGATTTGAAGAGGCCAAAGATGTACTAAATTCACCAGCTTCCATGGGAAAGGTTGTGGCTAGCACAAGCGTCGTAATCCCAGCCGAATCTACCAAAATAATGAATGTTATGAGTGAAGAGCTTAATGGGAAAAATCAGGTACTTTTTGAACCTTCGAAAAAGGTATTAATAGGAAAAGGGTTAACACTTCCCTGTGCATTATTCAGGCTTTCCCATAATAAAGGAAAACTTTGGATCGTAAATTCTAGCACCACAGCTCAAATAGTCCCTAAGGGAATGTGCCTGGGAAAAATTCAAGGGGTTCAAGAAAATAACTTGACAGCCATATCTCAGAATGTTCTAAATTTAATAAGGAGGTGAAAATGCAAATCATGCCAGTCATGCAGATAAAAGTGACTTTTAATTTTTACAAAATTTGGTTCTCAAATCTTATCAATTTTAAAACGATATGATAAAATATTTGATAAAAATAATGAGCCAGTTAAGTAAGCTTCAGTAACCAAACATAAAATTGAAACTGGAAACCATCAGCCCATTAAGCATAGACCATATCGAGTATCCCCTACAGAACGCCAAGCAATCCAAACAGAAGTGGACAAAATGCCGGGATTATACGTCATTCAGAAAGTCCATGGTCATCGCCGGTTATTTTAGTAAAGAAGATGGATGGTAACTGGCGTTTCTGTTTGGATTACAGACGACTAAACAAAGTTACTAAAAAATACGTTTACCCACTACCCCGAATCGATGATAGACTTGACTCCCTGAAAGGAGCCAAATTTTATTCATCAATGGACCTTCGTTCATAATATTGGCAAATAGAAGTCGACGAAGCAGATAGAGAAAAAACTGCCTTTATTACCCCTGACGGACTACGAATTCCTAGTCATGCCCTTTGGCCTGTGCAATGCTCCTGCAACATTCGAGCGCATGATGGACAAGATATTGAAAGGCCTGAAATGGACGATGGTCCTCTTTTATTTAGACGACATCGTGGTGTATTCCAAATCGTTCAACGAACATTTACACCGGCTTGAAATCATACTACAATGTCTCGACAAAGCCGAACTACGCCTCAACCCAAAAAAGTGTCTTTTCGAAACCAAACGAATCAGAGTGTTTGGACACCTCGTCGAGAGTAAAGGTATTTATCCCGATTCAGAAAAGATTGAAGCTATCGCCAAGTTTCCGACCCCAAAATCTATAACAGATGTAAGAAGCTTCATTGGCCTATGTTCCTATTATCGTAGATTTATCGAATATTTTGCTGAGAAAATTGCTCCTCTACACGAAGTCCTCAAAAAATATAATAAATTCACGTGGAACTCTAACCAACAGGATGCTTTTGATTCCTTGAAAAAGCATTGATGTCTGAACCTGTTCTTGCCTATTTCGAAGATCAACTGCCAACCGAGCTTCATACTGACGCCAGCGGTTATGGAATTGGAGCTGTCCTCGTACAGATCAACGATGGGAAAGAGCGGCCAGTTGGTTATGCTTCAAGAACTTTTTCTAAGGCGGAGAAGAATTACTCAACAACGGAAAGAGAATGCTTGGCCGCAATATGGGCTATCAACAAATTCCGACCGTACTTTTTTGTCGTGAGTTTGTCATCATCACTGACCACCACGCTCTTTGCTGGTTATCTAACCTGAAGGACCCGACAGGAAGACTAGCAAGATGGGCCTTAAAACTCCAAGAAAACAATGTAACGGTTGTTTATAAAAGTGGACGCAAACACCAAGATGCCTACTGTCTTTCTCTTAATCCTCTACAACTTGAATCCGAAGAAGCATAAAATGAGGATGATGATATACCCTCAATAACTGCTCTGACGTGCCTCAAGGCTGTACAAAGAAACGACCCTAAAATTAGTAAATTGATAGAGGAAACAGGAATATTTGGTGTCGAATCGAAAGGATATGAAAGGTTAAAAGGAACCTTATATAAAAAGAATTTCGACCCCCTGGGAAACCAACACCTTTTAGTTATTCCCAAGCACTTACGCTTAGAACTACTGAAAAGTTTATACGACGCTCCCACAGCAGGTCATCTTGGATTTTCGAAAACATATGAGAGAGTTAAAAACAGATATTTCTGGCCAGGACTTCTCCGGGACATACGGAAGTATGTCGCTCATCATAAGGAGTGCCAAAGAAAGAAACAAGCAACTCAAAAGCCACCCGGACTACTTAAGGTCATACCTCCTGCAACCTCCCCTTTTCAGAGAGTTGGAATGAACCTCCTTGGAAGATTTCCCAAGTCTGATACTGGTAATAAATGGATCATAGTCTGTACTGACTATCTTACTCGATTTGCCATTACTAAAGCCTTACCCACAGGGGAAGCAAAAGAAGCAGCCAAGTTCCTAATGGAAGATGTTGTTCTCAAGCACGGAGCCCCCAGAGAAATCATCACGGACCGAGGACGAGTATTCCAATCTAAGTTGATTGCGGAACTCACCAATCAATGTTCGTCGATACATCGGTTCACGACAGCGTATCATCCCCAGACGAATAAACTGACGGAGAGGTTAAATAAAACCTTAGCCAACATGATGGCTATGTATGTAAGTGTTGAATAGAAGGACTGGGACGTAATCCTGCCCACGTCACGTTCGCCTACATCACCGCAAAACAAGATACGACAGGTTTTACCCCTTTTAAATTGATCCATGGACGCGAAGCCGAAACGACTGTAGACACTCTTTTCCCAAATCCGCATGATGACCTCCAAGAGGAATACAGTCAGAAGATTGCCTCGCGAGTCGAAGAGATTAGGCAGCTAGCAAGATTAGAAACTTTGAAAGCCCAAGAAAAGGACAAGGCCAGATATGATTCAAAGCACGAGGCAATGGATTACAACGTCGGTGACCTGGTATGGATTTTCATCCCGATAAGAAAGGTGGGACTCTCAGAAAAACTGATGAAAAGGTACTTCGGGCCATACAGGGTTACTCGGAAACTCTCTGACGTGACCTTCGAAGTTGAACCTGTGGACCAACCAACCAGGAGACGCCAAACAAGATACCTGTTCCATTTACTGAGAATGAAACCCTACCATGACCCTGAGGACCAAGCTGATCTGTTCAAGTGATAATTACAGCGGGACGCTGTTCATCTAGGAAGGGGGCAATGTCACTGAATAATAATTTTAAATATTCTGTTGTATATCATCATAAATATTTGCATAGTCATCACCCCTTACCATGCTTGTATATTATTACTTGTAAATAAAAATTTAGAAATAGTTTGCATTTTATAAATAAATTATTTTTACTTAAACTTGTGTTATACTCGTTATCACTACCGTGACAATATATGTTATGAATATAATGTTTTGATGTTGGAATGATAAAGAATTGGAGGTGCAGTCGTGAAAAAGGAAAGATAGTTATTTACTTATTTAGTAGTATTTTTTTTAATTACTTGAAACAAATTACTCATAAATTTTTTTTCGCAGTAATATAGAATTTATAAAATGAATCCCCTATATTCGTGAATTAAAAAAAAATAATAGGTAGGGTAACTATACATATTTACAACAATATATTCAAAGTGTTATGTTCTAAATCTATGGTCAAAAATAAAAGTATAGGCAATGATGAAAATAAAATACATGTTTTTAAAAAAATAAAATATTTGCATTTTATATTATGTAATAAATATATATAAGAATTAAAATATATTAAGCTCACGATATTTTGTTCAATAATAATAATGTATGCACACAATCTCATAGATATAAATAAGATTAAAATGCAATAAAATATATCAAAAGATATTTTCAAATTCAATATTCAGTCGTTTTGATATTCAACTTTAGCGTATAAAATCTATATTTGAGGTTTCAAAAAAGGTTAAAAAGTTCCATATAAAAAGGATGGAGATGAAAAGATAGCCCTGGAAGAAAGTAAAAGGTTTAACTATACACCGACCAATAAAATGGTTAAAAAAGGATATTTCAACATATCAAGTAGAGAGGTTTTAGAGAAATAAAGGCTTTCTAGCGGAATAAGAGCTGCGCTTAAGAAAAGATTTAAGTTTTAAAGTGAACGTGATACTTTTAAGAATGTCTACATTTATTCTCTCACTTTATCTCTCTCTTTCTCACAGATGTAGACACCATAAATAATACTTCGCATTGTTTCAAGTAGATGCTCTTTAAAATTTCCTTATTTCTCAAGTGTTTATTACTTTTTTGTCTTATCTATACCTTATAATGGGAAAAAATAATAAAAAAAGCCTCTGTGACCAAAACATTTTTGGTCACAGTGGTACAACCTGCTCCACGCTGCGAAGGTCAACAGCCCTAAGCGCGTTGGTGGATGATTTTTCTTGATTTATCAAGAAAATAGGTTGGCCAAATATCAGGGAACAGGTTATATCAATGTTTAGTTGATTTCTATTACACTAGATGGCGTTCTGCCATCTAAAAGCTCAAGTACTCCTGGTCAGGAAATGCCTTTTTCAATTTAATAGCTTAATATCTAAAATATAGAATACTAAACACACGATGCATTAGCGTGCCATCTATACAAAAACGAAACTTTTGTCATAGACCTGTTTGATCAACAAGTTTTTCTTGTAGTTCATGTATGCCTTTCTCATATTTTTATTGTCATAATTAAATAAAAAAAGGCGCACAGTGTAACTATACTGATATTTTATTGTTGAATATCTAAAATTGGAAAAGATAATAAACAACAGAGGGTGTTTATATAAAATATTAATTCCTCCTCATTAAATATAGATAACAAATATGTTTTTAACTTAATTATATTAACGTTATAAGGCGCTGAGTTTGTTGTTGACATAAATATCTTATAATACCTTGAAAAAGGTTGGCGTTCAGCCAAATAAAATATTGGTAAATGGATTATATTTGATCCAATATATGCCTTTTTAATTGAAAGATCAACGTTAAAATAACACGCTAGACTCTTGCGCACGCGCTGCTCGATAGAGGGAGGTTTGTTCTATTTAGCAATCTTGAAAGAAAAAGGTCTCTTTCTGATTTACCTATTGAGTAAAAATTCCTTACAAATCAATCTCTATTCACAAACATATATTATGCGAATTTCGTAACAATATTGTTACACCAATAGATCTATGGCCTCCATTTCTTTATAATGATAATAAATAAAAGAACTAGTACTTCTAATAATACATACTTTGTACCCATATAATAAGATTAGAAAAACACTCGATGTTGGGTAAAATTTGAAGATGAAAGAGAGAAAGACTTCTAATGAGCTTGTTAAACAACCATACTTGTTAGACCAAAATATAATATTCGAATTTCGTAACAAAATGTTTATACCAATCTATCCATGGCCGCCAATTCTCTATAATGATAATAAATAAAAGTGCTAATAATTAAAATAATACCTACTTTGGACACATATTGAGATTATAAAAGACGTTGATGTTGGGTAAAATTGAAGAAGAAAGAGAGGAAGTCCTCTAATGAGTTTGTTAGAAAGGGTCAAAAAAGCTACTGGAAAGTCACTAGATGAGCTGCGAGTGATGGTTACCAACAGAGGTCAAATTGGACAATATTTATCCATATAGTCATTGAACAGTCGAATTGGATGTACACTAACAACTACAATGATAAAATATTACGAATAAGACGAGGGCAACGGACCGAAACGTGTTCGTGGTTGGCTTTTCTTGATTTAACAAAAAATGGGTTGGCCAAGTATCAGGGAACAGGCTAAATCAACGTTTAATTGATTTCTGTCCAACTAGATGGCGCTCTACCATTTAAAAAAGTTCATGTGCTCGTGGTCAGGATATGCCTTTTTTTATTTTGATAGAATATTTATAGATTATTTTTAAATACTTAAATTTGGGGGTATTTCATGGTATATATAGAACCTTCGCAAATTTCGATCCAATTTTTAAGTAGTTCCAATAAAAGTTGGATATATATTTTGCGGAGGAATCTGTGATAAATAAAAAGCGGTTTCTCTTTTGAAATATATAATTACTTTTCTAACCTATACTGTTGGTTGAGAGGGATATGTGAGATAAAAAAGGAAAGAAACAGTATCTGGTTCCCAAACTTTATCCACATAAACCAATGTAATCTCTTGGGTAAACTCGTCGCTGTTGACACAAGCGAGTCTGCCTGCAGCCCACCATTGAACCTCTATACCTAGAGCTAATAGTGTGTGCCTTAGCTATTTCTTTTTTACTCAACACGATAGATAATGTATGCTACTGGCCCCCATGATTGTTAAAACGAATTCATTTGTATATTATCAATTGCTGATCACGTGCCGAAAAGAGCCAATGAGGTGAGACATTGCGCATGCACGGTATAAAAAGCACGGAAGGATGGCTGGCGGTGGATTGTTAAGTTTATAAGGATTATTTAGATTATAAGGATTGTTTAGTTTATAATAAGGATTGCCGGGAAGTAGTTGAGGGGTGGGGAGTTGTGATTACGGGAAGACACCAGAAAGAAAACTGATTCCACTTCTTCAAGAGCTTCCGAAAAGGAATTTATGAATTATATTGGAGTGCCTGAGCGAGAAAGACAAAGAATCAAGCTCAGAAGGAAAACAGATGCGATTCTTCTCCACGAAAAACTGGTTAGTAATCGGCTAAATAGTTACAGATAATTGATTTGTATAGAGATAGCTTTGTGTATTCTATCATCTTTTCATCTTCTAATAAAATCCATATATGTTAATTCAATTGATATTGTCGCTCCCTTCCTCCAGATTACCACCAGCCTATCGCTACTGTAATTACAGAATTTAGATACAAACTTCTTTTTTATTTTTCCAAAAATGTTATGTTGGGTATACTAAATGTATATCGAATGTACTTTATTGTAAGTGAGCTTCATGTCTATATATGTAGAGAGCAGTTCGACTTTTGTACTTACAAGTGTGCAAAGGTCCAGAGTGATTGCATTCACTGGTAGGTTTGACTTTTACAAGATACAGCGTCCATTGATATAATTTTTTTCTTTTCTTAAAAAATATCCAATGTGTGACTCGATACCTGGTCATGGCTACCCAAAATAAAGATTGATACCATATCCACACCCACCTTCAAATAAAATTTTATTTGGAAGAGCCATTTGCTGATTGGGGCTGTTTCTTGAAGAAAGTATTATATTGTTGACCAATTTATTGTTCACCAATATTTCATCGATTTACTGCCATATTTATCACGACAAATTTCTTTAATAAAAGTGGACGTTGTTTGCAGAAAGGTTAGCAATAAATCAGTTGAAAATTGATTAGTGTAGCAATTTATTCTTGCTCCAAAAATGTTGATATTGGCTGACATGTTTGAGAGATATAACGAGCTATGCCAATAACACATTCTTTAAGAAACACTAACTTAAGAGGTGTGGGTCAAATTCCCGTCAATTTAATTCTACAAATTCAAAACCAAACAGACCAAATTTCCGACAAATCATGACAAAATTTCATTGATGTAGAATATTCTTTACCTCATACACAGTAAAATGATTTACACAAATGCTGAAACATGCTCAGGTATTTTCTTTTGTTTGATATTGATCATATTGGGATTTTAGTCCGTTGTTATTTCGTCTATGCCGTGGTTTTTGTTTGGGATTTCGGTTAACGGGATATTGGGTTGTCAGGATTTCGGCTATCGGGATATTGGGTTGTCGGGATTTCGGATGTCGGTATATTGGGTTGTTGGGATTTCAGCTGTCGGGATATTGGGTTGTCGGGAGATTTCGGCTATCGGGATATTGGGTTGTTGGGAGATTTCGGCTGCCGGGTTATTGTGTTGTTGGGATTTCAGCCGTCGGGATATTGTGTTGTCAGGATATCGGCTGTCGGGATATTGGGTTGTCTAGGTATTTCGGCTATCGGAATATTGGATTTTCGGGGAATTTCAGCTGTCGGGATTTCAGTTGTC
Organism: Cordylochernes scorpioides; assembly: GCA_030710605.1. NCBI lineage: Eukaryota > Metazoa > Arthropoda > Arachnida > Pseudoscorpiones > Chernetidae > Cordylochernes > Cordylochernes scorpioides. Next base: position 23,825,236 of record CP092884.1, on the reverse strand, counting down.
TGTATATTGGTTTTTCGGGATTTCGGCTTTCGGAATATTGTGTAGTCAAGATTTCAGCTGTCGGGATTTCGGCTGTCGCAATATTGTGTTGTCAGAATTTCGGCTGTCGGGATATTGTGTTGTTGGAATTTCGGCTGTCGGGATATTGGGTTGTCGGGATATTTTGTTGTCGAGATTTCGGCTATCATGATATTGGGTTGTCAGGTTTTCAGATGTCGGGATATTGGGTTGTCCATATTTCGGCTGTCCGGAATAGGTCCTATCTATATGTGGGCCGTGTGTACAGACGAAATCCCCCCTACAGCCCGCTGTACCTTCGAGACCGGTCTGTGCGGGTGGACCAACTCCAATACTGACCACAGCGAGTGGACCATACACAGCGGGCCGACCACCCGGTTGCGAACTGGGCCTTCTGGTGATCATACCTTCGGCAACTCCTCAGGTAAGTCCTAGCTTATTCCATACTTTATATACCTTCTTACTTGTGATCATACTGACTCACTCTTCAGCTCAATACTCGCTGTATCTAGTACTCCAGCTAGCATTTTAGTGTTCTGTGAGAACATATTTGCAATACATTTTGAAACATTCTTACAATCATCAATATATACCAGCCATTCTCTCTAATAAATAACTTCCAAACTAGTGCCATTAATATTGAAATTTCTTACTTATGAATACACTAATTATAAGATAATATTTCCATGAGAGGAATATAAACAGTAGCAGTGCGTTTCTTTATTCGTACAAAGTGCATAGTTATGCCTGTAGAAGGGCTATAAAGATTCGAGAGCTTGCACTTTGCACGAATAAAGGAACGCATTGCTACTGTTTATTCTTATTTTATTATATACACTCATGGACAACGCCTAAAAAGGAAGTTCAATAATATTTAAAGTATAAACCATTTCTTATTTCCTTATATATCGGAAGAGTTCCTATACATATAAATTCGAATGTTTACCTTTATAAAATAATAGAAAATATAATAAAATATAATATATATATACTAGCCGAATGACCCGGGCAACGCCCGGGTTTTACCCGATTAAAAGTTTTTATTCAAATACTATTCGTTACAATTATAAATTGGCGCGGTGGATGTCACTCTTGTGAAACGCCTCGCTCCAAATTTGTGTCTGAAAAGCGATATTTTTATAGAGATATGATCTGGCTTTGTGTCTTCTGCTCGAATGATTTTTTTTCTGTTAGAATTTTGTTCATGAATACTAAAAATGAACTGGCTTCACCCGTGGTCTCTGCTCTTTGGAATTTCTCCCGATATAATTATGTATCTCATAATCAAATGATAATACAGCAATATTGTCATCATCATTTTCTGACTAAAAAAAAACAACTATTTTTGCCCAAAACCTGTCAATTTCAATTTTTCTTGGCTAAAGATGCGACAAATATCCCTTCCATATTTTTCTCTATGTCCTGTTAAAACCCCTTTTTACATGTACATTAGGTCAGCTGATATTACCTTCCATCTTCATCGCTAGAGGCGCTGCTTGCGAGTGAAAGGGCAAATTTGCAACGCAATTAGCAAATAACTCGACGAATATTCAGAATAGAGACCTGAATTTTTCACTATGAGTTTTTTTCAGATTCTACTCTATATACTGTTAAAATTTCAGTCAGATTAGTAACGTATTGTGGACGTGTATAGCCGACATAGGAACAAATATACATACATACATACATACATACATACATACACTGACTTTTATATATGTCGCATACCTCGCGACATTTGCATGATACTGATTTGTTTCGTATATTTTTACATACTTTCTTTTAAAAGATGGTAGATTTGTATATCCGCGAGAAGCGCGATATCTATATATAGGTCAAAGGATGAATAAAGTTAGAGTTTCTACTGATTAGAATCGTCTCATTGTTACTTAAAACTCGTTCTTGTTAAGTGGAATATCACAATATATATAGGGATTATATAATCTAAAATGCAAATATATATTTGGTAATTTAAGAATTATAAACACCTGTGTAAATACTCACCACCTCTTCTTAGACCCCCTAATCTAATATGGACTTTTAATCATTGTACCCAATCCTCCTTTAATCAATTTGACTTTGTATGTATAGTTTTTGAGTGTTCAATTAAATAAAGAGTTTCATCTAGAGGGAACGTAGAAACCAAAAGGGCTTATCCCGCAGCCATGAGGTCAACCGTCGCGTCAACGCGGCGCCAATAAAATGACGTAACAGGGCTTACCCGCAGCCAAATAAGGTCAAACGTCCCGCCGACGCCATGGCGCCAGACGTCCGGTGACGTAACACTTGAGCATATAAAAGGGGCTTGCCCCGCAGCCAAGGTAGTGTCAGCAGTTGCACGCTTCTGGTCAGTCCCAACTGTCCCCCCACCAGTGCTGCGGGATACTGCCAGAGGTAAGCACCTCTTTGAGGTGACTAAGTAGTTCTCCTTTCAGCGAAGACAATCTCTTTGTCTGGTTAGGCTTTCCTTTTTTTCTATTTGAAGTAAATTTGCTTTTTGATAGTACTTTTTTCTCTTTTTTTTTATTGATGGAGTCGAACCAGTATGATCGTAGTGGTGGTGGAGGAAGTCAGCAGACCAACAAAAAGCGGCCGCGTCCTGAGGACGAAGACCTCCTCCCGTCTTCCCATCATCAATTTAAGTTCAACAGCACAGCGAACTTGTTCAACTTTGGGTGCCGAACCTTCGAGGCGATCACTGCCGACACCAGCCTGGACACCCCCGAAAAAATACAGATGGCCACCAGAGGACTGATACTGGCTCTCGTCCAAGAGGCAGAACTACTTCTTGAGGACGCCTTCAAAGGAGCCAGTCTAGGAAGACCCAATCCCACAGCCCGATCCCCTCTACCTCTTTCGCCTCGGTAGTGGCCGAGAAAGACAAGCTCGCAAGGCCTGCACCTCCGAAACCCAAAGCGAAAGCCACATTTTTGAATCTGGCTCCTTCCTTTGAATCGCATGTCGTCGTCAAGTCGGATAACCCCAAGGCCAACCCAAGGGAAATTCAAAAGATTCATCCATCCCTAGCGGCGTCAAAAGACGTGGTGGCGTCCATCAACACCAGCGGCAAGGTGGTTTTCCACACCAAAACAACCGAAATGGCAAAGTCGCTGGCTTCTGGGCTGACCTCCCTGCCAACGGGTCTAAGATGCCACGAGCGCCCGGTTATCCTACCAAGATACTGCCTCTTCAGAGTGGACGGAGAGGTGCGGGACGAGGAGTTATGCGAGAGCTTCCGCTCCAACCACTCCGTGCAGTCACTCCAGGGAAAACGTGACATCAGGGTAGTCCATCGATCAAAGAATGCGGCACACAGCACTAGTACTGTGTTCATCGAAGTGGACAACCAAGTCGCCGAAATCCTCGGTCAACATGGAGGTATCCCTGTGGCGGGTTTAATGCACAGGTATGAGCGCAGTCATACTTTAAAGCAATGCTTCCGTTGCTGTGGCTTCGGCCACCGCGCTTCTGCCTGTCCAGCTGCCCATCCAATCTGCTATCGCTGCGGCTCTGCAGAGCATGAGGGCTTCCAATGCTCAGTCGAATCAAGCCAAAGCCGCTGCTGCCGCTGCAGCAAAAAATCTGGAGCTCCCATCAACCACTGTGCCACCTCACCTTCCTGTCTCTTTGTAAAAGAGAGATTAGCCCGAACAAGAAACAATATCTAGGCCATTGCGTGTCCTGCAGGTGAACGCTAGAAAATCACCAACTGTAATTCTTGAAATTGAAAATTTGGCAAATTCGACACAGGCCGACATCGTGCTCCTGCTCGAAGAACTCCCAACTAACTTCTTCTGGCCCACACCTGGGGTTCAGGCATTTTTTGTCCCAGGCGCCTACATCTCCTCGGGAATTGTGGCACGTAGCAACCTTCATCCCATCCCTCTAACCTCCCCAGACACCGCCATAACCTCCATAGCCATATGTCTAGAGCAGAGTATCATCGCGGTGTACTCGGCCTACTGGCACGGCCTTAAAGCTGCCGATGATTTAATCCCTTTTCTGGAAGATACGATAAGACGAGCCTCTCTTCCAGTGATCCTGGGTATGGACACTAACGCCCACTCTCCTACCTGGGGCATCGGTGCGAGGTTGGACCTCCGGGGTGCTGTTCTCGAAGAGTTCGCCAGCTTCAATGATCTTCATTTCTTGGGACCCCCTGTGGTCTCTACCTGGTCAAATGGGTCTTTATCTTCTTCTATAGATGTCACTCTGGCCTCCAGCTCACTGGCGATCCATGCCACTAGAGGTTTATTAGATGGCCTTCACTGACCATATACCTATCTGGACTACATTCCTAGACATGGTCAATAACGAGACAAACTCCTCCTGGGTTGAATCCTCATGTAAAGAACAGACCTTTAAATCCTTCCTCAACTCTACTCTCTACCAGGTAACTACCCAATTGAACGAGGCCTCTACCCCAGAAGATATTGACAGGGTGGTCCTCCTACTGACTTCCATCCTGCAATCAGCTTGTGACTCTTCCATGGGGAGACGCTCCAATACTACAAGACCGTCAAAGCCGTGGTGGACCCCCGAACTGAGTCGGATCAGAAGGTTGGTTATCTCCCTCCGCCGTTGCAGTCAGAGTGTCCGGGGTCCTATTAAAAACTTCTTCCGCGGTTTATACCGAGCTTGCCATAATCGACTGAAGGCGGCTATACGGAAATCTAAAAGTAAATCCTGGTTTAATCTCTGCGAGGAGGTGTCATCCGCATCTTGGAGTGCCATACATCGATTTATCGCCCGGGGCCACGGCTCCCCCAGAGGTCCGCCACTTCTCAAACATGATAACGGCTCTCCTTACAATCCTCATGAGACTTGCCAGGCCGTGTTAAATCACTTTTTCCTACCTGACACCAGACCTCACCCGCAAAGGAATGTAATTTCTGCGCACTTAAACAAAACCTGAATTCAAACCCTGGGAAGTTTTGCGAGCCATTCATCGCTGTGGAAAAAGGAAAGCCCCGGGCCCCGACGGTCTTGGTTCAAAATGCCTAGACCTGGGCGGCCCTTCCTTGCAATTCCTGCTGGCCGAATTGTTCACCAAATGCCTTCGTATGGGCCACTTCCCCCGTCCAAGGAAAGAAGACCGCCTCATACTTCTGCCTAAACCCTCCAATTCAGCCACCAGTCAGCTGGAGAAATACAGACCTATTACTTTATTGAACACTATGGCCAAAGTCTTTGAGAGATGTATCCTGGCCAGACTTCAGTGGCTCGCGGATCGTCACGGATGGTTCTTTGAAGATCAATACGGTTTTGTAAATGGTCGTTCAGCGGAAGATGCACTGGCAAGTATCACTCAATTCATTGAAGAAAGACAAGCTCACTGGAGGAAAACTCTTGTCATCAGCTTGGAAATCAGTAAGGCCTTCGACACTGTTTGGAGGCCGGCAATCATTCAAAATCTTGAACGTCTAAATTGTCCAGAGTCTATTACCGGCTTAGTAAAAAGCTTTTTGGAAGACCGGAGGGTTTCTTATTCAGCTTGGACAGCAACAGAATGTACGTCCTCCCAGCTCGGCACTCCCCAGGGTTCAGCGCTAAGTCCTTTCCTGTGGAACATAGTTGCTCGGACCATCTTCACCCTTCCCTCCATCAAAGATAGCCGAAAAATAGCTTACGCGGACGACTTCACCCTTATGATTCAGGTTCGTGGTCGCCTGCCGGTTTCTGCCACTAACAACTTCTTGGAAAGGTTGAAATCTTGGTGCACGATGTATGGTCTCAATATAAACCCCAGTAAGACTCAAGCTTGCCTGTTCCAATGGCGTGATGTCCACCCCAACTCCGAGACAGGGCTTAAAATCCTTGGTCAACCTTTAAACACCAAGAAGACCATCACAATCTTAGGAGTAGAATTTGACCAGACCCGCGGATTTGTCGCCCACCTACGCAAGATCACACGTAGATGCAGATCAATAATCCCACGACTCACCAACTCCATACAGGGTAAATTTGGAATCTCCTTTTCAGCAGGAACTAGGATTTTCTACGCGGTGGTGGTACCTGCCTTCCTTTACGGAGCGTCAGCATGGGGACGTCGTGCTCTCTCCAACGAAGGCATTAGGCAGCTTAGGAGCCTTCACTACAATTTTGCGAAACGCGTACTGAGAGGAGGTCCTTGCACACCAACAGTCTCAGCTATCTCCATCACCGGCAGCCCTCCTCTCGATATTATTGTTAGGTCTCGTACGGCGTTCCTAAAGGAAATCAACGAAGGAAATTTTGAATCCAGACCAGGCCCTGCTTCTTTGCCATACCCTCCAGATAGACGTCAATTGTCTTTCAGTCTAAACATCGAGGAGATAACAACACCCATAATATTTACAGACAGATCAAAAAATGAGGCTGGGGTGGGCGCTGCAATTGTTCCCTCATCAGAAGATCAGCAGCCCGTTCTCTTACGGCTCCATCCAGACTGCACAGCCTTCCAGGCTGAACTTCTGGCAATCCGATGGGCGGTCCGTCTGGTGGAGGAAGGTTATTCTAGAGAGGAAATCACTATCGCGTCGGACTGCAAATCAGCTCTGTCAGCCATATATACGTCAGGTCCAGTTCGATCGACATTAGTAGCTGAGATTATTCTCGCACTGAACACCAACCAAAACGTAAATCTGTGTTGGGTGCCGGGACACTGCGGCATCGACGGAAACGAAAGAGCAGACAGAGCTGCTAAGAACGCGGCCGTTTCGACATTAGAGCCATCATTTTCCATCCTGCCTAGAAGCCTGGCCCGTAACCATTCACGCACGGCAGCCCTAGACGCATGGACAGGTTTATTGCCGGGACCACTCCAACAGACACCTGAGGAGAATAGCCCATACACCAGACCGGCTGCTCCAATTTCTCCCTGAGGTCTTTCCTGGAGAAGTCACCACCACCTTACTTACAGGACATGGCCATGTTCGGGCAGACTTGGTTCTCTGGCATCCTGGTGAAGACCCATCTTGCCCACATTGTATGGAGGAACAACAGACTGTGGACCACCTTCTATTCAGATGCCCTGCTTTCATGCGTCACAGAATGCAGACAGCCCTGCTGCTTGGGAAGACTTTCTTCGACCCAGTCTCGTTGGCTGGACTCCCGGGTTCTCTACAGGCATGGAACTTCCTGACCAGCTGGTTCGGCTCTGCAATTGGCTCTATGTAAATATGATCTAGAGTAACTGGTTTCTACTAGTTAGCTGGACAGCCCGGGCAGTTGGCGTTTCTTGCGCTCCAGGGGCCCGGGTTATCCTTATTTTCTCTCAGCCAGTAGTCAGTCAGTTCAGTAGACGCAAGATAGCAGACAGCAGTAGCAGACAGCTCGTTAGTAAGTCTTTGTGAACGGGTTGGATGGCCCGCCGGCCGCCACTTGGTCTCTGCCTTCCCTCTCTCTGATGCCTCGGATTCCCCTGTGATTCGTCTCTGTGTGCTTTACCACTCACTACCATCACGACTGTGCAATCATCATCTTTCCCCACGACTCAATACAACAGACCAGACCACCGAAATACCACAGCTAAAGAAGAAAGTCGACAGGATTCGACATAGAGTCGACAGGATGAACAAAGACGAAAAAGAAGCCCGAGAGCAGGAGATCGGAGAGTTCCCCAACAACGACCACGGACCGATAACACCACCACCCCATCTTGGCAACCAACCTAGAAAGACGGCAACCCCTTCATCCCCAAGACCTGGATCTTACCGCCTTTGATGCCTTCCCCCTTCCATCTCCAGCCATCGCATCTTACGCTCAACGCCAGCAATCTCCCGAAGTTTTCAACTCAAGCCGGAATCATCCTTTCCAAGGTACTTTATATCTATCTACCTGTCTTCCATGCTCCCACTTTCCTGCTATTTTAGTTTTCGCATACAATATATAATGCCTATTTTCTTAGTTATAGCATTTTTTCTCAAATAATTTCAAATATCCGTTTTGCCACAGTTGTTTTGCCTCTTCAAATTGCACCACACCTTTAATCCTTTTAAACATTATTTTGCTCTGCATAATTTGTACATAAAATATATCTCACATTCCATATTTTACTTTTGAAAATTTGCAATTAGGTTTAACCATTTACAACTATAAATTCGTAGCACCATATGTAAAACAGTCGGCCAAGAGGACACACACACACACACAACAACAAAATAAATTTACCTATTTTATTACATCTTCAATATTTTATTAAACTATCTTTAACATTTAAAAAATTCATATTTCCACTATATTTTCGATATGACCCAAATACCTTATGGCTTCACATTTCCATCTTGTGTTTAAATTACCAAACTTTTAATATTTTGATATTTTTCTCATTCAGCTTCATTACTTAATGTTTATTATTTTAAAAATTTGCATTTTAAACGCCATTGCTTATTTACTGTGTTAATATCTAAAAGCGTTTCTGCCAAAATGTAAATTTAGCGATACCAACGCACACAATTTAAACACGACACAATACATGTCAACAAACTTAGGCCCTACACAGAAAGCGTCCCTCATATAGCACCCCCTACCATGCAAGCCCATTATGTTCAACCCAAAGACAATGACTCATTTCCGTTCCGACATCTCTCACCGGACTTGTTCCAAGAATACCAACTCCCGATCAAACCAGCCAGCAACCAACTTCTTCTACCTCTAACCCCAAATCTTTTTACCCTAATCCAAGTAGAACCGACTTCAAGTAACAATGCTTCCCCAGCTACAAATCAATCATGAACCAACCCGGTCCCAAGTCAAGTCATCAACCCTCCAACATAAATGGCTCAGCCCACAACTAATCTCTCTCATAAAAAATATAGGATACAATATGAAAACATTTTTTTATTTTCCACTTGATTCTCCTAATTTACACGCTAACAATGCCCTTCTCCACCGTCCCGCTAATCACGCTTATCTACATAGGAATATACGCACAAGAAACTGATAGACTTTTTCAACTACAAGAAGACATTTTCCAACTCCTTACCATCATCTGGATTTTGATAGGAGTAACCGTTCAACGTCTATTTAGAACTACTCCACCACCTACGCCCTGACAACTATTTCCCTTACATCACAGATAGCTTACACCAACCTTATTTTATTTGTACTCCACGTGTTGTACCATACTACCCCGCAACTATCTTCCTTAAAATCAATGTCTTGTCGCAATGCTGCACATTGATGCGTTTGTCAACCTATGTACTCACACATTTTTTTTCTCACCCTATGTTACCACTACAACATCTTTTCAAGCAATCTTTAAAACCTAAAGTGGGCTTGTTTACAAATTTTAATCAATGTTTTTCCCATTGTCCCACTTTTGTAAATATCATTATATTTTAATTTTGTTTCACCATTTTTCTTTTCACACTTCTCAACTTCTGCAATAGTTTTCTCTCAACAACCACGAAATTACCTTGCCTCTCACCAAACCTTACCATCTTAGCGGAACCTTTCACCACCAGCGCGACCCATGTCTTTGTCATTTTTTTTAATGTGATGTTTTTCTTTATGTTTTGTTTATGTTCATTTTTTTACACTTGCAGAAATTACCTTGATGTAGTTTGTCCATACACCAAGCTTAAATACTCTGCAGGCATTTTTTTCACTCACTCACCATCGCGCTATTTTCATCCTTTTTTTTTCACCCAAGACCGCAAAGTGGAGAACAATAGTTTTTTTTTTTTTGAAATATTGTTAACTAGTTCCAAGACGTCCTAGCAAAACGCCTTGCAAACCCATGTTCTCAAGCTGATCCTGCTGTAAACCAATTTAATCACCATATTGTCATTCTTTTAACAGTTCCTACTTCATCTTTCCATTCTGTAACCTTGTCGACCGCAACTTCTTACCACCCTGTAAATAGCTTTGTTTGTTGACCCAATTAATTTTCCCCAAAAATTACTTCCCACCTACCATAATTTAACTCAGGCTGCCCCTTTTTAAATTCTTCAACGCAGGGGGCCCATCTGTGGTAATTTAAGAATTATAAACACCTGTGTAAATACTCACCACCTCTTCTTAGACCCCCTAATCTAATATGGACTTTTAATCATTGTACCCAATCCTCATTTAATCAATTTGACTTTGTATGTATCGTTTTTGAGTGTTCATTTAAATAAAGAGGTTCATCTAGAGGGAACGTAGAAACCAAAAGAGCTTATCCCGCAGCCATGAGGTCAACCGTCGCGTCAACGCGGCGCCAATAAAATGACGTAACAGGACTTACCCGCAGCCAAATAAGGTCAAGCGCCCCGCCGACGCCATGGCGCCAGACGTCCGGTGACGTAACACTTAAGCATATAAAAGGGGCTTGCCCCGCAGCCAAGGGAGTCAGTCAGCAGACGCAAGATAGCAGACAGCAGTAGCAGACAGCTCGTTAGTAAGTCTTTGTGAACGGGGTGGATGGCCCGCCGGCCGCTACTTGGTCTCTGCCTTCCCTCTCTCTGATGCCTCGGGTTCCTCTGTGATTCGTCTCTGTGTGCTTTACCACTCACCACCATCACGACTGCGCAATCATAATCTTTCCCCACGACTCAAACCCCACAAACCAGACCACCGTAATACCACAGCTAAAGAATAAAGTCGACAGGATTCGACATAAAGTCGACAGGATTCGACATATATATATATTTTTAAAACATATATTTCATTTTCATTCATTGACTGTTCTACATTTTTGACCATAGATTTAAAAGATACCACTTTAATTATTGTTGTAAATATGTATAGTTAACCCTACCTATTTTTTAAAATCACGATTATAGAATTCATTCTATAAATTCTATATTGCTGGGATAAATAATGTTAAGTGTAAATTTACTTCAAGTAATTCAAAATAAAAACTACTTGAAAGGTAAATAATTATCTTTACTTTTTCACGACTGCACCTCCTTTTCAACAACAAAACCAAAAATAATAATAACAATTTAAGCCGACAGGATTTACCTAATTTTAATTAAATTTTATATCAATTTATTTGGAACTTGTGAAATAATGGCAAAATTAAAAGAGAAAAAGATGTTCAATTTGCATATCAAGTGATGCCGTCTTTTGTAAAATACAATAATAATTTAAATATTAAATCTTTGATTATAAATTTTGAAAGAAAAAATGATTCTTATGGGTTTGATAATAGTTGGAAGGTACCTCATTTATCGGATTACTTACAGGATGAGGCTTTAACATATTACTCGAAAGTCTTTGCCATATTGAGGACTGGAATAAACTCAAAGAAAACCTTATAACCAGATTCCAGAAAGCCAAACTTACACCATTGGTTGAAATGATGAAAATTATACAAGAAGAAAATGAAACACTCACCCAATTATATCAATAAAAAATGCAGCTGATAAACAGTGTAGAATTAAACCTCACCTCCATAATAGAATTATTAAATGAGGGAATAAAGAAATTATTCAAACCCTATCTAGCTACCATAGAGTCCGTACAACCCTCAGAAGGGCTATTAATGGCCACTAAAATAGAAAAAGGTCTAGAAGAACCCCAACAACCCTCTACCAGTACAAGAAATAAGCAATTTACTCCAGCAAAATATAACCCCAACTCCTCCCAAGCACATAAATCGCAACCATTCCCAAGGACATCAGCAGCAACTCACCACCAGCAAGAAGCCCACAAATCCATTAAACTACCCCATACCCCTGCAAGATATGTTCTATAAACCAGATACCCAACCAGATGCATTTCCATAGGGACTGCCCACTTAAGAAGAATACTCCTCCAAAGCCCATAAACCCAGGTAGATCATTATTATTATTCTCTATTCTTATAAATCAAATATCTTTACCATGTGTACTTGATACTGCATCATCCATATCTATTATCCCTTTAAAATACTTAAACCATATTTATTATAAAATGTTAAATAATTCCCCAAAAGACAAAATAGGTCAGGTAGAAGGATTTAGTTACCAATTAAACAAAATATTAGTTAGGCTTAGCTTAGGTAAAATTACAAAGTATCAAGAAATGTTTGTTTTTTTTGTGATACTCCAATAGAATATCTTAGTTTAGGTTTACCAACATTTTATAAATTTAGATTACAAATAGATTTCTCAAAAAACCTTTTTCAAAATTATAAATTCTTGTATTCCTTTAATCCAAAAACTGATAACCAAAAGTCATATGCTACTACCCTATGTATTCCAGACCCTTACTATTTTAAAAATTCATCTCTTCTAAATATTAACCCATTGTATAATTTTAATTTTTTTGATATGCCAATTACAAATGTTAAACATATAGATCATAATTCAAATCCCATTATTGATTCTAACTCTTATCACAGTATGCAAATTCCCTGCCCTATTGTAAATTATAATTCAAATTTAGACCTTAGTGAAGTAGATATTAATCCAAATTTCTCTAATCAAACAATTTCAGATATTTTGCATAAATATAAAAATGTTTTCTCTAAACACAATTTTGATATAGGATGCATAAGAACTAACCCAATTTGCATATCTCTTTTAGATAATAATCCCATAGCACAAAAGCCATATAGGACATCTTTTTACAATAATGCTGAAATACAAAAACAAATAACTGAATTATTAAAATATGATATTATTAGGCCTTCATCTAGCCCCTATAGTTCTCCTGCTTTATTAGTGAATAAGTAATCGGATGCCCCAAATCACCCCACAAGTCTCTGTATAAATTATAGGAAACTTAATCAAAAAACAGTTCCAGAACATACTCCAATTCCACTTATAGAACAAATTATAGATAGGTTATCACAGTCAAAAATATACACTATTCTAGATGTTTAAAATGCATACTGGCATATACCCATAGATGAAAAAAGATAAATATAAAACTTCATTTGTAACACAATTAGGTTGTTATGATTGGAATAGACTTCCATATATGGTTTAAAAAATGCACCCTCACAATTTGAAAGAATTATGAAATCAATTTCCACTAAACATAATATACAGTATGCTTTAAATTATTTTGATGATATTATTATACACTCCAAAACTTATGAAGAACACAAAGCATTTAGAAGACATATTAAACACACACACATATAATACTATATTCGATTTGATTTGTTTGTGATTGGACCTTTTTTTGTTTGTTGATTGTTATGTAAGATCCTGTTGACTTACTGTAGGGTTGGTGACTTGTGGTGGTTGATGGCGCAGTCGTTTGGTCGAAATGGTATGGTTTTCACAGGGGAAATAACGAGAGGGAACACATAATGGGGTTAAAAATAGGACCTCGCGATTAAGGGAGAGAAGGTTTTTTGACTAATGGGATACTTTGCTTTCACATGTTCGGAAAATAGAGGTTGTTACCTTTGGTGAGAAGGGCTTAAGCACGTCTTGCTCCTCGTCAGGTCGAGCTCCCAACTGCCTAACTTGAGTCCGAGATTTTCCTCGTTAACTCTCTATTGCTCTCATTGGTTGAAATCGTCTACGTGGTTACATTTGGTTGGCTGTTAGCTACTCATGCTGAACTCTGATTGGATATTGGTACCTCCATTGTCTTTTTCATTATTACCATCCTCCAGGAAGAAGAAGGTCTTTGAAGCTAGTTTTATAGTTCCTGGGTAATAACCTTTACTTCCTGGATAATGAAATCCTGGTAATGGCTGTTCTCTCTTTTTCGCGAGGCCTAACTTTTATTAAAACCTTTTGGATCATACATTGCATATATTGTGGTGGGGTTACATCTTGGTATATACAAATTATGACACACACACACACAAAAGCCTTTATTGAGAAACACTGGTCTTATAGAGGATTCTCCCCGAGATTACAAGAGAGATAGGCCTGTGAAAGTGGGGAATATACAGAAGAAGAAAAAGATTACGTAAGTATGATATATACATGCACACACATATATACAACATAACAACAAAAGCCCCAATTAAGACCCAATGTCTTACAAAAGACTCGACTGCAGGAACCAAGAAGCAAAAGACATATTAAACATATTTGAACAAGAAAATATAAAACTCAATCTCAATAAATGTGTACATTTTTACAAAAAGAAATAATTTTTTAGGATACACAATTAACTCAGGAAAATACACCCAATAACACAAATATCGAAGCAATTTTAAAATTAAATAGACCATACAATTTTAAAACATTACAAAGAATTTTAGGTACAATTAATATATATAAATTTATTCCCCATTATGCACAAATTAGGGCACCATTAAATTAACTTTTGTTAAAAAATGCTGCTTGGTTATGGAGTACAAAACATGAACAAGCATTCCAAACTCTTAAAAATGCACTCATTTCAAAACCTGTACTTTATATTTATGACCCATCAAACCCATGCCATTTAATCACAGATGCCTCAGGTCTAGGAGTAGCAGGAGTCCTGAAACAACCTGATGAACAAGGCATCTTACACCCCATAGCTTTTTTTTTCAAGAAAACTTCACCCATATGAGCAGAATTATACTGCTTCAGAAATTGAAACATTAGCAATGATTAATTTAGTACAAAGGTTTCATGCATATTTACATAATATACACTTTACATTGCACACAGATCACTTACCTTTAAAATGGATCAAAAATGTAAAAAACCCACATAGTAGAGTATTTAAATGGTCCTTAATCCTATCTCAATATAACTTTAACATAAAACATATTAAAGGATAAAATAATATAGAAGCAAACATGCTGTCAAGAGCACCAGTATCATTTTATCTAACATATAATGAGTTAAAAGAACATCAAACAACAGAACAAATTAGCAATAGTAAATTTAAAATACAAAATGATATCTTTATAATTAATAGAAAGGGTTTTAAAAGAGCTTATGTACCACAAACACTAAGACACAAAAGTACATACAAAAACATGGACATATTGGAACAACTCAAATGACTAAAATAATTTCTCCATACTATTATTGGCCACATATGACTAGGGATATTGCTAATTACACAAAGCATTGTGAAACCTGCCAGTTAAATAAATCTAGGGATAACAGAATTGTTTATGGACCACTACAACAGATGCCAATAGCTACACACCCCAATCATATTTTTTCTTTAGACACAATGGAAGGCTTACATAATTATGGGACAACTAGACACAGTATCCATATGATAGTACATCATCACAGTAGATTCCTTTAGACCTTTCCTACAAAGTCTGTATCCACTGATTCATATATAACATGTTTGAAAAATTTATTCCAAATTAATAAACCTGAAATATTAATAACTGACAGAAATGCAGCTTTTCTTAGCAATAAATTTAAACAATTTTTAGGAAAAAATAATGTTGAGCATCTACTCACCAGTGCCCATCACCCAGAGACAAATGCAAAAGTAGAAAGATTAAATGCCACTATCATAAATAGGTTAAGATGTGAATATAATCATAATTTAAAAATTCCTTTGACAAAAAATATTCCTAATATTACTGATAGTTATAATGATACAGTGCATACCATAACAGGCTTTACACCTAGGTTCTTATACTATGGAATACAACCACATGACACAGAAAAACATACACCAATAGAAAAGGCAAGAAAATTAACTATTGAAAGAAACCTAAAATCCCATGAACACAGCAAACAGCTTTATGATATTAAAAACACAGAATCCATTTTTAAAGAAGGAGATCAGGTATTAGTAAAAACCTTTATTTATCCAAACACTAGTAAATTAACACAAAGATATATAGGCCCATTTAAAATTTTAAAACAACTTTCTCCAGTCACATATGAAATAAATAAACCCATTTTACCTCAAAGAAAACAAACAGAAATTATACACTCTAATAAACCTAAATTATTTCACCCAGAATCAGATTTTTTACTTCAAAATAGCACTAATATAGAAAATGACTTAATAGTTGTAAATATAAAAGTAATATTAAAGTCAATAATAATCATTAGCCAAGTTGGCGCATATAAACAAAAGGAATAACTCCTTCATATACGTTTTAGTTTGTAATACAATAAATACATTAAGTTTTAGTCTGCTTAATGTTGTTGTTAGTTTTTTAATTAACTACGAAGACAAGTTAATGTCACATGGTGGCAGCGGTAATCGCATAAATTAATAATTAAAATAATTTAGTGTTCGTGTCAAAATGGCTGACCAATTCTTAAAGCCGCCTAAGCCTTTGGAGCAATCATCAAAAGAAGCATGGGACGAGTGGATAGAAGCATTTATATGGTACGAAAAAGCTGTACAATTGAAAAAGAAACCACAAGAAGTCCAAGTAGCGATCTTTATGGCTTCGATTGGACAATTGGCCCAGAAAATTTATAAAACGTTCAAGTTGAATGAAGGTGAAGAAAATAAGTTACAATAACTCAAGGGTAAGTTTAATGAATACTTTACCCCTAAATTAAATTATACTGTAGAAAGGTATCAGTTTAATAATATAAAGCAGTGTAATGAGCCTTTTAAAGAATTCCTAACTAAGGTTAAATTACAAGCAAAAAAATGTAAATTTGATCAAATGGAGGATGAACTAATTAAGGATAGAATAGTTGTTGGTATACAAAATAATGATGTTCGAGAAAAATTACTTTCTGATCCAGATCTGAATATAACTAAAGCAATTCAAATATGTGTAGCTGCTGAAAATGCTAACACACAACTAAGAGAAATTAAAGATAGGAACGAAAGTGAGCCATCCATTTCCACAATCGAAAGAAAAATTAGTAGAGATTTCTCACAGAAAGCCTTTAATCCTAGAGATACCACAAGCTTTAAGAAACTTATAAATAATTGTACACGTTGTGGAGCTAAACATGAAATAAACAAATGCCCAGCATATGGTAAAGTATGCCATAAATGTAAAAAGGCTAACCATTTTTCAAAATTATGCAAAACTGCCAAAAGGGAAAGAGTGGTAAACCTTGTAGAAGATACTGAGGTGGAATCGGATGAATTTTCTCTCTCAATAAATGAAATAAAGACCCGAAATGGACAAGAGTGGTTGGAAAGAGTAACGTTCAAAGGAAATCAAACAGTTGATTTTAAATTGGACGCTGGAGCTCAGTGCAATGTCATACCTTTGACACTCTCTAAAAAACTTAAACTAAAAATTAATTCAAGTAGAGTAAGGAAGTTATTAACTTACTCTGGTGAATCAATAAGGGTAATGGGCGAGACAAATGTTACTTGCACAATAAAAAGTAAGGCAGTAGTTCTCAGATTTATAATATCAGAAAAAGGAATCACTCCGATTCTGGGAAGAGATGCCTGCTCACAGTTAGGCTTGATCTACAGGGTTGATGAAGTCTGTCCAGAAATGGAATTTGAAGAATTGTTTAGAGGTATAGGGCTTATAAGGAACTATAAATATAAAGCTGACTTTTCAGAAATTCCAAAAAATTTGCCCATTAAACCTGCTCGCAAGATACCTTTTGCAATTAAAGCTAATGTCAAGAAGGAACTAGATGAAATGGAAGCATTGGGCATAATCAAAAAAGTGAATCACCCCACTCCCATCTCCAGTCACATGGTGATAGTTCGCAAGGACGGAAAGATAAGGATTATGTCTTGATCCTTCAGACTTAAACAAGATTTTGTTACGAAGAGAGTTTCCTCTCAAACGACTGGAGGACATTGCAGTCACCTTGCACAAGTCCAAATACTTCACCAAACTGGATTTAAAGAAAAGCTTTTGTCAAATCCCAGTTGATGAAGAAACACAACCATACTTAACTTTTTCAACACCATGGGGAAGATACTCATTCTTACGGGTACCATTTGGTATTAAAACTGCCCCAGAAATAATGCAACAAATTATGACTGATTTACTAAGTGACCTAAAGGGAGTAGAAAACTCAATGGATGATATCCTGATCCATGCACCTGACCTGGATACATTGAGAAAGAGAACTTATGAGGTTCTTTCTTTGCTTAAATCAACTGGAATCAAATTAAACAAAGAAAAGTGTGTCTTCGAAAGAGAACAAGTTAAATATTTAGGACATTTGATATCAAAAGCAGGAATACAAATAGACCCTGGAAAGGTCAAAGCAATCAATGATATCCAGAGTCCTAGAAATCGCAAGGAGCTTCAGCGCTTACTTGGTATGATACAATACTTGCAGAGTTTCATACCTAATGCATCTGAAAAGACCAGCAACATGAGGATGCTCCTTAAGAAAAATGTTGTTTGGAACTGGGACCCTTCCCTTGATAATGATCTAGAAGAAATTAAAATTGCATTAAAGAAGGCACCTGCTTTGAAATTCTTTAATCCAAATGCGGCACTGACAATGTCAGTTGATGCTAGTTCGCATGCGGTTGGAGCGGTACTTATGCAGGACAACCGTCCTATTGCCTTTGCTTCAGCAACACTAATTGACTACCAGCGCAACTATCCCCAGATTGAGAAAGAGGCCTTAGCAATAAAATTTGGATGCCGAAAGTTTCATGAATACATTTTTGGTAGACCTATCTTGGTAGAAACTGACCATAAGCCTCTCGAAACCATTTTTAAGAAATGCTTGAGCAAATCGCCACTCCGTTTGCAGAGAATATTATTAGAGCTACAGCCCTATGATCTAAAGGTAAAATATGTTAGAGGTAAAGATATGTTTATAGCTGATTTACTAAGCAGAGATTGTGTTGAAGAAGAAAAATTTGAAAACGAGCATCTAGAAATTCTTCTATGTATTTCTATGCCACAAAGCCTAACAAATAATGAACTGGTGACGGCAACAGAAACTGATCCAGAACTATCGCAACTAAAGTCACTTCTAATAAATGGATGGCCGGAACACAAGTCTGGAGTTCCAATCGAATGCAGATTATATTGGCCCTTCAGAGAAGAAATCTCTTTGCATGAAGGCTTAATATTCAAAGGACTACGTATAATAATCCCTAAATCTCTCAGAGTCAAGGTTTTAAAGAGTCTGCACATTCGGACATATTGGCATCAACGGCACTCTTCAAAGAGCCAAGGAATCAATTTATTGGCCTGGAGTAACAAAAGATATAATCAACCAAGGAGAAAAGTGTATGATTTGCATTTCCAATTCCAGGAGTAATCAAAAACAAACAATCATTAACAAGGAAATACCCAAATTTCCATGGCAGATTGTAGCATCGGATGTTTTTATGTATAATGACCACAATTATTTACTGGTAACTCATAGTTATTCTGGATATATTGATTTTAAAGAACTTAAATCATTAAATTCTAAAGAAACAATAGTATATTTAAAGGAATGGTTTGCCCAACATGGGATACCAAAGGTTCTAGAAACTGACAATGGTACCAACTATAGTTCAAGAAAATTCAAGCAATTTTCACAGGAATGGTCATTTACCCACCAAACCTCTAGCCCTCTACACCCTAGGTCCAATGGGTTAGCAGAAAGGGCAGTTCAAACAGCAAAAAGTCTTCTTAGAAAATGTGAAAGAGGAAAAGAAGACATCCAAATGGCACTGTTCAATTATCGAAACACCCCAAGAGAAGGATTAGGTTCACCTGTGCAACGACTTTACAGTCGCCGAACCAGAACCGTGTTGCCAATTAAAGAAGATCTTTTGGAACCATCTGTACTGGAGAAAACTAGTGAAATTCTTAGAAACGCTCGCGCAAGACAAAAATCTTATGGTGATATGTATTCTACATCACATCAGCAACTCTCTGAAAATCAACCAGTGTTCTTGAAAGAGCGTGAAAGAGTTTGGACTCCTGCTACTGTAGTCAAGCAGTTAAGTCCTAGGTCATATGCAGTGAGATCTCAAGATAGGATATTGCGTCGTAATCAAGCCTTCTTGAGACCATTTCATGGTGAGCCAGAGGCTCAAACTTCATCCATGGACTATCATAAGGAAATGGAGATCAATGGTCCTCCTCCACTTGAAAGTGAGCACGCATCACCCCCACCGGTGCCGACTCTGCTGGACAAGGACAAGACTGACAAGGGATCCCACCCATCAACGGAGCCCATGGAGCCATCACAGACTTTACCGGCCACTGACCGTAACCCTTTAAGAACCAAGTCTGGACGTCTCATCAAGCCAGTCTCCCGGCTGAACCTTTGAAAAAAAAAAGGGGAGATGTAAATATAAAAGTAATATTAAAGTCAATAATAATCATTAGCCAAGTTGGCGCATATAAACAAAAGGAATAACTCCTTCATATACGTTTTAGTTTGTAATACAATAAATACATTAAGTTTTAGTCTGCTTAATGTTGTTGTTAGTTTTTTAATTAACTACGAAGACAAGTTAATGTCACAATAGTAAACCAAAATTCTAGCATAAAGTTAATAGATATTGATGATAAACCATGATTTTTGCAGGAAGGCCATATTTTGGATATGGACAATGAAGAACAAATATCAACCCCAATTTTTTTGCCTACACACATAACTTAATGTCACTTCAAATATCTCTCTATAATCATTTAATTACTCATCCATTATTGAAAAATACTTTTATATATTATTTCACATATATTTAAATGTTAATATTTTCGAAAAAAAAACTCATTTTAAATTATATTTGTGTAAAAATAAACATTTCTACTGCCATTTAATATTTTGAAATACAACAAGCATAATGACATAATTACACATATTTTAAATACCTTTTTTGGCTTCATATAAATTTTTATATCAATCTATCATTATTATTTCTTATATATAGTTTTATTTTAATTTCATAATTATATAAATTATTTATACACAAACTTTCTTTTTATAAAACTATTTTTGAGGCGTATTATTCTTTTTAAAATAAAACAATTTCTACTGTCCTTACTGCGATGAAAAAATTAAAGGGAGGGCCTGGCTCATCAGTGGTGAACCCTCCTAGCGGTTTCGCCAGTTTAATCTACCATTCCTTACTGCGATGAAAAAATTAAAGGGAGGGCCTGGCTCATCAGTGGTAGATTAAACTGGCGAAACCGCTGGGAGGGTTCACCACTGATGAGCCAGGCCCTCCCTTTAATTTTTTCATCGCAGTAAGGACAGTAGAAATTGTTTTATTTTAAAAAGAATAATACGCCTCAAAAATAGTTTTATAATTTGATAACAGATGGCGCTCTAGTACATCGAAACTTTCTTTTGTTAATTTGAAAAAAAATATATGGACATCGATTTTTATTGTTTAGTTTGTAATTATTTCTATAGACATTATGATTTCGTTTAATTAATTATTTTTGTAATAGCTATTTTTATTTTCAAATTTTAACTTTTTGAAATCTTTTTCACAGTGGGGAAATATTATATAATCTAAAATGCAAATATTTTATTTTTTTTAAAACATATATTTCATTTTCATTCATTGACTGTTCTACATTTTTGACCATAGATACCACTTTAATTATTGTTGTAAATATGTATAGTTAACCCTACCTATTTTTTAAAATCACGATTATAGAATTCATTCTATAAATTCTATATTGCTGTGATAAATAATTTTATGTGTAAATTTACTTCAAGTAATTCAAAATAAAAACTACCTGAAAGGTAAATAATTATCTTTACTTTTTAACGACTCCACCTCCTTTTCAACAACAAAACAAAAAATAATTATAACAATATATATATATATATTGTTATAATTATTTTTTGTTCTGTTGTATATATTTATATATACGAGGCCCATCCAATAAATAAGTTTCCCTATTTTCTTTTCTGCAAACGAAACGTTGTAAAAATTAGTTAGTATGGAATAAATGGTCACTAGGATGCGTTGGAGGCTGGTGACCTTCGAAATCACGCTACTCGTACGCGCAAGTCCGTAGCGCTTCAGTTTCCATGGAGCTACCACTGGTGAACGTGTCCACTTGCGAACTCCGTTCTGTAATTCGTTTTTTCACGGCGAAAAATGAACCTGCGGTCAATATTCATCGCAATTTAGTGTCAGTGTATGGTGAAGAATTTATGAGCATCCAAATGGTTCGTCGATGGCGTTCATGGTTCTGAGAAGGACGGCAAAACGTGCATGATGACGAGCGAAGCGGCAGGCCCGTTACTGCTACGGACAATGCAGCCGTTGCTGCTGTTCGGAATGTGGTGGAAGCAGATCGCCGAGTCACCATTGACGAAATAATGATTCGACTGCCTCCTGGAATCGAAATTAGACGCTCTTCGATTGGAACAATCATGTCAGATGTTTTGAATTTTCTCAAAGTCTGCACAAGATGGGTCCAACGGATGGAGGCAGCCCGAGCTTTCCTGGAAATGCATCAAAGAGATGGAGATCAACTGTTTTCCCGTATTGTCACTGGAGATGAAAGCTGGGTGCATCATTCAACTCCAGAAACAAAACGACAAAGCATGGTGTGGAAGAAGCCTGAGGAAAGTGCACCAAAAAAGGCGAAGGTCACAATCTCTGCAGGCAAAGTTATGGCTATGGAAAACTTCAAATGGGAAATTTTCACACATCCACCTTATTCTCCGGAACTTGCCCCAAGCGACTTCCATCTTTTTCCAGCACTCAAGTGGCACCTTGGAGGCAAGCACTTTGCGAATGATGACGAAGTGCAGGCGGAGGAGAACCACTGGCTACGAAGACAGGACACGGCTTGGTACAACAGTGATATTTAAATATTGCTACAACGGTACCAAATATGTTTGGACAGAAATGGTGATTATTTAGAGAAGTAGTCTATGAGTTGTATAATAAAAAAAAATAACTGCATAATTGTAAATAATGTGGTTTATTTGTTTAAAAATAGGGAAACTTATTTATTGGATGGCCCTCGTATATATATATATATGAAAATTTTGCCGGGTGGAAATTGATCTGAAGAGACAAGGGTCGCCTCTCCCGTCAAAATAGACGTCTAAAACCAGACGCCATCTATTGACCGTCGCTGCAACTAGCGGCCTCGGGTCGGTGACAAAGCTACAACACCAGCTTTGGCAAACTGAAAAGCGTCCATCTAGAGACCATAGTTTCGGGCTAATGGCCCTCGTCAGTCTAGGGCGGACTTTATTCCATGAGATCCACACGGGATCTAATGGAATCTTGACAATCTGCCAAAGAGGTGTTTAGCTGGCTATGGCTAAAATATAGATGGAAATAGATGACGTCTAGTGTTAGACGTATATTTTAACGAGAGAGGCGATCCTTGACTTTTTAGATCAATTTACTCCCGGCAAAATTTACATTTATATTTTAGCCATAGATATGGCCCAACCACTTTGCCAGCTAAACACCTCTTTGGCAGATTGTCAAGATTCCATTAGATCCCGTGTAGATCTCATTGAATAAAGTCCGCCCTAGACTTACGAGGGCCATTAGCCCGAAACCATGGTGTCTAGGTGGACGCTTTTCAATTTGCCAAAGCTGGTGTTGTGGCTTTGTCACCGACCAGATGCCGCTAGTAGCAGCGACGGTCAATAGATCGCGTCTGGTTTTAGACGTCTATTTTGACGGGAGAGGCGACCCTAGTCTCTTTATATATATGGCGCTCTCCCATCTAAAAAGCACATTTGCTCGTGGTCAGGAAATGCCTTCTTTATTTTTAATATCAACACCTGACCCATTTATCTTTTATTTTTTTCTATTGTTTTTCCATATATATATATATATGCTAAAATCTTAAATTTCCTTAAGGCATGTTCATGAGTGTATATCATCCATATTCAGAAACACATCTTATTAATCAAACAAATGCTACAGGTTTCTAGAGATGAGTTTAATTATCTTTATTAAACGTAATCTCGAGCTTTCGGGAATCTCTTCCCTTCTACAGGAGTACATGGAAACTACATGTACTCCTATAGATCTTGTACGGATGTTCCATGTCCCGGGCTACGATGGTGCCCAGAATGGTGATTTTTTTCTGTACTCCAGGAAATTCCAAATTAAGAGTCAGTTTTTACCCACCACACCTATAGAAAGGCATAGATGCCCGAAAGCTTGAATATACGTTTAATAAAGATGAAGAAATCCCTATCCAGAAACCTGTAGCATTTGTTTGATTAATATCCAGGAGATTTGATTCAATTGATATCTTATATATTAGATAAACTTTCAACAAATCTTTACTTATTCATTCGAGTATGAGTATGTTACAATTTATATCTTATCTTTAAGTAAGGAAACGTATAAGATCATTGTCTTTCTCTTTTTTCATATTTTAATTATATATTTCAATTTCAAGCGCTATGTCTTCTTAGGGACACTTGCGCTGTCATACATGTATGTTTTTATAGTTGTCTTTACATATTTACAATAATTTTAAGCTGTAAAGAATATTCATATGATATTAACAAGAAGAAAGAGAGAAAAAACCTTACCATCAAATATTTACTTCAAAATTGTTGATTTATCATTATTATTAAAATATAAGATGAAATTTCAGTAAGAGTTTCAACATTCTAAGGACAAATAAAGTTCGTATATCTTAACGAGAACAGAGAACTGTGTACAAAATATTTTCTGGCAATATCTACAATCAACGTAATATAAATTATCAGTTTCTTAAAATATTATATATCAGTTTTCATCTTCGTATTCCGTTTTCTCTAAGCAGATTAAATTATAATTTAGGAAACATTGAAGGCCAATTATTGATACCTTATCATTTGTAAACCTTCAATATAGGTTTGGTAAAAAAATCTGAATTTCATCATCCGAAAAGAAAAATCTGAAAACTTTATGGAGAACCAGCCAGAAAGATATACTGATAAATAAATATTTTAAACATCGTCTATTTAATATAAACTTTTTTCCATATCGATTTATAATTAATAAAATCAATAAAGCATCCAGGGCTAAGTTTTTTGTACAATTTTTATTTCTCAAGCCTTCTGATTTTCAGTCTTTCGACGGGAATACCACAATAACTAACTAAACGCCGATGTGAAGGATATATATATATATTTGTGTTTTCTTGGATATAATAATAATAATAATTATTATTATTACAGAGAAGGAATTGCCAGATATCATTTCGAAGAATGAATCAATGCTAACGGCGACGAGTTTCTATATTTATGCAGTATATTATTGGCAAGCTTTCGAAATATGACGTCCTTCAACAAGGTATAGTAGCCAGTTGAAGGACGTCATAGTCCGAAAGTTCGCCAAGATTATACCGCATAAATATAGAAACTCGTCGCCATTAGCGTTGATTCATTCTTCGAATTTATTATTATTATTATTATATATTATGATACATACGAAATTCGCCCAATGTTAGCAAAGAAACTATCGCTATATTGATATTTCAGAATAACGTGTTTTATATAGAAGCTACTGTATTTATTTCTTCTTTAAAAAGATTGAATTTATCATGACCTTTATGCTTTCTTTTATGCGAAAATAAAACCGGACCATATATAAACAGTTTCCTAGCCATCCTTGCAGCCCTCTATATCGCAGAAATCAATTCAGAAGTGGACATCCTTACGAACAAGTCGCCTCAGTTGGCCGGTATTGTGATCAGAGTGCATAGACTGATCTGATCTGCTCTATGGACAAGACACTACCACCATATATATTTATATTATTTTTGACTTGATTTCTGTGCTACACCTAGTGTTGTGGCTCAATATAAGGTTGTCCCAAAAGCTCGTAAACATATTATGATTATGATTCATATTTTGCAAGTGTTTACGAACTTTTGGGACAACCTTGTAATTCGAAAACTTGGCCCACCTGCTGATTGACTACCCATGATATAGAAAATCAGAGATTAAATCATTCTTCTATAAGAATTCTGTTATAATTTTACCAAGGTTACTAATATTGCAAAGGTTGTCCCAAAAGTTCTTAAATATATATGGTAATTTAAACCAACAAGCCTCTATTGTATAATACTTATAACAATATTGTCATGTTGTATATAGAAACACATCTATAAATGATTATACGCATGATTGACATGTGTCATTGCATCACCATATGTAATGTACTTTGTACAAACCGAGGATGAATAAATAAAACACTGTAATAGATTAAGAGCTGAGCTGAAGCAAGATTGAGAAGATGTTCAAAAACGTCTAAAATCGAGAGAGAAATCCAACAACCCTGAAGAGGAATTTGGCAGGTCGTTCCATCAAGGTCAAAGGGTATAGAATACCGCAGACGCCCCACACCCTTTGCACCCGCTCAAAGTCCATTCTCCCCCCTCGGCAAAGATATATAAAGCCTCTGTCCTAGCCGAAAAAGTATAGTCACTTCACCATCAGCGTGAGCCCTTGTCGGTTGTACCCAGGTCCACCTAATCGACCATGTGGAACAGTAAGAACTCTTCTATCTCCATCTTGCTCTTAGCTCGTCTTTTATCTGTTCACGTAACTTTCCTACTACAACTGTGGCTCTTCGTTTTTTGTGTGTGGACATTCCCAGGCTTTCCACTCTGCCTCGACCACAACTGCCTGTACTCTGTGAAAACTGTTAAAGGTCTTCCTAAGTGCAGAGAGGTACTGGAAAACTCTCCACGCCCTGACTGTCCCTCTCGATTCCCTCAGGTTTGCCCCTCTCGGTTACCACACCACAGAGAGAGACCCTCGGTTATCACAGCTATAGCGAGAGTCGACAGGATAACCACATCGAAGTATGACCAAAGGAAGAGGTAAGAAGACTGTCCATATTGAAGCGAGAAAGAGCAAAGATGGAGGAACAAGCCCGACATATCAACAAAACGATCGAGCAATCTCTCCCCCAACAAGATACTATATTTCAGGAACAAGCTGTCAACACCCCAACGACACAGCCGAAGATCCCGCAAAATAAGCCGGTGAGACGTTCCCCACCTTCGGCCTTACAACGCAACCACCTTCCAGGCGACATGCCGCCGTCGCCAATCAGAAGCTACAAGCTTCTACAAGCCCTACAATGGAACGTCTTCCATGTCAGCAGGACGACAATGAAAGACCAAGTCTCCTGACTGAACAATCACCAAAACTGTGAGTTTTTAAAACCTAGGTAATTTTCTCCTTATGCTCACAACTTGATTCTCCATAAATTTAATGTTTATTTTCACTGTGATTATTTTAAATCAATTTTTACCATTTTATATCATTTCAATTCAAATTTTAAATCTTTTACACCCTCATTTATCAATTTTTACTTTATTTTAAGCAACTTATAAATTTTAATTAATTACTTTCAATTTTACATAAGAAAAAAAATCATTATTTTTTTAATTACTTGAATCATAATTCTAAACTTAGAAAGAGGGGATCTAATATCGCCGCAACTATTTTTTATTAACGCGATTAAAGGAAGGTTTCGGGCAAGCCCTTCTTCAGCTAACTATAGTGTACAAACAAGGCAAACGAGAGAGAGATTATAAATCGTTTTTAAAGAGGAATCTATGTAAATATAGTACAAAAATCTCTTAAAGAAATTTACATAATTGAATAAATATAAATAATCAACTATAAATTGTTCTGACGTTGTCGACTATTAAAGAGTTTGGGTTAAGTTTAGAAATGTTTCTTTGGTGTTCTTTGATTCTGATTGAAAGATCTCTTGATGTTTCGCCGATGTAGACACTATTGCAGTTGAGGCAGGGAATTTGGTAAACTAAATCTTTTCTCTGTTTCTGGTCGGTGCTTTAGTATTTAGCGGAAAGATAAAAATGGAATGGGTATTGTTTTATATGGCTTTTGAAGATTTTTAAGATAGAAGGGGAACGTACTGTGATGGCAACTGTATACTTTTGTTTAATTGTTTAGGGTGCTTCATGGTTTCTATTGCTTCAAGAATGAGTCTTTGGGTTTTAGTTTTGGTATCTTTTATGGAGGATTCTGGTATTACTGAAGTCTGGCCGAAGTGTCTACTTTTTATATAAATATGAATGCCGGCCAGGCAACCTCTATATTTTCTACAACTATAAACAGTTCAAAGTATTTAGCGGAAAGATAAAAATGGAATGGGTATTGTTTTATATGGCTTTTGAAGATTTTTAAGATAGAAGGGGAACGTACTGTGATGGCAACTGTATACTTTTGTTTAATGGTTTAGGGTGCTTCATGGTTTCTATTGCTTCAAGAATGAGTCTTTGGGTTTTAGTTTTGGTATCTTTTATGGAGGATTCTGGTATTACTGAAGTCTGGAGTATGTCCGGTTTTTCTGACGTTGTCGACTATTAAAGAGTTTGGGTTAAGTTTAGAAATGTTTCTTTGGTGTTCTTTGATTCTGATTGAAAGATCTCTTGATGTTTCGCCGATGTAGACACTATTGCAGTTGAGGCAGGGAATTTGGTAAACTAAATCTTTTCTCTGTTTCTGGTCGGTGCTTTAGGTGATTGGGTTTCTTAGAATCGAGGCTATGGAAGGTGAACCTCTAAAGATGGTTTTTATGCCAAAACTTTTAAGTTTGCGGGCTATTGTAATTGTAGATTCTGTATATGGTAAGTAACAGGTGGAGATGTAATGATTGGAGTTATTTCTGGGGGCCCCTGGTTTATATCTATTTATTTTAATGAAAGGAAGCGGGTATCCAGATTTAAGAAGCTGGTTTTCGATAAAATAAGTTCTTCATTATATTCTAATTTTGATGAACAGTGGGTAAAGGCTCTTTTCGTCAAGGTACGTACAACTGTTATTTTGTGGGAGATGGGAGAATTGGAGGCAAAATGTAGGTACTGCGTTGGGGAGGTAGGTTTTCTATAAACCTTTGTTGTAAAACCGGTTGTATTTCTGGTAAATAAAATGTCAAGGAATGGTAGATTTCTTTTATTTTCTTTTTCTATTGTAAATTGAATAGATGAGTTAAAGCTATTGAGGGTTTCTAGGATGTGATTTTCACTGTTTTCTGTGATTATGCAAAAGATATCATCAACGTACCTTGACCAGATTAATATTTCGTTGGGTTTTGCTTCAGTGATCCATGAGTCAATGGTGGAGAGAACTATTTTTGCTAGAATTGTAGAGAGTGGGCTTCCCATCGGTGTGCCTTTTATTTGGTTGTAGTATTCTCCTGTAAATTTAACTGTTGTGCTCTTTAAACAGATTTCGGTTAGTTTCAGGATTGCAAAGTGGGCCGGGTATTCTTCTTTATGTTTGATTAGGATGGTTTGTAGTTGATTCTTTATATTTATTCAATTATGTAAATTTCTTTAAGATATTTTGTACTATATTTACATAGATTCCTCTTTAAAAACGATATATAATCTCTTTCTCGTTTGCCTTGTTTGTACACTATAGTTAGCTGAAGAAGGGCTTGCCCGAAAGCTTCCTTTAATCGCGTTAATAAAAAAAAAGAGTTGCGGCGATATATGATCCCATCTTTCTAAATTGTCGAAATCCGCAATCCGTTTACCATGAATTCTAAACTTATTTGTGGGGTTTTCTTAATATCTTATTTTTATACCAAAACACCAATTTCTTAATCAAATACTCAAAACTTTGCAAAAATCATTGTTATGTTCACTATTTTATGTAAACGCCCCATTCAAATTATAAGTCACTATCACGCCATTGCCCTTTTAAAAGGATAATTTTCGCACTACCATAATCAACGATTTAAAAAATACATTCAAATTTTAATAAACATAGGTGAAACGCATTTTTTTAATTGCTAAAATCGAAAGATACAATATATTCAAAATCACAACTAGAAAAGTAACTGTCCTTCCCCAAAACAAGTTAAAAATCCAACATAGTTTCACTCCCTCGTCCTTTCCTTCTACATGCATAATTATTAATCATCCACACATCTCTCTCAACAAACTTCAACACACTCATCCATCACTTTCTACAATTGGCCTCCACCTATTAAAACGCGACTTAGCAACAAATCAGCCTCGAGCCACACAAGCTCCATATCGTAGCCACTAAACGTGCCAAATCCACTAACAGCCAAAATATTTCGATGTGTTTTGTACAACCACCACCCATGACAAGTAAATTTGTTATTCATGGTGAAACAAGTTAGATTCTCTACCAAAAACAACGACTTCACGTGACACTTTTCCATTCAATTCACTTCACTCGTGTCACACAGCGCAACACAACAATTTATCTCACTTTTCAGGCCAAAGACGCCTTCACGCCTGTGACACATCTCACTTCAAAGCGTGTCCACGTCAAAAGTCGCACTTTAACCACACATCTAATTTGAAATCACTGAATAACAATTTTACTAAGTCCGCAACAACGTCGATACACAACACTTACGAACACCGAGAAAACTATATCTCTCAAATAGACCATAAAACTGCCTACAAGCTTTCACCACTCTCAAAGAGAGTTTAACCAGTAAACCAGTACTACACTTGTATCAAGTCGGTTTGTCATGCCGCCTTTATTGTGACGCATCCAAATTTGCATCCAATTCCAAAAAACGCATCCATAATTTTGATAATAGAGGGCGCACTAATGCATCATAATATAATCATAATATGTTTACGAACTTTTGGAACAACCTCATATCATCACTAGTAAAAATTTTCTAGAGCAATTCACAGTGCCATCGTTCTATAATTTATTTATTTATTTATTTCAATTCAAAACGCTATGTCCTCCTAGGGACACTTGCGCTAAATGTACATTCAAATATAAAAGGAAAATATTCAACATGGAAAGATACACAGAAAGTAACTTAGAAAGATTCATAAATATTATTTACCTATAGAGATATTCTTTGAATTGTATTTACAGTTACATCATTAAATTAAAAAATATTATATATATACATATATATACACGTATACACGCATGCATCTATATATTGTTTACAACCACAAGATATGTCCAATATTTCCTTCAGATCGTTACATCAAAGACCATTTTTCTTAATGAAATCCAAAATATATTTTTACAAATGAATTTAATTTTATATATGTGTCCTTACTTGAAATTAAATCACTAGGGCCTAAAAAGCTATTAAATCGTTGTTGACTCTGTAATCTTGAAAGACAGAGCACTCTAGCAAGAGATGTATTGAAGTTTGTTCCCCCAATCCACAGAAACATGTCGAATCTTGCACAGCCTGAATTTTCTTAAGAAAAAACCTGAAATTTCCATGATCTGTGATAAATTGTGAATTATAATAGTTTGGTCGAAAATATTTCGGAATATCATAAGAAAGGAAACTTTGAAATGTTTGATTAGTATTCTTTTTCACTATAAATTAATCCTTGATATAATGAAATCTTTGAGTATACCTGGAATATACAAATCATAAAATTGTTTATCTTCTGTTGATAAATTATTCAACTCATAACTTATAAATCTAGATTCCATATAATTAGTGATCAAAGGAATATTGGCTAAAGTGTGAACACAGTTATAACTGGTTGTTTTATATGTTTGGGTACACCATAGCAGAATTTGATATTGCATTGAGTTCAGTTTGTACATATATTTTTTGCTAATAAATTCAAACCATATTTCTGTTCCGTAAGTTAACCCTTGGTCTTATTATAGATTTATAAAGTGTAAGCCTTTTTGGGTGCTAAGACCTCAAGATTTTCCACATATTGAAAAAGAAGGTTTTTTAATCTTTGGGTTTTGTTTAGTACAACAACAACAACAAAAAGCCTTTATTCAGGGTCACTGATCCTATACAGGATTCACCAGAGGTATGCATAAGAACAAATCAGTGAGACAAAGGAAATAACGATATATACAGAAGAAAATTTAAAAAAAACAAGAAAAAGAAAGAGGGAAGCAAGAAAAACAACACAAAAAGAGTAGCAGTAAGAAAGTGAGGAGTGAGTGAAACTTGGCCTTCTTCTGAGATACGGACTTGTGGAAACCATAAAACGCCGTAGCAAAATACTTATTCTGGGTCATATTGTCAATTATTGATGGAAGTGAAGCACAGAGTTGCCCAGTTTTGAGCATAAGGGTTCTTCTTTCTTCTTTCAGAGCATAGCAATCAAAAATATAGTGAGTGATTTCATTTTTTAGTTTTGAATTACAGAAGGTACAAATCGGGTCCTCACCGCAGAGCATCTTGGTGTGGTTTTCTCTAAAAAAACTTAAAAGTATTCTAACTTGTGCGAGTAGTCTTACAACCGGGAAAGGAAAATCCCCTAAAAGGTATCCCTCCGTCATGAAAGATATGTGAATGTCTTTGTAGTGAGAGTATAGCTTAGATTTATCCATTCTTGTAAGGTCGTTTTGTATAGATTGGTCTGCCGCTGTTTTTAAGAGCCCTGTAATCGCGCTCCTCAGCGTTTCAGGATCATCACAGGAAACAAGTGCAGGGGATCCATTATTGTTAAGCAGATTGGTGAGCTTTTTAATGAAACCGATGGGTGTGCCCGAAGCATTAGACAGTTCCCGTGTTCTATTAAAACATATACGCGGCAATCTGTCACTGCTCATATTCAACACCCGCAGCCAATACTTTAGGGTTAATTTTAAAGCTGTTACACTCAATGAGATACGACCGGTTTCTAATCTGATTATGTAACCTGGAGTGTATCTGGGCAGATTCAGGAACCTACGGATAAATATGTCTTGTATACTATCCAATAGGTCTTTATGCTTTGTTGCCCACAATGGAGCGGCATACATCAGGACAGCTCTCACTATTGTATCAAAGAGTTTGGTTGATAAATTTATTGACTTTGCTTTTGATTTTTTTAATATTGGGTGTGTGGCATTAATTGCTGTAAGTGCTTTTTCTTTAAAGTAATTTGCCGGGTGAGTAGTTGTTATTGTTGGTGTCAGAGGGAATCCCAAGTATGTATATCTTGAAGTTATTGTTATGGGTTTATCATTCCAGAATCATCTATCTTTATTTGAGGGTTTACCTCCATTACGGAACACCATAATCTTTGACTTGGACTCATTTAGTGTCATTAAGACATCTCATCGAGATATTCTTTCAGTATTTTGATCTTCTTTTGGAGGTTCATCCTGGACTCACCTATAATTGCTATGTCGTCGGCGTACAGCAATAAATGGATATCTCCAAACTGGCAAATTTACACTCGGCAGGTCTGAATTATTATAAATTTCGATTAAGTCCGTGATAAATAATATAAAGAGCAGTGGGGAAAGTGGTTCTCCCTGGAGGACTCCCGAGTTTATCTTAATACTTTCCGTGAATGATCCCTTCCATCTGATAGCTATAGTTGCTTGTTCGTAGTAACTTCTGATCGTACTTATGAATTGGTAACTTATGCCTAAGTTGTAAAGTTTTTTCCAAAGTATTGAGTGAGGTACAGTATCAAATGCCTTCCTTAGATCGACAAAAAAGACATATAGTTTTCCCCTATTTTTTCTTAATGATAGTTGGATTAAAGTAGTTAGTGTAAATATGTGGTCAATACATGATCTTCCTTTTC
Source organism: Cordylochernes scorpioides (assembly GCA_030710605.1). Lineage (NCBI taxonomy): Eukaryota > Metazoa > Arthropoda > Arachnida > Pseudoscorpiones > Chernetidae > Cordylochernes > Cordylochernes scorpioides. The sequence goes on along the minus strand of CP092884.1, from coordinate 23,792,034 downwards.
TGAATCCCGCTTGGTTTTCCGGTACAACCCTTCTTCCCTCGACCCATTCCTCCAGTCTTGATCTTAGGATTGAAGTGAAAAGCTTTGATACATTGCTAATCAGTGCAATACCTCGGTAGTTGGAGGGGCTGTTCTTATAACCATTTTTAAAGATTGGGTGTATAGTGGAATTAGTCCAAATTGCTGGGTATTTTCCAGTCGTCATAACACTATTGTAGAGTTGTTTCAACAGCAGTATGTACGAATCAGGGAGTATTTTTAATACTTCATTGGGGAAGCCATCGGGCCCGCATGCCTTGTTACTCTTCAAACCAGCTATCTCCTTGTATATGTCTGCATTGGTTATCTCTGAGTCCAATATAGGATCGTTCTGAGAAATCACATTATGTAAATTTAAAATTCTCAAATTTTTCTCTGTAGTCATTAGTTCGCGGTAAAAGTTCAGCCAGTCCTGCATAGCTATTTCTCCTTGGATTATAGATGTGCTTTTGTAGAGCGCAATAGTTTTCCAGAAGGTCTTTGAGTCTTTAGCATTTCTGAGTATTTCCTGTTTTTCATTATCAAAGCCTTTTCTTTTTAGATCCAATAAAGCAAGATATTTCTTTCTGGAGGAAGCATAACATTCCCTGTCTTCCAATCTATTTGTTTTACGATATTTCTTCAGACTTTCTTTTGCCAGTTTTTTTAATATCATAGCAGTCCTTATCGAACCACGGCTTAGATTTCCTGGGGCCGCTCTTAATTGAGTACGTTATTTTTGCAGATGACATTGCTTACAAAATTCGCTGATTGAAAGTGTATACAAGGTCAACGGAGGCTGGTATGTTTTTTCCCGCAATTCTTCCAGTTTCATTTTAATAATTGCGAGTCCCTCGGCTGACCATCTATATCTCGTAATATTATAATCTTCCCGTTTGGTTTTTTTCTCATTGAAGTTTTGGCCTTTTATCGTTAAAACCAAAGGGTGGTGGTCAGAGTACAGTTGGTCATCGACTTTAAAGTCCAGTAAAATTTGCAGTGAACCCTGTGAGAGTATGCAATAGTCAATAGTCGAAGAGCCTCTTTCAGATATGTATGTAAAATCTCCATCTTTATCCCCTCTAGATCTTCCATTAACTATTGTCAAAGAATTATCTTCCAGGAAATCAAGAAGTTTATCAGACAGAGATGATATTATATGATCTTTGGCCCTTCTTTCCGATGTTAGAGGGAGCTGGAAATTAAGTGGATTGTGTAGTCCTCCCAACTTCCCAGTTCTGATGTTTAAATCTCCAAGTAAAATTATTTCCTTTCCATCTGCTATTTGCTTTTGAATGTATGTAGACAGTTTATCTAAGTTATGCAGCTGTATTTGGTTTGGAGGAAGGTATACAAATATCAAACAGATAACATGTTGGAGGGCTCTTGTTTTTGTTGATAAGAAAATAGATAACCAAGTGCCATCCTTTTCTGAACTGTCTAATCTATATAGCCCGCCTTCCCTAAAACCGACAATCATACCCCCTTACCCTCTTCCCCTTCCAGATTCTTTGGTGGCAGGTAATTCGATAATTTTATAGTGTTATGTTAGTCCTGTTCAGGCACCATGTTTCAAGTAGAGCAAAAATTTCGTAGTTCTTTATGTGCTCGAGGAGTGGAAATATCGAAAGAATCCTATAGAAACCATTTATATTCCAACATATTATTTTTTCCGCGATGTCTCGCGAATTTTCAGAAAAATTTGCATTGTCAGCGTCTTGAAAATCAAATTTACATGTATTTGTGTCAAAGTAACTTTCCGTTATTTGATTGTTGGGTGGAGAATTAATTTGTGATTTTGATGTCGTATTTCTTATATTTACACAATTGTTTCTACGAGGTTGTTGCTATATAGCAGCTCCTGTGCTATCAACAACTTGGCCATTCATCACTTTACAGACTTTATCATTTACAAAAAGCTTGTTATCTCTCAACTTCGATTGGGAATAACCCTTTCACCCGATTCTTTCCTTTTTGCAATTAGGATGCGCCGTTGCTCTCTAACATTTTTACTATAATCTTTACTTATCGAAATTTTAGTATCTCTGAGTTTGTAGGCATTTTTAAATATTTTTGCTCTATCAGCATAATCAGGCACCACAACAAGAACTGGTGCATTGGATCCGCGTGAAAGTCGGTGACATTTTGTTATTTTTAAATCATCTCCGATTTCCATTTTATCTCTAATTATGTTTTGAATCTTTAAGTTACAATCTGCCTGATTTTCGTCACCCTCCCTCTCAATATTATAGAACACTAGATTGGGCTCACGCAGTCTCGTCTCAAAAAATTCGACTCTAGCCTCCAGTTCATTTACCTTTAACGAATTACATGAAGCCAATTTTTCGGTAGCCTGTTGAGACTCTATACATTTAGTTATCTTCTCCTCTATATTGCAGAATCACATATCCCAATCGTCCATTCGAGTCTCTATTTTGGTAAGTCTGATGTCAATTCTCTCTCCTAGACTCTTTATTTCCGCCGCCATGTTTAAGATTAGCATTTTTAGCTCGCCATCTATTGATTCTCTCTCTCCTGAGTGTACTGGCGCAGTCAATATAGTTTGCTTTTTGGTTGGGGGGCCTGGGTTTTGTTAAATGCCTGAGATAAATAATAGAGCCAGAATGATACATAGCAGTCTTTTTTGGCTACCAGATATATTCCCAGATGGTAAGTTTATAATTAGACCACATTGTCCATCATTATCCCTTCGTACTGAGATTTTTGCATAGTTCGTTACCTTGAGTAAATTTACATATTTAGTGTTGCATACCACAAGTATTAAGAGTAACAGTATTATCCTTTTCATAGTATAAGGCAAATATACACTGAAATATTAGTAATATAAACTATATTTACTGGAGCGGTGCTGCACGTGCTGTTTATTGTCCGGCCACCTAGCGGCGAATCCGGTTTTGTTTAGTATAATGTTAAGATGAGGGCCAAAATTCAATTTGTTTTTCCATCTATGATTCGCAATCGTAATTCCAAGAATTTTAATTTCTTCTACGGGCACAATAATATTGTCTCCAAAATTAATTGAAATTTTGTCTTTATTGTGCAAGTGTAGAATACTAGTTTTATCAAGATTGATATTTAGCTTATTATCATTACACCATTGATTTATCTTTTCCAAATTAAACTCAATAGACTTTATTAGATATTTAACCCTTTATTCCAACATATAATAGTTACATCATCAGCATAGCAAATGATTTCAGAGTTTTGAATTGAAATAAATAATTAAAAAATAAAAAATCCTTAACTAGGCAAAACATTATATCATATTATTCTAACTCTATAAAAAATTAGAAAAAAAAATATTAAAAATTATATATGGGAAAAATATATATATATAAAAATTACAAAAACTATTAATTAACTATAAAATATCTTAAAGGAAGAGGCGTATCTTTTGGTATACAGCTGCATATTATATAAAACTATTTTTGAGATAGCATTCGTTTAGGTTTTTTAAGGATAAAGTATCATTATGATATTGTTTGCAGTGATATGAACAGAATAATAAAAATAGGTAATAATCACAATTTACTTTAATTGTGGTCTGATGAATATAATTAAGGTTGAAATACCTGATTTGAGATGTAAAGAATAAAATAAAAATAATAAATATTTACATATGTACTAAAGATTTGAGCCGGCCAACGTTAAAGAGAGAGAATATGGGTTTACGGGATACTAACCAAAGTGTATAATTTTGAGCCCAAAAATAATGTAGCAATCAGACAAGCCGCAATGCACTATATTAAAGTATCCAGGTGCTGCATGCAACCAAGGTTGTTCAAACAGGTTAGATTCCCCACGCCAGGGAAGATAAAAGAAAGACATATGTTGATTAGATAAGAAGATTAGATTAAGAGGGAATGATTCAGCAAGTGCTGGAAAAAGATAGATTTAATTTTGTAAAAATGAAAATATAAAAATTTTAGGTAAAATAATTGTTAATTAAAAAAAATAAAACTTCGTAAAATATAAATCGTGATGTGTTGTGGCAAACGGGAAACAACAACAATAGGTTTATATAGGGTGTTTGAAGTTTATATGTTAATATTTTAATTATTCTTATTTTTTAATTCATAGAAGCATTTTTCTGGCAGACATATTCAATTTTTTATCATCATCATTTTGGATATTGTCTTTTTTTTCTTAGTTAGTTATCAAATCATTTGCAATTGTAGTTTCTTTTTTATTCTGTTCTGTTCCTTTTTAAGCAAAAAAATATATAGAACTAAGGTGTAATACTTAATTCAAGCATATGGAACCATCATCGATTCATTTTTAAAACAAAGCAAAATCATAAGCTTATACAACTTTTCACTTTTTCATACATAGGGGAAGCCGCGACATCTGGCGGTCGACTTTACAGAGTAATTTGTTCTCGAAATTATAACTTTATAATAAAATATTTTAATATAACATGTATATACCTTATTTAACTATATACGTGATACAGCAATTCTCTAGAAATCAAATCAGGATACCAAGAATTGAGAAATATTGATCGCTTCGGGTGAAATTTTTCCTAATTCTCTAATGTTTGGTTTCCTGCCAAGTTCTTGCAGTTGGGCCATACGTCAAACTTCTGCTGTGTTTAACAATAAAAATAAATTGAACTTTTTGTTCATTCTTTCTTGCTAATGTCTGGGGTTTAACCTATAGCGTCGTTTTATAGATATATGTTGCCATGTATTACAATTTGGCATCCCAGATGAATTTCACTATTATATTGATTTTCATATAGTTTCTGGCCTTCTTACATCCTTATGATCTTAAATATTAATTCTTTGATTTTTCAGGAAGCCTCAAAAATCAGCTTTTTCGGTCGTTGAGGTACAACTTGAACCACACTTTGTTTAATCTTATTAACATCCTATAACGCGATATCCCAAACTCAGGAATATTTGCGTCAATATACATTTCTTTATATCTTAACAAATTTGCTAAATACGAGCTTATACAATTCAATTATTTTACATAATTGTCCAAAGAAAATTGGCCAAGGAGAAAAAAAGACAAGCATACGAAAGCAATTTCCTCAAAGTTTCTTTCCCTCTCTTTCCCAGTTCAAAGGATAGTTGTAAATATATATACAAAATTGATTAGAATTTTTATATGTTCTTTTGTCATTTACGAATTCATATAGGTGTCCGATGCCACCAATTTTCTTTCCCTATAATCCCGAAAAATTGGGCAATCTAGAAGTATATGTTTGAACCACGCTGATGAGGGAAAACAATCTGAAGTGCGTACGTTGTTAGTTTCTTTTGATGGTGGTGGTGTCTTGTCCATTCTCCATGGAAAGGGGAGGGGTGTATTGCCCCGTTAGTCAGCCACATTTCAGAGTTCCTTGTTCACGGTTACCGTAGCGGCACGGGGCTCACGCACCGTACTTCACCCTACAGGGCAGTCCCTTATTTGTGCTGCTTCTCTCGCCCGCCACGTAGAGGAGGGGTTGGACTACTGGAGTTTCTTTTGGTTAATCTCAAGTAAGGATATTTAGCCAATTACGGAAAATTTTAAAAACAACAATTTATATATTTATTATGACAGATGGCACAAGCTATTAGCAACTTTAAGTTGCATAATCCTGAGATGACTTTCTCTTAATTAATTGTTTTTTTTTTGTGTAGCATCAATATTCGCCTTTATGAAAACATTCTTTTTCATCAGCGCGTGAGTGTTATTTTCTGCTTTATTAGTTCAAAAAGGACAAGAAAATGCCTATTAAGCGTTCGAAAGATTGCTTTTATACTTCTCTTTCATATGATGGTGGTGTCTTGTTTATATTTCCCACTGGTGTCCCGGACTGCAGGCCCCAACGCGTCGGCTCTCTCGGACGCAGTAGCATAGACCGTTAATTTCTGATTTTGTTGCTCCATGGAAAGAAGGGGTGCCATTGCCCCATTAGTCAACCACATTTCAGAGTTCCTTGTTCACGGTTTACGTAGCGGCTCGGGGCTCACGATACCGTACTTCGCCCTACAGGGCAGTCCCTTACTTGTGCTGCTTCTCCCGCCCGCCACGTAGAGGAGGGGTTGGACTTTTGGGTAGGGCTCTTTCACATATTATATAATATATATATTATCCTGATATGCATTTATAATTAATATATCATTCTCTATCGTTCTGATGCATAAATAAAGAGAGAAGTGCCTCTTTACGTACATATTTATAATAGTTTTACAATTTTGTGAAACACAAGCGTATGGGTCATAACAGAGTGATATTTACAAATAAAATACCTAGATATAAGAAAGTTTATCAATGATGAACCTTGCAATAATATATTAAGCATAAGATTAAATCATATAAGTAGCCACTTATATTAAACAATATAGTTTAAATATCTTTTCAATAAAGTTTGCAAAACAAAAATATTGGATTCTTTTGAGAACTCCTTAAACAACTTTAAAGACAATTCAACAGCGCTAATACAATTCTAAACTTCAAAAATAAAAAAATATTAAATTCCATTATATACTCTAAAATGCATTGGTTAATTAATTTGAAGTACATATTCAACAAGCTTCAAAAACAGTAAAGGTTAAGAATAAAGGACTTGTCATCTTCAGATGGCTTCCAAGAAATTCTTCTCTAAAATTTTAATTACTCTGTTTTAACATTGGAAATATTAATTCCCTTCATAGTGAAAAGCCTTCGAAAGAAAATTTTTATTGAATAAAAATTCTTTTTTTTAACTTGAGAAAAATCCAATTATGAACAACGCTAAAATAAATTAAAAGGAAGTTTACCTTTATGTTTTCATTAAACCATAAAGAACAAAAAAAAAAACGATATTAAAAGACATTTTAAAATAGTTTTTTTTTTTCAAAGGCTGCAATTGAACTTTAATTGAATTTGTATATTCATTGATTAGCTAAATATCACACACTCATGGACAAAACTTAAGGAAGTTGTACCTTTTAACATGTATACAGGGTGTCCCAAAATATCGGAGTTAAACATTTTTTGTCATAATTTAATTAAACAACAACAAAAAATAAACAATGGTTAAAATATATTATGGATACCAACTAACAATTCAGCCATTTTTAAAGTGGCCTCCCTAGGCGGTGATGAAAATGTCCAAACGTGACTTGTAATTTTCAGCTTTGGACCGCAAGTCCTCCGGCGACAATCGGTCCTATTCTCGACGCAACGATTGCTTCAGCGATTTCAAACTTTTGTGGCGTGTAGAATAGGCCCTCCCCTGAAAAATGGATCACATTCTGTAATCCATCGGGTTGAGATCGGGTGAGTAGGAAGGCCATTCCGCCGACGTGGTTAAGTCCGTAATATGAGCCCTGCAGCAGTCCTGAGTCAATTTCGCTTTGTGAGCCGGCGCGGAGTCCTGCTGGAACTTCCAATCCGCATCGCCGAAGTGCTGTTGAGCCCACGTGGTACGATGGCCTTGAGAATGTCCCGGCGATATATTTCTTGGTTGATTTTGGTATCTTGATCAACGAAAATGAGAGGTTCCTTCCACTAGCGCAAATCTCGGCACATACCATAATCCACCGCCGATTTTGGCGGTGTTCGACGATGGCCGACGTGCCGGGGGCCTTGGCGGAGCAGCTCCTGTCGTTTTGGTTGTTATGCATCATCTTGAGAGTTAACAGCTTCTCGTTCGTTAAGAGTTCGCTGACCAATTGCCTGAGTTGAGTTGCGACATCTCTCTAGCCGTACGCGCTTGTTCTCATCTGCGAGAGGCTGAATTTTTTGGAACTTGTACGCCTTGAGGTTGAGTTCCCTTTTCACTACTCGATGTACCAACGAGTCGATTATGCTGGTCTCACGGACGATTCTTCTCACTTACACCCTCGAATTTGGTTGAAGTCGATTTTTGATGATCTTACGGTTGTCGGAGGTGTTGGCGGTATGCTTTCTTTCTCTTCCGGCACGGTCGCCTTCATGGCCAAGCTCATTGAAGCGATGGATGGCCTTGGATATAGTTTGTTGAAGCTCTTTAAGCAGCCGAACAATTTCACATTGACGTTTTCCTTGACGAAATAACTCAATGATTTCACTCTACGTTTGTTTACACCTTGAAACACTTTACATAATAGTTCATAAAAACTCTTGAAGAATTCGACAAAACATAAATTAATATATATATATATATATATATTCTGAATATAGAGCAATCCATAATACATTTATATTTTAAAAATAAGGCTTATTTTGGATTTAAATATGATTATTTATTTACCGATATTTCGATGGATCAATCTTCCATCTTTTACGAGGTGTTTTGCAGTGAAGCACGCAGCAGGTCGCGCGCCCCAGGTGAGCCACTAGTCGTCTTCTAAGCTTATTGGGCGATGAACCATCTAATATATACAATCTAAACAGAGTAAATATAATCAAAATAAAAGTGATATATGTAAATGACTATTGAAATTAAGAGATATCAAATTAATTAAAGAAAAAGTGATATATGTAAATGACTAAGTGATATATGTAAATGACTAATGAAAATTAAGAGATATCGAAATAATTAAACAAATAAAATATCATGAAAATTGAAATAACTGTGTAACAAATATACAAATAGTAGTAATAGATATCCGATTAAAAATGGAATAAAATAACCATGTAAATAGCATAATCATCTAAGAGGTTCTAAACTGGGTATATATATCTGGCAAGTCAATCTTTCTATTGATACTATTTTTATTCTCTAATGAGCTCCAGCTTTCTAAAAATAAACGGCAATGTTTTTCTTTGATGTTTTGATGAATTATAGATGTGTGATCGAAGTCTGGAGTGTGACTATTGTTTAGAACCTCTTAGATGATTATGCTATTTACATGGTTATTTTATTCCATTTTTAATCGGATATCTATTACTACTATTTGTATATTTGTTACACAGTTATTTCAATTTTCATGATATTTTATCTGTTTAATTAATTCGATATCTCTTAATTTTCATTTGTCATTTACATATATCACTTAGTCATTTACATATATCACTTTTTCTTTAATTAATTTGATATCTCTTAATTTCAATAGTCATTTACATATATCACTTTTATTTTGAATATATTTACTCTGTTTAGATTGTATATATTAGATGGTTCATCGCCCAATAAGCTTAGAAGACGTCTAGTGGCTCACCTGGGGCGCGCGACCTGCTGCGTGCTTCACTGCAAAACACCTCGTAAAAGATGGAAGATTGATCCATCGAAATATCGGTAAATAAATAATCATATTTAAATCCAAAATAAGCCTTATTTTTAAAATATATATATATATATATATAGTGTAAAAACTATATAATAAAAATATAACAGTGATACTACATTTAAAACTTAAGGAGCAAACTGAACATAATGATAAATCATATCAAGTAGATTTGGTTAGATTAGCAAGCTAAATCTAAATTAATTATAAAAATAAATAGTTGTATAGTTTTATAGTTAAGTATTCTATTAAAATTATCTTCATTATTTTGATTATTTAAATTCAAATTATAAAATTTGTAAATTGTTATTATTTAGTATAGATAGAGAGAAAAAAAAATCCTTTACTTATAAAACATCATCTAGTTAAATATATATTTATAATTAATAACAATAAAATTTAACAACGTAACGTCTTTTGTATCGGCTTTTACACGTCATTTAGACATACTCTAATCCTATATATAGAATAATAGAAGTGAGAATATATATGATAGTTAGAAAAAAGAGAGAAAGACAGAACCATGCACTATTAATCAAACTAATAATAAGAAAACAAAAGGTTTTGTAAATAAGGTAGATAAGATTGTTAGTATATATATATATATTTTTATAATTTTATATTTTATTCTTTTTTTTAAAATGATTTTTTAAATTTTTTTATTTTAAAATATGAATATAAATAGTTGTATTTAGTAAAATATCTATATTATGAATTAACTTTTATTATAAGTTTGGTTATTATGTTTTGAAACCCTAATGGTAGACCAGACATATACAAAAAACTTAAATTGGAGTAATTATTGAAAAAAGAGGTCTGCTGAACCGGGACTTCTCAAATAGAAATTCAGCTTTCAACATTTCATTCCTTCTCTATTATGTCTAGACCTCCTTTCAACCGGATTTTATGTGTTAATATAAAGTTAATTCAGTGAAACATTTATATGAACAGATATAATGTGTACCTACCTTGTCCGCGGACGCCTTCAACTGTAAACATCTATTTCTGGATGACACATGTTGTGGGGGGGGGGGGGTGGACAAATTTAGACCTTATATTTTGAAGTTGTAGAAAAACAAGATATTCAAAGATGAAAGAGAAGATATTTAAGGGAAGAAATCCAAATTTTATAATCTTTACAGCCAGTTAAATTAAAATAATTGATTCAACACTTATTCATCTTTCAATATTCCTTTAAAAAGGCAAATTATTAGAGTTTAATAAAGCTATTAATTGTGAAAATTCACTTTTATTTAATTTGCATTTTCCTCCCCAGAAATTGGAGATTAAACAAAATGAGTTATATACAATATTACTTTATTTATAGAATAAATAATATATTAGAAAATTTCATAGAAGATGTTAAAAATTTAAACATGGAATTTATTAAAAACAAATTTAGTATCAGACAAGTAAAATATTTCAACAGTATATCAATTATAAAATACTTTTAAAAAAATAAATGGAAGTATCCATTTATTAAATCAACTTTCTATAATTTCTTTCAATAATCACTACTACAAATTTGTAATCTTTAACAATTAGTTAAACTACGATGAGTCACCGAACGAGAGTGCTGCGCGCGCAGCTGCGCGCGCAGCGCTAGAGAATTAGGCGCATTGAATCGGCGCATGCTTGTCTCTGTCTTTGTCTTTCTCGAACGTTCTTGGCGTTGGAAAAACAAGAAAGCGTCATAATACAAGTTCACACGTGTGGTTAAAGTATCGTCAGCTGTGTCTGTAGTGAAAATGTGGAGTGCTTAGATTCGTCATTTACAACAACTACAACAATAAAGGTAAATAATTGTACACTGATATTTCATTATCGTAAACTATGATTGATTGATTAATTGTTAGATTGACACAAAAGTTGAGAAACTGAGTTTATAGGTTATGTCATACTATTGATAAATGTTGATAGTGTTAAGTAAATTATTAGTTTAAAATTAATTAATTAATTAATTATTATTTTACAAATTTTAAATAGTTTCAAATTTATTTAGCAAAAATTTGAACCTTCGATCTGAATAAATGTTTGTGAAGTGTTCCAAGTTGCGATTACAGACGTAACTCGTGTCATTAAAACCAAGGGTGACATGTGCATGACTGAAGTTACTTGCTTCGCCGCTAATACTAGCTTCAAGTTTATACTCGGTGCTGTATATATTCATCCAGGAGCTAGTATGCAGGATATTGGAATGTTACTATGGCAAGGACTCGGTCCGTACATTCACAACAGCCAGTACGTGCCACCGTTCGTGCAAGTTGATTCTAGTATACCGATTCTTCTGTGTGGTGATTTTAACAAAAACGTAAAGCCTGACAACTCGTTTCTTAATTTCATGAAAAATACGTATAATCTTGATTGCGTATCAAACGTTTCTAAGTCAACTACGTTAAAAGGAACAACTATCGACTTGACTTTCGCAAGACACATTACAGCAGAAACACTTCCTTTCATTTCATATTTCTCCTATCATCGTCCTATCCTCAACAAAATCACTCAAATAGGAATTAGTTAAGTTTAAGTTTACATGTACAATGTTTTAGTAAACAAAAATATATTTCTATAGTTAAAATTTGTGCAATTCTTATTTTCATTCAATTCCTTGTTCCTATTGTGCAATTTAATTATATTCATATCAATAAATATTCTACCGTTGTCACGTAAAATCTTCGCCCGTAAAACCGACTTTACAGGCAACCATTGTATTTTTTTCACAAGATTTTTAAAGTAATATTGTATATAACTCATTTTGTTTAATCTCCAATTTCTGGGGAGGAAAATGGAAATTAAATAAAAGTGAATTTTCACAATTAATAGCTTTATTAAACTCTAATAATTTGCCTTTTTAAAGGAATATTGAAAGATGAATAAGTGTTGAATCAATTATTTTAATTTAACTGGCTGTAAAGATTATAAAATTTGGATTTCTTCCCTTAAATATCTTCTCTTTCATCTTTGAATATCTTGTTTTTCTACAACTTCAAAATATAAGGTCTAATTTGTCCACCCCCCCCCCCCCCCACAACATGTGTCATCCAGAAATAGATGTTTACAGTTGAAGGCGTCCGCGGACAAGGTAGGTACACATTATATCTGTTCATATAAATGTTTCACTGAATTAACTTTATATTAACACATAAAATCCGGTTGAAAGGAGGTCTAGACATAATAGAGAAGGGATGAAATGTTGAAAGCTGAATTTCTATTTGAGAAGTCCCGGTTCAGCAGACCTCTTTTTTCAATAATTACTCCAATTTAAGTTTTTTGTATATGTCTGGTCTACCATTAGGGTTTCAAAACATAATAACCAAACTTATAATAAAAGTTAATTCATAATATAGATATTTTACTAAATACAACTATTTATATTCATATTTTAAAATAAAAAAATTTAAAAAATCATTTAAAAAAAAAAGAAAAAAATATAAAATTATAAAAATATATATATATATACTAACAATCTTATCTACCTTATTTACAAAACTTTTTGTTTTCTTATTATTAGTTTGATTAATAGTGCATGGTTCTGTCTTTCTCTCTTTTTTCTAACTATCATATATATTCTCACTTCTATTATTCTATATATAGGATTAGAGTATGTCTAAATGACGTGTAAAAGCCGATACAAAAGACGTTACGTTGTTAAATTTTATTGTTATTAATTATAAATATATAATTAACTAGATGATGTTTTAGAAGTGAAGGATTTTTTTTTTCTCTCTATCTATACTAAATAATAACAATTTACAAATTTTATAATTTGAATTTAAATAATCAAAATAATGAAGATAATTTTAATAGAATACTTAACTATAAAACTATACAACTATTTATTTTTATATATATATATATATTTGGTTCAATACCTTCGTGTTAGGATGAACTGAACATTAACTTTTTCATTTTGGGACACCCTGTATTGAAATTCAGACAATAAGGAATATGTTTTATACACACGAAATAACAAAATGTGTCTAAAATTACCTTGGTCTCTTTAAAAAGAAAAGAACGAACGACTGGCGGACATCAAAGACTTTCCACTTCCTTAAATATTGTCCATGGGTGCAGTCCCAACTCTGATATGAAGAGAAAACATCAGGAAACGTGATTTGGCTCACTTCTGTAAAATATACCTTATCTTTTCGTTTTCTTTAAATATATGATCGCTATACAATATTTCTCAAACCAATCTTTCTACCCTTCTCTATCTGGAAGAAGACTGTCTCAAGGTGGGAAAGACTCACTCAATAAATTTGTAATTACTTTATTTTTCCTCTATGCTAATTTAGTCATAACTTTCCACATCACGTTTTATTGTCCGTCACTGAAGGAGGAGAGAGAAATTCTCCGTCAAAAGATTGGTTATGCCATATGTTTGCCATATGTTATAATAGGAAAAGTAGTGAAAAACAAACCCAATACAATAGAATTTTACAAATTCTGGAAAAACAGCACAGATAATAAGCGCAACACAGTTGATGAATCCAACTTGGAGATAAGCCGATCTTAATCTCTACTTTCTGTAGATAAATACTATGTTTACTTCTGTTACCCGTCTGGGAGAATCCTGTATAGGACGAGTATTCTTAATAAAGGCTTTTGTTGTCTATTTTGCCTATATTTTTTATATTCATTTTTTTCCGTCCATAAGTCTCCTCTATGGCGAGTAAAAAGATCCGCTGTCGTGAAACGGGTATTTTTCGACGAAAGGACGTAAGAACACTAAATAATGTGAAAAATAGTAAAAAAAATGAAATTGTCCAGGGATCAGGTGATTAAATTAAAATAAAGGGATCTCCTGATCATGAAACTAAAGGTTGCTGATGGCTTGCATCGATCAGGAGTTGCCTCATTCTTAATTTATTGAACTGATCTCAGTAAAATTTTCATCAATTCTAAACTATTTTAAAAGTAAAAAGTTTTTTTGATTTGAAAATGAATAAATCATTCTCAACGGCCCTATTTATTATACGTATTTGAATGCGATTTATTACTTTATAATTGATATCGTGCTCTATTAAATATATATATTGGAGTCATATACAATACAATGTATATATTTTTCAATATTGAGGGCATTTCACAATTCAATATCAGAGTTTTAAATAGCATTCTCAATTTATAAGCCTTCCTATCGCTGAAATTGAGAAATACTTTTGAAACATAACTTTTATCTTTTAAAATTTATATATATGTAGGATTGTTGCGTGATGTGTTGGTGTGGCTTGTAGAAAGGCTGCTGATAAAATTATAATTAAAATTAATTTATTTAAAGCCAGAAATATAAAAGAGAAAAGAAGCAACGGTTGAAGTAACGGCCGTTGGAGCAAGCCTAGATGTTTACCGCGTGAGTGCCAGATCAAGTCTCGGAAGCGCCAGTCGCTAGAAAGTTCCGGATGACGCCCGCGCATGCGTAGTGAAGTGTTCTCCCAACACGTGCTTGCCGAAGCATAATGGGGCCGCCATTTTTCTGCCCGTATGTGTTTTGAAGCTTTGTCTCAGTTCGCTGAAGCAAAGTGCGGTCGCCACATATATGATTTAAAAGAAAAGTAGTTTTTAAGATATTTTAAGTTTTCTAAATGGAGTTCTTTTGCTCAGAGGTTGACTTGCCTTGTTGGTGTTTATTTTTAACTTATAGGACAGTTTCATGTATACTCAAGATAATACATGTGTACTAGCGGGTTATTTTCATATTGCTACGAAATACTCGATAAGAATTGAAGTTTCTCAGATTGATTGGAATGATGAGTAAAATGGAATGCGGAAAATATATCTCTTTTAAAAGTGAACTACACTCATGAACAGAACTGAAGAAAAGTTTCATATTTTAAGCATAAACTATTCCCTCTTTTTTTGAAGGAAACAGAGGCAATTTTGTTGACACTTGCTTATTTAGTCTGTCTTATATAAAGGGCACTAGGGGGGGGGGGGTAACAAATATAATTCATAGTTATTGTCTGAATCCCGATATAGATTCATAAAGGTACAACATTATTAAGTTTTGTCCATAAGTGTATATCAGAAATAGAAATGAAAGCCTAGTAAATAATGCGGGTCTAGCATTGCATTAGACTAGTGGAAACAACTAGGTAAAACTCAAGTAGGCTCCTGGAGTGTATCCATAGATTGTCAACTACCCGGGCTGTCCTGTGGTTTAGGAGTCTGTCTTGGTAGCCTTAGTGAACTAGTTCACCTGGTGTCTTCAGTAGTAGCAGTAACATAAAGGTAACCCAGGCTCCTGGAGAGTATCCATAGATTACCAACTACCCGGGCTGTCCTGTGGTTTAGGAGTCTGTCTTGGTAGCCTTAGTGAGCCAGTTCACCATATTTCTCCAGTAGTAGCAGTAACATAAAGGTAACCCAAGCTCCTGGAACGTATCCATAGATCGCCAACTACTCGGGTTGTCCTGTGGTTTAGGAGTCTGTCTTGGTAGCCTTAGTGAACCAGTTCACCAAATGTTTCAAGGCCGGTTTGTTTCATGATAGGTTCAACAGAACAGTTCTGTTGAAAGAAGACAGTCTAAGGAGTGTAACCGTTTGGAATATCTAGTTTTAATGTGGTGGTGGTGTCTTGGCCACATGGAATAGGGAGTGCCATTGCCCCGTTAGTCAGCCACATTTCAGAGTTCCTTATTCACGGTTACCGCAGCGGCTCAGGGCTCACGACACCGTACTTCGCCTTACGGGGAGTCCCTTACTTGTGCTGCTACTCCCTTCAACTTGTGAAGTTGTATAGAACATGCTCCACGGCTTGTTCTTGAAAGCTTGTATAGATTAGTGACTGTTTTATTTTGGCCATATCGGCTTGAAAATAACCGAGGCACTGAAAAAAGAGAAATTGTAAACAATATAGTTGCTATAGCTGACAATTTTGAAAAATTCTTGTTAATGACATTTAAGATAAATCTGAATTTATAATGTTTTATAATTTATAATAAATCTGAATATAAACTTTAATGGAAGTAGAAATATCAAAGAATCCATACATCAATCATTGCCTCTCCGTTAATAATTTATTAATAGGTCTGAAAAAAAAAAGAAATTTTATATAATCAAGCCATCTGTAGTCAAAATTTGGAATTATTTTAATACCATTGCGAAAATTGAGCTTGTTGAATAGACAATTCTTGCACATTTCTGAATATGACAATATAGAATTGTCTTTATAAATTAGACACTTCGGCCAGTTAAAGTTTTGGTTTCTCAACGTTTCAACAAATAACGAA
The DNA here is from genome assembly GCA_030710605.1 of Cordylochernes scorpioides. Classification (NCBI taxonomy): domain Eukaryota; kingdom Metazoa; phylum Arthropoda; class Arachnida; order Pseudoscorpiones; family Chernetidae; genus Cordylochernes; species Cordylochernes scorpioides. The sequence goes on along the minus strand of CP092884.1, from coordinate 23,775,578 downwards.
AACAGAAGATATTTGTTGAAACGTTGAGAAAATAAAACTTTAACTGGCTGAAGTGTCTAATTTATAAAGAAATGTGAATGCCGGCCAGGCAACCTCTATCTTGAAAAAAAAAAAAAGAATTATTGTTTATTTGTGATTAGTTAATTAGTGGTTTGTTATTCTGTGGTCTGTTTCTGTATGTAAATAATGTCGTTTGTGTTAAACACACAAAACGCGATATCACGGCTTAGGGATAATTGCGTCGATTTACATTTTTAAACAGAAAAGCAGTTATAAACATATTATTAAAAAATTAAGAAACAAAAGAGAAACAATAAGATATATATAAGGAACCTGATCCTTCCAGGTTAGAAATATAATCATAAATTATAAATATATAAATAGAAAATAATTTTTAACTTTAATATTATAAATATTTTAATTATTTAAAGGCAAAAAAAATAATAATAATTAAATTATTCACAGAAGACTCTTCTAAAAAATAATTGAATTGTTGATTATCGTGCATTCTTTTTTTTTTAAGAAGGATAGTTAATATTTTATTGTCCTTAATTTTTTTCATAAAATATCAAAAAATCAATAACAGCTTTATTTTAATATTCACTTTAATATATTCTATAAAAATAAATTTATTTGTGACAAAAACAAATAATAAAAAGGCATACCTGGAATTATTAAAAGAAAACAAATATATTTTTCTCTGAATATTTCGAGGAGTCGCTTCTTCGTTATCAATTTAGTGCCTTAAATAAATTTACATTAATAAAGATTGTGTAGTAAATATTTATTGTTTCTATATGATATACAAAAAGTCGTGTTTTTTAAATCAACTCCGCTCTGTAACTATATTGTTTTGATTTTATTAAGGATATTTTTATTTCAATAATTCATTTTTGAATTGTGTGCATATTTATTTGAATTTATTCCCCTTTCTTTATTATTTTTCTTGATTTTTTATTTTGAATAGAATATATTGAAAAATACTATCTTTTATTCGAGTGTCCATACAACTTCGGGAAGATACCTGCCTCAGAATGTTACCTTATTATATATTGTGGCGGTTCATCCTTTAGAAGCCTCACGCAGCCCTGTCATTGTTGTCCAACAAGTTGAGATTTGGTGACAATATGAACAAATCATCTCCAATTTAATCTGTTAGTTTTATTTATGCTTATGAGGTGATACAGCAACATCTTTACAATTAGAGAGGAGACAAAATGAACCAAATCTAGAAAAATGTTAGTGACCATCACTCTCAGCTCCTCTAGTGACCTTCCGGTAGTTTTGTTGACCCCTTCTAGCCAGCTCATTGCCTTGCTCAAATAAGTTAGATGAGGAGAGAACAACTAAAACATAATCGGTCCATAGTCAAAATCCTTAAAATACCATAATAAAATTAGCAAACGATTATATATATGTGATATCTTGGGACCTCTGGGACCAGTGTTACCTGATGCTAGACGAACCTCGATGTCAACTCTACCGTGCAGTCGTGGTGGAAGGCGACACAGCTGGGCCAAAGGTGAAATAAACAAACAGAGATTCCACTAAGAAGCGTCTGACGTCAAGAAGGAATGGAGAGGAGAGAGAGCGATCTTTAGAGCAAGTGTTACCGTTGGGATCCAAGCGTAGACTGCCTAACCTAGGTTCTCGATTTAACACCAAGACCTTTCTTCTTTCTAATTGGTTGACCTATTTAGGTGATTCTTTCCCAATTGGCGGGACCATGCCACGTGGCCGCTGGCTATTGGTTGACCTACTTAGGTCTTGTCTCCTAATTGGTAGGAATATGTCTTTTGTCGGAAGATATATCCGGTCTTGGTCCGGAAATACGGGGCGTTACTCGACTTTTATGGTTTCCGCGGTCACAAGATACGTCCTGTCTTGCCCAGGAAATATTGTCTTGTAAATTATTTATAGTTGGGCTAGTTTTAAGCCTCTTTTGCTAGGCCTTGCTTCGACTTCTGTCCTAAGCCTGATTAGTTTTAACCCTAATTTTCTCCTGTTAGTCTCCATTCCTTCTATCGGTACAGTTGCTATACTTTATTAGATTCTTACGCGGTACAGATTGATGTTAGTTGAGGCTTTCTATGTGCAGTACATAAGAAGTTATATACAGTCATGGGGTGGAACATGTGGTAGTAGATATCTAGGCTATTTACAACAATTCCATGGTCTTAAATCATCACAGATGGCCCCGGATGTGAGAGGGTTCATATGGAGGGATTTAAGAGAGCGGAATAGGAAGA